>JARQOC010000003.1:743623453-744223453 GCA_033576535.1 Allobates femoralis | reverse complement strand
TTAGCAACCCTGAACCAGACTCTCACTGAAGACATTTTATCTCTATGATCTCAATTGGGGCATCATCTACAGCAAATTTTTTTTTTTTTTTTACTTAGGTTCAGATTTTTGTAAAACCGTAACCTCTCGCTGAACATTTTGAGGGTGGGATAAATACATTTCAGGTCTTTCAGGAGGCCTGCAAATGGTATTTTAAGCTCTATTCTCATTCCTCAAGGAGCAAGGAACAACATTTGGGGATTGTTGTCTCCCTTCTTACAGGGGATGCCCAGTCATGAACTTTCTCTCTATTGACCAATTCTCCATCACAATTGCAAATCCATTGTTATGCTAATCAAGCTGTAAGGCAAACTAGTAAAACATTATGGTGTCAGATACCAAGATAGTATGTCGCGGACTAAAGGCCCTTTCACACGTGTCAATATCGCTAGCGACATCGCCGAAAAGTGACGCATCAGCGATGTCGCTACCAATATCGCAAGTGCGTCGTGCTGTGTGACATTGCAACTCAACTGCGATTTATCGCTGGTCGCAGATTGACAGGTTTACGAGGATGAACGTAAACCTGTCAATCTGCAACCAGCGATTAGGCTGGATCACGCCGTCTGACACCGCAATAGCGATGTTGGCAGCGACCCAGCCTATACCGCAATATTGGGATCAACCCAGCGAGTGATGGCTCCGCCCGCATCGCTGCAGCGTCACTGGCAACATCCTGCTGTGTGACACCAAGGCTGCGATGTCGGAAGCGAGCGTGCACCCGCGCATCGTTTCCGACATTGCAGCCTTGGTTGACACGTGTGAAAGGGCCTTAAGAGAATAGGTTAAGTGTAGTCAGATCATGGTCTGGGGAAAGAATATCAGGAGGATAGGGGATCAAAGCAAAAGGACATGGCAAACGATTGGTCACAAATGTTCCAAGGTCTAGCAGCAATAGATCAGCACACATAGCTCAGAACGGAGCAAACAAGCAGCAAAGAGAAAAATGCTATAATTGTCAGATATCAGAACTGAATGAAGACCATGTTCCCCCATCATTCTTTTTCTATTGTGTCATCTGTTTTTTGTTTTTGCAAACTTGACATTTGAACATCTTACTTGTCTTTAAATTTAGATTAAATGCTATATTTGCTTGTGTCCTTAAGTACCACTGCGGCATTTTACTTTTTGCATGTTATACTAGTCCAATTAAATATAAATGTTTCCACATTTGGCTTTCTGGTAGCCTACCTACATGGCATTTTTTATGTTATCATTTCAATGCAGGGGAATTAAATTTTAGCAATAAATCTTAAAGAGAAATTAAACTAAACTCAAACAGGTTGTTTTTGGGACACACCCTTTAAGTTGGCAAAATGGAGACATATACAATACTACAAGAGGGCTGTTGTTGCATTAGTCTGAGTCACCACATTTAGTCTGCCTTGCTTTTCTGTGTGGTTTTATCATTTTTAATGGGTGTATAAGTGTGGGCAAACATTTTTGCAAACTTAGTATGTTTCAAAAATATGCAGTAAATGGAAAAGTAGCACTAGCAACGGACATGGTAATGCAAGAAACAGTATCAAAGCTAAGAATGCGGGAGTCGTTAGCAACTGCAGTACTGGCACAGGTAACACCAGCTGTAGGAGTACTAAACAGGTCACGATTGGCCTACATTGCCTTTGGCAAGCAAATTAGGGGTGAGAAATGGAATATATCTGATACATCACTTGTCACAATAGGATGATGTTATGTAGGACCACCTCCAGGTTTTAGTGGGCCCCTAGCGAAAAAGTCTCAGTGGGTTCCTTTAACACAAACTTGCTGTATATATATAATAGAGAGGATATGGGTTGGATGTATATGTCATATAGAGGTGGCAGGCTTTTTTAATATATCATATAGAGGCTGCGGACGGTATATATGTATATATAAACATATATAATATGGAGGCTGTGGGATGTGTCTCTCCCCCTGTGCACTGTGTCTCTCCTCCCTGCACACTGTCTCTCCCCCATGTGCTGTATCGCTCCCCTGTGTGCCCTGTATCTCTCCCCTTGTGCACTGTGCCTCTGCCCTGTGTGTTTTTTCTTTCACACCTGTGTGCTGTGTCTCTCCTCTGTGTGCTGTCTCTTCCACTGTATGCTGTTTCTCGCCCTGTCTACTGTGTCTCTGCCCCGTGAGCTTTGTCTCTCCCCCTGTGTGCTGTGTCTCCCCCTACTGTGCCTGTTTCTCCTGTGTGCTGAGTCTCCCTCCTCTGTACACATTGTCTCTCCCCTCTGTGCGTTGTCTCTCCCTCCAGTGTGGTGTGTCCATACCCCCTGTATGCTGTGTCTCTCCTCCACTGTGTGCTGTCTCTTCTCCCCTGTGTGCTGTGTCTCCCCCAATGTGTGCTGTCTCTTAACCCCTATGCGCTGTGTCTTTTCTCCATTGTCTGTTGTGTTTTTCACCACTGTGCTGCTGTGTTTCTCTCTCTTGTGCACTGTGTTTTTCCCCCTATGCGCTGTGTCTCTCACCCCCTGTGAACCCCCTGTCTCACCAAATTATTATCAAAAATGTTCTCACAAAATTCTGTCTTTGTCATGCCACAGCAGGCAGAACTAAGTAGTGAACCCACTTGACCACGAATAACACCATGGATGCTGATACCCAAAACCAGCCGGACAAGGACGCCAGATGAAAGAATACAGTTTATTGAATACACAGTCAGGAACACGACCCCAAGGGTAGTCCTCTGGGCCAGAGCACCGGAGTTCCCCAAGGGAGCACCGGAAAGTGAACCCCTATATAGGAATTGTCCCGTTACAGCGAAGGAGGCTCCTATGAACCAGAGGGTTCGACCATAGAGAATCAGAGGTACCAGAGAGACAGGGAACAAGGAATCCAGGGAGCTGTGGGATGAGGGCCAAAGGAGGGTTCGTTGATGTTGGAGGGATCTGGGAAACGGTCACTAACCCCAGGGCTTGGTTGCCAGTTTACACTACACAGCTGAGATCTACCCCCAAAAATATTACCCCTATTGCCACTGCACCAGGAAATTGGACAAAGCTGGATAAATCACCAGAATTGAAGCAACCAATGCGTGTGCCTATTCTGAGATAACTGTGGGCTAATATTTTTAGCGTGGGAAGGGCCAAATAACCATGGACCTTCATAGCCTGATAATATCAGCCTGCTGTTGTCTGCTTTACCTTGGCTGGTTATCAAAAATAGGGGTGATCCAGCTGATTTTTTTTTAAATTACTGATTTATTAGGTTAAACAAGGCTAAAAACACCCTTTAGTGCCACATGAAAGGCAATAAAGGGCGCAAGTCTACAAAAACTGCTCTAATCCACTGATCAACTCTCCCTGAACTGGTTCCAGAGGAGAGTATGCCGAGCATCTCATATAAGGCCCAATGACGCGATGTGGCCAACCAATCATAGTAATGGCAGTAGCCAACATATAGCAAGCAACCCCCACATGTTGAAAGGCTGTCCAAAAATATGTGGGGCAGGGTCTTGAACATGGCACTTGAGCACCCATGATACTCGATTGAGTAACGAACATGCCTGACCACTCTGATGCTCGATGGGGTATCAAGAAGTGGGAGAATGCTTGCTCATCACTAATTGCCACTAACAAGTCAACTTTTGTGTCCTTAGAGAGAGCTAACTTGAATAAGTTTTCCAGGGCGTATTGTGTGAAGAGTTTCCAATGTTTCCACAATGCAAAATACCTTAATGTGTGAAACAGAGCTGTAGCAAGACTTTCATGTAGGTCAATAATTCATTTTACTGCCTAACACTTTCTGTAAAAACCATTCTATGACAGAGTAGCTTGTTTAAGCCCACTTGGCTTCGAAGGCACGTCTTATCTGTCCTCTAGCTATATTTCTTAAATTTATCTGAGCCATTTTTCATCAATATTTTTAAATCACCTAAATTACTTTAGCCATTTCATTTCTCCTTGGTAGTGACCTGCAGATGTTTTGATATTATGTTGTAAATGGCAATTATGTGACTTAGATCACATAAAACTATTTAAGTATGAGGCTTAGTCGAAAGCCCCATGGAAATGGAAATGAATTAAGATTCACAAACAAATTTATAACTGCTTAGGAAACATATCACATGTGCTGATCTCAATGTAGCATTATCATTTACTCTTAATTATGTTTAATTAAGATACATGATTATTTTTTAATGATATTATTGGTTGAATTTGCTTGTGCAACATCAATTATGTTAACTTCTCGTGGCCCTGTAATAGAATTTCATAGCAACAAAATTACATTTAATTGATTTGAACTTTTGTATTTAATTAAGTTAAGGTGAAATGAAATGAATTGTTTACAATGGAAGTGCGCTACACAGCACATGACATGATGGAATTAGCATTTCGATTTTCAGAATATGGAATATTAAATGCCACACGTGTAGTGTATGGCAAATTATGCAATTGACTGTACTGTGAAAAGTATTCAACTCCTCCTTTAAACCCTGCTATGTCTACTGAATGTCACGAAACATTTTTAAAAAATACTTTATTATATCTTTTCATGAGACAGCACTGAAGATATGACAGTTTGATACAATGTGAAGTAATCAGTGTACAGCATGAATAACAGTTGGTTAGCTTTCTCTGCCTGCGTGAATTGGATGGGTTGGCACTGACATCTGGCATGAAATTCAAGTCCATAACCCCTTTAAGAAATATATTAAAGTTGGTGATGTGTTCAATACTTATTTCACCCGCTGTATGTGTGTCTCCCAGTCCCATGTGATATATATGCTCCCCCTCCATTGTCTCCTATTGGGTGTACAGTATATCACATGGTGATACAAAATAACATAATTAGTGTACAGCTTATATAACAGTGTACATTTGGTGTGCACTCTAAATAACTCAACACACAGACATTATTGTCGAAACCACTGGCAACAAAAGTGTGTACACTCCTAAGTGAAAATGTTCACATTTTCCCAATTAGCCATTTTCCCTCCCAGGTGTCATGTAACTCATTAGTATTTCAAGTAGGGATGAGCGAACTGGACTTGAAAGTTTGGTATTCATACTGAACACAGACTTTACAAAAATTTTCAGCGTTCTGAGCTCAGATGCTTTATTTATACAAATCACTGGAGCAAGCATCGCTGTGCTTGGGTATACTTGGTACTTTGCACAGTCCAAGTCACTTGCAGTGTTTGAATGGCTCACTTTTGGGGTAAAATCAACATTATCAGTTGTAGTGTGTGCCAAAAAATGAGGAAAACAAGCTCTCCCTCCACCAGGAGTGTTTCGCTGTATGTGGGCGGAGATCCGAACTTCCTAATTATTCACTTCCAATGATTTTGGAATCAAGTTTGGGTCCAGAACAGAACTTTTTATAAAGTCTGCTTGAACACCCAGAACTCTAATTTCTATGGGGCCACTCATCTATAATTACAAGTTCTCAGGTGTGAATGGGGAGCAGGTGGACTAAATTTGGTGTTATTGTTCACACACTTTTTCATACTGGTCACTTTTTCAATACGGCATCTCCTGGCAAAGAATTCTCTGGGGATCTGAAAAAAGAAGATTTCCAACACCCTAAAACTGAGCTGCAGCTTGATGGCCAAGTCCATACAGCAGTTTAAAGTTGATTAATGGGTGCCAAATCCTGCTGGCAGGGGTTTAACTACAATAGGTGCAGTGGTTGCGATCGCACCCGGGCCCTGCAGCCTAGGGGGGCCCCAAACGTCCTTTTGGCCCATAGAAAAAGACTAATACTACTAAAGATTTGGAATAATTGGGGGCCCCATTGGAGATTTCGCATCGGGGCCCCGAGGCCTGAAGTTACGCCACTGCCTGCTGGTTAATCTGCTAATGTAGACCCATTGAAGAAAAAAGATTTTAATGGCACGCCATCCATGAAATTTAATTTTTTCATTAGAAATCTATTTAAAAACAAGAGGATCCATCAAATTAAATCCATTAAACCTTTGGTTTTTCCCTGAGGGTAAAGGTGCCAAGCATGTCTTCAGACCTAAACCCAATTGGGCATCTGTAGGGCATCCTCAAATACAAGGTGGAGAAGTGCAAGGTCTCCAAAAACCACCTGTCCAATGATGATGATGTCATGGAGGAGTGGACGAGGAGTCCGGGGACAATCTGTGAAGCTATAGTGAACTCCATTCCCAAGTGAGTAAAGACAGTGCTTGAAAATAATGGATGCCACATAAAATATTGATACTTTGGGCACAATGTAACCATTTTCACTTAGGGGTATTCTCAATTTTGTTGCCAGTGGTTTAGACATTAATGGCTGTAAGTTGAGTTATTTAGAGTGCACACCAAATTTAGACTGCTATACAAGCTGTACACTGATTACTTTACATTGTATCAAAGTGTTATATATTCAGTGTTGTCCTATGAAAATATATAATAAAATATTTACAAAAATGTGAGGGGGTGTACTCACTTTTGTGACATACTGTATATAGAGAGCCTAAACATTATGTGAATTTCTTAGAAGGAATGTAATTTTAGTTCTGAAATAAGTATATTAAAGTATTATAACAATAGTAGTAATAATATAAATATACTAAAGTTAATAAATTCAGTTAGTGAGTACATAGCTATACTATTTAGCGGTATTGCTAGAGTCCTATGGGCTTTATGATAAGCTTTGAACATGATTCTTTACTTGTTGATTATACCTTCAGAGGCATTGTTAGGATCTATAAAAATATATATATACAGTATATATTGTCCCACTGTTAATTGCTAGCTCAGTGCTTTGAACAGATGGTTGGGGGCGGCAGATCTTCAAACTATACATTTTCTGAAACGCTGGAGCATGTCAGAGAATAATATATCTTGCTGCAATTCTGAAAACATCCTGTGATTCATTTTTCTTATATTTTCCAGACTGTAAGATCACTTTTCAAAGTAATAATGCTCTTCTTGGTACCACACAGTAATAGTAGCCACCTTTAGGCTTCACACATTAATAAGTGCTCTTCTTCTTGCTTTATACAGTTATAGTTGCCCCACACAGTATTAATTCCCCTTTAATTCATCCCAATAGTAAAAATACCCCATTCTGCACTATTTTAAAGGGGTTGCCTGGTCTGAATCCATAAGCCTGTAATCATTCTATGTGACTAAAGAATTAGGAATCCTTGCATCACATGCACTGTGAGGACTTGCCAGTTTCAGAACCGAGAACGGCCGTTTCGAGGCCACCAGTATGCAATAAACATACTCCTAGCCACATTCCGACTAGAGGGATGCAACTTAACTTAATTCACTTGCACTGAGCGAGGTGCCGCTCTTTTGTTTGGAATATTGAATACTTGCGGTCCCGGCTCTGAAACCAGCAAATCGTCATAACGCAAATTGTGCATGATGTGAGGATTCATAAGTCTGCAGTCACATAGAGTGATTACAAACTCATGGAATTAGACTGGACAACTTTTGTGTCTTCCTTTGTGCTCTTGTGACTGCAGGACCACTGCTTCTTTGCTGTAGTGGCAACATCTTTCCCCATGCTCTCACCCACATCAAGGTCCTGATGCCATCCTTCGTCCCTGATTTATATACATTGTATGCAACGCCGCACATATCATTGTGTTTCTGGATATTTGTGCCTGGCCTCAAAGTGTCCTATGTTTTAATAGAACTTTGGGTCCTTGTGCTTTGGAGATGAGACGTGACTGTGACTCCATACCACCCTTAAAGGCTTAAAATAAAGGTGGACTGTAGGATGCTCTTGTTTGGTGGATTTTGCCAGGTGATAAATTTCACACATTGATTTCAATGAAGAATATTTAATGCATTTAATTTATTAAAATGGCAAGGGTCTCATTTTTAAGGATCCCCCAAGTCCTTAAGGTCACTTAAAAGTCTGTACCTACATTTGAATATGGATTTGTACTTGTTAGACAATGCCTTTTACAGTAGGAGAATCTCCAGACTTTATATTTTTATGCACAAGAACTTCATGACCTTTTAGAAATAGTGTTTCATTAATGTTTGCATATAGTACATGTACAATTGTACTGCTCATTATAAATTACCATAACATATTTTTCAGATTATAAAATGCACTTTTCCTCTTAAAAATTGTTTGGGAAAAAGGGGGGTGCATTTTATAATCTGGTTGTAGCCTACCGGACGTGCAGGTGTGCAGTGGAGCGGGGTCACAGGATGCATTATTGCAGGCGATGCTGTGGCAGGTGCGTCGAGCGGTGCAACGTTAGTCACGAGTGGAGCTGCGGTGAGTGTCAGAGCGATGCCAAGGGTGTCACGGGCGGGAGTGCGGCGGGTGTCCCTGCAATGCTGCATGGGGTGTAAGGCAGGGGCCATTCCCAGCGGTTGTACTACATGTTGGTGATGTGGGCTTCTAGAAAATGGTACCCACAGGCACCACCCCATGGTGCCATTTTCTTGAATCCCACGCAACTGACATGTACTATAACACAACTGCTGCGACAATGCCTCCTGTGACCCTGCTGCACCACAACTGCTTCCTCTGCCTGGTAAGCTATAATAGAATTATAAGACAGACTCAGATATTAAAACGGACCCCCTTTTTTAATATTAAACATTATTTTTCTAATTTTCTTCCTCTAAATTTGGGGTGCATCATATAGTCCAGTCTGTTTTATAATCTGGCAAATAGGCTGGGGTCACACTACTGTTATTAGCTGATTTTAGCAGTGTGCGCTTAATACTTAGAAATTTTCTACAGAAGTGCATACCATTAAGGCTAGGGTCACACAAGTCCTTGATCCATTATTGGCATTAGTTTTTTAACTTTATTTTTCTCAAAAATTAATGCTAAAAATGGATCCTGGGATCAAGTGTGACTGCATTGTTTAAAAACGCTATTTGTTTTTTACTGGACCCAAAAAACGCTGCAAGCAACGTTTTTGGAGTGCAGTAAAAAAACGGATCCTTTTTTTAACATTGGGCCCCATGGGAAACGGATCCGTTAATGCATGGTACCTATTGGTACCATCTGTTAACGGATTTGTTTTTGCATGCGTTTTTTTCCCATTTTGGAAAGGCAGTGCTGGGGGCTCAAAAAACACCCTTAAAATAACAGATCCGTTATTAGAAACAAAGAAAAACATGGATTGGCATGTGTGACTCCAGCCTAACGCTATGCATAGCAACCCGCATTGTACCTTCACAGCGGCCGCACACAGAGCTGCTGGGTGGCCGCTTTACAGGAGCGCACAAGAAACGCTGCTGACAGTTTAAGGATTAAGTATTAAGTATTAAGCGCAGCCCGGTAAAATCTGCTAATAACGCTAGTCTGACCCCAGCCATACGGTACTTAAACATGCTGTGAAATTTATAGAGAAGGACAAGCTGAACAGATTGATATATAGGTTTTTCCTGGAGTAATGTTTGAGTTTCCAATGCTTTGTGCACCTTCAGAATATATGTTGGGGTTTATCTGTCCAGTACTTGTTATATCACTAGACATACCATAAAATACTACATACATAAGTGCAACACTCCAATACGTTTTGCTTTTATTCAGTTAAAACGATACAGAATATGAATGTGTGAATGACATGGGTTAGGCTGGCTTCACACTTGCAGATGCATCTGCAGCGTTTTGCAGATGCATCTGCAAGTATCAGCATGCAGACCGCGGCCCCTATGTTTATAATAGGGCGCACCGCGGTCTGAAAGCTCTCATTCATTGCTATATGTGAAGCGTCCGCAGGCGGATGCCTGCTGACAGATCACACTCTCCCGCCCGCACCATGGACGCAAGATGTCGCGTCCATGGTGCGGGCGGGAGAGTGTGATCTGTCAGCAGGCATCCGCCTGCGGACGCTTCACATATAGCAATGAATGAGAGCTTTCAGACCGCGGTGCGCCCTATTATAAACATAGGGGCCGCGGTCTGCATGCTGATACTTGCAGATGCATCTGCAAAACGCTGCAGATGCATCTGCAAGTGTGAAGGCAGCCTTAGAAATGCTTAGTTTTGTCTGACATACACTCGTATCTGGAACATTAGTTTGTGTTGTCTGAAATTGTAAAGTTTAAGGACTGTATTTTTTGCACTTGACTACATTTGCTGATATCCTTTGAGAGCAGTCTGAGTGCTTGAGTGCTTGGTATCAATTTTACAGCTCATTGCATTAAAACATTGCAAGTTACACAGACACTTCCACCCTTTATTTGGTATCGAAATGATTTCATCATGTAGAGCCAAGTTAAACCAATTGAAATAATAGGTCTATAGGTTAAAATGAATCTCGCAGCGCTGCTGCTACTCATCTGCAACCAGACAGAGAAATGGATATGAAAGCTATTGACTCCTGATCAAGTCTGTACATGCACAAAGTTCAATTTACTCTAAGACAGAAGCAGAAAACTCATCTGTTACAGGCTTGTTAGTGTGGAACCAGTGCAGAGATCAAGAGTCAAATGATGCTGGTTTTCATTTGATTCCTTTATTTTTATGACACCAATATATTGTGTAGGGTAGAACAGGACATGTCATCATTCACATGAATGATTGTATTTAAAGTGGACTTGTCGGCAGGATAATGACCCCTAGCAAGTAGAATTTTGGGCAGTTTTAAGAAATCATGAGGCATGCAACATCAACATTTTAATGGTACATAAGTCATAATCCAAACGAATGAACACTCTTCATCAATTCATCCAAAGCAAGCCTAAAAGTCGTCTTGCTGCATAACGGCAACATGCTACCATCAAGCCCAGTTAGCTATGCAGTCCATATGAAAGAAACCTGTGACAACATGAAACAGCTGTTGAGGAGCCTGAACTATGACCAGCACTTGTGGTCCTTCTGTGGTGTCTACTACTTGGACAACCCCTTCTCAATTGACTTGCATTGTCACTTCCAGTAGTTTAGTACAAAGGCAGGGAGAAGGAAGCCGGTGGTGATTGGACTCAGGGCTCGCATGTCACAACAATGTCAAGTGAGCTGCGGTTTCAGACAGCATTGGAATGGCGACAGAACTGGGTGTGAGCGCAGGGTTTATTATTTTACATGGGGGAAACAAATTAATTGAAAAGGGGTTGTTGTAGTAGTGGACAACACCTCTTAAAGTGGTTGCCCTCTTACTTGGTCTGCAGGTTGCGTACACAAAGTACTGCAGCTTTCGGTGTTAGTGGGGTAATTTGGCAAGACAATAAGAGAATATCACTACAATAAAAGAGACTGGCCTCTCCGTAATTCACTTCAACTAGGGAGTAAAATGATCCTGCATCTAGCACTTGTTAACCCACATAAGATTTTGTTATCCCCATGGCATATCAAGTTGGGTCTAATGAAGAACTTTGTAAAGGCAATGGATAAAAATGCAAAACATTCAAGTATCTAATTGATAATTTTACAAGTTTAAGTGAAGCAAAGCTAAATGAAGAAGTCTGTATTGGACCTCAGATTTGTAACCTTCTTCAAGATGAGACGTTTCTCCATTTGTTGCATGGCAAAGAAAGGTCTGCACAGGTAGAATTCTTCACTTGTGGTAACTATTTTTTTTGGGAAACTCAAGAGCAGATAACTATGAAGAGTTGGTGGAAAATCTTTTCAAACATATAAGGATCATGGCTGTAACATGTCTTTAAAAATTACTTTCTTACATTCGCAGACTTTTTCCCACCAAACTGTGGAGCAGTGAGCAACAAGTACAGTGAGGCCTAGTGCACACCTGCGCTCTGGTGCATTTGGCTGCATTGTGCTACTGCAGGAGGTAGCGCAGTGCAAACACAGCCAAGCGCATTGGAGCTCAAATGAAACGATGTGCGTTAACGCCGCCATTATAGTGTATGGGCGAGCGCATCCAAGCGCAACCCAGAAGCGCAAGTGTGAAGAGGGGTTGCGTGAGCACGCATGCGCTAGTCCGAGCGAACAGGAAATGTCACATGACACGTTTTCGGTGCGCAATGCAGCCAAACGCACCAGAGCGCATGTGTGAAATGGCCCTGAGAGATTTGGGATGGCTCTTGGGAAAAGAGATCAAGGTAAATGGAATCCATCAATGCTTGCAAATTACTGATGGACAATTGTAAGAGATGATCCAAAGCAGAAGTACAAGAGACAAGCAAAAAATAGTTGTCACTGAATAAGGACCAAATTTTGTAATGCAATTTCTGCTTTTCACATGAGGGTTGGGTTACATTTTAAACGCAATGATTTTTTCAGCGGCGCTAACACTGTCAAACGCTAGCGTTAATGCAGCTGAACGAATCCCATAGACTTATTTGGGAAGCGCATTGCAAATGCAATGCCAAACACAGTCACGGTAGAGACGCATGCGTTTTCACCCAGTACACAGGAAATGTTGCCTGCAACATTTCCTATTGCGCTGGCTAAAAACGCATGCGTTTCTACTGCAACTGCATTTGCATTGTGTTTGCAATGCGTTTGAAATACGTTTCCCATATAAGTCTATGGGATGCGTTCAGCTGCGTCAATGCTAGCGTTTCCTAGCGTTAACGCAGTGCAAAACACATTGCAGCCAAATGCAGGGCAATGCATTTGATGTGATCTTAGCGTAACTGTTGATAATTTGGAATATACTGTTTAGACTTGTTTTAGTTATTTTAATCTTTTCCTAAGTTTCCTCTAAATAAATATCAGAAATATGGCACAACAAAATATTCAGCATCTTTATATTTGCAAAATAAATAATGTTTTAAAGTACTGAAACAACTATTATACACATATGTAACAGTGAAAGGAAAACTCTTTGATATAGAAACAAGAGCAAACTAAACATTTTCATCATCACATTTGAATTCAAGAGGTTAAAATGATTAAAAAATGGCTGATTTTATAACTGAACCTTAAGTTTCAAATATGTAGAACAGTGTAATTGGGCAAATGGCCAGTTTGTTCTTAGTTAAAAAGGCAGCAATCAGGTAATGAATGCATATTTTATACAGACTAAAATAAATGTTGACTGTATCATATGAAACCATGTAAATAAGTCTTCAAATGTGTTCAGATCTAATTGTTATATCCCCATACATCTGCTTATATATAAGGGTCCTTAGTGAGGCATATGACACACAGACTGTGACAGAAATAACATGAGGCCAATTAAAATGGGGGTACTTAATAGCGGCAAACCCACGAAAGTGCAGAGAGAACAAGCAAACAACATAGTTGTTTTGGCACTCATATTGGTTGTCATTTTTGAACATTTGATGGTGCCACAAAACTCCTTTGCACAGTCACAGTTAAAGGCAGAGTTTTGCTATGTAATCTCAGGACAGCATGGTGTAGGGGTTAAAAATCTGAAATCAGCTATGCCTTGCTTATCAGACTGTGTGCTGTTCTTTACTTAAACTAAAGGCTTTATCACTTGGTGATTGCCATTACTGGACTACATTGTCATGTGCACGGACGTCATACACGCCCCCTCTACTATTTGGCATCTCACTGTCACTGTAGAGAGCCTGGTGTGGGCGGGGTTCACTCTTTCAGCTATGCTGATTTGTCAAATCTAAAATCTCTGATTGTGTTACAACTACTGTAGTCCCTAAGTGGTATATCATTGGATTCAGAGTTCTTTGCCTACATTATGTTGCTCTCAGATGAAGTAGCAAAATCCTGCTGATAGATTCCCTATAAGCTAATTGAAAAATGGCCGCCGGTATATCTGCTCTTCTTTTGTTCACTTTTGTAAAAATGCCAGATATCTCTGTTAAGGCCCCGTTACATGCTACGCATATCGCAAATGATATCGTTGGAACGTCACCGGTTTTGTGACGTTGTTGCGACCTCAAAACGACATAGTAGCATGTGACACGTAGTTCCGACCAATGATAAAGCGGTTGATCGTTGATTAATGGCTAGGACCATAAATTTATCGTCGATCGTCCTTTAGGCTTGCTGCATCGATGTGTGTGACACCTTTCCAACGATCTCGTTTGCGACTTCGGCTATTCAGAACTGAAGCATGTAGGCGTACAAACGATCGCAAATATTGTTCGCTTGTCGCAGAATCGTTGCTGCGTTGTTCAATATATCTGTCCGTTTGACACCTCACCAGCGATCAGTAAACGATGTTCTGCCAATCCCGGCCAGGTCGGCTTGTTAGTCGGATCGCTGGGACATTGAAGCGTGTAACGGGGCCTTAAGTTAAAGCAATGTAACTTCTGATACAGAAACATAGATAGCTTTTCACATTTTCTATTGGAGAATGTATATATTTTTAAATACAAAATAGAATATCCCTTTTACATTAATATAAATTGTCATAAAACCTTTGGCGTGACCCTTAAAGTAAGAGCTACATGAGAGAGTGAAGTATGTGCTGTAGTTCCTTTATCTTTTTAGATTAAATATCTATACTTTTCTGTTCATTTGACCTTTCGAGAAAGCTCAGCACTTTTATTTGTCATAGGTAGCCATAATTTCCCTGCCAAGAAGAGAGCAGTTTGACCTTATCTGAATAGTCTCCAAACATCAGATAGAAGAATGAACAAGCTGCGGATAATTATTTTATGAATACAAGCCATTTGGAGGCCGACAGTAGTGATTTAAATTAGATTCATGTCACAAACATTACATATTTAAGAAGCAATGCTGCACATATCATTTGTGAGCAGTTTCATTATTCACTAAGTAGTGAACTTTGAAAGACCTCTCCTGGTCCATGTTTATCTACATGAAGAGATACAGTAGATGAATTATTCACTTCTCCTATCTGAGGAAGCGTTTAGCACATCCCAGGAGATGAACTGAACTAAGGGCAAGTTTGACAAACTTTTCTTTCATATCATCATATTTTTTTACATTTTATTTTACTTTGATAATAAACAGAATATGTCAAGGAAATAACATTGCAGGAAATGTAGTATTGTGGTTTACATGCAGATAGGAATATGACAGCTAAGACTTCAAGTATTCCTAGGCCTTAACAAACATGTCTGTTATTATTCACCTGTGGGGTTGAATTCACTAAGGCTGGCTTCACATTGCGGGTCACATCTGACCCGAGGCTGTCCGTGTAAACCGGACAGCCCTGGACCGGATCTTGACCCCATAGTATACTATGGGGCCGGATAGAAGCCGGATGGCAACTCTCTGCAATCCAGTTTCTATCTGTCCGGGACAATCCGGGAGAGTTCAGTATTCTCTCACGGACACAAAAACGTTGCTTGCAATGTTTTTGTGTCTGAGAGGAGAATATCTCCTCTAATTGCCTATTCCCAGATTGCCCCGAATGCCCCGGATTCGCCCGGATCCTCCCGGATCCAGGGCAATCCTGCACTCCCTAACATGGGACCCTATGGGGCCGGATTGCATCGGTCCGGGAGGATCCGGGAACCGGACACCTGTGGCTGTACTCCACAGTTGTTTCAGGACCACGGCTAGCTCCCTGCCAGCCACGGTCCGGATTCATCAGTGGCGGCAGCTGTGTGCAGGTGCACACAGGACCGAAGGGCATATTAGCCCTCCGGTTCTGTGTGCTGATCTGATCCGGGGCTGTCAGGTTCACCCTGTCAGCCTCGGATCAGATCTGACCCCAATGTGAAGCCAGCCTAAGCCGTAGGTCAGGGTGAACTCGTGGACTGAGGGCTATGGCAAAATGAGGTGGACTTGTAGGACAACACATTTATAGAGATGAGTGAAGTTTCCCCGAAACATCATCAGCCAATTTCAAATTCGCACCAACATCGCAGGTTCGGATCGCGAACGGAAAACTAGTTTTTTAAAAACAATTGGCAAACTAGCTTTGTTTGGGAATAGGTTTGAAATTTAAAATGGCCCTAAAACTTTACCTGTTTGTTTGGGGCCAAAACACTCGCCCAAGACCCCCTGAATGGGGACAACACCTAACAATATAGGAGTGTCCCCAACCAGTGGGTCTACCGTCTTGTACCAAGTTGTAGATTTTTTTTGAGTTGTGAATGAATTTGTTTAAGCTTTCTGGAGTTTGCAGGTGTTTTGCCACTTGCAGGGTTTGAATTTTGGAAACAGTGCCAAATGTGGCAGCAGCTGGGAAGTCCAGAAATCTTACAAAGTCCTCAAATCATCTGTTTAAAAGAGCTTAATGTTTTTGAGGGAATTTTTTTGAATATTGTTTTCTTTTATTTTGTTATTAATATTTGTATTTTTTTTTTTGGACAGCAAACCTTTATTATTGCAGAGGGTCAGAAGCATGCGAGACATCTGTTCTACACTTATGTGATAGCTATTCATATTAAAATAGCATATGGCCATTATATGCTTCACATTCAAGATCTTATAGGTCTGTTCACACTGATGAAACACCATAGTATGGATGTTGCTTCTTGAAAATGTGCAATCACAAAGAGGTCATCTTCTAACCACCCCAAGGGCAGTGGGTGCTTCATCAGCACCAGACCCGGACTACATGCAGAGAAGATGGACACATATGTTGTGGCGCCCTGCATCCACAGGTACCCAAGGCCTTCCTAGAACACAGATGAATATCCACAGCAGGTACACAAGTACGGCCAACACCTTCCACCCCAGCACAGTAGGGGGAGCCAACTTGCTGCCTTAGGCAAGATCCCCTATAAATACTGATGCTGGGGAGGAGTTAGTCAGAGCATGCAGACTCTAGGAGAGCTGCGAATACGTCCTGGTGATCAGTGCCTTGTAGGCCAAACGGTGACCCTGAACAGCCTTTGAGCAGTCCTGCCAGGCCCAAGATTGGGGATGGAAGGCAAGGAGAGAAAAGAGGAAGGAAAGTGGTAACCGAGAAGCCAGAATAGGTTCCCCCAAACAACACACCGGACACCGGGATCCACGTCTGCAGGAGAGCTACATGCCCAGCAAGACCCCCGGCAAACCGTGGAGACTTCAGTCACCCGGTCACCTGCTTAATCACCGTTCAGGGAGCCAGACACCATGGGGAGAGAAACAGCGGTAGTCATCAGAGGTGTTCCGTTGACAGCACAGGTGAAGAGAGAGAGTAGAGGAGGCCAGCCAAGTTCTACACGAGGCAGGGGCTTCAACACGGGGAAAAGAGGACACGGAGGCCTTACACCCACTTGCTGTGGAGATTCAACTGTGTTTCCTGGTCACCCAACAGTGTTCCGGACTTTTACCTGCTATACCACCAGTAAAAGGTAAAGAGAGAGACATTCAACAGAGTGTGTGTGAGTTCTTCACCCCCTGTCCCCGTTACCC
Organism: Allobates femoralis; assembly: GCA_033576535.1. Classification (NCBI taxonomy): domain Eukaryota; kingdom Metazoa; phylum Chordata; class Amphibia; order Anura; family Aromobatidae; genus Allobates; species Allobates femoralis. The sequence continues at coordinate 744,206,332 of JARQOC010000003.1, read as the reverse complement.
GCAGAGACTATCCTGTTAATCCAAAACCTGGTGAAACCCCTGCTCCATTCCTCACAATCATCACTGCCCTGGAGGTTTAGCTCTACCTGTAGGGAGCTGCTTCACTCTAGCCACAATACCACCACCCTCCGGAGGACTGCGGCGGCGCTGGTGTCTTGTCTACAGGTGGCGTCACGAGACTAAGACTTAAATCCCTTGTATATACTAAAAACCCCTTTTTATTTGAGGCTGTCCCCTGGGCCACGGATCTGGACAGGCCACCGGCGACATTCCCTGCTTGGAGAGTAAGAGGCCCAGACATCTGAGTTCCCATACCCTGGGGTGCTACATATATAACTTGGAGCTTCACCTCACTTTCCCTTTGTGGGGCAAATCTGCAATGATGTGCGGATTCAATCCTGGGCTCCGATGACAGACGAGGCCTTGAGAAGCTCACAGTCAAGGTGACCCTTTTCCTATACTGTCAGACTGTACATAATCTTGCAGCATGCTTGGCTGGATTCCACCTGCAGCAGGTGCCGCAGCTACTGGATTGCTAATACCTCCAGCACCAGGAGTATGAGGAGGAGGCTGAGAAGGAAGAGGAGGAGGTAAAAGAAGCTGAAAGCCCTGTTTCCCAGCAATGTGTAGCACCCCCGCCAGAAGACTTCAACTAGGACAATGTCATGTGGGGACCCCTACCCCTTCCAAGCAACTATCCAACACAGCATGAAACACACCATCATGTGCCCTTTATTGAAGAGATTCAGCTCATGGATTCCATTGCTTGAGACTGGTTGCATGGACCTAAGGCTAATGACTTCTACGACCAGTGTACCCAAGGCAAGATGGTGGCATTTTTGCAGGAGAAGGGCTTTGGTTTCATGGTGGAACAAGGTACTCAGCATTGGTGCTACATCAGTGCTGGTCCACTTTGCTTGACAATGTTCTCCAAAGACTACGAACCATCTTTGTCGGGGAAGAGGTCACTTTTATGAAGGTGTGTGGTAGCAAGGGGTGGTTCACGGTTGGCATACGTCAGGTTGGTCGACAACTTTGCAAAGTGGCAGGAGGAGAAGTTTGTGCAGGCTGAGTATAGATTGACTAGGGATGGAAATGTGAGAAGTCAGATGTGTCTCTGCAGACATGTCAAGGCAGGAAGAAGTGCGGTCTAGGCCAAACTGAAAAGATGAAAAAACTGAACAACTTCATCTGAAAGAACGTCAGCTGCAAGTCACTTGTCTGTAATTGAGACCCCTTAGACTGGTGTTATATATATTTAAGCACCGTACTGACAGGGGAGCGCTATAACCCAGTATTGGGATGCACTTTGAATTGGGAACCCAATGCATTGCAGAAGGTCATAAGGCGTAATTATGTGTAAACCCATTAAGTGGGAAATCCCTAAATTAGTCTATAATGGTATTTTCCCATATAGAAAATATACAAGCAATATGGACACTTGCACTTTGTAAATAGAAACACTATCACTTTAAAACTATTAATAATGTTTTAGCCATTACATTTCATCTAAAGGATGATCATATTAATTATATTTAAACAAGGAAACACTTTTTAAGATTAACTGGTATTATTTTTTGTAAAAACGAGCATTTTTTAATACCAATACACTAAGAGGAAGAATGTGCTATAGAAATCGCTTATTTGGACGCTGCACTAAGACAGCGCATGCGCGGGGACTCAGACATAGAACTAAACGAATGTCCCGTAATATCGCGTGAATGGAAGCGCGAGAGTTGAATCGCGAGCGCTGCTGACGCATGCGCATAGCGAAGTAAACAACGCCGGAATGGCGGCGCGCAGCTAGAGAAACGCTGCACATGGCCATAATCACGGCAGGAAGAATAATACAGGTTTGAATTAATTAGAAAGGCACCTGAGGCATAATTAGACCACAGCATGTATTTTATGGAATATGCAAGTAATGGGTGTATCCATATTTGGGAAGTATAACCAGTAAATGCAAGAATAGTCACATTAAGCACTTGGTATATGTAATTTATGAATATATGTTGTAAATTCACTGTAAAATAATTCTTTTAACATTTAATTGTATAATGAGATTGGACATTGGGAGATCTATATAATCCCAGCATTGCAGTAAGTGATTGCTGGAAGAAGGTCATTACTGACCGAAACGTCGCCATCCTTATACCTGAAGGCCAATAAAGGCAGGATTTATAACTGGAATTGGAGTGCTGCAACCTTATTTACACACATATGTCTGGAACAGGTGGCTGGATACCACCTCAAGGATTGATTAGCACCTAACATAGTGTTACAAAGAAACGCTGCTCAAATAACTTTTTCTCTTTGTATGTGTCCTATCTGAGATAAAGCGATTCTTCAAACATGGATCCAGGTAAAAGTTTTTACACGGAGGACGATGAGAGCCGCATCCTGAAGGGAGCTGAAGGGAACACTGAATTTTTGAGTATACCCTCAATAACATCCTTGAAACGCAAGTATGAAAATGATTCAAAGAAAATGTTATCCTTAGAAATGCACCTAGTAATGCTGGGACAATATTATAAGAATAAAAAAATCCCTAGGGGTTTAAGGTCCAACATTAATCCAACCTTGTTCTTAGAAGATAAGGAATTTTGTACTAAATTTATGACCTTATCCAACAAATATGCGATGGAGATTATGTTACTCAACATGGAACACATACAATTAGAAATAATCAAACTAAAAGACACTATAAAGGAAACGGAAAGTGAACTGTTGGGCATACTTAAGGAGGAGGATTATATAAAGTTTAAAGAGTCCATTAAAATCAAAATAGATAAGCAAAGAAAGGATACTGAAGAAACAAAGAGACAAAAATGGGCTCGTGATACGGAAGATTACCGTGTAGGATTGGTATACAACTGGCAAAGAGATGGCCAGAACAAATGGCAAAGAAGAGGTCATTACAGACATTCTTTTTATAATAAGACACTAACAACTGTTTTTTCCAATAAACTGTCTAATCTTCACCCATGCAGACCAAGGACAAAATCCAGAGGACGAAGAGGAGGGTGGAAGCAACACCGCCAACAGAAAAAAGAGAGACAAACCAAAGGGACAACAATTCAAAGGAAGCAGAAAGAAGGACCACAGCTGATCGTCAACTTGTCTGGTAAAGAACTCTCACCTAGTCAAACTGAAATTTTAGAGAAGGGATTGTCATATTGTATGTCATCACATGTCAATTGGTTTGTGGTGGAAAAAGAGATGTACCAATTCTTTAGAAATGTTCGTCTCAAACATTACTTTCATGATAAGAGCATAACCAAAGTGCAACCCACTAGTGAGTTAAATCTGAAAAAATTAAGAATTCAGTGTAAAAGTGACTTTATGCCAAATGATGACATCCCAATAATAGAGGCCTTTGAACTAGCAGTCAAACAAGATATAAAAATCTTAAGGGAAGCCACCAAAAAAGATCTAGGAAAACCAAACATAACAAGAGAACAATTTCAGGCGGTACAGGAACTTGTCCATGATGGCGGTTTAATTGTGAAACCAGCTGATAAAGGGGGAGCAACCGTCCTCATGGACAAGGATACCTATTTAAAAGAAGTCTACAGACAATTGGATGATAATCAAGTCTATAAGAAACTGCAAAAAGATCCCAAGTTTGAAATACAGAAAAATATACAACAAATACTCAATACTGCCCTAGTAGGAGGGACAATAGATCAAAATTTGCATGACTTTCTGTTTGAAAAAAATCCAGTGACACCAGTATTATATCTGGTTCCCAAAATACATAAAGCATTAAACGATCCACCGGGAAGGCCCATAGTGGCAGGAATTAATTCAATATTCTATAATATTGGAATTTTTCTTGAGAAAGTCATGAGCCCGTTTGCAAATGAGGGAAAATCATATATAAAAGACACGGGACACTTCCTTGATAACCTGGCAGGGTTTAAGGAGCAAACCAAATCTATGGGGCACAACAATAATGAGTACATTTTAGCGTCGTTTGATGTGACATCATTATATACGTCGATAAAGCATGAAATGGGAATCAAAATAATTGCAGATTTTTTAAGAACTACAGACTACACTGATCCTTGTAAACAACTAATCATAGACCTACTAGAGATAGTTCTTAAACAAAATTACTTTATGTTTGGAGATGATTTTTTTCTACAATTGATGGGCACCGCTATGGGTGCCCGTATGGCATGCTCATATGCGGGAGCGGTTATGGTCTATCTAGAGGAGAACCATGTCTACACGTCCCACCACTTCTCCCTGGTGGAGAGGTGGTGGAGATATGTGGACGATATTTTCATTATATGGAAGGGGAGTGAGGAGGAATTGATGTCCTTTTTCAAATACATGAACACCATAGACGACACAATCAAGTTTACGGAAGTACACTCATTAACAGAGATGCAATTCTTAGATGTTAAAATACTCTTGAGGGAAGGCCAGATTGACACAACATTGCATATAAAGGCCACCGATAAAAATAAACTACTTCACTACACCAGTGGACATCCTGACACCCTAAAAAAAGCAATCCCTTATGGACAAATGATTAGAATAATCGAATAGTAAGTAAGGAAGATGAAAAACATTTAGAAATTGAAAAATTAATGGAGAGATTCAGACAAAGGGGATACCCCAATAAGATCCTTAAACAACAAAAGAAAAAATTATTGGATGGGAAAAGCCAGGTTAACAAAAATAAGAAAAGAATTCCCTTAACCTTGACTTATGGGGAAGAAACGAACAGCATAGTGAAAATAGTCCAAAAACATTGGACTATGCTAGGGAAATACCTACCGAGGATCGAAGAGTTCAAATACTCCCCTTTGGTCTCATACAGGAAAGGGAGAAACATGAAGGACCTATTAGTCAGGTCTGACATTGGTACAATGAAGGCTAGCAAACAATTAACACTAACAGGAGAAAGAAGAACAGGTTGTTACCCTTGTGTCAGTTGCATTAACTGTTCATTTATGATTAAAGGGAACAGATTTTGCCATCCCAAGACGGGAACAGAATACAAAATAAACCACTTCTTAACATGCAATTCGGATCACGTCATATATCTCCTAGAGTGTCCCTGTCGTATGTGGTATATAGGAGAAACCACTCTTGATTTCAAAATTAGAATCAGTCACCATCGTTATACAATACGCAAAAAAATCATGAACCTACCCGTATCCAAACATTTCACGGAAGCTGGCCATAAGGAGAAGGACTTGAAGTTTAGGCTCATAGATATGGTGCCAATGCCCAGAAGGGGTGGTGACAGGGTTGGACTATTAAAAGTCAAGGAACTAGAATGGATACATAGGTTACAAACTTTGAAACCAGAGGGTCTCAACGTAGACTTCAAATTGCATACAGCACTTTAAGGAATAGCCCTCATCCATGTATCTGTGTATTTTAATCACTTTGATGTATTGTCATTGATTTGAACACCACAATGTAAAAAAATTTTTACTGTAATTTTCATCTTGTATCTTTTGTGCAGATAAATATATATGGAGTGGGAAATTGATGCACCAGGTGCCTGCAGTTCACACCATACCTATGGATGAAAAACGTACAACATGCACAGCCTCCTTTAGAAATATATGCACGTATTCCTCTATTTGAAAAAAAATTTTTTCTATTTAATGCACGTAATTTATATCACAAATCTTACATCACAAAATTTATATCAAACGAAAATAAACATTTTTAAAAAAAGTAACGCATGTATTGCTTTGTATATATGAGATAAACAGAGTATACGGAAATTATTGCGCACAAATGACTATAATGGAAAAGCATGGAGGGAGTCCTTGGTAAACCCTGAACAGGTGGAGTAAAAGGGAAAAATACCCCTTAAGCACCGTACTGACAGGGGAGCGCTATAACCCAGTATTGGGATGCACTTTGAATTGGGAACCCAATGCATTGCAGAAGGTCATAAGGCGTAATTATGTGTAAACCCATTAAGTGGGAAATCCCTAAATTAGTCTATAATGGTATTTTCCCATATAGAAAATATACAAGCAATATGGACACTTGCACTTTGTAAATAGAAACACTATCACTTTAAAACTATTAATAATGTTTTAGCCATTACATTTCATCTAAAGGATGATCAGATTAATTATATTTAAACAAGGAAACACTTTTTAAGATTAACTGGTATTATTTTTTGTAAAAACGAGCATTTTTTAATACCAATACACTAAGAGGAAGAATGTGCTATAGAAATCGCTTATTTGGACGCTGCACTAAGACAGCGCATGCGCGGGGACTCAGACATAGAACTAAACGAATGTCCCGTAATATCGCGTGAATGGAAGCGCGAGAGTTGAATCGCGAGCGCTGCTGACGCATGCGCATAGCGAAGTAAACAACGCCGGAATGGCGGCGCGCAGCTAGAGAAACGCTGCACATGGCCATAATCACGGCAGGAAGAATAATACAGGTTTGAATTAATTAGAAAGGCACCTGAGGCATAATTAGACCACAGCATGTATTTTATGGAATATGCAAGTAATGGGTGTATCCATATTTGGGAAGTATAACCAGTAAATGCAAGAATAGTCACATTAAGCACTTGGTATATGTAATTTATGAATATATGTTGTAAATTCACTGTAAAATAATTCTTTTAACATTTAATTGTATAATGAGATTGGACATTGGGAGATCTATATAATCCCAGCATTGCAGTAAGTGATTGCTGGAAGAAGGTCATTACTGACCGAAACGTCGCCATCCTTATACCTGAAGGCCAATAAAGGCAGGATTTATAACTGGAATTGGAGTGCTGCAACCTTATTTACACACATATGTCTGGAACAGGTGGCTGGATACCACCTCAAGGATTGATTAGCACCTAACATAGTGTTACAAAGAAACGCTGCTCAAATAACTTTTTCTCTTTATATATATATATATATACAGTGTTGGCCAAAAGTATTGACACCCCTGCAATTCTGCCAGGTAATACTCAGTTTCTTCCTGAAAATGATTGCAATCACAAATTCTTTGGTATTATTATCTTCATTTAATTTGTCTTCAATGAAAAAAACACAAAAAGAATTGTCCTAAAGCCAAATTGGATATAGTTCCACACCAAACATAAAAAAGGGGGTGGACAAAAGTATTGGCACTGTTAGAAAAATCATGTGATGCTTCTCTAATTTGTGTAATTAACAGCACCTGTAACTTACCTGTGGCACCTAACAGGTGTTGGCAATAACTAAATCACACTTGCAGCCAGTTGACATGAATAAAGTTGACTCAACCTCTGTCCTGTGTCCTTGTGTGTACCACATTGAGCATGGAGAAAAGAAAGACCAAAGAACTGTCTGAGGACTTGAGAAACCAAATTGTGAGGAAGCATGAGCAATCTCAAGGCTACAAGTCCATCTCCAAAGACCTGAATGTTCCTGTGTCTACCGTGCACAGTGTCATCAAGAAGTTTAAAGCCCATGGCACTCTGGCTAACCTCCCTAGAGGTGGACGGAAAAGAAAAATTCACAGAGATTTCAACGCAAGATTGTGCGGATGGTGGATAAAGAACCTTGACTAACATCCAAACAAGTTCAAGCTGCCCTGCAGTCCGAGGGTACAGCAGTGTCAACCCGTACTGTCCGTCGGCATCTGAATGAAAAGGGACTGTATGGTAGGAGACCCAGGAAGACCCCACTTCTTACCCCGAGACATAAAAAAGCCAGACTGTAGTTTGCCAAAACTTACCTGAGAAAGCCTAAAACGTTTTGGAAGAATGTTCTCTCTTTTTGGGCAAAGGCATCAACATAGAGTTTACAGGAGAAAAAAAGAGGCATTCAAAGAAAAGAACACGGTCCCTACAGTCAAACATGGCGGAGGTTCCCTGATGTTTTGGGGTTGCTTTGCTGCCTCTGGCACTGGACTGCTTGACCATGTGCATGGCATTATGAAGTCTGAAGACTACCAACAAATTTTGCAGCATAATGTAGGGCCCAGTGTGAGAAAGCTGGGTCTCCCTCAGAGGTCATGGGTCTTCCAGCAAGACAATGACCCAAAACACACTTCAAAAAGCACTAGAAAATGGTTTGAGAGAAAGCACTGGAGACTTCTATCTGAATCCCATAGATTAGAACACCTGTGGAGAGATCTAAAAATGACAGTTTGGAGAAGGCACCCTTCAAATATCAGGGACCTGGAGCAGTTTGCCAAAGAAGAATGGTCTAAAATTCCAGCAGAGCATTGTAAGAAACTCATTGATGGTTACCGGAAGCGGTTGATCACAGTTATTTTGGCTAAAGGTTGTGCAACCAAGTATTAGACTGAGGGTGCCAACACTTTTGTCTGGCCCATTTTTGGAGTTTTGTGTGAAATGATCAATGTTTTGCTTTTTGCTTCATTCTCTTTTGTGTTTTTTTTACTGAAGACAAATTAAATAAAGATAATAATGCTAAAGAATTTGTGATTGCAATCATTTTCAGGAAGAAACTGATTATTATCTGACAGAATTGCAGGGGTGTCAATACTTTTGGCCAACACTGTATGTATATATATATATATACACACACACACACACACACACACACCAGTCTAAGAGATTACAGAATTGCGGGGGAGCCAATACTTTTGGCCAACACTATATACACATACCAGTCTAAGAGATTACGATTACGGATAAGTGACTTATAGCTGACGTTCTTTCAGATGGAGTAGTTCAGTTTTTCTATCTTTAATGGTAATGTTGGTGTTGGCCTTTGTTTATAGATTTATTTCCAGTAACAGCAATGATAATCTGCTGAGATTTCCCAGTACCCATGATTTGGGTGTAGTTGTTACCACAATTACCTGGTTATGGGCCCACTCACCCTCCCTGAGCTGAATGCCTAGCTATGCCTCTGGCTGCACTTGTGTAACTGGCAATACTTCTGCTTGCTGAATTAGAATTAAAATTACTCATTTTTTCATTCATTCGTAATGCGTTAGAAATTAGAAACAAGTCAGTTCAATAGTTTTTACAGAGAAAAAAAATCTAAAATCAATGTCAGACCATGCGACTGCTTGTCACATGGCGCTATATCAACTTTTTGCATTTCTTGTACAATCCTGTCGTGAAGGGGTAATAATTTGTTTATGAGTCGTAAACATTTCTTTTTGTACATCTGTATTGCTAGTCAAATTGTATACCTGTACAAACCCAAACCATACAATATCTTCATGCAGGTGCTATATTAAAATGTCTTGTTTTATCATTTTTTGGGAAGGATGTTGAATTACATTGAATAAATAAAAAGAAATGAAGACATTAGTGCTTGTCTGTTTCTGCACACCTGTTTTACTAGTGTAATTTACCAACCATACATGCCATATTTGTCTTTAAACCTACTGTGACATTTTGCTTACTGTGCGTGTACCTACCTTCATTTCCTATTATGACTTTTTGGCAAGAGTTGAAAAATTGGGGTTGAAAAGATTGTCAAAAGTTAATTATAGTGTCCAAAATGTTTAGTAAAAAAAAATGCCTTATTTGCCTCAGCAAGTGTATTATTGGGGGGAAGCAAGGATTAAGCATATTAATACATGGAATATATGGCACAATATTTGTTTCGCAGGATGATGTTACCTCTGACAGAGACATTGTCAGTTTATGTCAGTGTTCTGCACAGAATAGTGTTATATACCTCTATTCATACCAATCAGAGTACCAGTGATTAGAGATGAATTTATTGGTTCTAAAAAAATTTGTCAAACTTGACGTAGTCAGATTTTAAAAGATCTGATCATCTAAGGTGCATATGTTAATAGCGTCACTGACTACCATGTGCTCCATATTACACGCAAGAAAACATGGACATATTAAAAATATGCTTGTGTACAAATCTTAACAAGATACCATTATAAATACAACTTAAATATCTTGCATTTTCCTACGACAAACCTTGCTTTTTTTTAGTAGTTTACCAAAACATATTATGAGCTTAACTGCAGATTCTCAGCATTAATGAGAGGGTATTCACATACTAATTGGAGGAAGGATTTGAAATTATAGCTATAGTGGGGGAAAAAAGTATTTAGTCAGCCACCAATTGTGCAAATCCTCCAAATTAAAAGATGAGAGAGACCTAAAATTGACATCATAGGTAGACCTCAACTATGAGAGACAAAATGAGAAAACAAATCCTGAAAATCACATTGTCTGATTTCGAATTTTCTTTTTAATTTTGGTGGAAAATAAGTATTTGGTCAATAACAAAAGTTCATCTCAATACTTTGTTATATATCCTTTGTTGGCAATGACAGAGGTCAAATGTTTTCTGTAAGTCTTCACAAGGTTGGCACACATGGTTGCTAGTATGTTGGCCCATTCCTCCGTGCAGATCTTCTCTAGAGCAGTGATGTTTGGGGCTGTCACTGGGCAACACGGACTTTCAACTCCCTCCAAAAGTTTTCTATAGGGTTTAAAGCTGGAGACTGGTTAGGTAACTCCAGGACCTTGAAATGCTTCTTGCAAAGTCACTCCTTCATTGCCCTGACAATGTGCTTGGGATCATTGTCATTCTGAGAGACCCAGCCATGTTTCATCTTCAATGCCCTTGCTGATAGAAGGAGGTTTGCGCTCAAAATTTCACAATACATGGCCCTATTCATTCTTTCATGTAGACAGATCAGTTGTCTTGGTCCCTTGGCAGAGAAACAGCCCCAAAGCATGATGTTGCCACCCCCATGATTCACAGTATGTATGGTGTTCTTTGGATGCAACTCAGCATTCTTTCTCCTCCTAACACGACAAGTTGTGTTTCTACCAAACTTTTGTTCCATCTGATCATATGACATTCTCCCAATACTCTTCTAGATCATCCAAATGCTCTCTAGCAAACTTCAGACGGGCCCGGATATGCAATGTCTTAAACAGGAAGAGACGTCTGGCACTGCAGGATTCTGAGTCCCTGGCTGCGTAGTGTGTTACTGGTGGTAGCCTGTGTTATACTGGTCCCAGCTCTCTGCAAGTCATTCACTAGGTCTCCCCGTGTGGTTCTGGGATTTTTGCTCACCGTTCTAGAGATCATTTTGACCCCATGTGGTGAAATCTTGGTGGAGCCCCCGATTTCTTCACACCAAACTGCTTGCCTATTGCAGATTCAGTCTTCCCAACCTGGTGCAGGGCTACAATTTTGTTTCTGGTGTTCTTCGACAGCTCTTTGGTCTTCACCACAGTGAAGTTTTGAGTGTGACTGTTTGAGGTTGTGTCTTTTATACTGATAACATGTTCAAACAGGTGCCAGTACTACAGGTAATGAGTGGAGAACAGGGGAGCCTCTTAAAGAAGAAGTTACAGGTTTGTGAGAGCCAGAAATCCTGCTTGTTTGTAGGTGTCTAAATACTTATTTCCCACCAAATTAGAAAAAAAAATTCTTTCCAAATCAGACAATGTGATTTTCAGGATTTTTTTCTCATTTTGTCTCTCATAGTTGACGTCTACCTATAATGACAATTACAGGCCTCTCTCATCTTTTTAAGTGGGAGAACTTGCACAATTGGTGGCAGACTAAATACCGTATATACTCGTGTATAAGCCGACCCGAGTATAAGCCGACCCCCCTACTTTTGCCCCCAAAATCTGGGAAAACCTATTGACTCGTGTATAAGCCGAGGGTGGACCCCAGCACAGGTATACAGCCCCCAACAGTGTGGTATTCAGGCCCCCCCAGTGGTATACAGGCCTCCCCAGTGGTAGTATACAGCCCCCAGCAGTGTGGTATACAGCAGCCTCCCCAGTGGTATATACAGGCCCCAGCAGTGTTACAGCAGCCTTCCCAGTGGTATATACAGCAGCAGCCCCAGTGGTAGTATACAGCAGCCCCAGAGGTATATACAGCAGCCCCAGTGGTAGTATACAGCAGCCCCAGTGGTAGTATACAGCAGCCCCAGTAGTGGTATACAGCAGCCCCAGTGGTAATATACAGCAGCCCCAGAGGTATATACAGCAGCCCCAGTGGTAGTATACAGAAGCCCCAGAGATATATACAGCAGCCCCAGTAGTAGTATACAGCAGCCCCAGAGGTATATACAGCAGCAGCCCGCCCGCCACCCCCATCAGTATACAGGCGCCCCCATCAGTATACAGGGCCCCCCATCAGTATACAGGCGCCCCCCACCCCATCAGTATCCAGGGCCCCCCCCCCTTGCTCTGCAAACCTGTAAAGTAAAATCATTACACTTATCATTGTCCTGTCGCCGCCGTCCCCGCCGCTGCCGACATCGCGCTCCTCCATCTTCATCCAGCGTCTTCCGGCTTCCTCTGGTCGGCGCAGACAATGCCGTCATTGCCTGCGCCGACCAGAGGAAGCCGGAAGGAGACGGATGAAGCCTGAGGAGCGCGATGTCGGCAGCGGCGGGGACGGCGGCGACAGGACAGTGATAAGTATAATGATTTTACTTTACAGGTTTGCGGAGCAAGGGGGGGCCCTGGATACTGATGGGGGGCCCTGGATACTGATGGGGGTGGCGGGCGGGTGGCCTGCCGTTGTATGACTCGCGTATAAGCCGAGGGGGGACTTTTCAGCCCAATTTTTGGGCTGAAAAACTCGGCTTATACGCGAGTATATACGGTACTTTTTTCCCCTCTGTATTTAATGTAGCTGTTTATTTTTCAAGGGACCAAAACTAATTGCACAATTATCTAAAAAACTCCTTCATTGGTTGCATGGGCTATTTCCTCATTAATCCATCATAAATTAAGCAGTTAAAAGGTTTGAAGCTGTTTCTAGGTGTGACAATTGCACTTGGAAGCTGTTTCTATGAACTCATTACATGTCGTCAAATGACCGCTCAATGAAACATTTTATTTAAGGAAAAGTTACTTTGTCCAATTTCTTTTGAGCCCCTGAAATGAGGAGGCTTTGTAGAAAAATGGTTGCGATTCCTTAGCATTTCACAGGATATTTTTGTTTAACTTTTTTTTATTAAGGCTGAAAGTCTACACTTTAGTTGCATCCCTGTTGTTTTGTTTTAAATCTAAAATCGTGGCATACCGAACCCAAACACAAAGATTCGGTCACTGTTCAAATATTTCTGGACCCAACAGTATATGCATGGGTTATAATACACCATGCGTTTTTTCTTTTTTTATTGCCATTAGAAATCCTTATTCATTTAGGATAATTGCACCTATCAAGGCGTATTAATTAACATCAGGCTATCTCCCCATAAGTGTATTAAGGAGATATTTATTTTCTTTTGAAATCCTTAATAGAAGTGAGCAATCTCCAGCTGATGCCACTCATTATGGCATCAGCTGCACATGCCACTGCATTATTTTACCCTGGTCTCCAGATGCTACATGGATCCCACTTCTCTAGAGAAATACAATTGTTCCGATGCCCACAGCTATTTTTCTTAATATAGTTTACCTCATTTGTATGAGATTTGGTTTCACTATATAATCAGCATAATTTAACTATAATGAGTTAGTTATCACAAAATATCCCTTAAAGAAATATGCAATAAAAATGTAATTTACAATGAAATACAAAATTCATACTATACAATGCACTGGCCTTGCATTTTTATTAAAAAGTACATTTTAATAAAATGTTAAACATCTTGTTAGAATTGTAATCTCTGGAAACTTTAGAGTAACCTTATGGAATGGCAGGGAATTATAGTTTTATATGTATACACTCACTCACAAATACACAAACACACACCTCTATGTATACAGTATATACAATATAAACAACAATTGTATATATATACAGTACTGTGCAAAGTTTCAGGCAGGTGTGAAAAAAATCGAAAACAAACCAAAAAACGAGGATTCAAATGCATATACAAGTTTATTAATAACTGGACTTACAACAGGAAGACACCAGGGGAGACAAAACAATTGCACAGCCCCAGATTCTCACAGATTAATTAGGTCCTAAGTAGTGTTACCAGCACATAAGATTATTGCACATATCCCAGAGGGTCTCAAGAAACCACCTCCCAAACCAAGGATTCACTAGGAGTATCAGGTTTGTTAGTTTCTATGTACCACAAAAAGTGCATATATATAGTGCAGTGTCTCAAATTACCTGCCTTAGGCTGAGTCCAGGAGCTGCTGTGGAAGGAACCCTACAGCCGTTTCGCAGGCTAAGCTGCCTGCTTCTTCGGGGGGAGTGTGTGTTGACCCGTGCCCACGGGTCCTCTTTATACATGCTCACTGCTCGAGTTCCCCACAGAGACGCCGGCGGTGGGCGGAGCTACGACCCGGCTTCCCGGGAACGTCTCCACGTCACATCCTGCTGGCGTGCATGTGTAAACACGCAGTGGATGAGCGTGGCGTTACCCAGGAGACCAAGGGAGCTCCTGCACACATCCGCACACCGCCGCTTGCTAGGGACGCGTCACCATAGCAGCGGCGGTGATAGCAAGGCGTCTTGATGTGAGGAAAGGAGCCTGATATGGTTAGTGGAAAGCTAAACTCCAAAGCTGATCGGGAGGAGGGAAAGATGGGGGGAGGCAAATGCGCATACTATTATATCCCACCACATAAAATCCAACCCCCATCAACAACTGAATACAGCATATATATAGTTTCCAAAAACAGTCACAGGTTCGGATGATACATCGGGCATAAGGTGGCGGCATCAACCCATGGCACGGAGTCATCCATCCAGGGAGGTGGATAGGGGTGAAGACAGACAAAACTATGAAGAAAATATAAAAGGATAAAAATTTAAATCAAGTTAAATCATCTTTCTGTAGCTCTCAGAGGAATGGTGAAAAACTCACTGTCTCATTGAGACCTGCCGGTGCTAGAGAGCCAAGTGTGATAATCCATTTTGTCTCACACTGGGCGAGTCGTTTCCTTAAATCTCCTCCCCTAATCCCCCCATGAATGACATCAATCCCCAGAAACGAGAGGAAACGTGGATCACAGCCATGTTGCTCCCTAAAGTGCCGTGGTAGCGTTTTTAGACTGGCCACATCCTCAGCCTTTACCTTCGCTGCATCACAGATATCACGGCAGTGTTCCCTAACCCTAACTCGGAGTTCGCGGGAAGTGAGTCCAACATAAACGCGGGGACAGCTACATTTAGCGTAGTAGACCACATATGTGGTACCACAAGATATGTAGTCCCTGATCGTATACTTCTGCATATTATCAACCGATTCAAAAGTATGTCCCCGCGCTATGTTGGCACAAGCCGCACAGTGGCCGCATGGAAAGCATCCTTGTCGTGGTCCTTTAGATCCAAACAAAAACGGCACTCTGGGATAATGGCTGTGTACCAGTAAATCACTTAGGTTCCTACTACGTCTAGGTGTCATGGGGGGGTATTCCGGTAGGCAGCGTCGAAGGACACTGTCCGAACGGAGGACCGCCCAGTGTTTAGACAAGATGGATCTCATCTCTCTCCAGTCCTGGTTGTATGTGGAAAAGAATCTAACCACACCATCCCCTTTATTTCTCTCTAGCCTTCCAGATCCACCGTGAGCCAGCAGTTGTGTACGAGAGACACTTTTGGCCCTATTATAACCTGCCTTAATAGATCTTTTACTATACCCTCTCTCCTCGAATCTAGTCCTTAATTCCCTGGCCCGACTCTCAAAAGAGTTTTCTGTTGAACAAATCCTCCTTGTCCTCAGGAACTGACCGACAGGGATAGCTCTTATAGTTGCTCGGTCGTGGGAAGAGGAGGCATGCAGGAGGGAGTTGACAGCCGTTGTTTTCCTGAAAAGATCAGACTGCAATAGGCCCTTATCATCGACACTCAGCCTGATATCCAGGAAATCAACTGTTAACTGACTATATGTATATGTCAGTTTTAAGTTAATCTCATTGGTGTTCAACTCCCTCATGAATGCCTCCAGCTGCTCCACCGTGCCGGTCCAAAAGAAAAGTAAATCATCGATATATCTGATCCAGCACTGCACATGGGACACGGCCCCCACCCCCTCGCCGCCAAAAAGATCCCTCTCCCAAAAGCCCAGGAAGAGGTTGGCATACAAGGGGGCGCAGGCCGCCCCCATGGCAGTGAGTCAGCACGAATTGGAGCAGCTCCATCACCAACTCGCAAAGTCCAGGATCCCTGTCGGTCATAATAAAGGCTGCTGACAAGGGGGGAAATGTGGTAATATGGACGTGTGAGGGATACGAGAGGGAGGCGTACCGACAGCTACGGGATAAAACTACCTATACTCGCCTCGAGTCTAGTCCCCTGGCTAGATTCCTGACTGAGTTACAAACCATCCTGGAGAGGGCCCTTGAGGAAGGTATCATAACCAAAAAAATCTTTGATGGATTATTTAATATTATTTCTAAAATTCCTACCTTTTACCTCCTCCCAAAGATCCACAAGGACCCCGTTAGCCCTCCTGGGCGTCCCATAGTGTCCGGCATAGACGGCATGAGTGAACCACTATGTAGGTTTACTGATTTTTATCTTAAACCTCTGGTGGGGACTCTGCCGTCATATGTCCGAGACACTACGGACGTTCTCAGGAGGGTGGATGGGGTCTTTGTGGATCAGGGTACCCTTCTGGTTACATCGGATATAGAATCCCTGTATACCAGTATTAGACACCAGGATGGCTTGTCAGCAGTCCGCTTTTTCCTGGGAATGACCGACAGGGATCCAGGACTTTGCGAATTGGTGATGGAGCTGCTCCAATTCGTGCTGACTCACAATTTTTTTTTTTTAAGGATCGATATTATCTGCAGACCCAGGGCACTGCCATGGGGGCGGCCTGCGCCCCCTCGTACGCCAACCTCTTCCTGGGCTTTTGGGAGAGGGATCTTTTTGGCGGCGAGGGGGTGGGGGCCGTGTCCCATGTGCAGTGCTGGATCAGATATATCGATGATTTACTTTTCTTTTGGACCGGCACAGTGGAGCAGCTGGAGGCATTCATGAGGGAGTTGAACACCAATGAGATTAACTTAAAACTGACATATACATATAGTCAGTTAACAGTTGATTTCCTGGATATCAGGCTGAGTGTCGATGATAAGGGCCTATTGCAGTCTGATCTTTTCAGGAAAACAACGGCTGTCAACTCCCTCCTGAGCTCCTGACGAAGCCATTGCGGCGATACGTGTGGGGCCTGCCGCCATCCCTCCTCTGTAGGCACCATACTCAGACATCAGTGGTAATCCATGCTATATAGCTACTGTTTATTGGACTCTTATGTTGTATTATTCTGGGGACCATTCTCAGGGAGTTATCTTCCAAGTTTGTACTATATTGTATTCATGCTAAACATCTTGGCTCTGAATTTAGGGTTCCCCACTTACTGATTGTATACATAGGTCTGTGATACAGCATCAGTGGTAACTTTGCTATGCAGCTATTGTTCTTTGCACTTTAATGCTACTTTATTGTGGGACCCATACTCCAGGAGTCTACCTCCACAGTTTGTACTGCATTATAACTAGTGACTATTATTTATCTCTGAATTTTTGGTGTTTCCATCGATACTGATGTCTATGTATGGTTGTTGTGTATGTATCACATTGATCTATGATCTACAAATCTGAACGTATCTATTGATTATATCTATTGTATCAACTGTTTTATGACAGAACCACACTGTATAATTGTGCATGTTCTAATTTGTATTATTATATTGTTTCGACTTGTTTGTAACTATGTGCTGTATACAGAGGGAGGGCTGGTCTGGACCAGTATTGTTTTAAATGTTTTTAAAATTTCCTTGGCTCTTTTTGCCTATCACCTTTGATTACTAATAAATCACAATTTTGCATATTCAACAGGTTGTGCTTAGCCCATCTGGGGTACATTTTTCTCTTTTCCCTTCCTTACTATTACCCTTGCTGATGCACCTTAAAATTAACTTTGACGGACAGTGCAACTGACCCCCCTTCCTTCCCGCGTTTATGTTGGACTCACTTCCCGCGAACTCCGAGTTAGGGTTAGGGAACACTGCCGTGATATCTGTGATGCAGCGAAGGTAAAGGCTGAGGATGTGGCCAGTCTAAAAACGCTACCACGGCACTTTAGGGAGCAACATGGCTGTGATCCACGTTTCCTCTCGTTTCTGGGGATTGATGTCATTCATGGGGGGATTAGGGGAGGAGATTTAAGGAAACGACTCGCCCAGTGTGAGACAAAATGGATTATCACACTTGGCTCTCTAGCACCGGCAGGTCTCAATGAGACAGTGAGTTTTTCACCATTCCTCTGAGAGCTACAGAAAGATGATTTAACTTGATTTAAATTTTTATCCTTTTATATTTTCTTCATAGTTTTGTCTGTCTTCACCCCTATCCACCTCCCTGGATGGATGACTCCGTGCCATGGGTTGATGCCGCCACCTTATGCCCGATGTATCATCCGAACCTGTGACTGTTTTTGGAAACTATATATATGCTGTATTCAGTTGTTGATGGGGGTTGGATTTTATGTGGTGGGATATAATAGTATGCGCATTTGCCTCCCCCCATCTTTCCCTCCTCCCGATCAGCTTTGGAGTTTAGCTTTCCACTAACCATATCAGGCTCCTTTCCTCACATCAAGACGCCTTGCTATCACCGCCGCTGCTATGGTGACGCGTCCCTAGCAAGCGGCGGTGTGCGGATGTGTGCAGGAGCTCCCTTGGTCTCCTGGGTAACGCCACGCTCATCCACTGCGTGTTTACACATGCACGCCAGCAGGATGTGACGTGGAGACGTTCCCGGGAAGCCGGGTCGTAGCTCCGCCCACCGCCGGCGTCTCTGTGGGGAACTCGAGCAGTGAGCGTGTATAAAGAGGACCCGTGGGCACGGGTCAACACACACTCCCCCCGAAGAAGCAGGCAGCTTAGCCTGCGAAACGGCTGTAGGGTTCCTTCCCACAGCAGCTCCTGGACTCACCCTAAGGCAGGTAATTTGAGACACTGCACTATATATATGCACTTTTTGTGGTACATAGAAACTAACAAACCTGATACTCCTAGTGAATCCTTGGTTTGGGAGGTGGTTTCTTGAGACCCTCTGGGATATGTGCAATAATCTTATGTGCTGGTAACACTACTTAGGACCTAATTAATCTGTGAGAATCCGGGGCTGTGCAATTGTTTTGTCTCCCCTGGTGTCTTCCTGTTGTAAGTCCA
Source organism: Allobates femoralis (assembly GCA_033576535.1). Lineage (NCBI taxonomy): Eukaryota > Metazoa > Chordata > Amphibia > Anura > Aromobatidae > Allobates > Allobates femoralis. The sequence continues at coordinate 744,187,273 of JARQOC010000003.1, read as the reverse complement.
GTTATTAATAAACTTGTATATGCATTTGAATCCTCGTTTTTTGGTTTGTTTTCAAGTTTAATACGAGGATGCTGGTTTCCCCATGAGTACCATGGGAGCAGACTCTCATTGTTAAGTGATGGGTTTTACTATATAGGTGTGAAAAAAATGCTGCAAAGTAAGAATGCCTTCTAAAGGAGTTGTTGCATTCAGACAGAAGTTGTTTTCTCGTACAGAAAAAGCAGCCCGAGTTTCATCAGTGTTTCATCACAATTTGGTCAGTGTCAGTCTTTACTATCAGAGATTACTTACACTTTAATACATTTTTCTCAGATGAAATATAAAGTTGATGCAGGTTTCTCAAGCTTCTGCAATCAATCAATCAATCAATCAAAATAGCATACGGATGGCGTACGAATGCTGACCAAATTATTTCATGGATCCACAGACTTACATTGATGAGTTTGATCTGAGCTTCACATCATAATTGGGCATGTCTACATGATTCTGTGCAGGTCACTTGGTCTGCAAATGTACGTAAACATAACAATAATGGGTATGAGCTCTAACCATGAAAAACACGGATAAAACACATTGACAGAAAATGTACGTTTAAATGAAGCCTTATGGCCACTTTACACGCGGCAACAGGAAGATAGAAACCGGCAGGTGTCGGAGACAATTGTACCTTTTACCTTCAAAACACCTTGCAGATACCTGAATTACACGCAGCCACTTCAAGGTGTTTTAAGGTAAAAGTACAATTGTCTCCAACACCTGCCGGTTTCTATCTTCCTGTTGCCGTGTGTAAAGTGGCCATTAGTGTTTAATTATTAAAATGCTTGTTTGGTGGGTTTCAGCTCTGTCTATCACCCTACCTATGCCCTCCATTCTACAACTATTTCAGACTGATATCACCCATAATTAGAACTTCACACCTCCGTCTCCAGGATTTCTCTTGTCTTGTGCCAGTCCACTGGATTGGACATACACAAACGTTGCAAATAGCTTCTAGCTCCCATGTTTTTAAGTGTGCCTTAAAGACACATCTCTTTAAACAGCTCTATCACCTCAATTCGCTAAACTAACTTTCCCCTTTCCCCTTATCCATCCTTCTAAATGTTTATTACATACTGCTCCTTCCTATTCATCCGTCTCCATATCCTCTATAAAACCAATAGCACATACGTTCATTTAGACAATGCTGGCCGATGACCGGAGCATGTGGCCGCCTATGAAAATCCTTATTTACTATAATGAGGGCCGGACCAGTCATCACATGCACGTCCTATCTACTGTGTTATTATTATTATTATTTATTTATATGCGCCATTAGGTTCCATGGCGCTTTACATGAGGATGAGGGAGACAAGAACAAGTATACTAAATCTAGGTGATCAGGACGTACAGGTACAGGAGGGGCAGGGACCCTGTCCACGAGGGCTCACAGTCTATGAGGGGTGGGTTAGGATACAGTAGGATGGGGGAATGTCAGGTATGGGGTGTTCGCCTGGGTCTCATGGCAGGTTGTAGGCTTGATGGAACAAGTGAGTCTTCAGGTGACACTTGAAGCTACTCAGGGTAGGAGAGTGTCTAACGTGTTCGGGTAGGGAGTTCCAGAGTAAGGCAGATGCCCGGGAGAAGTCCTGGACTCGGTTGTGCGAAGAGGTGATGAGGGGGGAGCAGAGGAGGAGTTCTTGGGAGGAGCGGAGGTTGCGTGAGGGTAGGTATCGGGAGACCAGGTCGGAGATGTATGGTGGGGCCAGGTTGTGTATGGCTTTGTACGCCATGGTTAGTGTTTTGAATTGGGATCTCTTGGAGACGGGGAGCCAGTGAAGGGCTTGGCAGAGGGGGGAGACAGGGGAGTAGCTGGAGGACATATAGATGAGTTGGGCAGCGGAGTTGAGGATAGACTGGAGAGGTGTGAGGGAGTTAGCCGGGAGGCCATTGAGAAGGAGGTTGCAGTAGTCAAGACGGGAGATGATAAGGGCATGGATGAGTGTTTTAGCGGTGTCGTGGGTGAGGAAGGAGCGGATCCGTGAGATGTTCTTGAGCTGGAGCCGGAGGGATGTGGTGAGGGCCTCGATGTGGGTTTGAAGGATAGGGAGGAGTCAAGGATTACCCCGAGGCACTTGGCTTCGGGGACTGGGGAGAGGGCGCAGTCATTGACGCAGATGGATAGGTTGGGAGGTGGGGTGGAATTTCTTGGGGGGAAGACTATGAATTCAGTTTTGTCCATGTTGAGTTTAAGGAAGCGAGCAGAGAAGAAGGATGAGATGGCGGAAAGGCATTGAGGGATTTTCGAGAGTAGGGAGGTGATGTCAGGGCCGGACAGGTAGATTTGGGTGTCGTCAGCGTAGAGGTGGTACTGGAGGCCATGGGACTCGATGAGTTGCCCTAGGCCGAGAGTGTAAATGGAGAAAAATAGGGTTCCCAGGACCGAACCTTGGGGGACTCCGACAGAAAGGGGGTAGGGTGAGGAGCAGGTGTGGGAGTGGGAGACGCTGAAGGTCCGGTAAGCTAGGTATGAGGAGATCCAGGAGAGGGCAAGGTGGTGTCCCCCTATTTCCTTATAGATTGTAAGCTTTTGAGCAGGGCCCTTACCGTTCATGTAACTGGTGAACTATGTATTACTTTGTATTGTTGTTATTGTCTGTACATTGCCCCCTGCTTAATTGTAAAGTGCTGGAGAATATGTTGTGCTATGTAAATAAAATGTATTATTATTAAGCTGTTAGGTTCCCTTTACCTAACTGTTTCTCATGTTTCCAGCACTGAAACTCCCCAAGATCAGCTTCTTTATTTGGAGTCCATTAGTGCAAAACAGAGTTGTTAAAAATAGAAATATCTTTAAAATATTTTTCCAACATAATTATCTAGTGATATATGGATGGGACCACTAAAATATCAAATATACCACTCTATAAACATTTAAAACACCTGGGGCACCTTGGAGGACGGGTCAACCTGAGGATGGTTAGATGTTTCCTATGAAGTTCCTTGTAGAAAAATCTTTCTCTTAATGGTGACTGCCAGCACCAAAACATTTGGGTATCATGTACAAGACCTTGTAAACAGTGTTATACTAGAATACCTTAGCCCTTTAGTCTAAATCAGGGATGGGAAACCTTTTTTCAGGCAAAGGCTATTTGGATAATTATTAGAGATGAGCGATGTTAGATTCTAAATTTTCGCCAATTTCAAATTCGATCTGTTTTGGGCGGTGTTCGAGTCATTTGACGAATGCGAACAATTTGCTTCAAATTCGGCAGTTCGAGGTTATGTTCGATAACGCTTCGTTCACCAAAAGCGTAACTGGATTTTCACAGCAATACTGTTATTGAATGTTAATATACAGTTTCAGTGTATAGTGGGCGAGGGATAGATCTGTGCTGAAATAATACCCATCTCCATTTTTTTTTTCTTACCGCATTTACAGTGGGGCGGTGCAGTCTGTCAGTCTATCACACACACAGAAAAGTGCATTTTTTGCACATAAGCAAGGGCATGTGTCATTGGCTGTGTATGTCACATGTCGCCGCTTATGTATGTCATGTATCACCCGTCGCCGCCATTTCCTCAGTGCTGCAGCTCTGTGTCAGATGGCACTGCTGCTGCTGTGGGCACTATACAGTGTCAGTTAGTAAGCCAGATAGCGAGCGAATTTCAAGTTAGATAGAGAGATAGGTTTAGGGAGTTGGGACTAGTTGTAATATCAGCCCTTTTGAGGGCTAGTTCAGAGAAGTAGGGACTAGTTGTAATATCAGCCCTTTTGAGGGCTAGTTCAGAGAACTAGGGACTAGTTGTAATATCAGCCCTTTGAAGGCTAGGTTAGAGCAGTTCCTAGCACTTTTTGCCAGGCAGGTCTATGCTAGTGCTGTGCAAGTGTTTTTCACAGCATCTGGCCAAATCTAGCTCAGACAGTCCTTTTGGGCTAGCAGTGTAGCACTGCTGTGAAGAAAGTTACACCATCTGTCTTTAGTAGCCAATTTTTAACTGCATCTAGCCCAGGCAATCCTTTTGGACTAGTAGCAGTGTCTGGTAGTCAGCAGAGTATCCCAGCTGTGAAGCAAGCTACACCACCTGTCTATGTAATAACAATTTTTAGCTGCATGTAGCCCAGGCAATCCTTTTGGGCTATTAGCAGTGTCTGGTAGTCAGTGGAGTAGCCCAGCTGTGAAGCAAGCTACACTGCCTGTGTATCTAATAACAATTTTCAACTGCATCTAGCCCAGGCAATCTTTTGTAAGTATGGAGTAACACAGATGGTTGAGTCTGCAGAGCTGTTCACTCACACTATAGCCTGGGAACCAGAGGTCTGCTCCAAAGCTTTTGTGAGTCCAGACTAGGAAATTATCTGTACTCATGCCCAGAAGCTTTGTGAGTCGGATCCAGGCCCAGATGAAGAAGGTTCTGAACATAATGTAGACCCTCATTCCCAAACTGTAACTCCTGTTAGTGGAGACAATGAGGAAGATGCTGATGATACCTGATTGGAACGACAACTTGACTTTTCAGTCAGGGCAGGAAGAGGTTGGCTCTGAGGACAACGGGTGTGAGAACACACAAGGTGATGATGAGGTTGGAGATGCCACTTACTGTCAACCCACAGTCAGCCAGTTGATGAAGTCAGCAGAGGAGGTGGGGGAGGATGCTAGTGACGATGAGGTTAGGTTGCGCCTCCCGGACAGAGACGGAGTACTGGAAGCATGTCAACAAGTGCATCCTCAACCACAACTCTGCCTCTGAGCAGAAGTCGTGGTGGCTCTTCAGGTTGCATGGGCTCTAAGCCTTGCCTAGCCTGGGCCTTTTTTGAGATCGCAAAGGATGACCCAACTCATTTTATCTGTAAGATTTGTCACCAAAATCTAATTAGAGGCCAAAAAATCAATAGTTTGAGCACTTCATGCATGAAACGTCGCATGGATATGAAGCATAAGTCGCAGTGGGAAGCTCACTGTGCTTCAATGTGGCCTAGCGGGCCGGGCAAACCACCGTCTGCCCCATCAAGTGCATCTGCGTTTTCTTCATCCTTTGTGACTGTGGGGACAGCAATCACACATGCTTTTGGACGCAGACCTTCCACCTCTTTACCCGCAACAGCCAGTGTGATTGACAGGTCGTCAGTTCTGTTGGAAGTGGAAAGACCTGCTGGTGTTGAGCGCTCTCCGATATCGAGAGCACCACCTTTGGATGAAGGCAACATAATATCTCCACCTGCACCTCCCTCACAGACCAGCAGTTTGCCGGGGACACCCTACTCAAACCCGTCTCAGCCCAGCAGCCAGCCCTCGGTCCCTCAGATGTGGACAAGTAAAAGAGCATTTCCTCCTAGCCATGACAAAGCTAAAAGGTTGAATTTTACCATCTGCAAGCTGTTGACTACAGAAATGCTGCCTTGCCACCTGGTGGACAAAGAGGATTTTCGAGACCTTATTTCCATCACAGTGCCCCAGTACCAGATGCCCAGTTGCCACTACTTCTCAAAGAAAGCTGTGCCTGTGCTACACCAGCATGTCACACACAACATCACTGCTTCCTTGAGAAACTCTGTGTGTGACAGGGTGCATTTCACCATAGACACTTGGACGAGTAAGCATGGACAGGGCCGTTACATGTCGCTGACTGGCCACTGGGTAACTATGGTGACAGCAGGAGAAGGGGTTGCTGTCCCCACGAGTTGTGCATCAATCCTCTGTTTGTAGACGTTTCTCCACTGCTTCTGCCTCCTCAACCTCGTCTCAGGCCTCCACCTGCACCCAAAGCCTGTCTGGTAATGCCACCCGCGTTCTAACTGCTCAGAAGGAATCCTGCACACCTCCTTACTATGCTGGCAGCAGGGCTCAACGGCCTCAGGCGGTGTTTACGTTGAAATTTCTGGAAATGTCACACAGCTGAGGAGTTGTGGTCAGCTCTGGAGACCGAGTTTCGGCAATGGTTGTCTCCACTGAACTGCAGTCAGGGAAGGCCATGTGCAACAATGCTGCAAACCTGGGTGCGGCCCTTCACCGGGGCAATATGACACACGTGCCTTGTATAGCTCACGTCTTGAACCTGGTTGTCCAGCAATTTTTAGCCCACTATCCTGGCCTAGATGGGATTCTGCAGAGGGCATAGTCGCTGTGTGCTCACTTCCGCAATTCGCATCCCGCTGCTCATCGACTTGCATCTCTACAGCAGTGGATTTTTGAATGTGGTGCATGAAAGTCACCATTTTAAGCTTGCAACTCTGGGGCAATTGATGCCACTTAAGTTTTTGGAAAAAATGGAGACTCTTGTTGGAGTTCCCTTGCTGTGTTTTACATAATTTTAGAAGGGCATGACATGCCTATCTCTGTTTCTCCTCCTCCTTTTACTCCTCCACTTCTTTTCTTTTCACATGACTATAAGTACTTGTCACTTTTCCATGTGTTTGTTGTGTCTTCTGAGTAGTTTGTTAGCTTTTGAACACCTTTGAAGGTGTTTTCTATGTGTTTTCTATGTGTTTGTATGTGTTTGCCTGCCATTGTTTTCAATGGTGTTCAACGGTGTTCGACGAACATTTGACGAACATTCGACGAACACACCCCAATTCGACGAATCGAATTTGAACACTAGGGTGGTGGCTCATCTCTAATAATTATAACCTCCTTCAATATATGGTCAAACACTTTAAGAGAACCAGTAAACTCAATTTTGCAGTGTAAAGTAAAGATATGGCTGAAATTACGCTGTAATACAGATTTCATTGATACCTTTGGTGAAGAAATGTACTTTGTGGTTCTTCTTCAATCGCCATTTGATATTTTCTGCGAATTTTATTTGAAGGCCTTGTTCCTCTGTTTGAAATCTCAGCAGTGACCTGTCATTCAAAGGCAAGAGACAACTGGAGGGGCTGGGGAATCACAGACAGGGAGGAGAACACTTAATTAGTAGAAAACTTCAAATGCTGATTACAGAAGCACAACCAAGTGGATTCTTCACCAAAGGTATTAATGTATTGTAATCAGTATTACAGCACCATACAGCTATGTCTTTACAATACAAAATTGTGCTGACAGGTTCTATTAAATTAACTTATCTCAATGTGATGGCTGGAAGTGCTTATCCTTGGTGAAACATGTGATGTTAGGGTCTAATGATGATGTTACTGCTCCAGCTGCTTTTCTAAGTTTTTGTCAGGCAAGAACACAGTTGACTCGAGATAAGTTTTGTGAAGAACTCCCAGCGGTACGTTGTTCCAAACACAGATACAAATTTCACAGAAAGTCTCATCACAGTGGAAAATTCATCACTGCATCACTTTTATAGAATTCAAGGAGTGGGAGATATGCAGTATACAGGAGACACTGGGGCTGCTATATAAACACCACATAAGAGACACTGAGATTGTAGTATTTAATACATGGGAGACACCGAGAATGCAGTATTAATCACATACTCTTGGAGACACTGAAACTGCCATATACCGTACATCACACAGGAGATAATGAAGCATATAAATCATGTAGGATACACTAAGCCTGCAGTATATAGATCACATATGATACACTGGAGTACTGGTCCATACTCAGTATATCACAAATGTGAGAATACCCCTCACATTTTGTAAATATGTTATTATAGTTTTTCATGCGACAACACTAAAGATGAGGTCTGGGGAAATAGCTATTCTGCCTGTAGCTCCCTCCCACACTAAATACATGATACTTTGATACAATGTGGAGTGGTCAGTATACAGCTTGTATAACAGTGTAAGTTTCATGTGCACTCTAAATAACTGACCACACAGCCATTAATGTCTCAACCACTGGCAACAAAAGTGAGTACAAAATCAAGTTAAAATTGCCAAATTGTGGCCAATTAGCCATGTTTTCTTCCCATTGTCATGGGACTCATTAGTGTTCAAGGTATAAGGTGTAAATGGGGAACAGGTGTGTTATATTTGGTGTTATTGCTCATACACTTTCTCATAGTGGTCACTGGAAGTTCAACATGGCACCTCATGTCAAAGAATTCTCTGAGTATGTTTATAAAAGATTTTTTGCTCTACATAGAGATGGACTAGGCTATAAGAAGATTGCCAACACTCTGAAACTGAGCTGCAGCACAGTGGCCAAGATCATGTAAGACATAACAAGGAGGGTTCCACTAAGAACAGGCCTCATCATGTTTGACCAAGAAGTTGAGTGCACATGCTGAGTGTCATATCTCAAGGTTGTCTTTGCAAAATCAACATATGTGTGCTGCCAGATGATGTTCTGGTGGGCTAGTCCAACCCTGCTGTGAAATGTACTCATTTTCCTAAAGCTAACAACACCACTGACATTAATAAATAATAGCATTACCCTATTTACAGCATCAGTGAGGGAGGGGGATTATTTCTGGTGGTCTGTACATGTTATCTCTGTATTTTTAGTGTTAAAGGTGTTATCTTGGACTTTTATTATTTTTGTGATATAGGGTTATACACTGGCATACTGATAATCGCTAACTACCTGCCACGTTTCCCCAGCAATAATTTCTGCTGGTTCAAAGTGGTCCAAGACTGAACTTGCTGGTGATTCCCTGCTTCCACTGACATTATATTGACAGGACAGCATCTGCTCTTCCACCCTGCTCTGTCGAGGGGGCATCACTACTGATGTCATGCTGCTTTATAGCCAGCTCCCTACTAAATAACTGCGGGAGAAGGCTGTCAATCAGCATGATGTCTGAAATGACGTTCTGTCAACAGACTAGACTCGAAGAGAGAAGGTAGGGCTCTGTTGACGAGAAAACATGATGTGCATGAAAAATGCTGGAACCATATAGTACTAAGATGAAAAATAATTAAATATAAATAAAGGGATGAAAATATCAGGAGAATGATAACAGCAGTCTTGCAAATATTATAATAATTGCACATAAATATAATTTTTAATAATGAGATATGTATTTTAGGGCAAAAATTAAACTGCAAGGGCGACACTACAACAGTAATGAAATAAGTCTAATCCCGAGTGTGTATTCATTTGTAGTGTTGCACTTGAACTGTAATCTATGCCCTAAAATATATATCTCATTATTATATCTTATATTTATGTGCAACTATTATAATATTTGCAAATAGTGCTCAGTGATAAGGCTAGAGGAGCAAAAAGTCGCCAGAAAACATGATGTGCATGAAAACTCCTGGAACCATATAAGACAAAAATGAAAAATAAAAAATGAATGAATATTGTCATTCATTTTTTATTTGCTTATTTCTTTTTCATTTTTATTTTTATGGCTCCCAGGATATTTCATGTTTTCTGCGACTTTTCGCTCCACAAGCCTATTTCCATTTTTAACATGTCTATTGTAATATATTGTTTTTCATTTTTGACTTTTGCATCAATAAAGAAATATAATTATTTATATAATTATTTATATAATCAACCATTTTTTGGGATTTCTTTCATGTTGGTATACTTTGGTAGCTTTTGTTTTGAAATCTTTCTTAAATTCCTTTGGTATTGCTTTCCTTTGGTAGGGTACGCAGGTTATTTAACAGAAAAAAACAATATATAGGTCTATAATTACTAACATATCAAGAAAAACCTATAAGTCAATAAAAACCACTTTTATTCAGATACGAAATAAATAGCATCAAAACAGTGTAAAAACATTCCCCAACAAAAAATGAAAAACAAGGGTTACACAATTTAGCAATTCAATGCTAGTTAATTCTTGGCTCCATACACAAAAATATGTCCTGAATAACACCTTTAGGCCCCTTTCACACTAGCGTTTCTGTCCGGATCCGGCTGCACATGCGGTACACTTACGGCAAGCCCCATGCATTCTTTATGGGGTCTTGCGGCAAGTGTGGTATTGCCGCGTACCAGCACTTCCGGAACTTCCGGCCGTAGAAAAAGCTTGCAGCTTTCTTTCTCGCGCCCACAAGTGCCGGATTCGGCCGATCCGGCATAACTGCACTTGCCAAACTGGACCGCAAGCCCCATATACAATGCATGGGGCTTGCCGGATTCGGGTCACAAGTGTGGCGTTAGGCGGCAGATCCACACATCAGCGAAGCCACTGATGTGAAAGGCCCCTTAATAATGTAATAAGTTAGAATAAACATATTCTCATCATATAAAGTAAGCCAAAAATTCTGTATGCGTGTCAAATTTTAAATATGTTTACTACTATGTTTACTAATGTAAAATGTTTCAGTTCTCTTCTATGAAGTTATAATTGTAGGAATGTACTTGGCTCATTCCCATTCTATTCTGGAGGTTTGTTTACCGACTATGACAGATTGACAGGTTTGGGCATATCTTCAATTCCCAGACAAATCCAGATGTATAAAGCCAACTCTCTACAATGTTTTTCTCTGTATTTTCTCTGATGTAATGACTCATATAGAAAATGTGTATTTAGCCTTTTCAGTTGTAAATACCAGAGTAAGAATTTGTATATTTTAATTATTACAACATCATTCATTTTAGTAAATTATGTTTGAAGAATAAACACAGAAGGCTTGAATACAAGGGGTGTAAGTCTGGTCCTGGCTACTTGTCTTTTCCTCCATAGAAGCAATTATACCTATCTGTTGTACGTATTTTGTGTGTTTATGCTCATATGCTCTGGGGGTAATTTGTTACCATTTATGATGTAATGATAATTAAATCTCATATTTGTTTTTGTACTTTTATTGTGAAGGTAAGAGCTCTTACAGCAGGGGGAGTATTAAGGAAAGCTTCTCATAAAGGTGGCTTTGTGTGGCTAAACTGGCAGCAAAACAGAGAGGTGTCATAGCTGTCAATCATTCGAAACACACAAGCTTTTCATAAGACACCAATGACTATCATTGTTTTCTAGGGAAAAGCAAAATATTTAAGAGAAATAATACATGCGTCCCAAATGAAATTAGTAGCAAATATTCTGGTATAATTTAATTTTGATTGATTACATTTAAATAATTTATGGGACTGTGTCATCAGAAAATTGCATATTATTTCAATTTAATTTATATCTATTATATAATCACGAATGGGATTTTTGCCCCTTTTGAGTCCGCTCACGCTGCGAGTCAATGTCGTCATGTGGATACGCCCGAAGCATTGGCCGCGCAGTCTAAGGCGACTCGCTATGCCCGCGCAGCGGGCATGGCGAGTCGCCTTAGCAGCGCGAAGCATTGGCCGCGAAGCGGCCATTGCGAGTCAGAGACTCGCTCTGCTAGAATCCCGATGCATGTGCATCGGGCACCCAGCTAGTTCTAAATATTTAAAAATAGTCCTCTTTTTAAATTGTTTTTAATTATCAAAGCCATGTAGAAAATCTGAAATATTTCAATTTCACACAGGCCACTGGAGCAAATGGAAATAGACTTAAGCTGGGGTTACACGTAGCGATGTTCCAGCCACCCGACCAACAATCGGGATCGCTGGAACATCGTTATGTGATGGCTGGTGAGATGCTAGACAGGCAGATCTCACCAGCGATCACCCAGCAATGCGCCGACACCCGACGGTCGCTGGGATCGGTCAGGGTGTCGGGCACTCACTTTGTGTCGCTGGTCGTTGCCCCTGTCACACATGCCAATTCATTCGTGACAGCAGCAGAGCAACAATTGAAGAATGGTCCCGGCCATTCCGCAACGATCAGCAATCAGTGAGATGATCGCTGGTCATTGCGGCATGTCACACGCAGCGACGTCGCTGCAACATCACAAAACCTGTGACGTTGCAGCGACATCGGTAGCGATGTCGCTGCCTTAAGACTTCTAATTGATCCACAATAAAAATTGGAGAATGGTGAGATCAATGCAGCACACTAAAAAGTACATCGCCTAGTCTGTCCACTCTGCCACTGTGGTGGAAAAGTCCTTGACTTGTTCATCTTGATGAAAGTTAGGTGGTCTTTTCTTTCAGTAGACAGCTGGATGCACTTATCAGTTAGTACACCACCAAGAGCACTTTAGACATGTTCTGAGAGAAGGTTGGCTGCCACGCCTGCCAACACCTCCAAGGCAAGACTGGCAAGCTCAGGCCACTCCTCTATTTTTGAAGCCCAAAATGCAAAAGGGTCTAACCCCTTTATGGCATGGATATTGAGTTCTAGATACTCCTGCACCATCCCTCCGATTGTTCACTATGTGTCAGACTTGTACTCAGTTCTGCCGGTGGACGGGCTGGTTTAAAAAATTGGTCAAAGGAGTCCAAGAAATTGCCTCTGACAGTTACTTGCTGCTGCTGTTTCTACGCTGGCGATGTGATGTAACCCAGGTTGTAAGTGTAGATCTATGATGTGTACTGTGTCCTTCACTGATGTGTTGGGGAAAACCAGTCCTAAGATTGTCTCCCAGCTTTTTTTGATACTCCATCATGTGTGTCCCTATCCAGGGCGGGAAGCATCTGACTAAATTTACTGCAGCACTAGAAACTAGTACCTTGTTAGAGCTAAGGAAAATAAAAGGTAAAAAATTAAAACGCTTAGCTTTACAAATATGGCCATATTGATAAACCATCCAGTAGCCACGACAAGGTGTGTCTTGTATACTGGGTCCCTATGCTCAGTCCACACTTCTACCCGGGTTAAAAACCTCCTATTTTATGGGTGTGTACCTGCTAACAGAGGACAATAGCCTAATGGGTCAATTGGGGGGAAAGGTGCACAACAAAAGGTGTGGACCTATATTTCAAATAAGAAAAGAAACTGCGACCCCCTATTCCATATATTGTGCAGAGGTGCTATGCCAAATACGATACATAGTAACAACAAACTAGCCATTGCCTCATTTTCACCTTTTTTTCCTTTGCTGTGACATGGCTCGAGTTTCTACCGTGTTTCCCTGAAAATAAGACGCCCCTCAAAATAAGATGTTGGGTGCTGCAAAGGGATGATGGGGATACCGTATTAGGGGCTGCAAGGGTATGATGGGGCTGCAAGAGGATGATGGGGATACCATATTGGGGGCTGCAAGGAGATAATGGGGGCTGCAAGGAGATGATGGGGATATTGGGGGCTGCAAGGGGATGAAGGGGATACTGTATTGGGGGCTGCAAGGAGATAATGGGGGCTGCAAAGAGATGATGGGAATATTGGGGGCTGCAAGGGGATGAAGGGGATACCGTATTGGGGGCTGCAAGGGGATAATGGGGGTTGCAAGGGGATGATGGGGGTGCAAGTGGAAGATGGAGGCTGCAAAGGGGTGATGGGAATACCATATTGGGGGCTGTAACAGGATTGAAAAATAAGACATCCCCTGAAAATAAGACATACAACATCTTTGGGAGCAAAAATTAATATAAGAATGTCTAATTTTAGGGAAACAGGGTATTATATCTTAGCAGAGTGCCGCTATATTGTTGTCACTATGTATCGTGTTTGGCGTAGCACCTGTGCACACTATATGTGTGGAGTGCCACACTTTCTTTTCTCATTTACAGTATCGGTCAACACCGGTTGTTATGCACCGTTCCCCACCATTGGCCCGTTATGCTATTGCTCTCTGTTAGCAGGTACTTACACACCCATATAATAGAAGGTTTTTAACCCTGGAAAAGGCTAAAAATGTGGCTTTGGCAACACACACAGGTTTAGGAGTTACACTTCTCTTCAGTAAAAATTGACTATGTCTGAATAGACACTCTTGTTCTCCTATTCTAACTAAAAAGTGAGTAGCTAGCTATATAATTTTGTTACATGGACAAATAAACATGGAGCAGCATGGTGTGACAGCAGCACTGTCCCTAGCATTAACATTCTGAAAATGGTGACAATGGCAAATGGCCGCTTCTTATATACCTAGGGACACATGACTTTGCAGACAAAGAAAGCATCCAGCCAGTAACACAAGCCCTTGTAGCTTCAACTCGTAGATGTTTTAAGCCCTTGATTGGCTGCATACCAGGAACATCGACACAGAAAATGCAGGAAAAAAAATTGAGTCTGACGCTACTCTGGCCTCTACCAACCCGCTTCCCTCATCAAAGACGTCCCGCCCGCTATCCTACACTGTTAGAAGGTAGGAGAAAAGCATCACTTAAATGCAGTAATTATTTTTTTAATTCGATCACTTACCAAGCAAATTTGCCAATGTTTTTGGTAATTGCTCGGGTGTGCCGGACTCAAACCGTATCGGCCATGATTGTGCCGAATTTGAAATTGGCGAACATGTTTGGGGAAGGTTCACTCATCTCTAATTATCACACTCATTCATGTCTGGTTGTAGGTTCAGCGGTGAGAACCACAGATCTGTTTGGTCTGTTACACTTTTCAACAACTCTGTGGTGGAGTGTTGTTTTTACTTTAACCAAATAGCTTTAGTAGAGTCTATTGCCGCTTCATTGAGGCCATGCTGCAGTGCTTCCAGCTTGTGACTGTTATGAATGATAATTTGGAGATGAAGGCTGAGGAGGAAAGGATGCAGGAAGTTGTGTAGATGGTGGAGGAACACTTGATAGAACTAATAATAATATTTTTTCATTTATATAGCACTATTAATTCCATAGCACTTTACATACATTTTCAACACTGTCCTCATTGGGGCTCACAATCTAAATATCTTATCAGTATGTCTTTGAAATGTGGGAGGAAACCCATGCAAACACAGGAAGAACATATAAACTCCTTGCAGATGTTGACTTGAAACCAGGTTATCATTGCTGCAAGGCTGAAGTGCTAACCACTGAGCCACCGTGCCGCCCAACTAAGACAAGCTATTTTAGGTTTCGGAAGCACATGTGCCATCCCAGGGTCTGACTCAGTCCCGACCTCCACAAGGTTCACTCAGTGTGCCATCAGGGAAATCTTGTGTCTCTGGCCACAAGCACTTATCCACGTGTTAGTAGTTAAGTGGACCTTCCCAGTTACTGCTGTAAGGTAGCAGTTAGCATCGGCACGACAGAAGGCAATGACTCAGGTACTTGTTCACACAGCACACGAGTTATTTACAAGTTAATATCAGCACAGACCTTTTGTAGCTCTGGGTCACAGCCGGTGTAACGGGTTTCACTCTGACTGGTACAGCTGTCAGTCTCTCTCTTAGCCAGGACCCCTGGGAAGTCCAAGTCCACGGTGCCAAACTGTGTTAATGGCACACAGCCAATGCTCTCAGGCTCTGTTAAAACTTCACACAGCCCTCCACGCACAGCAGCTCCTGCTGCTCTGACACGTCTCTCACCCTTCCCAGCCCTGGACAGCTCCTTATCCCTCCAAGCCACCGCAGGTAGAAGCCAGTGTGAATTCAGCCCTTCACTCATATCTAACTGCTGTTAACCCCGTGAGTGCTACCACAGAACAAAAGATACAATCACCCATGTGCTGTATACCGGTCATGGGGCACACACGGTCACATCACCACATACCTCCCCCTCTGTTCAAGCCCGTGGGGCTGAACACAAGCCCATGATCCGCGGTCCCAAGACAGGGCCTCCTCACCATTGGGGCCCACAAGTCGAGGGGACTGACGACTAGGAGCGTCCGCGTCCGACACGTGGTCCCGTATCGTCACCAACCATTTCCTTGTGTACCAAGACCAATCGGACCCAGTCATTCTATGTCTCAGAGGCATGTCTGTGGGAGGCTTTCCCCCCCAATGGCCAATGCGGGTAGCGCACTCCGGTTATCGCTTTGACAATGGGGAGTCCTGACGCTATGTCATCCACTACACGATGGGGCTGGTCGTCTGAGTCTGGTAGCCCTATGTCCACAGTGGAGTCACCTTCTGTACCTTTAGTATGTCTATGGGTCTGAGGACGTCTTCGATAAGGCCTCTGTTGGCGTTTGTCTCTATCACCTTGGAGTAAAGTAGATATTCCTCGTTCTCCCAGATGGCGGAGTGAACCCTCAACTCCCGGTCCCTCCCGCCAGGGCATAGAGGACAGGTCGACCTTGGATATTCCTCCTACGATGGCTTGCCATCGAGCTTCTGACACCCGGTATGGCTCCTTGCGTACCTGTAGATGAGGTTCAGATGCTCTGTCTGCCCCACCCTTACCCAGAGGTGCCACCGACTTCGGAAGGGGCTCGACAATTTCGAGCTCTCCAGCCATTACCTCTAGGGGACACTATCGGGATTACACTTTGTCCCTATATTGGCGACGCCTATGGCAGGTATCCCAAAGTCGGGATCTTCGAGCTCAGGGTCCGGACCGTCCTTTACCTGAGGATTAGGTTGCCTCTCACACAAAGTCCAAAACAGAGGAAAATCCCTCCCCAAAATCACATCATAAAGAAGAGTTTTCAACACCCCCACTTCATGTCGGACCTGACTGCATGGGGTATTGATAGTGACCACCTCTGTAGGGTACTCATAGAGGTCCCGATGAATACTGAGCACCCCTACTGTCCGGCTCTGGGTTTTGTCCCTGAGATGAGGACGCTTGTACAAGGATCATGTTACTACCGAGTCCAATAGGTTTAGTCGCCTTATGTCCATTAATCGGCACTTGGCACAAATGTAGTCCCTTACCCACGGTCACATAGTTCACTGCATTGGCGGTTTGGGTGTTCATAGTCATCTGGCAGTAATACCACAGTCCATGGGCTCTGTGTTGAGGGGACACTGCGCCATTGCATGTCCTCACTCTTGGAATCGCCAACACCTTATCATGGGAAAAAAGTATTTACGGTGCCCCGCTTGGGAGACCGGGTTTCTGGCTCACTTCCGGGTGGGAACATTCTTTGACTGTGGTGGGGTCGAGCCCAGAGCAGGACCGGGTTGGGGTCCCTAACTTCTGGTTTGGTGGATGTGGTTCGCCGGGCTGCACGCAGCGTCCCAGAGTTCCAAATCAAGTCCTGTGTAGCCACATGCCACTCCACCACACTCACTAACTGATCTAGGGTACCCAGGTCACCTTGTCCCACCCACCGTTGGATGGAGACAGGCAGAGTGCGCACAAACCGGTCAACTACCACCCTCTCTATCATTTGTGCGGAACTCAGGCAGTGGTCCAGGTAGCTTTTTGCGGCTCTCCAGTTAAGTAAGGCACCAACATTTCCGCCCACTGCTCTGGCGGCAGTTTCTCCCGTTCTGCAACCATCTCGAAAACCACCAGGAAAGCTTCCACATCATCCCCCGGGGTCATCTCTTGCATTGCACGCCTTACCGTCTTCCGGAGCTGCTGTCATCTCCTTGACTTGGGGATGGAGCCACTGGCCTTGCACGCATTGCCTCTGTCAGAAGTACATCTGACGCTGCTGATGCTCCTGTTGCTGCTGCATTTGCTGCTGTGTCTGTGTGCATTTGCTGCTGTGCTTGCACCGGTGCTTAAGCAGGTCCTCCATGCTGGCTGCTGGTTTGTACTGTAGAGTAGCAGGTTTAGCCACTGACATGTGTGAACTGAGTATGCCTTTTTTACTTTCACCAAGTCATTGCCATTAGCAACCAGGTTGCTATACCCGCATTCTCCACCACATGTAAGGTAGCAGTTAGGATCGACACGACAGAAGGCAGTGACTCAGGTACTTGTTCACACAGAAATAATATTTACAAGTTCATATCAGCACAGACCTATTGTAGCTCCGGGTCACAGCCGGTGTAATGGGTTTCACTCTGACCGGTACGGCTGTCAGTCTCTCTCTTAGCCAGGACCCCTGGGAAGACCAAGTCCACGCTGTGTTAACAGTACACAGCCAGCGCTCTCAGGCTCTGTTAAAACTTCACACAGCCCTCCACACACAGCAGCTCCTGCGCTTGACCTTCTCTCCCTTCCAGCACTGACACTCCTGTGCTCTGACCCTTCTCCCCCTTCCCAGCACTGGACAGCTCCTAATCTCTCCAAGCCTCCAAGCATGTGGAAGCCAGTGTGAAATCAGCACTTCACTCAGATCTAACTGCTGTTAACCCTGTGAGTGCTGCCACAGAGCAAAAGATAAAATCACCCATGTGCTGTATACCGGTCATGGGGCATATGCCGGTCACATCACCACACTGCATTGGTATGGGGATGGGTGATGTTATGGGACACATGATTGTGTAAGGCAGAGATGCTACACAGGGAGAAATAGTGGCTCCTGGGAACCGAGTACCAAAGACCCATTCGCCATGAAGTTGTGGAAAGCCTCAATGTTTACAAGCTTAAATGGCAACATTTCTAGGACAAGCAGTCTGGAAATGCACTTATTTAGTGTTACAGCCTTATGGGTGGATGGCTATATATTTCGTTTTTCATTCCAAGGTCTGAGGTAGGGACAGCTGAACGCTGCATTGGGACAAGAAAGTGGATAAGCCTTTTCACATTTGCATTTGTATTCGGTTTGGCTTGCAATCCATTTTTAACAGCATTTGTGCCAAGAAAGCAATTAAAATAAGGAAGGAGAGCGCACATAGAGCAATAAATGTGATATTTTAGGTCATAACCCCTTGTAGAATGTGAAAGCAACCAGTGATCGCTGCAGACTCCTGTAGACGCCAATGTCAAAGAGGAGGAAGAAAAAGACCGGGTTTTTGAATGTATCCGCTCTGACCACAACGCCGACACGTTTTGTGGCAAATCTGCCACTTCCTCAAGGCCAAAGTTTGCCCTGAGGAAGTGGCAGATTTGCCACGAATCACGTCGGCACAATAAAGCTTTCAAGAATATTTCTGTCCTTGTGTGGTCAGCGCGGATACATTGAAAAACCCGGTCTTTTTCTACCTCCTCTGTAAGAAAGCAATGAACACATGCACTAACACACCCATTGATTTACAATGAAAACGCAAGTATAAACACATGTCATTTTCTGCAAACGCAGTACGCATGTGTGGCGACCCTGTGACTAGGTGCCACAGAGTGGTATTACACTTATTATCTATATGTAATATTATTTGTAAGTTGCTAGTTTGGGATTTAAATCTTATGGAGTCTGATTCTACACTCACTTAGGACCACACCACCTAGAGTAGGGGGAAGCAGTACTAGGTAGATCACAGATAGGTGGGGGCGGGGCTTAGGATAGAGGAAGAGTGACAGTTGACAGTTTATATCAGACAGTGCTGGGAAGGCAGACAGTGTGGTCAAGCCTGGCAGCCCAGCTGAGTGGAGGGTACCCCATCTTAAGTGGGGACCCAGGACAGAAGGCAATGGGTCAGGACTGGTAGGAGCCGGCTGGTCACGTTGAGGGAACACCGGCAACATGGACAGCCGAGGCAGCCAGGAGTTTAGCCCTGACTGCAAAACCGACGAGCTGCAGGCCCAACAGAACCGGGTTGCAAGAGAGGACATCTAGAGACTCCATAAGAGAAACACTGAGTTGGCAACAACACCCTGAAAACCAAACTGTACCGTGTCTTGTTATGCCATCAGCCGGTACCGAGTAAAGCAGAGTTAAATTTGAACTGGTTTCTGTTATTCTTCCCGCCGCAGCCCGGAGGGCTCAACATCATCAAGAGCTCAGCAGAGGGGTAAGAACTGCAGCCCACCATTACCATCACTGTCCTGCCTCATCGTCTCACTACAATAGCTGCCCTGAGGTAAAGCTCCACCTGTGGGGAGCTGTACCACACTTACTGCCTCAACCATCACCTCAGCGGCCGGCTGGCAGCGCCGGTACCATCTTACCGGACACTACAGGTGGCGTCACGATCCCCTGTAAATAACCCCTTTAACCCCCACCATTAACATCAACATCTTTTCTAATTGATCACCAGGGCACGGCACCAGGGTCCCGACCATCCGTGAGTCCCCACACAGTAGCTCCGGTGACCGAGTACCCCATCCCTTAGCTCTGGCCGTATCAATTTTGGCGTCAATGAACAGGATGGAACCAGCCTGGTAAAATCAGGTGAAGTGCGCCTTAAGACTTTATTATTGACTACCTGTGTGGATTGCAAAAACTGAGCCGAGCCGCCATTACATCGCCTCATAATTTAAACTGCATCACTACAGCAGGAGAAAGAGCGGGAAGATAATCCCCACCCCTCCGCTCTGCCAGAGGAGTGACGAAGACTAGTGGCGGGCTCCGGAAAAGCCTGAAGGTCTCGCCCATAGGATCTTCGTGTTGGGCGGGCCTAAAAATGTAAAAGAAACTATGTGCTGTCCCGTGTGGCGTGCCTCGGCCCCTCAGCATATATGGGCCATCCAAGAGGCGCCAAAAAGTCTCCCTGCCCCCATTGCTCTCAATCAACCAATGGGGCGGGTCGAGCACTGTAACGGAGGATCCAGCGAGCATGGAGCCCGGAAGAGAGAAGACCGCCGAACCGGAAAGCCTGATCCGGTTCTCCGAAGAGCCCGACATGACTGGGGAGGAGGACCGAGAGGAAGGAACAGTCGGCCGCGCAAGAGGAGGCCGGGCCCCGCGAGCTATGGAGGGTCACGGTACCAGCACCAACCAGCAGTGGCCGGAGAGAAGAGAGCAGCGCTCTGCACCGACAACAGTGGACACACTTGGCAACCGGTAGGTCGCCCCTGGTTTACCCGCTCTGAACTGGACGACAAGGCTGAGCGAACCGACGACGCAAGGCTTGGTATGCGAACGAACTAGAGACTTGCCAAGCCCGCGTCATGGCCCGAAATCAGCCCCCACTGCCCCTAGACCAACGTAAGCGGGGGGTGGTCACTATTTTCAATCTTAGTACCGGGTACGGGTTTGCCAAGGAGGAGGGCCTTTATCAGGAAGTCCATGTCGGTCGGAGGAATGTAGAAGAACACCTACCACAAGGCCACCCAGACCAGGACCTGTACCGTGGGGACGTTATAACCTATGAGCGCCACGCAGGTCCCCGCGGTGGTTCACAATCCGAGTCAGCAAAGTTAAAAAGTGAAAAGCCCAGTGACTCGGTATTGCATTGCCAAAAATGCAAACAATTCTTTTAAATGCCTTTTTCTTGCAGTGATTTGTTGATGTTTTCTTGCAGTACATGGACATAAATGTATGCAGATATTTTCATTTTGTTAAACCCTGATGAACATTAATCAGAGAGATGTTACTGACTCACCGTAGCCGGGTCTTCACGTCGTGACGTTGCTTCTCCCGTCACGGTTCCCCACCTGCGGCTGTGGGGCCCGGTGGTCCAGATCAAAAGGGGGTTGTTTGAACGGATAGGGTTAATTTTTATTTGTCGTGACGCCACCTGCGGGAATCAGTGATTTCACTGGCGCTGCTTGGGCCTCCGGGGGATGGACGGCAGCAAGATGGGACGCTCCCCACAGGATGAGCGGGAGTCCCTGGGGCCAGGAGCTGTCCTTGATGGGATATGGCAGCTTAGTAGTGCTGCATGGTAGATCCCGGAATAATGCGCGGACACACACAAAGTCTTTTAGGTACCTTTACTTGTGGCAACAGGTACACTCGGACCGGGCGATGAGGTTGACACTCCTGGAGTTTCCACAGCAAGCAGTGTGTAGGCTTCCTTCTCTATTGTCTGATGGGTGGTGGATATAGAATCCTGCCGGACCAGGTTGTACGTTCGGTGGAACGTGATTCACCTGGTTTAACTGCACTGAGGGCACTATCAAAGGGATCAAGCTATATATATCTTCTTCCCTAGGTTCTCTCATCCGTGGGTGCTTCAGGTGTACAGGGGGCTAGACTCCCTGGTAGTGGTGCTGGTGTTTCTGTGGCTTACTTTGTAGTTCTCACAGCTCGGTTCCAGTAACCGGATTGTTAGGGAGAGTTAGGATAACTCTTCTGTCCCTGAGAGGTGCTTTTCTCCTGTCCTATGACCCCAGTTGCAAGGGTCTCTCACTTGCTGGGTGTGCTGGTTTGGGCCTAGTATAGCTCCAGTACCAGTGACTGCACACTTCCTGCAGCTCTCCTAGCGTCTGCACACTCTGGTATTCTCCCTCCAGGACCCGTATTTATAGGGGGAAGTGACTTAAGGTAACCAGTGGAGCTCCTCCTAGAGACCTGGGGTGAAACGGGGTGTTAAAGGTGTTTTAAAGTGGTGAGTGCTGCTTGCTGTGTACATTCCATTTGTGTACCAAGAGTTCTGTGGTGCCCCAACCAGGGTGCCAGGGTGCCACATTACCTGGTCCCAGTTGGGCCAGTATGGACTAGATTATAGTCAAAGTTTAAAGTAACGTTAAAAGCAATGCACCTCCCGCAAGGGAAGAACAGAAGTAATCTTATTGTTATACATGGTAAAAATGTTAACATGTTATTGATAGTTGTGAACTAAGGGTGGAGGAACTGGACTAGCCCCCATGCACAACAAGTTAGGAAAAGAAAGTGCCTGGGGGTGGTCTAATAAAGCCAGGCCTCCTAAGCAGATACACCTGAAATGTTCATTGTTATATGTAAAATGTATTTTATTCCAGGTTTGGTTTAACACCCGCGGACGGGTGTGTTTCACCAAGGGGGGGTGTGGCGCCCCTGTGACTAGGCGCCACAGAGTGGTATTACACTTATTATCTATATGTAATATTATTTGTAAGTTGCTAGTTTGGGATTTAAATCTTATGGAGTCTGATTCTACACTCACTTAGGACCACACCACCTAGAGTAGAGGGAAGCAGTACTTGGTAGATCCCAGATAGGTGGGGGCGGAGCTTAGGATAGAGGAAGAGTGACAGTTGACAGTTTATATCAGATGGTGCTGGGAAGGCAGACAGAGTGGTCAAGCCTGGCAGCCCAGCTGAGTGGAGGGTACCCCTTTTAATGGGGACCCAGGACAGAAGGCAACGGGCCAGGACTGGTAGGAGCCGCTGGTCACGTTGAGGGAACACCGGCAACACGGACAGCCGAGGCAGCCAGAGTTTAGTGACGCAAACCGACGAGCTGCAGGCCCAACAGAACCGGGTTGCTGACAGCCCCACAAAGGTACCTCATCCCTCAGGACTGAAAACCGGTTCAGGACACTAGAAGAAACTAAAAGGGACAGGCTGAATTCCGTGGACGGGGGCTTTAGTCCTTGGGCCCAGACCAGACCGGTAAAGCACAGACCTTATCTTCTAGACACAGACCGTAGGACTGGCGGGTGAGCTCTACAAGGGTGGGAAAGATTGAAAGACTGAGAAAGAAAGTAGTAAACACTGAAAGACAAAGAGAGGACATCTAGAGACTCCATAAGAGAAACCCTGAGTTGGCAACAACACCCTGAAAACCAAACTGTACCGTGTCTTGTTATGCCATCAGCCGGTACCGAGTAAAGCAGAGTTAAATTTGAACTGGTTTCTGTTATTCTTCCCGCCGCAGCCCGGAGGGCTCAACATCATCAAGAGCTCAGCAGAGGGGTAAGAACTGCAGCACCACCATTACCATCACTGTCCTCCCTCACCATCTCACTACAATAGCTGCCCTGAGGTAAAGCTCCACCTGTGGGGAGCTGTACCACACTTAGCTGCCTCAACCATCACCTCAGCGGCCAGCTGGCAGCGCCGGTACCATCTTACCGGATACTACAGGTGGCGTCACGATCCCTGTAAATAACCCCTTTAACCCCCACCATTAACATCAACATCTTTTCTAATTGATCACCAGGGCACGGCACCGGGGTCCCGACCATCTGTGACTCCCCACACAGTAGCTCCGGTGACCGAATACCCCATCATTTAGCTCTGGCCGTATCACATACATTTTGCAAACGCAGACCAAAACGTGTGAAGCCATGTTTTGGACTGCATATGCAAAAACGTATGCGTTCTGCGTTTGCATTAAATTACATGCATTTTTACTGGCATTTTCAATGTGTTTCCCATTGAAATCAATGGGAGCATTAACGCATGCGTTTCTTTGTGTTTTTTTGGCACAAATGCTGTCAAAAACTGATTGCACACAATAGACCTTGAGGCTGTAGGTCAGAGGAGGGTGGGGAGAGAGAAAACAGGCGCAGATCTAAATGTAAAAGTACAATATTTCTCAGAAGTACACTGGGCAAGAGAACTCACCTTTATTGTGTCTTGTTTCTTTGCATATCAACCCACTGGGGGTCTTACAGAGGTCTTTGTCTCCTTGGTATGCTGCTGCTATCCTCCAGAGAGCGGAACTCCCAGCTATGAGCCCGTGGAATGAAGCAAGTAATCAAGGTATCCAGATGATTGAGCGCTCCCAAGGAGATTTACCTTATGATAAGGACACTGACTCCTTTTTCCTTCTTGGAGATTTATTTCAAATGGCTTCACAGAAGTAAACAGTCATAAAAGTCATAAAAGCATAATTAAAACAACGCGTTTCGGCTATAAATGTCATAAAATAGCCTTCCTCAGGTACCTTTTATGACTGTTTACTTCTGTGAAGCCATTTGAAATAAATCTCCAAGAAGGAAAAAGGAGTCAGTGTCCTTATCATAAGGTAAATCTCCTTGGGAGCGCTCAATCATCTGGATACCTTGATTACTTGCGTCAAAAACTGATTGCAAGCCAAACGGAATACAAATGCAAATGTGAACTTAGCCGATGTCTTTGCTGATGGTGCTTGTGAATTTGCAATGACTGGTCGGCATTATGGAAGCAGAAGGGTTAGGGTGAAGACTATGTGTCCCAGACTCTTGGCTAGTAATACTGGACAGTGTGATAGACAGGTTGGTGCTGGGAATCATACTGAAAGTATTATCTGCCATCCAACTGATCACCTGTTCGTACTGCTCTTGCTTCAAGAGTGGTGTTCTTTCTCCCCTGCAAAATGGGACAGGAAGGGACTTCCGGTTCTGGCCTGGCTGCAGTGGTCGCATAAGAGAAGAGCTTTCGCGCCCCCCCGCAAAATCACTGCACCCAGACCGACCTGAGGCCACCTGAGGGTACAGAACATGACCGATTGCTCCCGCCGCTCCAGAGGTGTGGATCGTTACCTCCTGCGGAGTGCAGGCACTGTGGAAGATCCTGGAGCTTGCACCGGAGAGCCGTATGTTCAGAGGGCCAGCATTGTGCCGGTGGTGAGATCCTCTCGCCCCTGCTGAGAGGAGCCAACAACGCTGCAGAGTCTCAGCAGATGGGGAGGGAGAGTGAGAACTTTGTTGTGAGCAGAATTGCACTCAAGTTAACCACCGCAGATTGTATGAAATTGCCCAGAAAGACCAATTTTGTGATTGATAATGGTTAAATCATCTCTTGGAACATCAAGGGCTTGAGGTCACCGGTAAAAAGATTCAAGGTTCTACGACACATGAAGAGGTTGGGTGCAGATGTAGCTCTTCTACAGTAAACGCACCTGTTGAAAGAGGATTTCTTTAGAATGAACAAGTATTGGGTGGGGAAAGTATTTGGGTCCCTGGCTCAGGTTAAGAAAGCAGGCACCTTGATCTTGATAAACAAATCCTTCAATCACTCAGTGCTGTTAGAGGAGCATGATTCTGAAGGGAGATGGCAGCATCTGGTGATCATGGGTCCCGGTTGAGTATTCACAATGTTTATGCTCCTAATTTGAATCAAGATCACTATTTTAAGAAATTGAAAATCAACATTCTGAATGACAAGGAGACCCATAAAGTGGTGGGATTTGATTTTATTTGGGTTCTCTGTTATGCTGAAGATATGACACAAGCAGGGAGGGGCATCAGGATGGTGGGGGGAAGTTGGGTAGTAAATATATATCAGAGGAGGAACTAGGCCTCAGAAATGTATGGCGTCTCCAGCACCCTAATGAACTGGAGTATACCCATTACTCCCACCTGCATGTCATTTGGTAGCGTATGGACCAGATTTGGTTGAGTATGATGTTGCTGCCCAGAATGAATGAGAGTAAAATAGAAAATATGGTGATCTACGACCATAGTCCATTGACTGTGTGGATACAAGACCATTGCCAGAGAGGAACGGACATCCTGTGGAGGTTTCTGACATTTCTGATTGGAGATGAAAACTTTCATAGCATTCTGAGGGAAAGGTGAGAGGATTTCGAGATTTCAAGGCAACGAATGGGGGACACATGAGCTGCATTTTTTACTGTACTGTGAGACGGCCAAGACGGTCTTGCGGGGTCATCTGTTGGGGTACACAGCCAGGGAGACATGTTGTAGACTGGTTGCGTGGGACTAGTCGGCACTCAGATGTTAGTTTAGAGAGAGAGTTTTGCAGACCATGGGACCTAGGGTCAGTGTTGCATTCCCTTCTGTCCTGTCTGAGCCCAGCTATCCAGAACTCGCTGGTGTGTAGGGTTACCATTGTATCCTGGATGGCGATATGGAAAAAGTTGGGACTTTCATGGAAGATATCTAAATACCTTAATCCCTGGGCTCATTCGAACTTCCAACTTGGTAGGGAAAACAGACTGTTTAAATTGTGGGGGGAAGAAGGTTTGCTGCGTATGAAAGACTTGATGCATACCACTAAAAGAAGGTGGATGACTGAGATGGAGGTGATAGGAGAAGTTTAGTCTTAACGAATTTCAGAGTATACAATACTCACAACTAAAAGCCTTCATTATGTTTGGTCTGCGGGATGTTTCTAAGGAGATGCGTAGGAACAAATTTGATTAATTGATTGAGTGCAACATATCCAGTCTGAATGTGTCAAAGATTTATACTATACTAGATGGCGGCCCGATTCTAAAGAATCGGGTCGTCTAGAATCCATATATAGTTTATTTACTAATAGTTAGGGGAGTGTGGTGAAATGAATTGTGTGTATACAGGTGGCTCAGTGGGTAGCAGAGTATACGGTGGCTCAGTGGTTAGCACTGCGCGGTGGCTCAGTGGTTAGCACTGCGCGGTGGCTCAGTGTTAGCACTGCGCGGTGCTCAGTGGTTAGCACTGCGCGATGGCTCAGTGGTTAGCATGAGTGCGGTGCTCAGTGGTTAGCAGTGAGTGCAGTGGCTCAGTGGTTAGCAGTGAGTGCGGTGGCTCAGTGGTTAGCAGTGAGTGCGGTGGCTCAGTGGTTAGCAGTGAGTGCGGTGGCTCAGTGGTTAGCAGTGAGTGCGGTGGCTCAGTGGTTAGCAGTGAGTGCAGTGGCTCAGTGGTTAGCAGTGAGTGCAGTGAGATTGGTCAGCGCAGCGCCGTGGGCAGAGTGGTCACGCAGCGCCGTGGGCAGAGTGGTCAGCGCAGCCGTGGCCAGAGTGTGAGCGCAGTGCGTGGGCAGTGTCAGCGCAGCGCGTGGGCAGAGTGGTCAGCGCAGCGGCATGGCAGAGTGATCAGTGCAGCGCCGTGGGCAGAGTGGTCAGCGCAGCGCCGTGGGCAGAGTGGTCAGCACACACATACATACACACCACACACACATACACACACTCCACTATAGTTACCACCGACCCTGCGTCTTCCCCGCAGCCTGGATCCTGAGTCGACATGTGCCGCCCCGGACGACTGGATCCAATATGGTGTCCGGGAAGTTTGGCGAGACTTCTTGGACGCTATATTGGATCCAGTAGTTCGGGGCGGCGACATATCGACTGAGGATCCAGGGCCGATGGTAAGTATAGCGGAGTGTGTGTGTGTGATGTATGTGTGTGTACAAAGTGAGGGAAGTGCGGACAAAGTGAGGGAAGTGCGGACAAAGTGAGGGAAGTGCGGACAAAGTGACGGAAGTGACTACATACACACATATATACACATACTGTACATTGCATATGGAGGGGTGAGGAGAGCGGAGGCTGGAGGGGTGAGGAGGGGTGAGGAGAGTGGAGGCTGGAGGGGTGAGGGAGCAGAGGCTGGAGGGGTGAGGAGGGGTGAGGAGAGCGAGGCTGGAGGGGTGAGGAGGGGTGGGGAGAGTGGGGGCTGGAGGGGTGAGGAGGGTGAGGAGAGGGGAGGCTGGAGGGGTGAGGAGGGGTGAGGAGAGGGGAGGCTGGAGGGCGGAGGAAGGGGAGGCTGGAGGGCAGAGGACAGGGGAGGCTGGAGGGCAGGACAGGCAGGCAGGGGGCAGAGGCTGAGGGGAGGCTGGAGGGCAGAGGACAGGGGAGGCTGGAGGGCAGAAGGACGGGGAGGCTGGAGGGCAGAGGCTGGAGGGCAGAGGCTGGAGGGGAGAGGCTGGAGGGCAGAGGCTGAGGGGAGAGGCTGGGGGCAGAGGCTGGAGGGGTGAGGCTGGAGGGAGAGGCTGGGGGCAGAGGCTGGAGGGGAAGGCTGGAGGGAAGAGGCTGGAGGGCAGAGGCTGGAGGGAGAGGCTGAGGGCAGAGGCTGGAGGGAGAGGCTGGAGGGCAGAGGCTGGAGGGCAGAGGCTGGAGGGCAGAGGCTGGAGGGTGAGGAGGGTGGGGAGAGCAGAGGCTGGAGAGGCTGGGGAGAGGCTGGAGGGAGAGGCTGGAGGGCAGAGCTGGAGGGCAGAAGCTGGAGGGGAGGAGGCTGGGGGAGGCGAGGCTGGAGGAAGAGGCTGGAGGGAGAGAGCTGGAGGGCGAGGCTAGAGGGGGAGGAGGAGTGGGAGAGTGAGCTGCGATGCTGGGAGAGAGCTGGAGGGAGAGGCTGGAGGGCAGAGGCTGGAGGGCAGAGGCTGGAAAGGGGAGGCTGGAGGGCAGAGGCTGGAGGGCAGGCTGGAGAGGGTGAGGAGGGGTGGGGAGGAGAGCTGAGAGCTGGTGGAGAAGGCTGGAGGGAGAGGCTGGAGGGCAGAGGCTGGAGGGCAGAGGCTGGAGGGCAGAGGCTGGGAGAGGGGAGAGGCTGGAGGGAGAGGCTGAAGGCAGAGGCTGGAGGGCAGAGGCTGGAGGGGAGACGCTGGAGGGCAGAGGCTGAAGGGGAGAGGCTGAAGGGCAGAGGCTGGATGGGAGAGGCTGGAGGGCAGAGGCTGGAGGGGAGAGGCTGGAGGGGAGAGGCTGGAGGGCAGAGGCTGGAGGGGAGAGGCTGGAGGGCAGAGGCTGGAGGGCAGAGGCTGGAGGGGAGAGGCTGGAAGGCAGAGGCTGGAGGGCAGAGGCTGGAGGGGAGACGCTGGAGGGCAGAGGCTGAAGGGGAGAGGCTGAAGGGCAGAGGCTGGATGGGAGAGGCTGGAGGACAGAGGCTGGAGGGGAGAGGCTGGAGGGCAGAGGCTGGAGGGGAGAGGCTGGAGGGCAGAGGCTGGAGGGGAGAGGCTGGAGGGCAGAGGCTGGAGGCAGTGGCGTAGCTGGCCTGCTCCGGGCCCTGGGGCAAGATCAGCACCCAGGCCCTCCATGTGAGGACCGGGGTGGGGGTGGGGGGGTGCTGGCAGAGAGATGTGAGGGCCGGGGGAAGTGCACACTCGCCGTGGCCGCCGTGCGTCTGCTGTGGGAGGAGAGGAGAGGCGGGCAGAGCTGCAGGACAGGAGGTCCCGTCCTCCCTCCTCTCCGGCCGCGCGGCGGGCGGCAGCTAGCACGGGGCCCCCCAGGTGGCGGGCAATGGGCACCCCCTGCCCCCCCGCTAGCTACGCTACTGGCTGGAGGGGAGAGGCTGGAGGGCAGACGGAACTTCCGAGAGCGGAACGTTCCTCCGCCGGTCCCTGTAGCCGGGCGGTGCCCGGCTACCCTGCACTGGTGACGTCACCACCATGGTCCGGAGGCCATCACGGAAGTAACCTTCGGGCTTTCCGGAAGTGGCCTTTGGGTTTTATATTATAGATTGATAGAATGGCTGACGCCAGTGGGAAAACAGACATGTGTGAAAGCATGGGCGAGACAATTGGGAGGCCCTGAAGCCATGGATAAGATTATTCTTGCTAAGAAAGAATGTTATTATGTGATGTGGCTGACCAATCAAGGTAATTCCAATAACCAACATGACTATGGCATTACCATGATTGGCATGCCATCTCCACAATTTTAGTGGCTAAAAATCAGCTGCAAAACATACGGGGTGGGACTTGAGAATAGCGCTCCAGCACCAGGGATACTCGATGGAGTATTGAGCGTGCATGAATACCCTGTTCCTTGATTGGGCATCGAGCAGTGTCGAGCACGTTTAACTATCACCAATAGTTAAATTCAACTGTTTTAGTCTTTGAATCATTTTGACTGTAGCATATTTACTTCTCTGTCAATTGACTCCCATTGATTTCAGTTAGCATAAAGCATACATAATGCACACACCTTAAGGGTATGTCTCACATACCGAGATCGCTAACGAGATCGTTACTTTTGTGACGCAATAGCGATCTCAGCAACGACATCGCTACGTGCGACAGGGTGTAACGATCTGGTCCCCTGCTGCGAGATCGGCAATCGTTACACAGCCTCATGGTTCATTTTTTGGTCGTTGCGCTCCCGCTGGGAACGCTGTATCGCTGTGTTTGACACCTTACCGACGATATCGTTGGCAACACATAATGAGAAGGAAATACGACTGAACAATATCGTTGAAGAAATCGCTAGGGTGGACATATCGTTGTATAGATCGGCGTGTTTGAATACCAAGTAGCGATACCGATAATGACTCATCAGCGATCCCGGGAGCCATGTCGTTATCGGGATCGCTACTGCGGTCGTTACGTCTGATCGGGCCTTTAGGTATTGTCTATACTGATTCAGGAAGGTTGCTCTCAAAAGTCATTTTTAAAATAAATAACTGCACTATATTAAATAAAAAATGTAAGGTTTTTCTGTGTTACATATTTTTACAACTAATCAAAAAGCACATCTTTAAAGGAATTTTCTAACACTTTTTCCAAATTTAACAGAGTGAAAGTGTTATTAAAAAAAGGTGTTACTTACCATTCCAATCCCCTGCAGCTGAAGTTAATTTTGAAAAAATTGTTGGAAAAAGGATATAATTTAGATTTCTCCAACTTCAACATTTCAAAGAAAAATTGTATGTTAATGCTTCACATAAGGACTATGTGCTCCTCTGGGAATTGCTATTGATGTGAGCATACTATGGGACATGAAGGATCGCGATCCTACTATATTGAGCATAGAAGAACAATATTTTTGGAAGAAATTTAACTTATTGAAGCATATTCTTTATTAGCTTTTAACCAGTTAGTAAGATTCACAGTGTGTGAATGTTCTCAAGGCAAATGCATATTTTTAATATAACTCTATGCTATATATATTGTATATGTTATACTAATACTGTGCATTTAATGCATTAATCTATCAGCAGGTTTTTGCTATGTAATCTGAGAGCAGCATGATATGGGGCTAAGTACTTGAATCCAGTGATTTGTTGTTTTTGGGCTCTGTTTTGATGTTTTAATCAAATCGGTGTTTTATCAGCAGGAGATTATCATTACAGGACATGAGGGTTTATGCTTCACAGTCAACTGCTCTGTGTAACCCCGCCCCCATCACTTTCTGTTATGTACATTCTACATCGAAAGCTGCAAATCAGTGGTGTGAGAGGGTTTTACACAGGGCTCAGCATTTTGAACTCTGCTAGATCTGCAGCAGAGAAAACACTAAGGCCTAGTGCACATCTATGCGCTGATGTGTTAGCAGCATTGCGCTAGCGCAGGTGCTATCACAGCCCTGTGCATCGGCGCACAGATGAAGTGCATTGCGCTCATGCCGCCATTACCTTCTATAGACGAGCACAGGAGACCGCATCCCGGAAGCGCAAGTGTGACAGTTCCTGTGTCACAGCATATGCGCTGGTCCGGATGCACCGGAAACGGCACATGACGTCGCATGGCGCTGTGACACAGTCGCTGTCACACTTGCGCTTCGGGGATCTGCCTGCGCTCGTACTGCGCTCCGATGCGCTTGGCTGTGTTTGCACTGTGCTACCACCTGCGCTAGCACAGAGCTGCCAAACGCACAGGAGCGCAGATGTGATTGTATCAAAATGATGGCATGCAGACCTGCAAGTTACACCACTGTAAAAAGACTCTCAGCCCCCTTATCATGCAGATTACATAGCCAAAACCTGGAGATAGATCCCCTTTAATATTTCAGAATGCCTTTTATTTCTGGAGTTTAGTGCATGAAATATAAATTAAAAAAGCTGTTACTAAGGCTTGTGTGCCTGCAATTACACAACTCTCTTTTAATCTATTGATTCAGGATGTTGTCAGGTAAAGGAAATGTGTTCTTGAATTTTGTGCCTGGAGAGATCTGTTACATCCTCACAGTTTACGCGGTGACAAATGTATTTTCCATTAGCACTTCCAAAGCGATTTCGACGAGGCACATAAAACTTCTATTATCTTTCTTTGTTTGCTCACAATCATTTTCTCTTTTCTGTGTCTCTTGAAATGTTTAACAGATAGCACTGACAATAAAGCAGCTCATTTGTAGTAAATTATTACTTTTCTAAAAGGTCAGGATGAAATTTTTTCTCTGTGTAGAGTAAGACGTAGAAGAGGAAGCGAAAATGGGACAAGATGTTAAAAAATCGATAAACTATTACAAAGTTAATTTATAAAGTCTTACGACTGGACGACTGATTAAGCCGAAAGTCCTGCGGCAACTTATCATTTTCTAAAATGTCTCTTTCCTTAGAAAATAGAGATTTACCGGAGAATTGCTTCACTTGCTGAAGTGTGATGTTGTATTTGTGTGTCTGTAATTGTGAACATCAGATCATGAGATCCAAACATAGCAATTACGGCAATCTATATCCATTGCTTGGATGCGAAATACTGACATTGGAAACAAGCAGTATTCGATGGGAATTTTATTATTGCCCCCAAACCAGATGCAATTCTTGGCTACATATTTACTCCATAAGTTGTCGCTTCTTCTGCTCTTTTCTGCTACACAAGCCACTTTGCCTAAAGTGAACAGTTGTAAGTGGAAGGGATGCAGTGACCAACACATTTGTTATAATTTACAGCAGAAAGTGACATTAATCATAGTGCAAAAAGTCTAGTAAAAAAAGGATGGAAATGCACCAATGCTTCTGTTCTACATTAGTCTACACACACAGACACACAGAAATCATCTTACAAGTCTCCCACTACTTGCTTGCTTCCGGTCCGCTCTCACACTCTTCCTCTCACTTACCTCTGGTCCCGCCCATTAAGCTTTCTGCATATTCACTTTACTGACTGGCAACAGCCAATCACAGACTCTCACGCTCTGTGAGAGCGTCTGTTATTGGCTGCTGCAATCAGACTTCATTTCCACAATCTCAATGGTGTCTGTGCTTGGTTGCCATACACATTAGTGTATGGCAACCAACCTGGCGTCATAGTGTGTAAAAAAAATAGATAATGGAAAAAAAATGCATAGGGCTCCGCTGTATTTTCTGTCTCAGCACAGATATAGCAGACAGCTATGTGCTGCCATTATCAGCTGCCTATTTTTACCTTGGCTGACAAAATAAATGCTTAGGGTACTGCCCTATTCATAACTGCCAGCCAAGGTAAAACTAGACAGCTGAGGGCTGGTATTCTCAGTGGGGTGAGGGCCCACCATTATTGGGCACCCACGCTATAGAATAGCAACCCACAGCCGCCCCAGAAATTGGCGCATTCATAGGTACTTGTTGGCACTTTACCCTGCTCTTCCAGTTGCTGTGTAGCAGTGGCAAATTGGGTCAAGCCAATGTTAGACTTGATCATTAAGAATTTCTGTAAATAGTAAAGAAGACACAACACGGAGAGCAAACATTTTATCAGAAATAAAAACACAAATACATTTAGGGACTCCATCTTTATTAACCCCTAAACCCTTATACTCTCCATGCTCCTCGGCGATGTATTCTTGATTGGAGTCTATGGTGATTAACACAGCATCCAGTCACTGCAGCCTCCAGTCACTGAATGAAACACCATCTGCAGCCAGGTGTACGTTGACTCCTGAGATGACCCAAGGACAGGCAGATAAGCATGATACCTGCTATGCTTAGCGGCCACTATGCTTACTGTACACCTGGTAGCAGCACTACACTCATTGTGGCACTTATCTGATTTTATACATCAACAGTTTAAAATGTACATGATCAAATGAAGTTTCCTTTGTTAAAAGTAGCAATGTATCTGTAAAAACTGGATACTACACAAATGCAAGGGCATGCCTGGGACATTTGCCACCGGGACTGTCGGTAGAAGCATGCTGTCAGGCCTCCTCATGCAGCGGTCTGAGGTGTCTCTCTGGTGGCTAATTTTGCCTCTGATAGAGTGGAATTTGTCCATTGTTTAAGCCTGCTGTCAAGCTGATGGCTGGCTCTGAAAACATATAACTTGGCTGCTCCCTGAATTCAATCGCTATTTCATCTTTCAGGTGCGAGTACAATTAAATCCTGATTACTGGCACATCTGGGTAAGGTAACATCAGCAGTATGATCAGACATCACTCTACCACAACACATAGATGTGGAGAATATCGGTCTGGTAAGCTCTCCAGTGGAGCTGAAGAAAATGAAACTCGTAATTTATTATGAAGGGGCAGGATGGGAAGGTTGGGAGGAGAGAAATATAGACAGTATAGTGGAAGGGCCAGTTTGAGGATACATTATGGGTGGCAGGGTGGAGGGAAATTGTGAGAAGACAGTATGAAGAGTGGGTGGATAAGTGAGAGAATATGATGAGTAGGGGGATTGAAATGTGTGGGAAGATAGTATGGAATGAAGGAAAGTATTTGTGTAAGGAAACTATGGGGAACATGGGGTAGGGGGAAGGATATGTGTGAGGATACAGAATGGGTAGTAGGGGTATGGGTAGATAGTATGGGGAGCTGGGAGAGAAAAGTTGAGGAGACAGTATAGGTAACATGGGGGAAAATGTGTCATCTACAGTATGGGAAGTGAAGTGGGAAATGTGTGAGGAGACAGTATGGGGAGAAATGTATAATGGGAGAAAGGTGTGAGGGGACATGTTAGGAGAAAAGTCTGAGGGAGCGCAGTATAAATATTATTTAGTGTGGGGTTCAGAATGGAGTAAGGGCAACATAGGAAGCAGTGTGTAGCATAGCAAGTAAAGGACAGTATGTCAAGGGGAGGGGAATGTGATGAAGATTTTGGTGCTGTAATTATATACCAATAATGGTTCCAGTGATGTATTCCTGTAATAGAGGGAAATCCAGCATCAATTCAAGTCCAGTATAAAGTTTAAAAGAACTTCTTTATTAAATTATCATTACTTTTTTTAGGGCTGTTTCTGCAGCAACAAAGCAGATGCTCTTTTCACATTGTGCGCCGTTACGTTTTGCATGCATTGCATTAATTGCTAGAGCATGCAAAAGCATGCAAATGCAATTCAAGCGTAATTGAAATGCTTGTGTTGGTGCACCCATTATATTCTATGGGCGAATGCATGCAAACGCAGTGAAACGCAACCCCAAACACAAGTATAAACACAGAAAACGTCTCTCATGCATCTCTAGTTGGAATGTGGCTGGAAGTGTGCAAATCACCTGTTCCCGGCATCGGAGAATCCTGACAGCATACAGTGTACAATCTGAGGATTCAGAAATCTGTAGTCTGCAGACTTTCATCCCAAACCTTGACAACCATGTTAAGTATAAAATTATAAAATTAAGCACTGTAGCCTGACTAATTTTAACAGTGAGTAATATGCTTACTGTCAGGATTCAGCTTTGCTTGCCAGCAGTTATCATGTGATAACTTATGGTCAGTAGCTTATCTTCTTGCTTCTCTCAGTGAAGCAGAGAATGTAGTATGTCACTGACCATTAAGACAATTAGGAAGAACAGTTAATTGGCATCTACTACATAATGCCTAAGGTTCTCCGTCTGTCACGCAAATCGCGCGCCAGGGCGCTCATTGGTGGCCGCCGGCTGCGGCCACCAATGAGCAAGGAGTATGCAAGACAGCCGCGTGCATTCAAAATTCGTGTCAAGCTGAAGCTTGCGTTCAGCACCAACCAATCAGAGAAGCGGCGCGCGCCAAGGCGCCATATTTAAAATACACTGTGTGCCGCTCCGTGTATTTTAAATATGGCACCTTGGTGCGCGCCGCTCCTCTGATTGGTCGGCGCTGAATGCGGTGACTAATCAGAGAAGCGGCATTCAAACCGTGCGCCGCCTCTCTCATTGGTTGCCGCGTTTAGCGCCGACCAATCAGAGAAGCGGCACGCACCAAAGCGCCATATTTACAATATACTGTGCATGCATAGATAGATGATAAATAAATTTAGCATACATAGATGATAGACATATAGGTAGATAACAGATAGATATTGTGTATTCATTGCATTATTCTTAAATCTTCATAAATAAACTACATACATATTCTAGAATACCCGATGCGTTAGAATCGGGCCACCATCTAGTGCAATTATAAGTGTGCAAATTGTTTATGAGCGGTCACATGACAACTGCTCAACTACTTAAGCTACGTATATGAGGAGGGCGCCAAAACCCAGATCCTTCTCTGACAACTGATCCATATTGATCTTTTTAAGCACCAATAAAATTGAATGGGAAAGCCTCTTTCGGAACTCAGATAAGGCTAGGGTCACACATAGAAATCCGTTTTTGAAAGTGACTTTCCATGACCAATCCGTTTTTTTTTGGGGTGCTTTTTGAGCCTCCTGTACCTCTGAATGTTTTTGGACTTAGTCATTTTTTTACCAAAATTCTTGAAAAAAACTGATCCGTTTTTCCATAGGGCCCATGTTAAAAATTTTTTTTTTTGCAAAACGGACCCCAAAAACGTACTAGCAATGTTTTTAGGTGCAGAAAAAAACGGATAGGGTGTTTATTACATCTAAGGCTAGGGTCACACAAAGCCCTTGGTCCGTTTGTCATTTTTTTTTTTTCTAAGTCCAAAAACTGAGACGTTGGATGTAATAAACACCATATCCGTTTTTTTTCTGCACCTAAAAACATTGCTAGGTACATTTTTGGAAAAACGGATCTGTTTTTTCAAGAATTTTGGTCAAAAAATGACTAAGTCCAAAAACGTTCAGGGGTACAGGAGGCTCAAAAAGCACCCAAAAAAAAAACGGATTGGTCATGGAAATCACTTCCAAAAACGGATTTCTATGTGTGACCCTAGCCTAATCCGTTTTTCTATCAGTTTTTGGACTTAGACAAAAAAAATCCAAAATTGAGGCCAAAAACGGACCAAGGGCTTATGTGTGACCCTAGGCCTAGCTAAGAATATTACATGCTGTGCTCATTTTCACATTTGGTCTGTGTGAATGAACTGTCAACTGCATACTCTTATTGAGTTACATTAGTCAAGCGTGCTGTCTGATTTTTACTTTGACGTTCATCTTCATTGAGACCTTAATTAGTATTAGTGTGAGATAAACTTTCTTATGAATTTATTTGTTAAAATGGTAAAACTTTTTATTCATTTATATAGCGCTTTTAATTCCATAAGCACTTTACATACATTTGCAACACTGCCTCATTGGGACTCACAATCTAAAATCCTATCAATATGTCTTTCAAGTGTGGGAGGAAACCAGAGAAGCTGGAGGAAACCCAAGCAAACACAGGGAGAACATCTAAACTCCTTGCAGGTGTCATCCTTGGTGGGATTTGAACCCAGGACCCCAGTGCTGCAAGAATATAGTGCTAACAACTGAGCCAACATACCACCCTACATGTGTGATGTTTAAGGTACCATTCATTACATTTGCTACAAAAGAAAATGTATATGTATTACATTTATTGGCTACTGATACTGTTATTATCATTACATTTTAGTTTGTTTTATTAGACTTTTGTACATAAATTTGAATTAGAACAACACTAGTACGGCATAATACAGTATAATGGAAAAACTACTACTTCTGTACTATGAAATATGTATTTTCGGAATAAAAATTATTATGGTACTTTTTTGTTTTATTTTTATACTGTATTTAGGTTAAAAATAGATTCTCCAGGTCAGCATGATTATCCAATGACAACTTATATCTGTTATCTATCTTTTAATAGTGAAAACAAATTCTGAAGTTTGTAAAAAAGAAATGTTTGTTTTACCATTTTCTGAAAACCTGTAAATGATTTGTTGTTCAGCTGATGGAGCTGTGTGATTGTTGTTGTGTGCCTAGTTGACATTTATATTAATCCATTTTTGAGGTTCATATGACATATTGATCACTTTTTATTGCATTTTCTTGGGGAACTGAAGAGGCTAAAAATTTGTCATTCAATGTGTGTTTAAAGATATTTTATACTAGATAGTGGCCCGATTCTAACGCATCGGGTATTCTAGAATATGTATGTAGTTTATTTATGAAGATTTAAGAATAATACAATGCAAAGCTGGTTTTAAATCCCACGCCAATTCGCAGCTGGATGCGCCTGTCACTGATTGATCCCGGGCAGCTGGGTGACCAATTCCAATTAGCAATGCAGGATTTCCATTACGACAAACAGACAGAATTAGATGATTATATAGTAGATACCTACAGCAGTGCCAGTGTTCAGTAGTGTCGGTGCGGTGGTTTTGGTGTGCAGCGGTGTCGGTTGTGCAGCAGCAGTGTCAGTAGTGCTGGCAGTGTCAGTGTGCGGCAGTGTCAGTGTGCGACAGTGTCAGTCGCGGTCGCGTGCGCGGTGTCAGTGTGTGGCGGTGTCAGTGTGCGGTGGTGTCAGTGTGCGGCAGTGTCAGTGTGTGGTGGTGTCTGTGTGAGGCAGTGTCGGTGTGCGGCGGTGGCGTGTTCAGTGGTGTCTGTGTGAGGCGGTGTCTGTGTGCGGCGGTGTCTGTGTGCGGCGGTGTCAGTGTTCAGCAGTGTCAGTGTTCAGTGGTGTCATTGTTCAGCGGTGTCTGTGTTCAGAGTTGTTAGTGTGCAGCAGTGTCGGTGTTCAGTGTGTGGCGGTATCAGTGTGCGGCTGTGTCTGTGTATGGTGGTGTCTGTGTGCGGCGGCGTCTGTGTGCGGCGGTGTCACCCAATTAGGTTATACATCAATAATTATATTGCCCAAAGTGCAATAAGCCTATATGTACAGCTATGATTACCCCTACCTTGTAACTGTTTGATATATGGTTATACCAGTAGGGGTCCACATGAATCTCAAATGAGGTAGGGGATTAATCATAAACTGATGGTACCATCATGTCAGTGTCTTGAGGAAAGAGTATATCACATCCTATATATATAATTATTGATGTATAACCTAATTGGGTGATTGAAAATAATATTCTTGCATTTGACATTGGTACATATCAGTAATGTGCACTATGCATGATTCCTGAAATATTATAGACACCAGACTGTGGCTCTGGAGCATTGCTTGTTCTATTTCCTATATATTCTGTCCTTAGTGTCCAATCATGTTCATATTGAATATCTGATTAACTACTGTCTGCCTGAGCAGTGTTGAGATTTAAGTCATTGTACAGTTTTGGTATATATTTATATTATCCAGTTGATTATCCATACCTTAGTAAGGGTCAATTACTGACAAATACTGTCAGACGACAGGTTATGATTGTGTATTGTACGAAATGATCATTACTATACTGTAAAAAATTCCCCTTATTGGTAAATAAATGTTATCACGTACATGCCTGAAGCTCCCCTTATTGATTTTTAATTGTTTTTAATGTATGTTCACAAATTCTGTAAATAAAATTGTCTATTTTTTCACTATTCAGTTGTGCTCCCTCACTATATTGTAAGTATTTTTCTTCCATTACACCTTTGTGTGAGCTGTCTCTTTTGTGACCCCTTGTGTGAGCTGTCTCAGCCCCGTTTGATTTCGCAGTGCATTATACACTGTGAAATCAAATGTAAAATAAAGACAAATGTACTAAAAATAATAAAGATTGTTAGACTTACCCTCAGCCAAGTGCTCGGTAACCGGGAGCCGGGAGCAGGAGTAGGCAGTGTCCTGCTAGGACCTTGCATGATGTCAGAATGACATCGGCGGTCGGCGCTGTGATTGGCCTGCTTGCGGTCATGTGATATGTGACGTGCATATCACATGACCACGAGCAGGCCAATCACAGCGCCGGACGCCGATGTCATTCTGACATCATGCAAGGTCCTAGCAGGACACTGCATGCTCCTGCTCCCAACTCCCGGTTACCGAGCAATCGGCGGAGGGTAAGTGTGGTGCCCCACAAATGCAGGCATCACAGAGGGGTACTACACCCGTAAAAGAGGTGTAAATATTCCAGCTGCAGGTGGACCCTGGGATGGTGGGTGGAACCAATTCTCAGCACTCCCACATTAGTTTAGGGTGGAAGGTTATCCGGGAGGGGATAAATTCACCTCTAGCGGGTTCAAGGAGGTCTTCAGTCTTTGCTCTGAGGTCCGTGTGACCTTAGGTCTCTCGGATGAGGGACCAGGAGGAGATGGAGGAAGAGGAAAGGTTTTGAGGAAGATTGAACTTAGTGGAACGAGGTGGAAAGTCAAACCGAAGCGGTTTCAAGCCGAACCGGAGGCAAGAAGCTAGGACTTTGAGGAGGTCCTGAAGGAGGGCGCCTGACAGGGGAGTCCGGGCCCTAGAGAGAAAGGGAGATCCTCAGAGTGGAGCGCCCATACTCCAGGGGATACTCCAGTCCACCAGGGAACGCCGGGCCCTGGGATCTGGCCAGAGTTCAGCTTTGCAGTCGGCAACCGGCTGCTGTGGCTTGTTCATCAGCCGCAGCACTCTGCCATCGGAGCAGTCTGCCTGCTTCCTCACCAACAAGGGAGGAGACTCCCAGTACTAACTACACGGAGCTACTGGGTATAGATCAATCCTAAGCGGGGAAGAATGGACATGGGTTAGTTAACGAAGGTACACAAAGAGTTCCACCATACCACCTGGGATCCACTTGCAGCCACCCGTTAAGCTACCTGTCCTTGTAACATCTAAAGCGCTGAACTGTGAACTGTAACTGATGCTGCAACAAGTTAACAGTAATGTACCCAGGAGAAAGTGACTTTGCTTCTGCCTGTGTTCTTCTGCATCAACCTGTTCCCTTTCAGGAACACTGCCCCAGAGGTCCAGCCCTGCCTGTAGGGGGCTTAGTCATCCTAGCCACATTACCAGCAACCTCTGGCGGACTGTGGCGGCGCTGGTGACCTATCACCAGAAACTACAGGTGGCGTCACAAAAAATATATATAGAATTCCCCTGTAAATATATCCCTTTTTGAAGTGTCACCCAGGACATGGGATCAGGTGTGGCCACCACACCCCGTAACACAGCAACGCTACCCCTGGTGCCTGATACCCGAGTACCCTAAAGCCTGGAGCTCGACATAAGTATAACAATCTTTATTATTTTTAAAACATTTGGCTGAATTTTACATTTGTTTTCGTAGTGTATAATGCACTGCGAAATCAAATGGGGCTGTGACAGATGTCACACAGGGGAGGAGGAACAGGATTCTTCCTTCCCTCTGTGACATCACTAAAGAAGTAGTCCCAAGGAGCGGGGGGACGCAGAGAGCGGGTGGCCGCGGGTGGCAAGCTCCAGAGAGAACCTTAGACAATTATATAGTAGATTTACATTTTTTTATTTTCGTGTCCAAACTTTTATTATTTATTTTAAAATTGAGCAAAGAGGAATGATTTCAACTTTTACATTTCTTTTTAATATATTTTTTCATTTTTACTGAATTTTTTAAATCATCAAAGGGGACTTAATCCAGTGATCATGTAATTCCTTATAGAGATGGGCCATTTATATGGATGCACCTAAATAAAATGGGAATGTCTGGTGATATCAACCTCCTGTTTGTGGCACATTAGTGTATGGGAGGGGGAAAACATTTCTAGATAGGCGGTGACCATGATGGCCATTTTGAAGTCGGCCATTTTGGATCCAACTTTATGTTTTTCAATAGGAAGAGGGTCATGTGAGGCATCACACATATTGAGAATTGAGAAAAGCAATGGTGTGCTTGATTTTAATGTAGCTTTATTCTTTCATGAGTTATTTACAAGTTTATGACCACTTATAAAATGTGTTCAAAGTGCTGCCCATTGTGTTGGATTTTCAATGCAACCCTCTTCTCCCACTGTTGGCACACTGATAGCAACACCACAGAAGAAATGCTCAATCCCACTGGATATCTAAATCATGTAGCAATTTCAGATATCCAGTGGTATCAAGGTTTCCATTGATGAAGAATGGCCCCACTCTCTTTGTACCACATATACCACACCATACCATCAATTTTTGTTTCAGCAGTCTTGGAGGGATTTATCCACTGTGGGTTAGTGTCAGACTAATAGCGGTGGTTTTGTTTGTTAACTTCACCATTCACAAAAAAGTTAGCCTCATCATTCATCTGAAGGCAATTGTCTATGCTGTGAAGATACGAGATGTGCAGCATCAGAAACAACGGATACTGGAAGCCTATTCTAGCATTTCTTCTGCGGTGTTGCTATCAGTGTGTCACGAGTGGGAGAAGAGGGTTGCATTGACAATCCAACACAATGGGCAGCACTTTGAACACATTTTATATGTAGTCATAGACTTGTAAATAACTCATGAAAGAATAAAGTTACGTTAAAACCAAGCACACCATTGTTTTTCTTATGACATTCTCAATAAGTCTGATGTGTCACATGACCCTCTTCCGATTGAAAAAAATAAAGTTGGATCCAAAATGGCTGACTTCAAAATGGCCGCCATGGTCACCACCCATCTAGGAAAGTTTTCCCTCTTATATATAGTAATGTGCCACAAACAAGAAGTTGATATCATTAACCATTCCCATTTTATTTAGATGCATCCATATAAATGGCCCACCCTGTACTATATACTCAA
Source organism: Allobates femoralis (assembly GCA_033576535.1). Taxonomy (NCBI): domain Eukaryota; kingdom Metazoa; phylum Chordata; class Amphibia; order Anura; family Aromobatidae; genus Allobates; species Allobates femoralis. The sequence goes on along the minus strand of JARQOC010000003.1, from coordinate 744,145,060 downwards.
TTATCACAGTATGTAATTATATAACATAAATCATGGTCTCTTTTGAAGCTCAGCCTAATGCTAGCGGCAGACGAACGCATGAAAAGTTGTCCAAGTTTCATCCAGAAACTCAATTTAATTTTTATCCGATTTTTAGCTATGTGCCATCCATGTGTCCTTTTTTACGTGCATGTGACATCAGTGTGATGTCTGTGAGCCCTCGGTTTTCATATGTCTACACTAAAAAACTATCTAATACAGTTTCCTAGGATTATAATAGAAATGGATGCCACATGTATGTTATGTGTAGCATTTGATTTTTTTACGCATCCACAGACTTTAATGGTTGAGTCGGAGCTGAGTCTTTTAAAAGCGTCTTAATAGTGTGTGTTGCGATTTTCATCTCGAGGACAGTCAGACCAAGACAAAAAAATCTTTCATCTGAACAGTTCTGTTGAATAAAATATATTATGAAAGAAAAGTTCAGCTCACCCCGTTATGTCATTGTTCCTTAGCTAATTGCTAACGCACGGAACACCCTGGTGCTGGCGGGAAGAAGATCCGAAGTAACAGTAAGAAAACTACAGCAACCACAGTAGAGGAGAGTTGGTAAAACTTGATAGTTCATTGAACCATTTTGTTAAAAACATGGACATGCAGATCATGGTAATCCCAGTGTGGAGATGAAATCTCACGCATTTCGATTTATGCAGCCTTACTGTTGGGTTAGTGTGCTGTTCATATGCTATCCAATCAAATATTGGACACTCATATTCAATTTATATGCATGAACCCTATGGCTGAGTTTCATAGGCGAACCTAAATGATGGCTACAGAGGCCTTCAGAGGTTGCACTGGTAATCCATTACTCCCTTTTGATAGCATTGTTGGGGCAAATAGGCCTCAATGATCGTGAGCACCAACAATTGCTTCATTAAAATGCTGCTGTTAGTTAGAGATTGACAGGGGCATTATTATATGATCTTTCTAGTCATATACAGTGTTGGCCAAAAGTATTGACACCCCTACAATTCTGTCAGATAATACTCAGTTTCTTCCTGAAAATGATTGCAATCACAAATTCTTTGGTATTATTATCTTCATTTAATTTGTCTTCAATGAAAAAACACGAAAAGAATTGTCCTAAAGCCAAATTGGATATAGTTCCACACCAAACATAAAAGACAAAAGTATTGTCACTGTTAAAAAAAATCATGTGATGCTTCTCTAATTTGTGTAATTAACAGCACCTGTAACTTACCTGTGGCACCTACCAGGTGTTGGCAATAACTAAATCACACTTGCAGCCAGTTGACATGGATTAGAGTTGACTCAACCTCTGTCCTGTGTCCTTGTGTGTACCACATTGAGTATGGAGAAAAGAAAGAAGACCAAAGAACTGTCTGAGGACTTGAGAAACCAAATTGTGAGGAAGCATGAGCAATCTCAAAGCTTCAAGTCCATCTCCAAAGACCTGAATGTTCCTGTGTCTACCATGCGCAGTGTCATCAAGAAGTTTAACCCCTTCATGACCTTGCCATTTTTTGCAATTCTGACCAGTGTCCCTTTATGAGGTTACAACTCGGGAACGCTTCAACGGATCCTAGCGATTCTGAGATTGTTTTTTCGTGACATATTGGGCTTCATGTTAGTATTAAATTTAGGTCGATAATTTTTGCGTTTATTTGTGAAAAAATCAAAAATATGGCAAAAATTTAGAAAATTTTGCAATTTTCTAATTTTGAATTTTTCTTCTGGTAAACCAGAGAGTTATGTGACACAAAATAGTTATGAAATAATATTTCCCACATGTCTACTTTACATCAGCACAATTTTAGAAAAAAAAAAAATTTTGTTAGGAAGTTATAAGGGTTCAAAGTTCATGAGCAATTTTTCATTTCTCCACCAAAATTTACAAAACCATTTTTTTTAGTGACCACATCCCATTTGAAGTCCCTTTGAGGGGTGTACATGACAGAAAACACCCAATAGTGACACCATTCCAAAAACTGCACCTCTCAAGCTACTCAAAACTACATTCAAGAAGATTATTAACCCTTCAGGTGCTTCACAGGAACTAAGCAAATTGGAAACAAAAAAATGGATATTTTAATTTTTCTAACACAAATGTTCTTTTATCCTCAATTTTTTCATTTTCACATGGGCAAAAAGATAAAATGGATCCTAAAATTTGTTGGGAAATTTCTCCTGAGTATATCGATACCACATATGTCATCATAAACCACGGTTTGGGCGCACGGCAGGGCTCTGAAGGGAAAGAGAGCAAGACTTTTGGAGCTAATTTTCTATTCAAAAAGTGATATGGCGCTCCTTCACTTCTGAGCCCTGCCGCACGTCAAAACAGTGGTTTATGACCACATATGAGATATCGATGTACTCAGGAGAAATTGCCCAACAAATTTTAGGATGAATTTTATCCTGTTACCCATGTGAAAATGAAAGAATTGAGCCTAAAAGAACATTTTTGTGAAAAAAAAGTACTTTTTCCATATTCACAGATCAATTTGTAAAGCATGTGGGGGTTCAATATGCTCACCACCCATCTAGATATGTTCCCTGGGGGGTCTAGTTTCCAAAATGGGGTCACTTGTGGGGGAGCTCCAAAGTTTAGGCACACAGGGGCTCTCCAAACGCGACATGGTGTCCGCTAACAATTTGAATGGAAAATCACCTCAAATTGTTAGCGGACACCATATCGCATTTGGAGAGCCCCTGTGTGCCTAAACATTGGGGCTCCACCACAAGTGACCCCATTTTGGAAACTAGACCCCCCCAGGGAACATATCTAGATGCATAGTGAGCACTTTGAACCCCCAGGTGCTTCACAAATTGATCCGTACAAATTAAAAAAGAAAATTTGTGTGAAAAAAAAGTATTTTTACCTTATTATGGATCAGTTTGTGAAGCACCTGGGGATTCAAAGTGCTCACTATGCATCTAGATAGGTTCCTTGGGGGGGTCTAGTTTCCAAAATGGGGTCACTTGTGGGGGAGATCCAATGTTTAGGCACACAGGGGCTCTCCATACTTAACCTGGTGTTTGCCAACAATTGGAATGGAGAGCCCCTGTGTGCCTAAACATTGGGGCTCCACCACAAGTGACCCCATTTTGGAAACTAGACCCCCCCAGGGAACATATCTAGATGCACAGTGAGCACTTTGAACCCCCATGTGCTTCACAAATTGAGACGTAAAAATGAATAAAGAACCTTTTTGTGAAAAAACATACTAGTCTAGTAGTTACAATTCGCAGCATAGGGGACCCTATACATTTGGGTCTCTCCATGCTGAGGATTCCAGCCCCCTAGCTGCCAAGTTGTACCTGGCTGGCAATCAAAAATACGGCAAAGCTCCATGTCATTTTATTTGTAGAATTTAAAAAAAAATTAAATGGGGCCATATTTTTGGTCCAGCCAGGTACAACTTGGCAGCTACGGACTGCCACCAGCCCCCAGCTGCCTCACTGTACCTGGCTGGAACCAAAAATACAGTGAAGCCCTTTTTTAATTTCTAGAACTAATTCTAGAAAAAAAATTACGTGGGGCTCCGCCATATTTTTGGTCCAGCCAGGTACAACTAGGCAGCTGGGGGCTGGAATCCTCAGCATAGAGAGGCCCAAGCGTTCTGGGCCCCCCATGCTGCGAATTGCAGCCCGCAGCCACCCCAGAAAATGGCGCATTCATTGAAGTGCCATTTTCTGGCGCTGTACCCACGCTCTTCCAGTTGCCCTGGTGCCGGTGGCTAACTGGGTAATAAAGGGGTTAATGCCAGCTTTTTATTGGCAGCTGGCACTAAGCCCTAGATTCATAATATAGGGCCAATGTTAGACCCGCCATTAGGAATCTCTAGTACGGTAAATATTCAATAAATACACACAGAGAAAAATCTTTTTATTTGAAAAAAAAAACACAGACACAATTCGGACTCCATCTTTATTATGAAAAGATCCGACGTAGTCCACAACGAAGGTCCCACGACGCTCGATCGCTCCAACGTAGTCCATAACGAAGGTCCCACGATCACTTCCTGCAGCAAGATCCTCAGGATCCAGCTGTAGAAAGTGATCTGACAGATCCAGCACAGTGATCACATAATGGTCACTGTGGATCACTGTGCTGGAGCTGTCAGATCATTTCCTGCAGCTAGATCCTCAGGATCCAGCTGTAGAAAGTGATCTGACAGATCCAGCACAGTGATCCACAGTGATCACATAATGGTCACTGTGAATCACTGTGCTGGAGCTGTCAGATCACTTCCTGCAGCTCAGGATCCAGCTGTAGAAAGTGATCTGACAGATCCAGCACAGTGATCCACAGTGATCACATAATGGTCACTGTGGATCACTATGCTGGAGCTGTCAGATCACTTTCTTCAGCTGGATCCTCAGGATCTAGCTGTAGAAAGTGATCTGGCAGCTCCAGCACAGAGCTGTCAGATCCGGAGGCGGTGAAGAGGAGGAGGAGGAGCGGGACGCAGTGGAGACAGAGCGGCCGCCGGAGGGGTGAGTGGGAGAGGCGATCGCCGCTCCGGTGATCGGGGGGGCAGGAAAGGGGAAGAGGGGGGGTGACAGGAGAAGTAGGGGGGCACTTAGGAGGAAGCGGGGGCAGGCAGGAGGAAGCGGGCAGCAGGAAGAGGAAGCGGGCAGCAGGAAGAGGAAGCGGGCGGCAGGGACAGGAAGCAGGTGGCAGGAAAAGGAAGCGGAGGGTAAGAAAGATGAAGAGGGGGCAGGAAAGAGAGGTGGGGGACAGGGGGGCAGTTAGAGGATGACAGGGGAGAAGATTGGAGGGTAGGGATAGCAGCGGCAGGCAGGGAAGCATTACAGACGCGGTGATTTTCACTTTCACTTTTGAGTGCCAATCACCGCGCCTGTAGCCGGGGGGGTGGGGGGTGGGGGCAAATCGACCCCCCCTTGGGGTGTTGTACAACTCCCCATGTACATGCAGGCCGAGTGACAGGTCAGTGACACCCTCACTCGACCTGCAGGAGCCTGATCACTCCATGGCCCAGGGGGTGGGCCAAGGGTCTGGAAGGGGTTAAAGCTCATGGCACTGTGGCTAATCTCCCTAGATGTGGACGGAAAAGAAAAGTTAACGAGAGATTTCAACTCAAGATTGTGAGGATGGTGGATAAAGAACCTCGACTAACATCCAAACAAGTTCAAGCTGCCCTGCAGTCCAAGGGTACAACAGTGTCATCCCGTACTATCCGTCGGCGCCTGAATGAAAAGGGACTGTATGGTAGGAGACCCAGGAAGACCCCAATTCTTACCCCGAGACATAAAAGAGCCAGACTGGAGTTTGCCAAAACTTACCTGAGAAAGCCTGATGATTTGGAAGAATGTTCTCTCTTTTTGGGCAAAAGCATCAACATAGAGTTTACTGGAGAAAAAAAGAGGCATTCAAAAAAAAGAACACAGTCCCTATAGTCAAACATGGCGGAGGTTCCCTGATGTTTTGGGGTTGCTTTGCTGCCTCTGGCACTGGACTGCTTGACCGTGTGCATGGCATTATGAAGTCTGAAGACTACCAACAAATTTTGCAGCATAATGTAGGGCCCAGTGTGAGAAAGCTGGGTCTCCCTCAGAGGTCATGGGCCTTCCAGCAGGATAATGACCCAAAACACACTTCAAAAAGCACTAGAAAATGGTTTGAGAGAAAGCACTGGAGACTTCTAAGGTGGCCAGCAATGAGTCCAGACCTGAATCCCATAGAACACCTGTGGAGAGATCTAAAAATGGCAGTTTGGAGAATGCACCCTTCAAATATCAGGGACCTGGAGCAGTTTGCCAAAGAAGAATGGTCTAAAATTCCAGCAGAGCATTGTAAGAAACTCACTGATGGTTACCGGAAGCGGTTGATCGCAGTTATTTTGGCTAAAGGTTGTGCAACCAAGTATTAGGCTGAGGGTGCCAATACTTTTGTCTTGCCCATTTTTGGAGTTTTGTGTGAAATGATCAATGTTTTGCTTTTTTCTTCATTCTCTTTTTTGTGTTTTTTTCATTAAAGACAAATTAAATGAAGATAATAATACCAAAGAATTTGTGATTGCAATCATTTTCAGGAAGAAACTCAGTATTATCTGACAGAATTGCAGGGGTGTCAATACTTTTGGCCAACACTGTAAAAGTAGCAGAGGCTTTTGTTGACTGAGTTATCTGAGTTTTATCATTAAAAGTTTTTAACAAGAAGATAAAAAAAACGCTAAATACACAGTAATTATTCGTTAATTTAACATCTGAGAAATACAGAATAATATTTTCCAGACTATTTTCCAAATTTAGCTAAAACTGAAGGAAAATTTCACAGCTCCAATTATATTATGTCTTCTTGGAGAAACATTGGAAGGCTCTTCGTGAGCTATGCGGGAGCTCTCTCTTGGCAGGCCGGAGCGTGCCAGCTGCAGAAATTACTGGCAACTTCCTTTCTCACATGTTTCCTCCTTCTACATATGGTGGAGCGACCTCAAAATTCCCAGTTTCCATTAAGTTTTTTTGTTTGCAGATCTAATTAGTTGACTCTTGTGTCTCAATAATGTTTTTCTTTCAGTGACATCTGCTAAATTCAGACTCAATTGACTCTGGCCACAATAAATCAACTTGGAGTAAGATTTAGCCTGAAAATTTTGGCCAAGGGCCCTCCGGAATAAACACATTAAAAGTGTGTAATGCAAAAACATTAAAGGAACAGTAAAACTCTACATAAAGCCACTTACAGCTAAATCACCCTGTATGTGGAATATTTTTTGACAGATTATTAATTGGAGGATAAATGAGAAAGTGAATTTTACTTTTTAGAAAATGTCAAATGTGTGCATAAACCTGCAATTGACTCCTGTGATAAAATAGGCCTTACTATTTTTGTGAGATTTTTTGGCAACCAGTTATAAACTTGGCAGACATATGCCAAAAGAAATCTCATTTAGTATATGTTAGAGTGGAATTGAATTCTACTAGAATTTTTTTTTTAAAATCTGCATTAGCTAAAATGCTGATATTTCTCCAATTCAATTCCACGTGTGTTCAGCCAGATTGCAGCCGGTGGCAGCCATTTGAATGGACATTAAGGAACCATCCAAAGGTTACAAAAATAAAGAAATCCTTATACTCACCTTGTCTCTCCTCAATTCCTGGCCACATGTTCTCATATCTGCCACTGCCACTTTACACGTCCCGATATCACAATGCAACATCGACAAAAAGTCACGTGGTGGGGTCGTTGTAGTTGATATCGTTGGTGTGTTGTGCCGTGTAAATAGGCAATGCAACTCGAAAAAATCGTGCAGTGTGACGGCGCACCTACGATCTTGTTTGCAACTTCCCCTATTCACTGCAATGTTAATGCTCGGTCCCTGGGTTGCTCATACCCAGCGCAAAAACGTTGTGGACAACATCCTAGTTGTGTTGCCTGCTGATATCTCCCTGTGTGACATCTACTATGCGATCTTGGACAAGTGCCAAAAACGTGCGCGCTCCCCTGAAATTGTATGCAATATCGGAACGATATTGCGACGTGTAAAGTACCCTATGGTAACATTACACGTCGCAACATTGCATTTGCAATTTGCTGGTTGCAGTGAAATCATGGACACATTGTTCCATTTGTAAACAGCAACAAAATAGAACAATGTGTCCATGATTTCACTGCAACCAGCAATTTGCAAATGAAATTGCATGCAATGTTGCGACGTGTAATGGTACCCTTATGGTGGAGTCCCCTGGCTCTCACTTGCCACATTTTAGAGGCCAGTAATGGTACTGTGCATGTGTGCATAAGTTCACTAACTGAAAGATTCCATGCGTTTGCCCAGAACTTTCCCAGACCTCATGAAGGCTGAACTCCAGTGTGATCAGGAGAAGGAGGGAAGAGGAGATAAAAACTTTGGTCAGGTACAGATAAATGGTGGCGACTAGCCGGGGAGGGGGAGCTAGAGTGGCTAGTCGTAAGGTAAGTATAAGGATCTTTCAATTTATTTACATTTAGTGTTTCTAAGGTTCTATGGTTTAGACAGGCTCCAAAGCATAGTAAATGGCATTCAATTTGTATGGGAATATCTTCACTGTAAATCAGAATTCCATTGAAAAAAATTTCACATTTTTCCTGATTCACTCAACTCAATGTATGCCATATAACTTTCATGTTTTGAAAACCTTTTTTTTCCCTGTCAAGAATAGATCTACATCTACTAAAATCCAGTTGGCCTGCAGCAAATGTCCAAATTGAAGCCTTTGTGTGCCTAGATGCCCTTCAGCAACCCATTGGGTTTTGCGTCCAGAAACCCAAGGGGGAGTGACAGAGGACCCCTTTTCTAACAACTTAGATGCTATTGTCACTGCTCACCATGACATCGAAGAGGCTAAACAGAGTTTGTTCTAATGCAGGTATCTGCTCTGCTGTGTAAAGAAGCCAGGCTGGATGCAAGGCCATTTGGCACCTGGTTCCCACAATTCACGGTCACCATAGACAACATGGCAATGCTGTCAAGAAAAAGTGAATGTTTTTTACCCTGTTCCACGATTTAACTGACCCTTTCAAGATTTAAAAGACTTCTTTGTACAGCACCTTTCATGCACAATGGAGACTTTGGTTTATTTAATGTTGCTTATACAAAGAATTATTGTCTTCTTTTTCCCAGTGATTTACACTTAGAGAACTAGAAACATTACTATAAGAATCATTTAACATTTGTAAAGGTGCTCAGAATAATATAGAAAATGAACAGGAAAGACATGGGCATGCTATAATTTATTTGTACCTTAATTGCTATAATACATTTGTAATGTTAGGGACATTTGTGACATTTGCAGATAGAGCACAGTGATATTTTCTTTTTTATAAAATATTATATGGCAAAAGGTTTGCACATGCAACAGAGATTTTAAATGTTTCATTAGAAATAAATAGTGATGGGTGAACGGGCGTGATATTCAAGTTCACCAGGATTGCACGGGTTTATTTTAAAGTTTGAGGAGAACATCACTTGAACTGAGTGCAAACCTTAACTCAGGTTTTAAAGTTAAGAGATGGGAGCAGGGGGCTGTAAAATAAAGCATATAGTTATTAAATAGCATAATCGTACTCACCGGTAATACTGGGTCCCGCCATCCCCCTGTCGCGCTGTGCCGCTGGTTGTATTTTCAGAGCTGCTCATTAACTTCCGGGATATTCACTACAAAGGAATCAACAGCCAATCAAGAGCTGTTGTCACAAAGAATGGGCGATTTGATATAAGCATGAAACAGTTTACATTTGATATGAGCAGATTCCAGCCTTCTCCTACAGGCAATTACAGAACCATTCTCTGTGCCGGTGTCTGTGATTGCCTGACATCACAGTACTGTAAAATAAATAAATAATTAAAAAAAGATGTGTCTCTTTGCTGAATTTTTTATTCTCAGCGCAAATAAAGTGGACAGCTACTGGCTGCCACCCCAGTTGCCTGGCATTACCTTGGCTGGCAATCAAAAGACAGCGAAGCCCAATTTTTTTTTTAAATTTTTATGGCTCCTGCCATTTAAAAAGGATCACGAGCCAGGTAAAACCCAGGCAGTTGGGGGCTGGGATTCTCAGCGTGGTAAGGCCTAAGCATTCTGGACCCCCATGCTGAAAACTGCATACCACAGCTGCCATGAAAATGGTCATTGTTTCTTGCGCATTTCCAGGTGCTTTACCTGGATCTCCAGCGGCCATGATGGCGGTGACACACTAGGTAATAATGGGGTAGGGCCAGTTTGTATTGTCAGCTGGCACTAAGCCGAAAATTCATGGTGTCATGCCAAATTAGACATTGCCACCATTAATTTCTAGTAAACAGAAAAAAAATCACAACACAGAGAAAAAAATATTTTAATAGAAATAAAACAGAAGACATTTAGGACACTTATCTTTATTACTAAATAAACCCTACTCCGACGAAATGCACTGGCAGGTGAGCATCTTCACTTCAGCTCTGGAGACACACAGATGAGCAGACACAGACTCAGCTGGGTGCTGTCAGACAGTTCACACGAGTGCTGAGCTCAGTCAGCTGTGACCTGGGTAATGCCAACTCTGATGTCATCGCTTTCACTGCGACAACTGCTTCATTAACGACAGCGTTGCAGTGACGTCAGTTGAGGTTACCTGAAGGCACAGCTTCTTTATACAGCCTTGTTCATATATTACCTTACTGTGCTTCCTTTCCTCTCTGTCCTGCTTTGTAGTGTATAATAGCTCACATGAATGATGTAACCCAAATCAACGAATAGCTGACTCACCAGTCCCTGTATAATTTGGTATTGGACATTTCAACAAATAAATTTAAATACTTCTGCTGGTTGTCTTAAAATCAAAATCTACTTGTCCCTACTATGAGACTTAAGACCCCCGTACACTTTAGATGGCTAACATCTCATGCTTTGGCTAATATTTGGGACGACCACCATCTCGGCCAACTCTCCCATACACAGCAGCAATTTTTTGGCCAGGAGCTCTTGTGTTCTCTATTTTAAAAGCATGAACTGACGTGTTGGCCAGCGTGAGAACAACAAGATCAGCCAAATGTGAATGTGAAATCGGTCAACCTTGATTGACACCTCCTCCAACCATCAGTTGGGTGAAGCCCTTATATACATTAGTTTGTCAGAGTATCCTATTCAATATCAATATAAGGGCCGTTTCACATCAGCGTTTTTTTCAAATCGCGGCAGATGCGGTGAAAAAAACGCATCTGCCGCGATTACCGCATACCGGCTGCACTTGCGGCACGGTTGCGGCGCGGTTGCGGTAAACGTCATACAAGGTATAGGTGGACTTGCGTCAGGTGCGGCAAGTGCGGTTTTGGCACTTGCGGCAGGTGCGGCCGTGAAAAAAACCGCGGCTGACAGCATTTTTTTTCGCGGCCGCACCTGCCGCAAGTGCCGAAACCGCACTTGCCGCACCTGCCGCACCCTTACCGCAAGCCCCATAGACATTGCATGGGGCTTGCCGCAAGTGTGCCGCAAGTGTCGCGGTTATGCGTTAAAAGCGGCAGATGCGTTTTTTTCACCGCATCTGCCGCGAATTTCAAAAACCGCTGATGTGAAAGGGCCCTTAGTCAAATATTTATAGAGGCCTTTATAGTCTATTTATTTGTCCACCACAACTCTAAATTCTACAACATTAAGAACATTTTTTGATGCTAAACAACTATTTTTTTATCATTATTTCTTTCCTTATGGCATGTTTTCATACTTTGGTATAAACAGAATGTAAAATTAGATCTGGACAGTCAGGAGATTTCCAATTCTAAGTATCTGACCTGAAGGCATAAATCATCCAGTTTAAAGAAAACAATCTCTTATGGTTGCTGCAAATTGTAAAATAAAATAATCCAGCTAAATAGGAGAAAGTACAGAACTTAATAATAATAATAATAATAATCTTTATATAGCGCCAACATATTCCACAATGCTTCACAATTCAGCGATTCATATTCAAACAGTCATAAGTTAAGGCCCTGTCACACACTATGATATCGTTAATGACATCGTTGCATGTGACATTTACCAACAACCAATAATGAGGTCGTTCATCATTGGTCGTTGGTAAATGACCTGGACCATAAATTTATCTTTGGTCTCCCGCTGGGCGGCCAGCATCGGTGCGTGTGACAGCGGAGACCAACGATGAACTAGCTCCCAGCACCACACAGCAAGCGCTGGGAGCAAGTAACCAGGGTAAACATTGGGTAACTAAGCGCCGCGCTCTCCAAGACTGTTGGAACACAAAAATTGATGGTATGATGTGGTATATGGGGTACAAAGTTAGTGGGGCCATTGTTCATCAATGGAAACCTCAAAGCCACTGGATATCTGAATCATGTAGTAATTTCAGATATCCAGTCTCTCAGGGTGTCACTCAGGGTGGATCCTGTTTTTTGCAGGATCCACCAGACAGAACCTGAGAGGACAGGATCTGCAGAAAGTGAGGCCAAATATGTTTTTTGCAGGATTTGTTTTCTGCTGCTGTCCATGGTACTGAAATCTGCCTGTGTCTGCTCTGCTGCTGTCCAAGGTGCTGAATTCACAGACTGTGCATTACTGTGCATGAAACACTGCTGTCCGTGGTGCTGAAGTTAGAACGGCAGGATTTTTTTTGCAAGGAAACAGATCTGGGAAACGATTCCATTTTTTTCACGGATCCGGTGCCTATAGACTTCCCGGTTTTGTCTGATTTTTGCTTCAGAGACAAGAAATGCTGCAGGCTCCGATTTTGGGAGCGGTGAAAACCTGACAAAAGCGGATGAGGCACAGAATACACAAAACCTGATGACCAAATATGACCAATCTGGCACCATAGGGATACATGGGAGGCAAAACCAGATCAAATTCTGTCCAGTTCAAACCGGACAGAACCTGATGCACAAAACCGTGGTGTGAAGCCAGTCTAAGGCTGGGGTCACAGTACCATTTTTCACATGCTTTTTTGGAGACCTGCGTTTTCAAAAACGCATGTAAAAAACGCACCCATAGGCCCCCATGTTAAAAAATGCATGCCCTAATAGCCAAAAAGCATGTGTGATTGTCCCATGCGTTTTTGGAGCATATCCAAAAACGCATGCGTTTTTGTAAAAAACGCATGCGTTTTTGTAGAAAACGCATGCGTTTTTATAACATGGGTTCCTATGGAAAACGCATGCAAAAACGCATGTACAGTTAGTACCTTTTAGTGCCATTAAAAAACGCATGCGTTTCCCATAGGAGCCCATGTTAAAAAAAACGCATGCGTTTTTCCGGAAACGCATGCGTTTCCGGAAAAACGCATGCGTTTTTTTTAACATGGGCTCCTATGGGAAACGCATGCGTTTTTTAATGGCACTAAAAGGTACTAACTGTACATGCGTTTTTGCATGCGTTTTCCATAGGAACCCATGTTAAAAAAACGCATGCGTTTTCTACAAAAACGCATGCGTTTTTCAAAACGCTCAAAAAAATACTACAAGCACTATTTTTAGGTGCAGATTCAAAAACGCACCCAAAAACGCAGGGAGCCATCACACACCTTACAAAACTCATGCTGACATGAAAAAAAAGCATGAGTTTTGTTAAATCACTTAAAAAAACGCATGGCAACTGTGACCCCAGCCTAAGGCTCCTTTCACACTGCAAGTTGTCCTGTGTTCAGTGGTCCCAAATGGACGCTTATATCTGAAACTCCCATAAAACCTGATTTTAACACCGACGGGGTCATTAACTATAATGGTGCAGATGATGTGCGCTCTGCTGTGCATTATTTTCAGGTGCATACGGCATACGGTAGTTTAATGCATCTATGTGTCCATCTCCAGTAGTTGTATATGCTTCAAAAGTATGCACAGCAGAGCACACAGGACTACATCTGCTCCATTATAGTCAATAGCCCGTTCGGCATTGCCTGAATCCCGTTTTGCAGTTGGTTTAGATCTAAGCCCTGATGAGACGCTGAATGTGGGGAAGAATGCAGTGTGAAATGGGCCTTATGTGCTTCTCATGATTTTAGCAGGCATGCTGAACAATGAGTTGGCTGTATTCTCTGATTGTTCCTATTAACCAAAAGCACAGTATTTTTTTAAAGATATTTTATCTTATGGCATAGACCTGTCATGTAATGCGCAGGTTTTAAATAGTGCAGATTTGGGGACAGATCTACTTTAACATAGAATTTTATAGTTTAAATTATTCTTACTTAAAAGTAACTACAGTATGTCAAGTTTGCATTTATATCTTAATTCATTACTTGTTTGAAATAAATATTTATTTTTTTCTGTTTTAAATGATTGTTTATAGGACAATGTGAAGAGTGGTATTGAATGGGATTTAGATATGGGTGTACCTAGGAGTGTGGCTTAAAAAAGTTTCACGGCGCACTTGGCACACCGCAGACTTAAGACATTTGTTTCCTTCTTTGTAGGCTGGGAGGTATGCAGAACTTATCAGTGCCCGGACTACATTGTCTCGTGCCTGGGAGTTCAACATGCCCCTGCTGTGATAAGCAGCTCACTGTCTATAGATATTGTACATTGAGAGCCCGTGTGGGCAGCTTTATTATATGTATCAAATGTCGAGCCTCAGGCTGTGGGGTACTCGGTAATCAGGCTCCAAGGGGTTAATGCTCACAGGAAGTGGTGGCCACGCCTGAGCCCGTGTACTGGGTGACACTTCAAAAAGGGTTATATTAACAGGGGATTTTATATACAGTTGTCGTGATGCCACCTGCAGTTTCTGGTGAGTGGTCACCAGCGCGCCACAGTCCGCCGGAGGTAGATGGTAGTGCGGCTAGTTGGCAAAGTCCTCTACCGGTAGGGCTGGACCTCCAGGGCAGCGTTCCTGTATAAGGAACAAGTTCATGCAGAAGAAACACATGCAGAAGCAATGTCACTTTTCTCCCAGGTACTTTGCTGTTGGTTGTAGCAGCAGCAGTTACAGTTAACAGTTCAGCACTTGAGATATTACCAGAACAGGTAGCTTAACGGGTGGCTGCAAGTGGATCTCAGGTGGTATGGTGGAACCCTTGGTGTACCTTAGTTAGCTAACCCGTGTCCGTTCTTCCCCGCTTTGGATCGATCTATACCAGTAGCTCCATGTAGGTAGTACCGTGAGTCCCCTCCCTCGTTGGTGAGGAAGCAGGCAGATCTCTCCGATGGCAGGGTGATGCGGCTGATGAACAAGCCACAGCAGCCGGTTGCCGACTGCAAGCTGGACTTGGCCGGTTCCTAGGGCCCGGCGTTCCCTGGTTGGACTGGAATATCCCCTGGAGTATGGAGGCTCCACGCTGAGGATCTCCCTTTCTCTCTAGGGCCCGTACTCCTCTTGTCGGCCGCCCTCTTTCAGGACCTCCTCAAGGTCCCTTCTTCTTTCCTCGGGAGAAAGATGAGGCCGCAAATTTAAAATGGAGGAGGAACGAAGAGCGAATGATGACACCCAGCGGGGTGTGCTCAAAGCAAGCAAGGAGGGGAGAATGGAGCCCTGGAGCCCACCTTTTCAGTCTCCAGAAGCAGACTACATGTAAGTATATAAGTTATTTTTGTAATCTTTACAGTGCAGTTTTAGGTGAGACAGGGATGGTTAGGGATCAGCTAGGAAGGTGCAGGGAAAGGTAGTGGTAGCAGAGAGGGGTAAAATGAGGTGACAGGTTCCCTTTAAGACCACAGGCAGACACAGACAGAAAAGAGCCCCTCTTCAAGAACAATATACGGGCCCTTTGCAGTCCAAAATCTCAATTACACCTGCATTGGAGCCCCTTTACCCCTTGAGCCCCTGTGCGGCTGTACAGACTGCACCAATGATAAGTCTGCCCCTGGTTAAGACTCATTTCATGTTACAATTTCACATTCTCTGGTATTATGTTTAATCACTTTAATAGTTATTCAAAGATTGAAACAAACAAAAGATTTAACACAATTACGATATAATGTTTTTGATTTGGAAATATCTTGCTTTATTAAATACGTTAAGACTGCGTCTGACACAAAACAGTAAGAAGGTGAACAGAGCCAGGACGTTCTTCGTTCTTTGTGGTAAAACAAAGATCTTGTCCTTCAGCCTTATCTAGTGGAGAGAGATCACTGAGACACAATGAGGCGAGTCATTTCGCTGCCACTTTCTCACAGCGCATTGGGAATATATCAATAAACTCTAGTCCTGATCTTAAAAGGTTTTTCAGCTTCTTTGAAAATGGATCTATTGTTCTCATTTGGTGTCTTTTTTTGACAGCATTAGCAATTTGTACAATATAATCCATTCCACTTTGCTTCAGCTTGTGACAGTAAAGTGCTGTTCTCTGTAAATGGGTGCAGCAGTTACTGTTCGTAAAGGCTTACAATTAAACTAATGGCGAGCAGCATTTGGAAAATGATTCTCATGCAAAGAGTAATTAAGAAATAATACACACAGGAGCCAACAAATAGGAGACCATTTTCTAGACAATTTCTCATTTGTTTTAATTTATTCATAACTAGCTGCTCTGTGTTTTAGGGGAAATTACACCCATGAAGATATTAACCATAATTACCCAAACTACATCTTATTTCTTATGATACTAGACTGTTTGATAAGTACATTTCTTTAGATTGGTTAGTCTTTAGCAATTTCATGCCACCACATATTTAATTCACTGCAGGCCTTAATGAACCCTTTCCATGCTAATTAGTAACAATTTACATTCTCCTATAAACATCGTCAAAATAAAGCAGAAAGGAAAAATTGTAACTGTGCACAATATAAAGTGCTGAATGTCGATGATCCATAAATTTAAGGACTAATGCAAGTCCTCAGTCTGTTGTTGTAAAGGTTATGGGGAGATTGGAAGTAATAGTCATTGGGTTATAAACCTTTTTTGGTCCAGGGATCACATTCTCAAATTGCAGACAGTACTTTTATACATTTACTTTTGACATGAAAATGACCGACAGCGAAATCTTTGAACTGCATTTGCTCAGTTTTCTTTAATATACCTAAAATACATGTTCTGGGATTTAAAAGGAATCTATCACCAGGCTTTTGACACTTTCGCTGAGAGCAGCATAATGTAGAGACAGATACAGAGTGATAATTACAGTGATTTATCACTTACTGGGCTGTTTGCTGTAATTTTGATTTAATCACTATTTTATTAGCAGGAGATTATCACTTGAAGAATAGTAAACCTGCTGCCGTATAGTCCTCCATAGTCAAGAGCATTGTATAAGTCTGCCCCCAACACTGATTGGCCTATCCACACTGTACATGCCGTAACCTCCATCAGGTTTGCAAGGCCTGGGAAACGGAGCTGAGTCCTGTCACGTTGTCTCCGATGGCTACGGCAATCCTCAGGTTAGGGGGCAAATTTAAAAAGGGGAAGATTACTAGAGGTATCGCAGGGGCGAGTTTCTTAGCCCAGTTATGGAGTACTAAGGCTGGTTTCACACTAGCGTTTGTGTCTGTTTGCAGAAGGTATGCAGATGCATACGCAGTGCAATCGCTACCATACTGATGTGAACCCAGCGGAGATTCTCCGCATGCATTCACACAGTATGGTGCCTGGCCAGCCAATAAGCAGTCTCGGCGGACGGCGCTGATCTCCCGACGGTGTCGGTGTGGGAGATTTGAAGAAACAGCTGATCTGACAGCTGTTTAAATCTCCCGCACCGACATCACCTATTTGGTGTTGACGCAGGAGATTTAAACAGCTGTTTGTTCAAATCTCCCACGCCGACACTGCCGGGTGATTAGCGGCACCTGTCCCCAGGAGATCAGCGGCTGCTCCAGCTGATCTCCTGGTGGCCGCTGCTGAGTGGCGGCCACCGGGAGAGATATCAATGTGATCCACTGCGTTCTCCTGCGCTGTCATGCGGAGGACACTACAGATCTATTGAGATACATGCATTGTTTGTGCACTTGCAGTCACTTTCTGATAAAACAAGTGCCCGTGAACGCACAAAAAATGCAACTTGGTGTGTTCGGAGGGCAGAGGAGGGCGCATACATTTTGCACATCCAAACGCAACCGCAATCGCAACGAAATGCAGCTACTATGCATTCTCATGTTAAACATAGGAACGCAGTGCACATGCGTTTGGCTGCGCTCGGTACGCTGCGTTCAAATACGCAGATGTGAAACCAGCCTAAGAGAGGTGGTTGTAGTCACCATAGGTTTATTAAACACTTAAGAACTTTTACTCCATATTGAATGCAAAGTCAACAATGTACATTTAATTAACTATCTTTAATTAGCTTTTCTTTGGTTGGTTGTTCAGGTTTTGCTATGTACAGTCCTACGTTAGCTAGGGAAGCACACTTTTGCATAAACTCTGCCTTTTCTAGAACATTCTCTGCATTAAGTGCGGCCTTTCTATTCGTTACCCCTAGTAATCACTACAGGACAGGAGTGAACAGGTGATGTAATTTCTCCTAAAAACACGTTGCTTGCATCGTCACAATGGCGTCCTCACTCCTGCGTCTCCATCAGCTACACTCAACTGCCGGAAAACCTCTCACTGTTGCTAAGCAACGTTTGATCATATGAGCAAATTGTAGTTTAGTGAAAGGCCAGCAGAGGGCAGTGTGTGATTAGATAAGTCTGAACTCTCAGATCTAAAGTGTAGTAGTTACAATTCACAACATTATAATACAACACATGAACTACTTTGGGTCATTACATACACAGAAAGGTGCCAATCAATAGTATGATGGGATTTTACAGAGCTCAGCATTTAGAAAACTGCTAAATCTGCAGCAGATAAAACTGTGATTTTATTGACATGACAGCAGCTTACTTATGGTACCTTTACACGCCGCGACGGCAGGCTGGATACATCCCGCTACAGGCTACAAATGTAGCTTGTAGCGCCAATGTAGCCCGTCGTAGCGGCGTCTGAAGACGTGCCGCTACAGCCGGCAACAGATACATCTGTTTACGAGCTCTGCTCGAAAACTGATGGCTACATCGCCGATGGTAGCGAGCTGTATCGGCGTGTAAAGAAGCAACGGAAGGGAAACTCTGGACACCCTGCGATGTAGCTGCAATGTAGCTAAGGCGTGACCCTGGCTCCGTGTTACCGCGCCCCATGTGCGATCATTGGTGGAAGCTGCTGCATGACGATTGGTAGTCGCTGCATAGGGAGGCATATTTAAAGGAGCTGACGAGTCACACTACACAATCGCTCGAGCGTGCTGTATTACTCAGCCTCCTGCGATGCGTGGCCAATCAGGATGTTATTGCTTCGTCCTATCAGCGTACGGACGGCTCGTAATCCACAATTGTGGCACGCCTATGTGCTGGCCCTGCTGCACCAGGTACGCCCATAGTAGCTGGTTATAGTGGTGTGTAAATGAGCTACAGCTGGCTACTTGAGACACCGGCGATGTAGCTAGCTGTAGATGTAGCGTAGCGTAGCGCACCTTGTGGCGGCGTGTAAAGAGGGTGCGTTGACCGTTTGTAACCGTTTGAGCGTGCTCGTGCACGTGAAGTAGCGGGATGTATCCAGCCTGCCGTCGCGGCGTGTAAAGGTACCATTAGGGATATGTGGCGCTGCACTGGTCTGGATGCCACGAAAGGGTACTGCGCCCACAAAAGAGTGTGTGGTATCCCTGTGACCAGCGAACATGGGATGTCACATCAGGAACCCTCGCTACACCCATCCACACACCTTAGACCAGGGGACCAATAGGTTAATCCATTGCTAGGGAGCTGGTCCCTGTGGGAGGAGCTTAGGTGGGTAGTGGAAAAGCAAGAAAAGAGAGAGGGAGTAGGAGTCTGGGAACAAAGCTGAGGTGAGCTCCTGTACAGAGCGAGGAGTCAGACAACGGAGAAGTCGCTAGGAAAGAAAGGGGATCCAAGGGTACCCGAATCCGGGTCGGTACCACCACCGGCCGGAGGGACCCAGTCCAAGTACGGAGGACCAGCTCCGAGAACAGTGCAGGTATATATCCACGAGCCGCCAAACCGAAGGGACACAAGCTTCTCATGGGAGTCGTGCCTGACACCCTGCATACACCCTAAAAGGTTCCGTTGATGATCCGAAGATCCAGGAAAGGAACCATCCAGGAAGGATCCGTGGGAGTCGGCTGAGGGCTTTTCGCACGGGAGCGCTAAGGAGGAAGAAAGGGAGAGCGCAGTTAAGGACAGAGAAAGGAAAGGAAGGCACACCACCCCAACTGAGATGTCCCCGTTCCCTGGTGATTACCCAGGCCAGCAGTACCTGTGAGCTGTAAAAACTGTATGCTGCCAGAAGTTGCCAGTAAAACCCGTGCAGAGCTAAGACTGTGTGACGTGTCTCATTTACCAGCGTCAGAGGAGCTGCACAACTGTTTCCTCTACACAGACTGTGTCCCAGTGCCTCGCCTGACGAGCCGCCTCCCTGAATAAACAATCCCTATCAACCACCACTGCCCCTGGGATCCCGCTCCACCTATGGGGAGCGTTACCAACTAGCTGCCACATCATCACCCCGGAGGACTGCAAGCAGCGCCGGTATATTTACTGGGAACTGTAGGTGGCGTCACAAACTTTTTATTTTAACCCTTTTTTCAGCGACCGCCAAGGCCATGGGACCGGGCACAGGCCACCCTTGACATCCCCAGTAAATCAACACCCGGAACCGGGTACCCCACAGCCCTGGGGTGGGTGAGATACATTTCTGGAATCAGGTTCTCTGTCCGTACATTGTACTGCTCTCAGATGGGGCAGCAAAAACCTGCTGACAGATTCCCTTGGTTTTCCTTTCTTGGAGCATTTATAGACAAGAAAGCAGTGGCTACCATTTTACATGCATTCAAAGGAAGCCTGTCAGATTCCCCCACCTTCAAAACTAGCACCAGTACACTTTAGGGTCCTTTTCTGACATACTGATAATGTATGTTATGTATCCGAACAAAGTTTATATGTGTGGCAAATTAAAGCAGAAATTACATAAGCCAAGGGAGGATATTCATTACACCCAGGGAAGTTAGGTTACAGCAACTGAGGCCAGGCAGGACTGAAGGAAGTGATGTCCTGTCGGACCAGTCCAGGGTATGTATGTAGTGACTGTGCAAATATAACCAAGCATACATATAAACTTTGGTCTTTGACATCAAACACAATAAGGAATGTAAGAAGTGGGTTCTGAAGTATAGTAGTGCCAGTTCTGGAGATTTAGGGTACATGACGGGTCTGCCTTAAATAAAAGAGAGATTGAAAGTTGACTTAATATATTATTCTTTTCTATCTACAGTATATAGATCAAGGATGCACAAAAAAATGTAAGCATTATTACCATCTGAGACATTTATGGCAAATTGAACGTATCTATTATATAATCACGAATGGGATTTTTGCCCCTTTTGAGTCCGCTCACGCTGCGAGTCAATGTCGTCATGTGGATACGCCCGAAGCATTGGCCGCGAAGCGGCCATTGCGAGTCAGAGACTCGCTCTTCTAGAATCCCGATGCATTTGCATCGGGCACCCAGCTAGTACACAATAAATGTCTGCTTAGTACAGATTTTACTTACAGGACTTTTAGGGTACAAACTCATGATCAGGAAACGCAGTGTTTTGGATGCAGTAAATTGCTGCTGCGTCCAAAATGCTGTGTTGTACAGTACAAACACAATGGATGGAATTTGTAGAAATCCCAAGCTCACTATGCTTCTCCCGACCGCAGCGTGTTTTCACCTGTGGTGCGGGTTTTTGGACTTCCGCAGATCTGCAGAATGTTCATTTCATGCCGTGGAGTTGGAAGCGGTCATCCCCGGGTACACGCAGGGAGAAGCCACCCTTCACCCACCGCAGATGGTGAGTACAGGGCAGCTGTGCTCTCCCTGTGTGCGCCCACAGATTTCCTCAGGTCCGGAGGCAATGCGTCCAAGATGCAGATAATGAGCATATACCCTTACCTCTGCTCTCTTCACAGGTTTTAGAGGAGTTTTAAATATAGATCCTGCTGATAAATCCACATAAAAAGACATGTAAACTATTCTTTGAATAAGTTTCCAGCTGATTTTAATTGAAAAGCTTGTACACAGTGCATTTTTCACATTATTTTGAACATCTCAGTAAAACAAGCAGTAAGCATATAATCAACAAGTATTCACAGCATTTTTTTAAATTTGGATTTTCAGTAAAATTATGCATGCTATCCTCATAAAAAAACGCGTGAATGGGCCCTAAACAGGAAGAGAGCATGAATGCACATAGCTCTCTAACATAGGTCATTGGTTTTTGTGCTTAATGTTTCACAAATAAACTACATTACAGATAGTCACAGGCATAAAAGGCCACCTGTCCAGGGGTGTAACTACAATAAGTGCAGGGAATGCAATCGCTCCCCAAAAGTCTCTTTGCCCTATACAAAAAGTCTAATGCTATTAAAGGGAACCTGTCACCTGGATCTAAGCCCCTACACTATCACTACCCGTCCCTGCACCTTCCTAGCTGCTCCCTATCTATCCCTCTCTGAGCTAAATCCGCTCTATAAAACAGCAGAAAAATAACTTATAACTTACAGAAGTCCCTGAGGCTGGGGACTAAAAAGGCGGTGCCAGGCTCCATTCTGCCCCCCTTCGATGCAGCAGCACATGCCCCACTGGGCAGCTTATTCTTTCTTCATCGCCGCCTCCTCCATTTGGAATATCCCGCCTGCTTTAAACCTATCATGTTGTGGTGATGCGACCTCGATGTGTCCCCTGACTGCAACACAGCATATGGTAGATTGTATCTTCTGCTCGGTAGCAGCACACACAGGGTTAGCTGCTACTGGAGCTGAGTGCTGATTGAAAGCACTGACACCCAGGTGTGCGGGTGAATAGGAGATGATATGAGCTGCCCTGGGCTGTGGTAAGGGGTGGAGTGTGTCAGGACAGCAGCAGGAGCTGCTGTGTAGAGAGCTGTGTGAAGATTTAACACAGCCTGGGAGCTCTCTCAGAGTGGACGTTCATGAGGCTAATGAGCGGACGGTGAGGAGAGAAAGGTTGTGTGCTGACCTAACACAGCCTACCTGGGGGAAGGTACAGAGCTTCTATATCAGCTGTTGGGATTGTATGAGGCTGTACTCGGCTGCGCCCCGGAACCTAGAGGTCTGTGAATACCTGAACTGTGCCATTAAACTGTGTGCTGTGTGAGTAAATACCTGAGTCTCTGGCTTCTGTCGTGCCAATCCTAACCGCTACCTTACAGTGTAAAGCGGGTGGGAGATTCCAAAAGGATTAGGCGGCGATGAAAAAAGAATAATGCCGCCCAGCGTGGGGGCGTGTGCTGCTGCATCGAGGAGGGGCAGAATGGAGCCTGGCGCCGCCTTCTCAGTCCCAGCCTCAGGGACTTCTGTAAGTTATAAGTTATTTTTCTGCTGTTTTATAGGGCGGATTTAGCTCAGAGAGGGATAGATAGGGAGCAGTTAGGAAGGTGCAGGGACAGGTAGTGATAGTGTAGGGGCTTAGATCCAGGTGACAGGTTCCCTTTAAAGATTTGCAGTAATTGGAGCTTTTTCATCAGGGCTCATGAGCTCCAAGTTATGCCACTACACCTGTCTAATTCACCTACTGCTCAATGAAGTTCACAATGGGTGACGAGAGCCCACTCTCCTGATGTATGAGGCATCCAGAGATGTCTATAATGTGCACCATTAGTACTTGACAGTTCCTGCTCCTCAGCTGCTCACATATAGTGTATTTGTCAGAGAAGAATTTTCCTATCCATGTGATTGTGGGGGTGTAGACACAGAATGACATTGCGGGACTCAGGTTATGCACCCCTAATATAGATCAATCATCAAACAAAAATTGGTAGATATAATATTTACTGTATTCTCTTGTGTGAGGAAGTATTTAAAAACAGGAATTCTTTAATACAAATGAAGAAAACCAGGAGAAGAGAATAAAATCTGGCAAACAGTTTATTTTGTTTCTATGGTATAAACTTATGACTTCTCAAGAGCAACCTATTCCAGATATGCACAAGAATGCACTGTCCCTTGGCACAACAACCATCGTGGTGGATTAATATTGACATTTTACACCCTTATCACATATTTCACCTTCTGCCCTCAGTGTTACAATCTTTTGACTCTACAAGTTTCAGATTTTTTTAACACCACTTGCACTTGGCCACATTAAGGCTTTGCATTTTGCTGACATAATGTTCTAGTAAAGTTTCTACAGAGGTATATGAGGTTCAGTAGTGTTCAAAATAATAGCAGTCCAATATGACTAGTCAGATTATTCACTGTTTTTGGTATAAGTATAATTTATGTTACCACATGTCAAACAATTTACCAGTTGGTGCTGTAGATTCTTAGAAAACCATCAGACTCCGTATTCATGATCTGCAGGTTTTTGAGTCTGTGTATTTAAATAAATAATTGATAGGGAGTGTGTTAAAAATAATAGCAGTGTGGAGTTCAATTAGTGAGGTCAATCATTCTGTGAAGGAACAGATGTGAATCAGGTGACCCTTCTTTAAGGGTGAAAGCAAGCACATGTGTCTGGCCCACAAGGGTCTGGGTACTCAGATCTCAGGCGGTCGGTTGCAGGGAAGTCACCCTTGGTCGGTGCCCAGCCTGTGCCCTTGGGTGACAACAAAAAGGGGTATTTACAGTTAATGAAAGTCGTGACGCCACCTGTAGGTCCGGTGATGGCACCGGACCTCTGGGGTGATGGGTGGCAGCAAGATGTTGCAGCTCTCTACAGGAAGAGCGGGGCCCCGGGGGCTGTATGAGTTGGTAAATGGAATAGGTGTGCAGTAGGGATGGGGCAGCGCTGTCTTTGCTGTGAGGGACAGGCTGAAGGAATGGACACTCACACAAGAAAGTCTTTCTGGTACCTTTACTGATGGTTTTACAGGTACACATCCAGGTGTAATAGCCACAGGTAACGGGATACGCAAGGACTGCACGGAACACAGAGTGTTAAACAAATGCACTTTTAATGCAACTGAGGGAAAAGTGCGGGAAAGAAGGGGAAGGAGCGGGAAGGTGTGCAAAAGTAAATACAATACATATAACCACTCTGACTAGTTTGCCGAGAATGCAAGGTCCTGAATGTCTTTAAATAAAGAAATGCAAAGTCTTTATCGAGCGAGACGCAGAGTGTTCGTTTTCTTTCTATAACTTGTATATCGAACTGCAGAGTTCTTTCCTATCTGTCCCTAACTAAAACAGTGTGCACACTTTACTGCAAGTTTTACTGCGAGGTACCTCGTTGCCGTTGGGGCCCGTAATTCGCTGACAGGCGTCTCTCGAGTGTAGTCCTTGTCTGGGATCTCTGCCTTGATCGTGCAGTCTGGCACCTCACTCCACATCCAGTCTCTTTAGGTCTGTGTCTCTCTCTGCAACACACATGAAAGTTGTCTCTCTTCTCCTTCTGGAGACCCCACCCATCCATCTCCTGGACTGTTCCATGTCACTCTCAGCAGCAGGGGATTTTATCTCTGCTATCCTTTCCTTTTTGGCAGCAGGTGGCAGTATAACACAAGGAAGAGTCCACAAAACAGTCCTTTAACCATATATATAAATGTTAACAGGTCTTACATTTTCCTCCCTCTTTAACATCGGCCGTCCCGGCCGATACTCTCCTGGGGCCCTCTGCACAGGAACACATGATGGCAACCTCTGCCGTGCTCTACAACCTGCTGCCTGGGAGCCAATGTCTTACAACCGACTCCAGTGACAGAATACACAAATTCATCTGCCAAGTACCGATCAGGGGGAATCACCAGCATTAGACCGTTCAGTCCTACATGGAGGTACGGCTAATTCACCAGACGCTGGTGCAGTAGCAGGGAGTACAATATCTTCGTCGTCATCTCTGGAGATTGGTGGCTCATGCTCTGCAGGGGTGGCACCTGCATCTTGAACGGATGGGGGGTTCGACCTTCCCCAGTCTGTTGGATTGGACGGGCCCGCCACCATTCTTCATCGTCAGAGCCCTCCTCGAGAGTAGCAGGAACGGGCACTGGTACAGTCCCCTAGTCGCTTTGTCCAGTCCTGTCTTCTGAATAGCAGGGCCTCAGCATGTTACGATGCAGGATGAGGGTGCCGCCTCCCCGCTCGCTTCTCACTTCGTACACTGGCCCATTGGGAGAGACTCTTCTGGTTACAATGTACGGCTCTGGTTTCCAGCTCTCACTCAACTTGTGTCTCAGGTGTTTTTCTGCAACTAGCACTCTGTCTCCTGGTAAGAACGGGGCCTCATGTACAGGTTCCTGCCGGGGGTATATCTTTTCTTGCAACCGCTTGGTGACAATTCAATGGATAGTCTCCAGCCGTCGACGGTGACAGTCAACCCAAGAACCTAGCTCTGACTTTCACTGATCTCGGGTGGAGCCAGGTTTAGTTCTTCAATGCCTCTTCCAGCTCTTCCGAACAATAGCACATATGGGGCGTACCCAATGGTGGAGTGGACACGGTTATTGTATGCCCATACGAGTTTTGCGAGATAACTGGGCCAGTGACTCTTACGATCATCTTCCAATGTGTGTAGCATTTGTAGGAGGGTCCGGTTAAACCTTCGCAGGCTCCGTTGCCCTGTGGATGATAAGGCGTGGTTCTTGACTTTTGCATCCCGTAGATCCTTTGCAGCTCTCTCATGACACTGCCCTGAAAGCAGGCCCCTTGATCAGAGTGTATCCTTTTAGGGCAGCCGTATACCCGATAAAGTCATCACTGATGGCTCGAGCAGTCGATTCAGCCGTCTGATCTCTGATGGGCGTCACCACCGCAAATTTTGAGAAGTGGTCTGTCATCACAAGGCAGAACTGATAGCCCCGGTGGGAGTGGCCAATCTTCAGGTAATCTATCATAAGTACTTCCAACGGCTCTTTGGTGACAATGGTCTGTACTGGTGCTCGCTGTGGGAGAGCTTTATTTAACTCGCAGGAACGACACAGTTTACAGGCCTTCTCCACTGCCCGAAGCATCTGAGGACAGTACACTATTCTTTGCAACCACTGGTAAGTCTTGTCCAGCCCAAAATGGGCTCCTCTCTCGTGAGCTTCTTGGGCCAATGGTACTGCCTTCTTCTGGGGTACCACCACTTGCCACCGTACTTCCAGCTCCGTAGCTAGGTGCACCCTCCGATACAGCATCCCTTCTTGCACCGATAGCTTGTCCCACTGGCTGAGAATCTGTAGGGCCGCATGTGACAGCATGGCCGTATTTCCTTCCTAGGCTTACGCTGCCGGATCACCCACTCTTTCACTTGAAGCAGTTCTGGATCAGATGACTGGATTTCACCCATTCCTCTTTGGTTTGGCCGAGCAGGCGCGATGTTGTGCCTGACGTAATCTCCAGTATACAAGCCTCCACCACTTGGGCGGTGAATTTACTGAAATCTGGAATTTCGTCTTCCTCTAACTGCTCATCTCTTTCCCCCACTGGGGCTTCTGTGATAACACGAGAGAAGGCATCCGCATTCTGATTTTCATGCTTGGAACGGTACTGCACATGATAATTATATCTGGAGAGTTGTGCCAACCACCTCTGTTCCATTGCCCCCAGTTTGGCGGTGGAGATGTGAGCCAGTGGATTGTTATCCGTATAGACTTCAATCTGAGCTCCCGTGAGATATTCAGAGAACCTTTCGGTTATTGCCCATACTAGTGCCAGAAACTCCAGACGAAAAGAACTGTAATTCTCAGGGTTGCGTTCGGCTTCTCGCAACGTCCGACTTCCATATGCAATCACCCGTTCAATACCGTCCTGTACCTGGGCCAGTACTGCACCCAGACCGTAGAGGCTCGCGTCTGTATATAACCGAAAGGGGAGGTTGTAGTCTGCATAGGCAAGCACAGGGGTGCTGACCAAGGCCTCTTTCAGTCGGTGTAAGGCTTCTGCTTGTCTTGGTCCCCAGAAATTTTCTGTACCTTTGGT
This sequence comes from Allobates femoralis, assembly GCA_033576535.1. Classification (NCBI taxonomy): domain Eukaryota; kingdom Metazoa; phylum Chordata; class Amphibia; order Anura; family Aromobatidae; genus Allobates; species Allobates femoralis. Next base: position 744,117,748 of record JARQOC010000003.1, on the reverse strand, counting down.
CCTTTCGCAGTTCCTTGGAGCAATTCATGCAAAGGTTCTGCCTCCTTCGCAAAGTCCTTGATAAAGCGACGGTAGTATCCGGCCAGTCCCAGGAAAGCTGAAACTTCTCTCACTGTGCTGGGTGTGGGCCATTGTAGCACTGCTCTCACTTTCCCATCGGACGGCTGCACGCCAGCCTCCGTCACCTTGTGCCCGAGATATTCAATCTCTTTTTGAAAGATCCGGCATTTTTTTGGTTTCAGTTTAAGCCCATGGTCCCGTAACCGTTGAAACACTTGACCCAGTTGTTCGAGATGTTTTTCGAAGGTTGCAGAGTACACTACGATGTCATCCAGATAAATCAACGTGGCTTCGAAGTTCATGTCTCCAAGGCAACTCTCCATGAGGCACTGAAAAGTTCCTGGGGCAATATTTAGCCCAAACGGCATGCGATTGAACTCGAAGAGTCCCATGGGCACAATGAATGCGGTCTTGGCCTTGTCTTTCTCTGCCACAGGGACCTGCCAATATCCGCTTGCTAGATCAAGGGAGGAGAAGTAGCGTGCCTTTCCCAGCGCAGACAGGGACTCCTCTATCCGGGCCAGGGGATAGGAATCACGAACAGTGCATCCATTAAGCTTGCGGTAGTCAACACAGAAGCGAGTAGACCCATCCTTTTTCTTGACCAGCACGATTGGGGCAGCCCATGGACTCTGACTCTCTCTTATCACCCCGCTCTTCAGCATCTGTGCCAAGAGCTCTTTCACCTCTTGGTAATATTTTGGGGGTATTTGTCTGTACCTTTCTCTGATCGGTGGTGCATCTCCTGTGGGTATTTCATGCTGAATCTTGTCAGTACAGCCGAAGTCTTCTGCATGACGGGAGAACGTGGCTTGATTCTCCCAGATGAAGTCTTCTATGGCCTGGGCTTGCTCTGAAGCGAAAGGGGTCAGGTCCACTTCCATCTGTCCTAGGATAACTTGACTGTTCCACTGATCAGTGGGCTTCTCTTCTCTCTCTATAGAAACAGCCAAAGTCCAGGTCTCCCCTGCCATGGGCTTCAATTCAATCAATTCTGCTTTCGCCACCTCTTCAGGCGCCAGGTAGACATGGGCCAGAACAACTCCCGAGGTCAAGGTGTAGGCCTGTTCACCGGTGTTCACGCAACGGAAAGGGACTCTTCCATTTCTTACTGTTGCTAAAGTGCGAGCCACCAATGGTTCGTCTCCGTTCTCTTCACCACGGTAAGGTTCTACCAACACCTCCATCCCCTCGAGCATACGATGGGCCCCGACTGGCAAGGTGAGGACTGTCTCCCGATTTGGAGGTAGAGTAATTGTTGTCTGTCTTGGGACTCGAACCCTCCCCACTGGGTAGTGGCTCCCACCATTCCTCCACAGCCCCCTGGCACGGATAAGGTGTTGGAAGACCTTTTGAGCGGGTCTGTTAGCAGCAGTAATTTTCCAGTAATCACAGCCTTCCTTGTTGAAGAGCAACTGGTCTAGTTCCTTCAGGATGTTCATGCCCACGATAGCCGGCACTTCTCTGTCATACCGGCCCTCCGTTAACACGATCCCTTTTTGGCCTAAGTTCTGACCACAGGCACGTATGTTCATCCACACGACCCCTACAACCGGAATGGGAAGATTATTCGCAGCCTTCAGTCTGATATGTGTCCTCTTATCAATGGATACAGTTTGTCCAAAGTGTTGATAGAAGAACTGTTCTGGCATGGTGGTCACTTGAGACCAGTATCCATCAGGCATCTTACTGCTTTCCCTTCAAATTCGGCCGTGATTGTTGGCGTGCTGGCTGCTATATCTTCAGGGCGTTGTTTTCTCTAAGCTCAGTTGGTCCCCCCCCATGTGCCCGACCATAGAGGGAGGTACTAGTTTAACGGCGGTCTTTCTTGAGACATCCTCCTCTTCCGGGCAGTGCCGTGATATATGGTCCTGATTTCCACAGTTCCAGCATTGGTAGTCTCTAGCGGGTCTGGATCGCCTCTGTCGATCTGTCCCCTCTCTTCTCGATAGGTATACATGCGGGTACCCGGCCGCGGTGCTGCCATTCGTACTTCTGACGCCGGGGCTTGCATATTCTTCAGCAACTCATGTAGAGCGGTAACAGTCTCTTGTAACTGATCCACTTTAGCTTCAAGCTGACTTGGTTCTCGGTTTCTCTCACTCGGGACTACCCTATGAGCACAAACTTCTCCCCCCGCGTTCTGCGGGTCGCAATTTTCAGCTTGTGTGCGGGAGACTGCTTCTTCCAGTACTTACTGAAAAGTTTAATTTTTTTTCCACCCTGAGCCGTTCACGGAGAGCACTTTTGATCTTGGGGTTATGTAATCCTCTGAGCAATTGATCTCGCAGGGTACGGGCAGCGTAACCAGGGGTCTGTGCTAGCTCTGGCTCTGCTGTAAGTATTTGTCTCATTATTCTCTGGAGGGCATTCGCATACTGTGGCAAGCCTTCCTCTTCACCCTGCAGCCGGTAGAACAGTTGTGCCTGCAAATCACCTGCTTCTGGCTTGCCGCCATACACCCTCTCCAGAATCTTCACCACCTGTTCTAACGTCTTTCTTTCACTCTCAGGGCGCAATAAAACAGTCTCTTGAGGATGGCCCTCAAGGGCAATCAACAGTATCTCCCCTTGGTTTTCTGCAGTTACTCCTGCTACTTTCAACATGCCCCTCACTCTCTGCGCCCAGTCATGGAGAGGTACATTGTTGCCAGTAAATTTTGGTATATGGGTCAGCATAGCACCCAGGGACAGTTGCCTTGCTGGTATTCCCCCATCAGGTTGTATTGGAACATTTACTTCAACAACATCCCTCTGTCCTTCCATTGTTCAGTACCAGCCTGCGTATCCTGCCGACTACGCCAAGTGTAATAGCCCACAGGTAACGGGATACGCAAGGACTGCACGGAACACAGAGTGTTAAACAAATGCACTTTTAATGCAACTGAGGGAAAAGTGCGGGAAAGAAGGGGAAGGAGCAGGAAGGTGTGAAAAAGTAAATACAATACATATAACCACTGTGACTAGTTTGCCGAGAATGCAAGGTCTCTGAATGTCTTTAAATAAAGAAATGCAAAGTGTTTATCGAGCGAGACGCAGAGTGTTCGTTTTCTTTCTATAACTTGTATATCGAACTGCAGAGTCCATTCCTATCTGTCCCTAACTAAAACAGTGTGCACACTTTACTGCGAGTTTTACTGCGAGGTACCTCGTTGCCGTTGGGGCCCGTAATTCGCTGACAGGCGTCTCTCGAGTGCAGTCCTTGTCTGGGATCTCTGCCTTGATCGTGCAGTCTGGCACCTCACTCCACATCCAGTCTCTTTAGGTCTGTGTCTCTCTCTGCAACACACATGGAAGTTGTCTCTCTTCTCCTTCTGGAGACCCCACCCATCCACCTCCTGGACTGTTCCATGTCACTCTCAGCAGCAGGGGATTTTATCTCTGCTATCCTTTCCTTTTTGGCAGCAGGTGGCAGTATAACACAAGGAAGAGCCCACAAAACAGTCCTTTAACCATATATATAAATGTTAACAGGTCTTACACAGGTTTGAAGGAAACGCCTTGGGACTTCCACACTGAGTGAGGTATAGGCCTCCTTGTCCTGCTCCCTCGTCTTGAGTCTGGCATGTATGAAACCAGGAAAACCAAAAATCAAGCGACTAACATCTGTATACATAATAACATTTTTTATTCAACAAAGATACACAAGGAGGGGCATACACATTAGAGGACAGACAACCCAAAATAGTGTCTCCCGATATGAGTACTGATGCATAGAAAACATAGTTTTAACACATAAATCGCAATACAGCAGAAACTGGCATAATAGTGGAACCTTCTATCCAAAAAAAGTCAATATAAAGTCTCTCAATACAATTTATAGATGTCACATAAGCTACAGAGAGTTGTATAGGTATATAATAGTAGAGTAGCTTATAGACCATGACTAATAAAGTGCAAATGCTTATATATATTTCATGTCATGACTTATTTGGCAAAGAAACGGTGCACACATCAATATTCAGAGTAACCCAATAGGATCACTTACAGAGTATAATAAGGGCTAGTATTAACAGAGATATAGCTTACAAAGTTCAAAATAGTTCATTGTTGCCCTTGTTAAGTTAGTATAAAATCAGGCATAGAATTAGTCAGTCTAAATATGGCATGGCAGATGCCGCTGGAAAAATACACATAAGTACTGCAACAGTAAGGATTCTCACCAGTAGAGTGCTCAAGTGTGGGAGACACGAACCCCGATGGCCATTTCGTAACCTTCGTCAGGGGGTACCTTTACTGATGGTTTTACAGGTACACATCCAGGTTTGAAGGAAACGCCTTGGGACTTCCACACTGAGTGAGGTATAGGCCTCCTTGTCCTGCTCCCTCGTCTTGAGTCTGGCATGTATGAAACCAGGCCTGACCTTTCCTGCTCTTTCACACTCGGGTTGCTGCTCTGAGGGCTCTCGCTTGGCTACCGCTATCTCTCCTGCGGCTCCTGGCTCTCAAATGTGGGTGCTGCAGGTGTCCGGGAAGCTAAGCCTCCACGATTTACTGGGATTCTCTGCTGGGCTGATCTCTTTCCCTTGCAGACTCGGACTCCAGTGACCGGTGTTCTCCTGGGGTGAGCCGGGATGGCTCCTCTGCCCCCGCTGTACTGTTCCTCGCCTTTGCCTTTCGTCCTCACTCTCTGGACATCACACTGGCTTTGGCGGTGCTCTGGTTTCGGGCCGAGCACAGCTTCGGTAACCAGTTTTGCTCACTAGGCTCTGAGCTGAACTTTACAGTTCTCCTAGTGACTGCACACTCTGACTAACTCCGCCCCCTGCACCTGTATTTATAGGTGATCTGGCTTAACAGCAACCAGTGGTGCTCCCCCTACAGGCCCGGAGTGTAAGATGTTGTGTGTATGTGAGGTACCAGATGTGGAAATCCCTTAGTGAACTAGTTGGTTCTGTGGCTTACCTGGCACAAGGCGCCACACATGTTGTACATGCTTTTCTATATAAAAGTATATGGGTCATTCAAGAGATTGTTCAGAAGAACAGCATACTTTGATTAAAAAGTTGATTGGAGAGGGTAAAACCTATAAAGAAGTGCAGACAACAATAGGTTGTTCAGCTAAAATGAAAAGCAAAACTAGAGAGATGTGGAAGAAAACGGAAGACTACCATTCGAATGGATCAGAGAATAGCCAGAATGATAAAGGCTCAACCAATGATCAGCACCAGGATGAACAAAGACAGTCTCAAGTTACCTGTGAGTACTGTTACAGAAGACGCCTGTTATGAAGCTAATCTATTAGCAAGAAGTCCCAGGTAAGCCCTACTGTTAAAAAAAATAAGACATGTACTGAAGCGGGTACAATTTGCAAAAGAACACATCAACTGGCCTAAACAGAAATGGCAAAACATTACTGATGAAAGTAAACATGTTATTTTTGGGTCCAAGGGTCACAGACAGTTGGATGACCCCCAAACTCTGAATTCAAGCCACAGTATATTCTGAAGACAGTGAAGCATAGTGGAGCAAGCATCATGATATGGGCATGTTTCTCTTACTATGGTGCCTGGCCTATTTACCGCATAGCAGGGATCATGGGCAAGCTGGTATATATGAAAATACTTGAAGAGGTCATGTTGCCTTACGTTGAAGAGGAAATGGCCTTGGAATGGGTGTTTCAACAAGACAAGGACCCTAAACACGCTAGTAAATTAGCTAAATCTTAGTTTCAGTCCAACAAAATTGAGATTATGGAGCAACTAGTCCAATCCGGGACCTAATCCGATAGAACACTTGTGGGGTGACATAAAAAATGCCGTTTCTGAGGTAAAGCCAACTAATGCAAATAAATTGTGGGATGTAGTCAAAGCATCTTGGACTGGAATAACAGATGACAGGTGCCAGAAGGTGGTTGACTCTATGCAACATAGATGTGAAGCAGTTCTAAAAAACTGTGGTTATACAACTAAATATTAGGTTAGTGATTCACAGGAATGCTAAATCTTAAAAAAAGTACATATTTTGAGTTTGTCAAGACAAATACAGACGCTGCTATTTTTTTTTGAACAGCCCAATGTTCATTTTTTGTTATTTTCTGTAGTTAATAATTATGCACATTTTTCTTCATGTTTTAATTTATAAAACTGTGCAATGTCCCAATGCATGGAAATAAAAATTGATCCTCTGTATACTTTACCATACAGGAACCTCGACTGATCCTCTGTATGCTTTCCTACACAGGATCCTATTCTGGTCCTCTGAATGCTTCCTATACAAGAACCTCTATTGATCCTCTGTAGACTTTCCTATACAGAAATCTCTACTGATCCTCTGTATACTTTCCTATAAAGGATCCTCTACTGATCCCTTGTATACTTTGCTATACAGGAACCTCGACTGATCCTCTGTATATTTTCCTACACAGGATTCTCTACCTGTCCTCTAAATGCTTCCTATACAGCAACCTCTATTGATCCTCTGTATGCTTTCCTATACAGAAACCTCTACTAATCACTTACCGTATATACTCGCATATAAGCCGACCCGTGTATAAGCCGACCCCCCTACTTTTGTCCTCAAAACCTGGAAAAACCTATTGACTCGTGTATAAGCCGAGTCCTGAGTACAGAATACAGGACTCGGATTGTAAACTCACTTAGAATTGCTCAGACTAGCTCAGAATCGCTCAGAAATGCTCAAAATCGCTAAGACTCGCTCTCAGAATCGCTATGACTCACTCAGAATCGCTATGACTCACTCAGAATCGCTCAGAAATGCTCAGAATCGCCAAGACCCTCTCGGAATCGCTAAGACCCTCTCGGAATAGCTCAGACTCGCTCGGAATCGCTAAGACCCGCTCGGAATAGCTCAGACTCGCTACTGACAGCAGGTATCCGAGTCCCTAATACAGAGACTCACGTATAAGCCGAGGGGGTGACTTTTCAGCCCGATTTTTGGGCTGAAAAACTCGGCTTATACGCGAGTATATACGGTATATATTTTCCTATGCAGGAACCTCTATAGATCATCTGTATGCTTTTCTATATAGAATATCTACTGATCCTCTGTATACTTTCCTACAATGGATCCTCTACTGATCCCTTGTATACTTTCCTATGCAGGAACCTCTATTGATCCTCTGTATACTTTTCTATACAGTAACCTCTACTGATCCTCTGTATACTTTCCTAAACAGGAACCTCTACAGATCCTATGTATGCTTTTCTAAACAGGAACCTCTACAGATCCTATGTATGCTTTTCTAAACAGGAACCTCTACAGATCCTATGTATGCTTTTCTATACAGTAACCTCTACTGATCCTCTGTATGCTTCCTATGCAGGAAACTGTATTGATCTTCTCTATGCTTTGCTACTCAGGAACCTCTACTGCTCCTCTGTATGCTTTCCTATACAGGAGCCTTTGATGATGTTCTGTATGCTTCTTATACAGGAAGGAACCTCTTTTGATCCTTCATATGCCTCCTATTTCATACATTAGTATCAGATTACACACAAATACTATAGATAGAATTCATGACATGCTCCATTGAACATCATGTATAAGGTGATATTTGTCTAAGATGAATTTGAACAACTTAAGACATCTTTAAGCTTATAAATAATGATACTCAATTTGACCTTAATACTGCTGTGTAACTAAGTCCCAGATCTGTATATTTAAAATCTCAGGATCTTTCAGGTGTTATTTTCCAATGCATTTTTTTTTACCATCCACCTCTTTAAAAAGGACTAGAAGTTTTTATTTAAGAATTCCTCTATGGTTAATAATAAAATACAGTTGGAAGAATTTGGCAAGGCTGGCCTAAGGGACACATCTGTCCAATTTTGAAACATGTAGCTCCATTAGTTATATCACCCCCTTTTCATATTTACATTTTTAAACTATTTATCTTAGACTGTGAGCCCTCGCGGACAGGGTCCTCTCCCCTCCTGTACATGTATGACTTGACTGTCAACATATACTGTACTTGTCCTCGTCCACATATATTTTACTCGTCCTTATCTGCCCTTTCCATATGTAAAGCGCCATGGAAACTAATGGCGCTATATAAATAAGTAATAATAATCTGTTACATGGTGGTTCCTGCACCGTCATCTGGGCGCAAGATGCAGCTGAATCATTTCATACCTGCTGAACTTGACCTACCAGACCTCTGGCTGCATCTATCTGTACCAGAGATTGGGCCTGCCCATATGAGATCGACCCCAGAAGTCAGCTGTACTGAGATCCCCTGGAATTGCACCTGGCAGCTACCTACCTCCACAAGCCTAACTTTTCAATCTGAGGCTCTATAGAAGACTCGGTAGCCACTTAGGTATGTTCCCCCAGGTTGGGATTGGATGAAAAAACCCAGCTAGCAGTGGTCTCAAATGATACCCAGGATGACCCTTCCAGCAAGGTTGTGTCTCAGATAGAGATGTCATATATTATTTCAAACTTCCAACGGATGATAAGAATTATTCAAGCTCCCGGAACCATGTTTTGTCATGAAACACACACACAAAAAAGACATTATTTATTTATTTTTTGCTTTGTATTGTTATTATATGTGTATATGTGCATGTGGAACCATGCCCGGGTGTATATGGACCTTTATCCCACAAGGGGATAGCGGAAAGCCTCTCACCTCACAAAGTGTTCCTCCAGGTTCTCAGGCTCACAGATTGCGGCTGGCACCATTGTTGAAGATCATGAATAAAAAAAAAGAGTTCCTCCTTAGGAGTAATTTCTTTAAATTTGATGAGATGACAAGTTCTACCTGCAGTTGTGCGATTGCCCTATGGGAGCTGGTTTCTCACCCTGCCTTGCTAATCTGTATATAAGAGCATGGGAAGGGGAATTTGTATATAAGCTGGACAACCCCCTTCAGGACCATCTGATCTGGTACAGGAGATACATCGACGACCTAGTCATTATTTGGGCTCAGTCATCGGGTGTATCTCCCGTACCTACTCCCTTTCCCTATTGTAATTTTTCAATGATAACAACTTTAACCTGACCTTTACTATGCAGGAAAATACCAACATTGCACCTTTTTTGGACATCTTTCTTATGGGCAACAATGTGACTGGCAGGATAGAAACCAAATTGTATAGGAAACCCATGGGAGGGAACTCTCTTTTGAGAGCTGACAGTTGTCATCTGTCTCATGTCACATGTAATTTACCCTTGGGGGAACTGACTAGAACCAGGAGGAACTGCTACGGACTATAAACTGGAGGAACAGGTGATTCAAAGTTGCCTTAGGGATAGAGGATATAGTAAGAAAACCTTGGTGGAGGCCAGTAAAAGAATGAAGGTTAGGAGGAGAGATGATTTAATGACGAATAACAGAAAGGGGGAGATAATATGGGTAATTTATCAACCTTCTCAACTCCATATAGCATTGACTACATGGGCATAGTCAACATCATGAAAAAGAATGTTCCCATCTTGTACCAAGTTCCTGTATTAAGAGAAATCTTGCCTAGAGGTTGGCGTCCGGTAGCAAAAAGAGCCAGAAGTTTGGGTAACACCTTATGCCAAGCTTATACATCAGTAACAAATATCCACACCCACTTGTTTCAGACATAATGGAACTTTTAAATGTGGCGGTTTAAGGTGTAATCTTTGCGCACACATAGAGGTATCCTCTTCCATTTGCTATATAACTAGTCAAACATTCCTTTCTAAAATGTACATTAATTGCAATACCACACATGTGGTTTATTTGGCCACTTGTGTGGACTGTAATAAATCATATGTGGGATGTACAACTAGAACCTTTAAGAAGAGGATTTCCGAGCATGTGTCCGCAGCTGCCTCCGCCTCCCTTAGACAAGGCATGCCTGGCTTAACAAAGCATTTTCAGGATGTACATAAGGGAGATGTCTCTTCTTTGAGGGTACAGGGTATAGAGAGAGTGTTGAGACCGACACGAGGAGGAAGTTGGGAACGTAAGTTACATGATCGGGAGAAATTATGGATTCTCCGTTTGGATGTTAGGAGCCCTCAAGGTTTAAATCTTAAAAATGATCTTATACACTTTTATTGAGGTTGTGTTATAATGGCTGCTAGGATCACCTTTCCGTGGGGTTGGGTTCCATATATATTTCATTAAGATTGAATTTTTCCTAAGATGAATGATCCCCTTGTGGGTTAAAGGTCCATATACACCTGGGCATTGTTCCACATGCACATATACACTAATAATAATAAGTAAAAAATAAATAAATATATTTTTTTCTGTGTGTTTCATGACAAAACATGGTTCCGAGAGCTTGAATAATTCTCATCATCTGTTGGAAGCTTGATATAATATAGGACATCTCTATCTGGGACACAACCTTGCTGGAAGGGTCACCCTGGGTATCATTTGAGACCACTGCTAGCTGGGTTTCTTCATCCTTTCCCCCCCATCCCCCCTCCTGTCCCCCCCCTTTTCTCTCCTTTTTTTGGGTTTGTCCTCATATTTTTTCACTGTGTATAAGATTTATATTGATTATATATATATATATATATATATATATATATATAGTGAGGAATGGTATGTATTTTACTCCTTTCGTTTCATGGTCCTAAAAACGAATATGTGCAATCTATGGGATGTGTAAGCGTTTCAACATATATGTAACTGGAATTGGAAGGATATGGGAGCATAGAGGAAAGCTTGATTTCCATTTCCTTATTGTGTGTGGAGGAGTTAACTTGGCACATGACAGTCATTGACTAATTAATTAAGAAGTTTGTCTTTATATATTGTGGTGTTTGTACATTGTAATACAGTTGTCAATGAGTAAGGACGTAGTCCGAAACGCGTCCGGCGTTGTATATGCTTTTAATCTTTGAATAAAGCAGATTTCGATCTTATGGACAAGTGGCTCCGGATCTTCTAATTCATGATCTTTAACAGTGGTGCCAGCTGCAATCTGTGAGCCTGGGAAACCGGAGGAACATTATGTGAGGTGAGCGGCTTCCCTTCAACCCCACCTTCACTCAGCTGTTTTCAGTTTCCAGATGATGTGGCCTCTCCCTTATATCCTCCCTTCAGCTATCTATAATAAGGTCGACCTGTAGATTTCAACTTGTTTGGAGGAAATCCGATGTGCTAGATATGTCAGATGTTAAACTAGTTTCTGAATGACTACAAAGAGTGGAGGAATTAGCACAGTAATGTATTAACGCTGGAGTCAGTCCAGATGGTAAATTACTTGACAGACATTAAACTCATTTAAAAATCTAATTGCAATTTAATTGTTTTGGTACAAGCAATTTAACTTTCTGGACTCTGGAGTTTTACTCTAAAGCCGTCTCAGCATCAAAACAAAACAAAATATGTCACTACACGAATTTAACCTTTACCGGGAAACTCTGGCTCTAAATAAATAACTAGGCTTTAATTTTTAACAAAGTGTAGTCTTTTGTCAGATCAGCCAAAGGCTACAGACATGGTCTACGCTATTGCACCTGTTCTCATCCGTGTATCCACGCGGTCAGAGATGTATGTGCTGCATTTGACATTCAGTCTGAGCAAATATTGTTTCATGCTCTGATTTCAGACTCCGGAGGAATTTATACAGTTTTTCACAAACATTTTGGACTTAATATTGTGAAGGGCATAATAAACAAAATGAAGAATTTCATATGAGTATACTCAGTACATAATCCGACATTTTATTCCACCTACATATAATGCACCAACACTATTTGAATGTATTATCAATTAGTCAGCAAACTTAAAAAAAAAAAAACAACCAGTTTTCCCATAAAATGAACTTGGAAGATATACAGTGCTGTGAGTACATTTTAAGCCAGGGTGGACAAAATGCTGCAAAGTAAAAATACTTTAAAAAATAGAAGTATTATTAGTAGTTATGAGCGAGTAGCGAAATATTTGCACATGCTTTACTCGTAACCAGTGCCTTTTTTGTGGGGGTACGTGCCGGTTCCAGAAAATATGCAGAGGGGGGCGGAGCTATATGGGGACTACCGTCCACTGCATGCCGCCCACTGCCTGATGCAGAGGATCTACCAGCCGCCGACAGCCCCCTCCCGCTCCTCAATTATGGCCACAACCGGTGCCTGACAGCACCCCCCCCCGCTTCTTAATCACGGCCATCGGCGCCTGACAGCACCCCCCCCACCGCTCCTCAAGCAGCCGGTGCCTGACAGTATCCTACCTCCCCTCAAGACGCTGGTGCCTGACAGCAGCCCCTCCCTCCCCCCCGGCTCCTCGCCCCTCGGTACTGATAAATATTGTTTTACAAAAAAAGCACTGCTCGTAACAAATAGTTTTTAATGCTCGCATATTCATCTTAATAGCGAGTACAATGTTAGTCAATTAGTGATAAGCTCCGCCCACACACGTTCGGCTATAAAAACGAGTCTTTCTGGGACAGAGTGGGAAGGAGGATTTTTTACAATTCCAATGTCTAGAACACCTTGCAGTCGCAGATGCCACAATCGCCCTCGTGTCAGGGTTGTAGGGGATGGAGCATCGGTGTTGAGAGATATGGGTTGCTTCTGAGGTGGCTGATAATATCCTGCTAAATGCAAAGGTATTTGTAAGCGGCCAAATTTGGTGAGTTTTTTCTATATATTTTCTATGTACCAATTCGGTGATTTATGATTTTTTTTTATCAATTGAAAAAAATGCAAAGTAAATGTGCAAAATAAAAATCTAAATCAATTTAACATTTGGGATGAACACCATTTGCCTTAAAAATACACAAATTATTCTATGTACACTTGCAGAACATCATTGATAGGATAATAGTCAGGTGTATAACCAGTGATACTAAATAGGTGACAATAATCATACATTTCATATGTAAGTTAAGATACAATCATTAACTGAAATCGAAACTGCTGTGTGAAAGGCTGGGAGAGGAACACCCAAAATGTGCAATAAAGGTGACGTTGTGGAAGATAGTATCATCTTAGGGTGCCTTCACACTGTGGTGTGATCTGGTTCGGGGCTGTCTGGGATGACCCTTACAGCCGCGGACTGGATCAGCACACTGGACTGCAGGGCTAATTTGCCCTCCGATCCAGTGTGCAGCGCACGGAGCTGCAGTTGCTGACAGGTCTGGACCATGGCGCCATGGTCCTGACTTACCAGCCACGGGAACTGCGTGCAGCTGCACACCGGTCCGGAGGGCATATTAGCCCTGCAGTCCTGTGTGCTGATCCAGTCCGCGGCTGTCAGGGTCATCCCGGACAGCCGCAGACCAGATCACGCCGCAGTGTGAAGGCACCCTCAGATAGGTCATACTCCAAGACTAATGGTGCCGTTACACGCAAGGATATCCTGAACAATATCCTTGAAACGTCACGAATTTGTGATCGTTAAAAAGATATCGTTTGTGCGTCCTTGTGTGTAAACCAAAGATATATGATGAAAAAATCGTTCAATCGTTCATCCTAGATTTGAGATTCTGACCTCAAATCTATCGTTCGTCGTCCAATTAACGCAGCTTGAAGAAGCTACATCGTTCAGTGTGACACCTTTATGAACGATCTTGTTCAAAAATCTCCTATTCCTGCCGCTTTAATTTATCGTTCAGTTCTTGCTCTCCTATTTAACTGCTGCACTGCCAAAATGGATATCGTTAACGATATCCTTGTGTGTGACAACGCACGAATGATAATTCTATATCGTTCATACGATGTCTATCACGTTACTTTACTAAGGATATCGTTCAGGATATCCTTGCGTGTAACGCCACCATAAGCACAGTCTAACAACTCACAAAAGCAGATGGCTTGCAGCACCCAATTTGGAGAAGCAGGGGAAAACTTTACCCCACTATGGTGCACAGTCCATGGAGTCATCCTAGTTTCTAATTTATGAATAAAGATAGAAGACAGCGCTTCACAATGTTGGTGAATCAAAAGCAAACTTTTTTTATTCCACCATTAGTGCACTAATGGTGGAATAACGAAGATTATTATTGATTCACCAACATTGTGAAGTGCTGTCTTCTATCTTTATAGTTATAAGCACAGTAACAAGACAAAAGGTAGTTACACTGCATCAGCAAGATGTCTTGCTTAAAATGATTGTAAAGCAGACTAGGGTTTAGGGATGTGCCGCTCAAGCTCTTTTGAAGAAGTGTCAAGAAAAGGGAAACATTGGGGATAATAGATGGAGTGGTCAGCCAAGGAAACATAGTGCCACGAATGGAAGATCCTTGTGAAAAGGGGAATACATAGACAACTACAGAATAAATCAACAATACAAGGCACACAAAAGTACAGTAGGAGAGAGGACCCTGGCTACGAGGGCTCACGGTCTACAAGACATTGGCTATATGTTTGGGGTAACTGTCCTGCTGCAGAATAGGTTTAGAGACAATCAGATGCCTCTTAATGTTTTTCCATTATGGATATGAAACTGCCTGTATTTCTTAGCATTGAGAACACCATTAAAAACCATTAATATAAATCCCAACTCCATTTGAATAAATTCAGCCGTAAACCTGTATGGAATCTCCAAAATATTCCACTGTTATCTGTAGACTGTACCCCTCTCAAGCTTTACAATAAACAAACAACCTTATATTACAGCCAAATATTTCCCATTTTGACCCATCAGTCCATATTACCTGCTGGCACTTAGCTTTGTCTCCATGTCTAAGTTATGGCTTTTAGTTTGCAATTCTTTCATGAAGACTTCTTCTTTACAGACTTCAAACAGTAGAGGGGTGTAGCTGGTGTCCACTGGTTGCTGCTTGCTTTGGGCTGACGATACTGCTGGTCATTTTCTGATAGCAAAGATAAACAAGCATGTAGTGTCATTCATCTTTTGAACTACATTTCCTTGGCTAACTACTGCACTTACAGTGTTAAACATTGCCTATTTCTTGGTGCTTCTTCATTTGAACAGCATATCTTGACACACAACAGTCTGCTTTGAAATATTTTGCCTTTGAGAGACCTTGTTGATGTAGTATCACTACCTTCTGTCTGGTTGCTATGCTTTGTCTTGGCATACAACTGTCTTTCATAACCTCACCTTTGAAGCTGAGTCTGTCTCTACCTCACCCACTGTTAAGCCTCTTAGGCTAGGGTCACATTTGTTATTAACGCGCTGCCCGGGACCTCGTGCTAAAAACGTAGTGCTTTGCAGCATAAACACGGTGCTATCGCCATGGTAGCACCGCGTTTACGCTGCGCATACTGACCTATGGAGGACCCACCCCTATGTCAACACCAGCATCAGATGGCAATCTTGGAGTATTTCCAAATGCTAGCAAAGCGCTGTGGAGAGATTACCATCTGATGCCAGCATTGACGTTGTGTTAGCGGCGGGGCCTCCATAGGCTAACTACTGCACTTACAGTGTTAAACATTGCCTATTTCTTGGTGCTTCTTCATTTGAACAGCATATCTTGACACACAACAGTCTGCTTTGAAATATTTTGCCTTTGAGATACCTTGTTGATGTAGTATCACTACCTTCTGCTTGGTTGCTATGCTTTGTCTTGGCATACAACTGTCTTTCATAACCTCACCTTTGAAGCTGAGTCTGTCTCTACCTCACCCACTGTTAAGCCTCTTAGGCTAGGGTCACATTTGTTATTAACGTGCTGCCCGGGACCTCGTGCTAAAAACGTAGTGCTTTGCAGCATAAACACGGTGCTATCGCCATGGTAGCTCCGCGTTTACGCTGCGCATACTGACCTATGGAGGACCCACCACTATGTCAACACCAGCATCAGATGGCAATCTTGGAGTATTTCCTAATGCTAGCAAAGCGCTGTGGAGAGATTACCATCTGATGCCAGCATTGACGTTGTGTTAGCGGCGGGGCCTCCATAGGTGAGTATGGGCAGCGTAAACACGGCGCTACCATGGTGGTAGCACTGTGTATATGCTGCAAAACACTATGTTTTTAGTGCAACCCCCCGGGCAGCACGGTAATAACAAATGTGACACTAGCCTACACAGCTGTTTCTGTTTCAGTTAATGGCTGAGTTTCAACCTACATATAAAAGTGATAATCATTATCACCTGCTTCATATATTTGGTTACATTAAATTCTCTCCTAAAAAGAAAATTAACTAAAGATACGGCTTCCATCATAAGTAAGATTAAAGACTTGGAATCGGAGGTGATTCGGACCAAGAAAAATTCCATCTTTGGTGACATTCTTAAATTGAGGGTTGAACTAAAATCCCTTTTAACTGCGGAATTTGATAAGGTTTCCCACATTACTAAATCTAATTTTTATAATTGTACCAACAAACCCTCCAAACTATTTGCCAAATTGATAAAAATACGAAGGGCCAAAACGAGAATTCTACAGATCAGGAATAAACCTAATTCTATAGTCAAATCCCCTGCGGAAATTTCAGATGCCTTTGAAGTTTATTACAAGAAGTTATATAACTTAGGAAAGGAGCCCGGGGAAGTTGATCCCTGTGCTGTGGAAATGGCTTCGTTTTTAGACTCTATTCAACTTCCTTCTTTGAGATCTGACCAGTTAAAATTCCTAAACTTACCCTACACTGAAGCTGAAATCTCTGATACTATTGCGTCCCTAAAGAAATTTAAGTCTCCTGGGCCTGACGGGTTACAGAACGAATACTATATTGCCGTTAAAGATATCCTTGTCCCATATTTAACTAGGTTAATCAATTTCCTCACTACTGACCAGAGTAGTCTTCCCAAGGAAATGCAAGAAGCAGTGATTACGGTTATCTCAAAAGATAAGGGTGACACTGAGAATGTAGCTAACTATAGACCCATATCGCTCCTGAATTCAGATCTAAAAATTATTAGTAAAACTTTAAATAACAGACTAAAACAAGTTATCTCGACACTCCTTCACGGGGATCAAGTGGGTTTCGTTCAGGGAAGGGGAACATCGGATGCTACGAGACAGGCGTTAAATTTAATAGATTTTATAGAGAGAACTGGGACTCCAACCCTAGTGGTCGCTGTCGACGCAGAGAAAGCGTTCAACAGGATCCACTGGGGGTTCCTCTTTGAGGTTTTGAGGAGGTTTGGCTTTGGGGGTAATATAACTAACTTAATTCATTCGCTTTATTCTAATCCGAGTGCGAAAATCATAACAAATAACTTTTTGTCAAAAGACATCTTGCTAACGAATGGTACACGTCAAGGTTGTCCCCTTTCTCCTTCTCTCTTTAACCTCTTTATTGAGCCGTTAGCGGAAAAAATACGTACTCATCCTTTGATAAAAGGCATTCCCATTTCTATGAGCCAATTTAAGATTAGTTAATTTGCTGACGATATCCTGGTAACTTTGACTGATCCCATAAATTCTTTACGATATCTCCTTGACACAACTGATAAATTTTCTCGAATTTCCCATTATAAGATCAATTTGAAAAAGACTCAGGTGTTACACTTAAATATAGATCAGGACCTCCTTGACTTGTTAAAACGCGAACACTTCTCTCGTGGGAAAAAGAATCTATAAAATATTTAGGTATTTATTTGACCAAATCCCTATCTAAGATTGTAGACGTTAATCTTAATTATATCTACAAAGTCATTCAGGACGATGTTCTTCATATTTCCAAAACTGATATTTCATGGTTGGGAAGAATAAACTCATTTAAAATGTTTATCTTACCGAAACTTCTCTATATTTTTCGTTCTGTATCCCTACCTGTGTCCAGACAATGGATGGCAAAATTACAAACTCAACTGACGAGATTCATTTGGGATAAGAAAAAACCAAGAGTGGCTAAGACTACCCTGGAGAAAGGGAGGTCTAGAGGAGGTCTGGCTGTTCCCAACCTCATCGCATATCATCACTCCACTATAAAACTGAGTCAATCATGGTGGGAGACAGGCGATAGACCAAGTTGACTTACTCTTGAAGATAAAAATATGCTAAAGGGAGGCCTTGGTCCACAGCTTCTTTCCTTCCTTTGTGATAAAAACAAACCTCTTCCGAAAGAAACGTTAGTGAAAGCCTCTATTCAATCCTGGAGATTGTTTGTTTCCAAATCATTGAAAAGCTTTCAACCTCATCCACCTACTTGGATCCCAATTGATATATTAGACTATATTTCTGCAAACCTGAAACTTAAATCCTGGAAAGACCATGGGATTGGTTTTATATCTAACATCTTGGATGGCAGAGGAGGGTTGATTCCCTTTGCGGTCCTACAAAACACTTATGGTCTGGAAGACATAGAAGTTAAAACCTGGGAGGAGATTCATCGCATTCTGTTGAGCCATAAACTGGTATTCTCTCTTCCTCACAATGTGACACAACTTTTGAAGTTCCCCCAGAGTACCTTTTTTTGGAAGTTGAAAAACATATATCAGGACATTAACCTAGATTCGGTCTATGTGAAATCTTCAAATGTAGTAGCATGGGAGAAAGACCTGAACATCTCTATAAATACTGAACAACTTGGCAAGTCCTTTGATCTTATGTATACACAGGTACCGTGCATCTCCCAATTTAAATTGTATTCAAGATGGTATCTTACTCCGTTGAAGCTAAATAAGTTTAATTCACTCAACTCCCCGATGTGCTGGAGGAACTGTAACCAAACTGCTGATCTCACTCATGTGTTCTGGGGATGTCAATTCCTTAAAAAATTTTGGAGAGACATAAGGCATCTAATTAAAGATATTTCTGGAATTGAGGTTCTTCTATCTCCTGAGTTAGTGTTGCTTTTGGTTGGGTTGGATTCTCTTCCAAAACGTATAAGGCCACTTACGATTCATATTCTTTTAACAGCAAAAACTATGATTGCCTCACTTTGGAGAGAGTCTACAGTCCCATCTATACAGGATGTCATAGACAGAATTGCATCTCATAATTCTTTTGAATATTCATTCGCTATTAGAAATGGCCTACAAACCAAATATCAGAAGAAATGGGCATTGTGGAATATAAAATTTCCATCTCCGTTCTTAAAGTCAGCCAAAGTCCCCCCAGATAACTTTCTCTAGGCTTCACCACTGGACTGTATGATGGACTCATTGTCTATAGCTTGTACTATAGTAAGTGTCTATAGCTACCTTTCCCCCCCTTCATTTCCTTTCCTCTCTCCCTTATGTTTATCTGCTGAAGAGCAGTTCTTCATAACTTGACTTAGCTTGAGATTCTTGGTCCTTAGTATTGATTGCCTTTAGTTATACTATTTCATAATTACTTCTCAAAGTATTATTTGGAGATGTGTAATTCTTTGTTTCCCTGTTTACTTTCATTGTTCTCTTTTGGTGTTCTGTATTTGATGAAATTGATTGTAATAAGGTAATCTCTTCATATTATACCTTTGACTTCTCTACTTCTTATCAGTTTGCTGTACGACTGTATTTGATTATTATACTTTGTATTTGATTTATTGAAACTCGAATAAAAATTATTTGAACACATATATTTGGTTACTCTTTCACTTGATTATATAGTACAATATCTCTGACTTTGCGTAGGAGTACCTAGAAAACTTATTGCTTTAAGGCAAAGAATTGTCACATTAAGTATTGCTTGATTTAGATTTCCAAACTGTTTTTCAGTTTACATTTTTGTAATTAATAAAAATAAACTATTAACTCTACTACTTTTTTTTTTTTTTTTAATGCATTCTTACTTTGGAGTACTGTTTCTGCACATAACTAAAGTACTGTACCATCCACAGCATATTTAAGATTTGTGTTGTACCAATATTTGACTATTTTCACAATATAAGCAAGCAGCACATTAAGAAAAGGAACATGAATAAGATATGAAGAAAGTGTGGAAATAAATGTTATTTAAAATCATTCCAGTAGAAAAAGCCCATCTGCTTTGATGTTTCATACAAGAGCTAATTATTAACAAAGCGCGAGGTAATTAGGTATTTTTAAATAGTAAGTGGCATCTGTGCCCTAATGCCCAACTAATAGTTTCAAGATTAGAAACCAAACTTGCACCTGCAAAACGAGTCATGAACATAAAGGATTTCTTTCCCTTTGGGAATTTGTCTTATAGTGGATAGAAGAGGTCTGTTTTGCATTGAAGATTTTCATGACAAATCTGCAGTGTTAAAAAGTAACCTTGTAAAGTATTGGTATAGAAGATCTCTTACTACAAGATTGAAAAGATTGCAATATCATGGTAATATAACAAAAATAAGCTTCCCTCAATCTTTATAAGTAGTACAACATTTTGCTCAGAATCAGTATTTGCAAGGGAAGATCTGCAAATCAAAATGTAGAATTCTACCTCATATTGTACAAAAAAAACTAGTGTACCATCTGGTGGCAAAATAAACTATATTATTAAGAAATTCTGGCTCCAATTCAACAAAATTGGTATTTTTCGTGATGAAGAGTGTGCTAGTGTAATTATTGTCTAATTCATTAGATGAGCACCATTTAATTAATTTGGAGCCTCTTTTAGCTTCTGTACTCTAGTTAATCTCTGAAATATATGTGTAATAATTTACAGTACTTTATATTTGGTGTAAACTTTGATGAATTTGTCAACCACACTTAACTATCCCCCCTCCCGTATAAACTCTGCCGACTTTTCTAAAAGTTGTCGGGTTGGCAGAATTTGCCAAGATTTGTGTAAAAGTTAGAAAGTGAGAAAATGTATGTGACGTTGCAAACAGTTCTAAGGCTGGCTTCACACCACGGTAAGGTCCGATCTGGTGCTGTCAGGGATGAACCTGACAGCCCCGGACCAGATCAGCACACAGAACCAGAAGGCAAATATGCCCTCCGGTCCGGTGTGCAGTCGGACGCAGCTGCAGCTGCTGATGAATCAGGACCGCGGCTCGCAGGGTGCAGCCACAGGTGTCCAGTTCCCGGATCCTCCCGGCCTGGACAATCCGGCCCCATAGGCTCCCATGTTAGGGAGTGCCGGATTGCACCCGATCCGGAAGAATCCAGGATACGGCAATTTGGGGAGATTTTTCTCCCCGGACACAAAAATGTTTAGCGACAATGGTTTGATGAATCAGCACTTTTTTATTGCTTCCCTAGACAGTTTTTACTATGCACATCTAACAGTGTTATCAGTAAGAAATTTAGAATACTTCATGACTATCTGACATAGTATTATTCTGTCCAACCTTAAGGTAGTATTAATGAATCTGCCCAATTGTCATGTGGCCCTATAGCACTATTCATATAACGTTTCTACCCCCAAAATACACATTTTGATTAATTGATGAATTAGTAGATAGTGGCATAAAAATGTAGTAATTATGCTTATAGGAAAAATTTTCTTTTCTTCATGTGTTTTTACTCCCATGGCATCACATAAGGTCCTACACTAAGCCAGTATCTGTATATCTGCATCTGAGAGTAGGGACATGACCATACCTCCTCTCAACAGAGACTGTCACTACACTATAGGACCTTTTATGACATCTCGCCTATGTGATTTATTGAGAAGCGTCTGTTATCAAACACACAGATGCTGACTGCAGTGGCGAGGGGGAGGGGAGCTGCATGATCAGGCATGATGTATTGTCCCATATGGGAGGGGTGATGGGTAAGGAACAGCAAGTGAATTTGATTTACCGTATATACTCGTGTATAAGCCGACCCGTGTATAAGCCGACCCCCCTACTTTTGCCCCAAAAATCTGGAAAAACCTATTGACTCGTGTATAAGCCGAGGGTGGACCCCAGCACAGGTATACAGCCCCCAGCAGTGTGGTATACAGGCCCCCCCCAGTGGTATACAGGCCTCCCCAGTGGTAGTATACAGCAGCCCCAGTGGTAGTATACAGCAGCCCCAGTGGTAGTATATAGCAGCCCCAGTGGTAGTATACAGCAGCCCCAGTGGTAGTATATAGCAGCCCCAGTGGTAGTATATAGCAGCCCCAGTGGTAGTATACAGCAGCCCCTGTGGTAGTATATAGCAGCCCCAGTGGTAGTATATAGCAGCCCCAGTGGTAGTATACAGCAGCCCCAGTGGTAGTATATAGCAGCCCCAGTGGTAGTATATAGCAGCCCCAGTGGTAGTATACAGCAGCCCCAGTGGTAGTATATAGCAGCCCCAGTGGTAGTATATAGCAGCCCCAGTGGTAGTATACAGCAGCCCCAGGGGTACACAGCCGCCCCCAGGGGTACACAGCAGCCCCCAGGGGTACACAGCAGCCCCCAGGGGTACACAGCAGCCCCCAGGGGTACATAGCAGCCCCCAGGGGTATATAGCCGCCCCCAGGGGTATATAGCAGCCCCCAGGGGTACACAGCCGTCCCCAGGGGTATATTGCCGCCCCCAGGGGTATATAGCAGCCCCCAGGGGTACACAGCAGCCCCCAGGGGTATACAGCCGCCCCCAGGGGTACACAGCTGCCCCAGGGGTATATAGCAGCCCCCAGGGGTACACAGCCGTCCCCAGGGGTATACAGCCGCCCCCAGGGGTACACAGCTGCCCCCAAATGCTGGCACTCGCCCCCCCTGCTGCTTAACTTACCATCCGGTCTTCTGATCAGCGCTGCTCCTCGCTGCTCCCGTCCTCGCTGCATCGGGATCCCCGGCCGTCGCACGATGACGTCATATACCTGCGACGGCCGGGGATCCCGGATGTAGCAGGACGGAGCACCGAGGAGCGGCGCTGATCAGAAGACCGGATGGTAAGATAAGCAGCGGGGGGGCCCTTACAGCAGCGGGGGGCCCTTACAGCAGCGGGGGGGACCTTACACAGAGGGGGGCCCTTACACAGAGGGGGGGGTGAGTGGCAGCGTTTGGGGGCCATATGCACTGCTTCCCCCTGCCGCTGATCGACAGGGGGAAGCAGTGCATATATAATGAGCGGCCCCACGTGACGGGGCAGCTCATACAGCAGCCTCCCCCGCCTCCTCCAGCCTCCCCAGCCCCGGACACAGAGCCCACGGCATCACATACTGTATATGACCCGTGTATAAGCCGAGGGGTAGACTTTTCAGCCCAATTTTTGGGCTGAAAAACTCGGCTTATACACAGTATATACGGTATATGCGTTCTGAACATTATACAAGTGTAAAAGGCAGCTCAGCATTATAGTCTAGGAGTGTAGGGATCATACAATTTTTTTAATCTCCAAAGTTCCCCTTTGATATTGATCTTTAAAGCTAACTTGATTGTACCGGTAGTGTAGGTGTATTGGGGAATAACCACTAGACGGACCCTGTTGGTTTAATCCTCCCCTAATATGAGAAGAAAGGACGGCACTCACCGGGGTTTCTTGCAGCAGTGCAGCAGTTATTCTTTTTCAAGGTTACATGGTGCAGGGAGGGTTCAGCAGGGGGGACAATAGCACCGTTTGGCGCTACATGCACTTCTACGGGTCCACCCTACTCTGTTTACTTCTGCCACAGTCAAACAGCAGAACAACAATAATTTATAGATTGATTTAATATATTAAATCCAACAGCATAAACGTCTAGTATGAATTTGGCACTACAAATGTCACAATACAAAAAAAGAAATTTATTTCAAAACTGCAATCCATTTTGGAGTATTAAGGTACCGTCACACGCGACAATTTTGCTAGGCAATTTGACTGGCAATTTGCTGGTTGGAGTGAAATCATGAACACATTGTTCTATTTTGTTGCCGTGTACAAATGAAACAATGTGTCGATGATTTCACTGCAACCAGCAAATTGCCAGTGAAATTGCTAGCAAAATTGCCGAGTGTGACGGTACCTTTAGTCTTTCATTATATAGGATTTCAATATGTACTGCTATGTTGTCAGCACAAGGGTTGAGCATTAGTGATGAGCGACTAGTAAGATATTTGGGTTCAGATAGTTCTAACTGAATACTTTGAATGAGTAACGAATCCAGTGCAGGTCAATGAGGAACTCACTCTGATCCGAATACTGAAACAGTTCAAAGTATTCAGTTAGAGCTATCCGAACCCAAATATCATACTACTCGCTCATCACTAGTGAGCATGTCAGTGCTGTAGAAGAGAGCACTAGAGCACTGACATGCATGCCACTAGCGCTGACAACATACAAGTACACATTACAATCCTATCTGATAAAGGCCTGATGGGCTAAAACATAATTGCATAACATGGATTGCAGTTTCAAATAAATTCCTTTTTTTCTCGCATCAATTTTGGACCGCCAAGTTCTTAGTAGATATTATTGGAGTGGAATCCTACTGAGCACCCAAAAACGTAGTGCTACATATCTCTTAAGGTACCGTCACACGCGGCAATTTTGCTAGCAATTTCACTGGCAATTTGCTGGTTGCAGTGAAATCATGGACACATTGTTCTATTTTGGTGCCGTGTACAAATGGAACAATGTGTCCATGATTTCACTGCAATCAGCAAATTGCCAGTGAAATTGCTTGCAAAATTGCCGCGTGTGACGCTACCTTTACCTGAGCATCATAAATACCCTGTTTCCCCTAAAATAAGACACTCTGTTATCTAACTTGTTGCCCCCAAAAATTCACTATGTCTTATTTTCAGGGGATGTCTTATTTTTCCATCATCCCCCTCCAAGCCCCAATATTCCCATGTAGCCCCCAATATCCCCACCATTCCTTGCAGCCCCCAATATTCCCATGCAATATCCCCTCCCGTCTTATTTTAGGGGAAACAGAGTAGTTACTGAACACATAAAGGTAATGCCCCAAAGAGCTGGAAAGGCTGAACTTTTACTTTATCTTTATTTGTACCCATTGAGCCTTTTTCTGCTACAATGCTACATTCAGGGTACTTGAAAACACTAAGTTTAGGCACTAATTTACAAGAAATACATCAATAAATTATGGAAGGTTAATCAAAATAATATGACATATTGGAGATATCATTCCTGAAGATGTGAATATATATATATAAGCTTGAGAAAGGGCCTCCGGTCCGAAACGTCGCCACGCCATTGGCAATAAAGGTTCACTTGATATCAATTTTGTGCTGCTTTTTCCTTTTTTGGATTACATATATATATAATTATACATATATATATATATGTATATACATGACCATGCCCACTCCATATGTCCCACCCACTAAACATGATCCCGCCCAATCCATACAATCACACCCACTCCACATAGCACACTCACTCCATGTAGCCACACGTAGCCATGCCCCCTCCACATAGCTACGGCCACTACACATAGCCATATCTGCTACATGTTAGCTTATAACATTCTGTGACAAGATCATTCTGATCTTATGGCTCATAAGCAAAAGAATGTGACTGAATTATTGTCACTAACAGAAAAGCTGATCTGATTATGTGACAACGTAAACAGAAATGGAAGAAAGGGAGGCAAGAGCTGCTTTCTCAAGAGCCATGGAAATAAGGAGGTAAGAATCATTTCCAATTTGACTGGCATTTGCAATGTCCATTAAAAAGACTCAGTGACAGTCCTTGAAAGTAGTAGGGATTGATTTCGCAATCTCCATACTTTTCTCATGGCTCAACTTTAACGTGACCTGTTTAAGAGTTGGAATGCCAAAATCTGTCCCTAGCTACACCCACTTCACATAGCCACACCCTTTCATAGCTCCACCTTTATGGCCTGGCCCCCATTCACAATGTATCTATGTACGTCCACTAAATGAATTTGCACCGTTGCACCTACAATCACAAAATTTTGCACACACATCCCATTTGACTCAGGGAGGCAAGAATTACAGAAATGGGTTCAGAAATGGAAGAAAGGGAGGAAAAACTGCTTTCTCAAGGGCCATGGAAGAAAGGGAGGGAAAAATAATTTCCAATTTGACTGGCATTTGCAATGTCCATTAACAAGGCTCAGGGACAGTCCTTGAAAGTAGTAGGGATTGATTTGCAATCTCTGTGCTTTTCTCATGGTCAACTTTACGTGGCCTGTTCAAGAGTTGGAACTGCCAAAAATCTGTTCCTAGCCACACCTCCTTCACATAGCCCCACCCTTTCATAGCTCCACCTTCATGGCCCGGCCACTATCCACATTGTATGTATGTACGTCCACTAAATGAATTTGCACCATTGCATCTACAATCACAAAATTTTGCACACACACCTCATTTGACTCAGGGTTTGTAGTGGGGTGTGGATTTGGGGTGCAGGTTTGGGGGGTGCGGGTGCACTGGGGGCATTTTTGGTGGGGCGGGTTTGGAGGGGTGTGGGTTAAGGGGGGTGGGGGAGCAATTATTAGGGGGGTGTGGGTGCAGGTTAGGGGAGGGTGCATGGGGCAGGTTTGAAGGTGCGGTGGGGTGAGGAATAGGTTTGGTGGGGAATGTGGTTGGATGAGGCGAGTTGGGGGGGAGCTGTGGGGGGGCAGGATTGGTGCGTATAGTGTACATACATACAGATACACAGACATATACTCAGCTTATAAGAACAGTTAGTTACTGTGCCCGGGCAACGGCTCTACAGCCAGTATTTATATATCTTATATATAAAACCCGAAGGCCACTTCCTGAAAAGGCGAAGGCCACTTCCGTGACGGACTTCGCCCAGGGGCTGGTGACGTCATCCAGTGCAGGGCCCCCCTGCTACAGGCAGCGGCACAGGAACGTTCCGACCTCGGAAGTTCCGAGTGCCCTTTAGCCACTCCCCTCCACCCTCTGCCCTCCAGACACTAGCTACATACCGGGGGGGCAGGGGGGGCCCATTGACCGCCACCTCGGGGGCCACACAAGCCCTGGGGGTACCCGTGCTTCCTGCCGTGTGCCTGGAGAGGAGGGAGGGCGGGACTTCCTCTCCTGCAGCTCTGGCCGCCCCTCCTCTCCTGCTACAGTAGTACACCGGATGGCCGGCCCGCGGTGAGTCTGCCCTGCCGGCTCCAGCAGCCTCTGCCCTCCAGCCTCCTCTGCCCTGGCCTCTGCCCTCCAGCCTCCTCTGCCCTGGCCTCTGCCCTCCAGCCTCCACTGCCCTAGCCTCTGCCCTCCAGCCTCCTCTGCCCTGGCCTCTGCCCTCCTGCCTCCTCTGCCCTGGCCTCTGCCCTGGCCTCTGCCCTCCAGCCTCCTCTGCCCTGGCCTCTGCCCTCCAGCCTCCTCTGCCCTGGCCTCTGCCCTCCAGCCTCCTCTGCCCTGGCCTCTGCCCTCCAGCCTCCTCTGCCCTGGCCTCTGCCCTCCAGCCTCCTCTGCCCTTCAGCCTCCTCTGCCCTGGCCTCTGCCCTCCAGCCTCCTCTGACCTGCCCTCTGCCCTGGCCTCTGCCCTCCATCCTCCTCTGCCCTGGCCTCTGCCCTCCAGCCTCCTCTGCCCTGGCCTCTGCCCTCCATCCTCCTCTGCCCTGGCCTCTGCCCTCCAGCCTCCTCTGCCCTGGCCTCTGCCCTCCAGCCTCCTCTGCCCAGGCCTCTGCCCTCCAGCCTCCTCTGCCCTGGCCTCTGCCCTCCAGCCTCCTCTGCCCTCCAGCCTCCTCTGCCCTGGCCTCTGCCCTCCAGCCTCCTCTGCCCTGGCCTCTGCCCTCCAGCCTCCTCTGCCCTGGCCTCTGCCCTCCAGCCTCCTCTGCCCTGGCCTCTGCCCTCCAGCCTCCTCTGCCCTGGCCTCTGCCCTCCAGCCTCCTCTGCCCTGGCCTCTGCCCTGGCCTCTGCCCTCCAGCCTCCTCTGCCCTCCCCTATGCCCTGACCTCTGCCCTTCAGCCTCCTCTGCCCTGGCCTCTGCCCTCCAGCCTCCTCTGCCCTGGCCTCTGCCCTCCAGCCTCCTCTGCCCAGGCCTCTGCCCCCCAGCCTCCTCTGCCCTGGCCTCTGCCCTCCAGCCTCCTCTGCGCTCCAGCCTCCTCTGCCCTGGCCTCTGCCCTCCAGCCTCCTCTGCTCTGGCCTCTGCCCTCCAGCCTCCTCTGCCCTCCCCTCTGCCCTGACCTCTGCCCTTCAGCCTCCTCTGCCCTGGCCTCTGCCCTCCAGCGTCCTCTGCCCTGGCCTCTGCCCTCCAGCCTCCTCTGCCCAGGCCTCTGCCCTCCAGCCTCCTCTGCCCTGGCCTCTGCCCTCCAGCCTCCTCTGCCCTCCAGCCTCCTCTGCCCTGGCCTCTGCCCTCCAGCCTCCTCTGCTCTGGCCTCTGCCCTCCAGCCTCCTCTGCTCTGGCCTCTGTCCTCCAGCCTCCTCTGCCCTCCAGCCTCCTCTGCCCTCCAGCCTCCTCTGCCCTGGCCTCTGCCCTCCAGCCTCCTCTGCCCTGGCCTCTGCCCTCCAGCCTCCTCTGCCCTGACCTCTGCCCTT
Organism: Allobates femoralis; assembly: GCA_033576535.1. Lineage (NCBI taxonomy): Eukaryota > Metazoa > Chordata > Amphibia > Anura > Aromobatidae > Allobates > Allobates femoralis. The sequence goes on along the minus strand of JARQOC010000003.1, from coordinate 744,089,659 downwards.
CAGCCTCCTCTGCCCTGGCCTCTGCCCTCCAGCCTCCTCTGCCCTGGCCTCTGCCCTCCAGCCTCCTCTGCCCAGGCCTCTGCCCTCCAGCCTCCTCTGCCCTCCCAGCCTCCTCTGCCCTCCAGCCTCCTCTGCCCTGGCCTCTGCCCTCCAGCCTCCTCTGCTCTGGCCTCTGCCCTCCAGCCTCCTCTGCTCTGGCCTCTGCCCTCCAGCCTCCTCTGCTCTGGCCTCTGCCCTCCAGCCTCCTCTGCCCTCCAGCCTCCTCTGCCCTGGCCTCTGCCCTCCAGCCTCCTCTGCCCTGGCCTCTGCCCTCCAGCCTCCTCTGCCCTGGCCTCTGCCCTCCAGCCTCCTCTGCCCTGGCCTCTGCCCTCCAGCCTCCTCTGCCCTGGCCTCTGCCCTCCAGCCTCCTCTGCCCAGGCCTCTGCCCTCCAGCCTCCTCTGCCCTCCAGCCTCCTCTGCCCTGGCCTCTGCCCTCCAGCCTTCTCTGCCCTGGCCTCTGCCCTCCAGCCTCCTCTGCCCTCCCCTCTTCCCTGGCCTCTGCCCTCCAGCCTCCTCTGCCCTGGCCTCTGCCCTCCAGCTTCCTCTGCCCTGCCCTCTGCCCTCCAGCCTCCTCTTCCAGTCCTCTGCCCTCCTGCCTCCGCTGTCCTCTCCCAGTCCTCTGCCCTCCTGCCTCCGCTCTCCTCTCCCAGTCCTCTGCCCTCCTGCCTCTGTTCTCCTCTGCCCTACAGCCTCCGCTCTCCTCTCCCTGTCCTCTGCCCTCCAGCCTCTGCTCTCCTCTGCCCTACAGCCTCCGCTCTCCTCTCCCTCTCCTCCGCCCTCCAGCCTCCACTCGCTTCTCCCTGTCCTCTTCCCTCCAGCCTCCGCTCTACTCTCCCTGTACTCTGCCCTCCAGCCTCCAGCCTCCGCCCTCCTCTGCCCTCCAGCCTCCGCTCTCCTCTCCCTGTCCTCTGCCCTCCAGCCTCCGCCCTCCTCTGCCCTCCAGCCTCCGCTCTCCTCTCCCTGTCCTCTGCCCTCCAGCCTCCGCTCTCCTCACCCCTCCAGCCTCCGCTCTCCTCACCCCTCCATATGCAATGTACAGTATGTGTGTGTATATGTGTGTATGTACGCACTTCCGTCACTTTGTCCACACTTCCCTCAACTTTGTACACACACATACACACACACACACTCCGCTATACTTACCACCGGCCCTGCGTCCGCTGCCTGGATCCTCAGTTGACATGTCACTGCCCCCAAACTACTGGATCCAATATAGCGTCCAAGATGTCTCGCTAAACTACCCGCACAACATATTGGATCCAGTCGTCCGGGGGCGGCGACATGTCGACTCAGGATCCAGGCGGCGGGGAAGACGCAGGGTCGGTGGTAAGTATAGCAGAGTGTACGTGTGTGCTTACCACTCTGCCCACGGCGCTGTGCTGACCACTCTGCCCACGGCGCTGCACTGACCACTCTGCCCACGGCGCTGCACTGACCACTCTGCCCACGCCGCTGCGCTGACCACTCTGCCCACGCCGCTGCGCTGACCACTCTGCCCACGCCGCTGCGCTGACCAATCTCACCGCACTCACTGCTAACCACTGAGCCACCCCACTCACTGCTAACCACTGAGCCACTGCACTCACTGCTAACCACTGAGCCACTGCACTCACTGCTAACCACTGAGCCACCGCACTCACTGCTAACCACTGCGCCACCGCACTCACTGCTAACCACTGCGCCACCGCACTCACTGCTAACCACTGCGCCACCGCACTCACTGCTAACCACTGCGCCACCGCACTCACTGCTAACCACTGCGCCACCGCACTCACTGCTAACCACTGCGCCACCGCACTCACTGCTAACCACTGCGCCACCGCACTCACTGCTAACCACTGAGCCACCGCACTCACTGCTAACCACTGAGCCACCGCACTCACTGCTAACCACTGAGCCACCGCACTCACTGCTAACCACTGAGCCACCGCGCTGTGCTAACCACTGAGCCACCGCGCAGTGCTACCCACTGAGCCACCGCGCAGTGCTAACCACTGACCCACCTCTATACACACAATTAATTTCACCGCACTCCCCTAACTATTACTAAATAAACTATATATGGATTCTAGACTACCCGATTCTTTAGAATCGGGCTGCCATCTAGTATATATATATATATATATATATATATATATATATACACATATATATATATATATACACATATATATATATATATATATATATATACTGTATATGAGGTAGAAGTAGACTTGCTAAACAGAGAATTAAAAACACCTAAGGTAACTTGGGAGGGGTCAACTGTTTGGCATCCTTGCACGAGGGATAACTCAATAACCCCTTTCAAATGCACCTGCTGATTCTCTTCTGTCTCCTCCACATCCTTCTGCATGTAGCATTCACCTTGAGGGTTTCCAAAAGCACAACGATGTTGATGAACGTGTATAGATTGATGATCTTCTACCATCCTCTGTTTTATCTTTGGGAGTGTTTATTCCAAGATATATATCAGAGGGATGACATTGTAGAGTCACCGTTCTCACTACTAGTATCCTCTTCAAAGGGTTTCAGTAGTTAATATCTATCCATCACCAGCAGCAAATGGTAGATTTCAAAGTAACCCAAGTTTTAGTTTCCTGATGCATAATTTAATCAGCCATCACTTTATGTTGCTCACATAGATGTTGAAACATATACAGTGTTGTGTTCCTTAGAGGTTGGGACATTGTAAATTAGGTGATGCTCAGGCAGATCATTTGCCAGCCCTCTATTGTTCAGCCAGTTGGTGGCTGCAGCTGGCCATCACTTTGCTGAATACATGAGGAGCAAATTACAAAATACCTGTATTGGACACTATAGATATTTTTCTAATAATTTTTAAACCTTGAACTGTATGACATTTGCTTTTTACTATTTATTCATTGAGCTATTTCAACTTTAGGGTTTGTAAATGGATAGGAAGCTATTGATATACTATGTACACCAAGCGACCAGCACTTCATTAATAACTCTACTTTCACATTCCTTCTGATCTTTTCATATTACCAACATCACTATAATCATAAAGAAATTGAAAGTGGCCGATTCAATGGTGATATAGGTTGGTGCCAGAGAATAATTATTCAGTCTACTTGCTGAAGTAGGACGTAGAGTGTTATATCTGTATTCTACATGCAATAGCTGTAAGGCTGGGGTCACACACACAGATATTTGTGCAGATATTGTTCACAGATCTCTGGTTGCAGTGAAATCATGGACATATGGTTCCATTTTGTGGCTGTGTACAAATGGAGCAATCTGTCCATGATTTCACTGCAACCAGAGATCTGTGAACAATCTCTGCCCAGATATCTGTGTGTGTGACCCCAGCCTAAGTCAGGTCATATTAGTCTTTGTCCTTCTTCCAACAGTAACCTGTGATGATCAGATGCAATGAAGAAAGAAAAGCTGAAAAACGATGACACCAGCTCTTTTTTCACATCTTCTACTTTCACTGCTATTTAGAGCCAAGGGCAATGTTATGACACAAATGACCGAGATTCATGGTCATTGTTTCTAGTGCAGATAGAGAGCGACACATGTGAAATGTCTTTAAGGAGCAACTGGTTTATAACAAGATTGGATCCATCTTTCTGTGACTGTTTTTACCCACTAAGCTTTTTTTAACAGATGCTATGATCTCTGACAAAAATGCCAAAAAAAAAGGGAAATGGAGCGCACATAGAGTAATTTCCTTTTGTACAATTATCCTCAGTGCCCCCCTTTAGTGGAAGGACTCACCTGATTTGGTTGTGCAAGTCACAACCAACTAACTCCGCTCTCTCTTATGGTCGCAGCAGGTGCCCAGCAAAAGTAAGGATCCAAAGGGTTAACAGAAAGTGCTGGGTTTCATAGATCCACCGCGCTGACCTCCAGTGAAGACAAACAGAGTGATGTATAAAACTCTGTTTAATGGGTAATTTGCCTACCGGTTTCGTGATTTCAGTTATCACTTCATCAGGGCCCTGATGAAGTGATAACTGAAATCACGAAACCGGTAGGCAAATTACCCATTAAACAGAGTTTTATACATCACTCTGTTTGTCTTCACTGGAGGTCAGCGCGGTGGATCTATGAAACCCAGCACTTTCTGTTAACCCTTTAAAAATGCCAAAAAGCAGTTCTGGCCATATGGCTATATTATGTATATTATGTTCAAAATTTTGTGGAGGTTATTTTTTATAAATAAATTATATGCTGTATTTTTCATTCTATAAGACGCATCAAACTATAAGACACATCTAGATTTTACAGAATAGAAATAGGGTAAAAATGTTGAAATAAAAAATGTGGTTATGACACACTGTTATGGGGAAATCTGCTATTTACATTATTATGGGAGTAATGTCCCCCAAATCTGTACTCCCATGCTGGGCGTCTTCCAGGAATCTATGGCCCCAATCTTAGTGTATATGTCCTTCATCCTTGTCCCATACTGGTATATATGATCCCCATCCTGGTATATATGCTCCCCATACTGGTATATGTGATCCCAATCCTGGTATATATGGTCCTCCTACTGGGCCCATCCTGGTATATATGGCCCCCTATCCATGTCCCATCCAAGAATATGTGGCCCTCATCCTGGGCCAATCCTGGTATATATGACCCCATCCTGGTATATATGTCCCTCATGCTGGGTCCAGCCTAATAAATAGAACCCAATTCTAGTATATATGGCCCTCATCTCAGGCCCATCCTGGTATATATATCCCAATCCTGGTATTTATGGCACTCACCCATAGCCCATCCTGGTATATATGGTCCCATCCTAGTATATATGACTTTATCATAGTGTTTATGGCTCCCATCACAGCACAGATATAAAATGAAAGTATGCTCTCTTTTCCTCAACTCCCTTGGTGCGCGCTGTCTTCTTCTGATGGCGGCAACTGACTTCAGTGTGTAAGTGGGGCAACACATGACGTCAACTGCTAGGATATTAGCTGCTAACCACTCGCGATTATGGGCATGAGTAGCAGTGAGTATGCCCAAAATTCTGACCACTTCTTGGTGCTAACATCACAAAGCACTCACTGATCTCAATTCCCTTGTCATATCCTTAACTCGTAACTGAGTGGGATATTGACTAAAAGGGCCACATAATATGGTGGTTATGGTGGTCTCCGCAAGGATTCCACCCCAGGGCTAGGTCCTTCCCTGGAGGGATATCTGGCTAGTCCCGTGTTTGAGACTCTTAATTGAGGCTCCACGGACTCCATTTGCACTTCTTGGTGCTGGGAGTGCAGAGAGGTGGCTGGGAGATTATGCGCATGGAGAGCAGTGAATATTTATCTTCTTCAACAGTGGGCCCATGTGTTAGCCCCAGCGCTGACTCATGCTTGCTGCAACACTGCTCCTGTCCACTGTGACCCCTTGCTACAGCCACAGCCAAATACATCTGGACAGTAAGACTCACCTCTCACTTGCCCTCAAAATTTTGGGGATAAAGTGAATCTTATAGTCTGACATACACAGTAACTATTGAATACCGTATATACTCGTGTATAAGCCGACCCGTGTATAAGCCGACCCCCCTACTTTTGCCCCAAAAATCTGGAAAAACCTATTGACTCGTGTATAAGCCGAGGGTGGACCCCAGCACAGGTATACAGCCCCCAGCAGTGTGGTATACAGGCCTCCCCAGTGGTAGTATACAGCAGCCCCAGTGGTAGTATACAGATTCCCCAGCAGCCCCAGTGGTAGTATACAGATTCCCCAGCAGCCCCAGTGGTAGTATACAGATTCCCCAGAAGCCCCAGTGGTAGTATACAGATTCCCCAGCAGCCCCAGTGGTAGTATACAGGAGCCCCAGCAGCCCCAGTGGTAGTATACAGATTCCCCAGCAGCCCCAGTGGTAGTATACAGATTCCCAGCAGCCCCAGTGGTAGTATACAGGAGCCCCAGCAGCCCCAGTGGTAGTATACAGGAGCCCCAGCAGCCCCAGTGGTAGTATACAGATTCCCCAGCAGCCCAGTGGTAGTATACAGGAGCCCCAGCAGCCCCAGTGGTAGTATACAGGAGCCCCAGCAGTCCCAGTGGTAGTATACAGATTCCCCAGCAGCCCCAGTGGTAGTATACAGATTCCCCAGCAGCCCCAGTGGTAGTATACAGGAGCCCCAGCAGCCCCAGTGGTAGTATACAGGAGCCCCAGCAGCCCCAGTGGTAGTATACAGGAGCCCCAACAGCCCCAGTGGTAGTATACAGGAGCCCCAGCAGCCCCAGTGGTAGTATACAGCAGCCCCAGGGGTATACAGCAGGCCCCCAGGGGTACATATAGCAGCCCCCAGGGGGTACCCAGCAGCCCCCAGGGGGTACCCAGCAGCCCCCTGGGGGTACCAACAGCCCCCTGGGGGTACCCAGCAGCCCCCAGGGGTACCCAGCAGCCCCCTGGGGGTACCAGCAGTCCCCTGGGGGTACCAACAGCCCCCTGGGGGTACCAACAGCCCCCAGGGGGTACCCAGCAGCCCCCAGGGGGTACTCAGCAGCCCCCTGGGGGTACCAACAGCCCCCAAAAGCTGGCACTGTCCCCCCTTGTAAGGGCCCCCCCCCGCTGCTTATACATTACCATCCCGGTGTTCTGATCGGCGCCGCTCCTCGGTGCTGCTTCTTCATCCTCCCGTCCGCGCTGGCTGCATCCGGGATCTCCGGCCGTCGCGCGATGATGTCATATCGCTGCGACAGCCGGAGATCCCGGATGCAGCCAGCGCGGACGGGAGGATGAAGACGCACCGAGGAGCGGCGCCGATCAGAACACCGGGATGGTAATGTATAAGCAGCGGGGGGGGGGGGGGCCCTTACAAGGGGGGACAGTGCCAGCTTTTGGGGGGCTTATATGAACTGCTTCCCCCTGCCGCTGATTGACAGGGGGAAGCAGTGCATATATAATGAGCGGCCCCACGTGACGGGGCCGCTCATACAGCAGCCTCCCCCCGCCTCCTCCAGCCTCCACAGCCCCGGGACACAGCCCACCCACTCCATGTACCGTATATGACCCGTGTATAAGCCGAGGGGGGGACTTTTCAGCCCAAATTTTGGGCTGAAAAACTCGGCTTATACACGAGTATATACGGTAATTTACTATTATTAAACTTCATAAAGTATCTTATTCTACAAACCTTTGTGATTTTTCAAGATATTTACTTGCTGTCGTGAATATCAGCCTGGTAAAGGATATTGTTGCCAACTGCATAACCGTCCATTTGTCATCTCTCCTGAAAACGTCATTAACCTGTTAATCATCTTAAATGTTATTTATATGTAGGTATTAAGATAACTTGATAGCATACACATTTGTTTCTTTTTATGTGGGTAAGAATCCACTGGGCACTTCTGACATCTCACCAGAGAACAAAGAATTGGGAATTGAAATTTGAGATGCTAAATTCTGTTTTTAATTTCTCCTAACTAGTGATGAGCGAGTATGCTCGGCGCGACTCGGTACTCGCACGAGTATTTCGGTACTCGGGGTGCTCTGCGAGCACCGAGTACTGCCGAGATGCTCGGACTGCTCGGTAATAAATAGCGATCTGAGACACATACACTGCTCCCTTCAGTGCACACAGTGAGCTGGCACCATACAGGGAGCAGATTAATTGATAGGATCCCTCTGGGGGCCACAGCAAGGTGTTATATGCTGCGGCGATTTGAAAAAGCCCACCCTCCTGCCCTTTTCCGGAATTACTCGTTTTATAACCGGAAGTCTGTGGGCGGAGCCTGTCACTCATTGACTTACATTGGGCTCGGTGCTCTGGCCGAGTACAAGAGTATCTTGAGATGCTCGGCCAGAGCACCGAGCACCCGAGCATTTTAGTGCTCGCTCATCACTACTCCTAACATCATCTGTTGGGACAGAGTTGGAAAGCCTCCTTACAGATAAAATATTTAGGCAATGAATCTAAGGCAAGGGTCACACATACCATCCATTTTTTAGAGTGTTTGTAAAAGCAAATCCATTTTTTTAGGCTGCATTTTGTGCCTCCTGTGCCCCTGAACGTTTTTTGGACTTAGTCATTTTTTCTTAAAAAATGCATATGCGTTAATGCATGGTACCTATCTGTACCATGCATTAACTGATGCGTTTTCCATAGAGCCTCTTATAAAAAAAATGCTATGCGTTTTTTTCCTGCACCCAAAAACATTGCATGCAACACTTTTTGGAGGCAGGAAACAACAGAATAGTGTTTTTGAAAAAAACACGTAAATGCCCCATCCGTTAACGGAATTCACTTTTTGGTCCAAAGTCCGAAAAATGATGCCAAAAACAGATCCAGGGCAAAACGGATGGCATATGTGACCTTAGCCTATCTTTAACATCAGTATCAGATTTGTTGGGGGTCAACATTCAGCACTATCCAAAAATCAGCTGTTGCAGTTTCCTTATCAGATTCATGGAGCCAGAATTGCACAGTACCATTTTCACTGTAGTTCCCATTCTCAGATATTGCAGCTCAGCAACTATTCACTTTAATATGAATTCAGAGGCAAATCAAGGACTTAAGGTTGTAAAACAGGAACACATATCGGCCCATATTACCTAATAAATTAGTGAATGAACAGCGGCGTAACGATCGCGGTCGCAGCAGTCGCGGCTGAGACCGGGCCCGGTCCTGGACCTGTAGGGGGGCCCGCGCCTCCAGCCGTGCCCCGCTGCCGCGATCGCAGCTCCTGCTTCACTTGGATGTGCGTCCCCAAGGACATACATCCATGTGACAGCGCGGCTCCGACACTCTGTGTCAGAGGTGAGGAGGTGAAGGGAGGGAGCCTCCTGCTTCCTGCTGTTGATCCCACCCCTCCTCTGATCTGCCGTCTTCCTACCCTGCGCTCCACTGGGGAGCGCATACAGCAGGTGGCACCTCCTCCATGGGCATGGAGAACAGGTGAAAGGGCCTGGACACAGTAGTGAGAGGGGGGCCTGGGACACAGCAGGTGAGGGGGAGGCCTGGGACACAGCAGGTGAGAGGGGGGCCTGGGACACAACAGGTGAGGGGGTGGAACAGGAGGGGGGCCTGGGACACAGCGGGTGAGAGGAGGGCCTGGGACACAGCAGGTGAGAGGGGGGCCTGGGACACAGCAGGTGAGAGGGGGGCCTGGGAGACAGCAGGTGAGAGGGGGCCTGGGAGACAGCAGGTGAGAGGGGGGTCTGGGTGACAGCAGGTGAGAGGGGGGCCTGGGACACAGCAGGTGAGAGGGGGTCTGGGACACAGCAGGTGAGAGGGGGACCTGGGACACAGCAGGTAAGAGGGGGCTTGGGATACAGCAGGTGAGAGGGGGCCTGGGAGACAGCAGGTGAGAGGGGGGCCTGGGACACAGCAGGTGAGAGGGGTGCCTGAGAGACAGCAGGTGAGAGGGGGGAATGGGAGATAGCAGGTGAGAGGGGGCCTGGGTGTTTCATATATAAGGCTGCATATATACTACTGCACTATACGAAGAGGCTATGAGGCTGTATAATGCCATATGGAGAGGCTATGAGGCTTTATTATACTATATGGAGAGGCTATGAGGCTGAAATATACTATATGGACAGGCTATGAGGCTGTATTATACTATATGGAGAGAATATGAGGCTGCATTATGCTATAAGGAGAGGCTATGAGGCTGTATTATACCATATGGAGAGGCTATGAGGCTGTATTATACCATATGGAGAGGCTATGAGGCTGTATTATGCCATGAGGAGAGGCTATGAGGCTGTATTATACCATATGGAGAGGCTATGAGGCTGTATAATACCATATGGAGAGTCTATGAGGCTGTATTATGCTATAAGAAGAGGCTACGAGGCTGCATTATGCTATGAGGAGAGGCTATGAGGCTGTATTATAATATATGGAGAGGCTATGAGGCTGTATTATGCTATATGAAGAGGCTATTAGGCTGTATCATTCTATATGAAGAGGCCATGTGGCTGTATTATGCTATATGGAGAGGCTATGAAGCTGTATTATACTATATGGAGAGGCTATGAGGCTTTATTATACTATATTGAGAGGCTATGAGGCTGCATTATATTAAATGGAGAGGTTATGAGGCTGCATTATACTATATGGAGAGGCTATGAGGCTGCACTATACTATATGGAGAGGCTATGAGGCTGTAGTACACTATATGGAGAGAATATGAAGCTGTATTACACTATATGGAGAGGTTATGAGGCTGTATTATAATATATGGAGAGGCTATGAGGCTGTATTATGCTATATGAAGAGGCTATTAGGCTGTATCATTCTATATGAAGAGGCCATGTGGCTGTATTATGCTATATGGAGAGGCTATGAAGCTGTATTATACTATATGGAGAGGCTATGAGGCTTTATTATACTATATTGAGAGGCTATGAGGCTGCATTATACTAAATGGAGAGGTTATGAGGCTGCATTATACTATATGGAGAGGCTATGAGGCTGCACTATACTATATGGAGAGGCTATGAGGCTGTAGTACACTATATGGAGAGAATATGAAGCTGTATTACACTATATGGAGAGGTTATGAGGCTGTATTATACTATATGGAGAGGCAATGAGGCTGTATTATGCTATATTAGGGGCTATGAAGCTGTATTATGCTATATGGGAAGCTATGAGGCTGTATTATGCTATATGGAGGGATGTGCGGCTGCATTATATTATATGGAGGATAATGGGGGTTTATTATAATAATTGACTGACTATGGGGGCTAACTTATGAATGGACCAAGAAAAGAGAGGGGGGGGGACAAGAGGCGCAATAGTGCCCTTATCACTAGACACTGAAACAAGTAGGTGAGAAAAGGTCCACTCACCTAGTCCAGTTGTGCCACCCACAACTGGTTAGAAGGCCTGATAGAATAAGTGTCCTGATGGCTGCTGCTGGACTTCCACCGGTCTCCACTCGGGTAGACGAAATAGAAGCTCTGGGAAAGGAAGGTGTGTCACAGTCCGCGCTGCCAAGAAATCCGCTCGTAAATGACGCTAGTAATCGGTGTTCAAATCAATCCTTTTTATTCATCCAACGCGTTTCAACGCCCTCCTGGCAGATCCCTGAGGAAGACGCCAGGAGGGCGTTGAAACGCGTTGGATGAATAAAAAGGATTGATTTGAACACCGATTACTAGCGTCATTTACGAGCGGATTTCTTGGCAGCGCGGACTGTGACACACCTTCCTTTCCCAGAACTTATGAATGGAGGACTATGGGATGCATTATAATACATGGAGGACTATGGGGGTACATTGTAATATATGGAGAAATATGGGGATGCATTATAATACTTGGATGACTATGGTGTAGGGAGGAAAGGACCATATAAACCAGGATGGGGGACATATATTCCAGGATAAGGGCCATATTCCAGGAGGAGGACCATATGTATCATTATGAGGGACATTAATGCATAATTAAGGGGAGAGGGGTCAGTTTGTGAGTCTTTAGAGAATTTAAAAAGTTACATGAGGCCCATTCATCTGACCAATGTGTGTGTGTGGGGGGGGGGGGGGGAGGCCCAGGTCTAAATTTCGCACAAGGGCCCGCCAGACTCTGGTTACGCCACTGTGAATGAATATGGGAAAATCGATTTACAGAACTCTGGTCTATTGGCCAGGTCAATACTCATTGATCACTGAACAGGAGAACTGCAAATTTCCTTATCTAGCTCCATTCCTGACTTCTCTTTTGATTAGCCAGGTGGACTGGCCCATTATTGTGTAGAGTGTGCATCGAATATATCATGACAATCTGGCTAATCAACAGAAGAGTTAGGAATATTAGAGATTTACAGATCTCCTGCCCAACGGTCATAGAGTATTAACCTTGGCCGATGGACTGAAGTCTTGTAAATTGATTCTTCCATCTCTAATTGTGCCTATTAGCATGGGTGTTGGTAAACATTAAAAAATAACATACTGTATATAATTCTATAGCACATAAACTGACATTAAATCATCACACACACATTACATATATAAATCTAGATAAAAAGCAAGGAGTGTAGCCCAAAACTAAAACACTCCAGCTGGCATGCTGATCCTATGCATGTCATGATGCAACATCTCTCCCCCAATGTGGACAGAATGGTGTTCTCTCTCCCTAGTAAACCACTATTTCCATGGGGCTGGCATAGCCTGCAGAAGAGCCATGCATGTTTACATCAGTCAAAAATCTGAATTGCTACAAGTTATTTTTACTGACATGTCACTGGAATTTCCATTACATTGTATCTGAAAACAATAAAATAAATGTCAAAAGAAAATTAGTGAATTTCTTACATAACCTTTACTGTATCTGTGATTACACAAATGTTACAAATACTGATAAATGACAAAACTCACTGGAGATGTTAAAGCGTAACCATCATTTAAATTTCTATTTAATAACAATTTAGAGCATTTTAATAAACTATCAAATATACTTTATAAGTGTAATCTGGAAGAAAACCTTCCAAAAATCTTCCAGAAGATGTCCTCACTAGATTGCTTCTGAAGGAGACATATGTTCATTATGAGTTAGATCCGTCTTCAAGCTCCACACACTGAATACGGCCATGTAACCATATAAGGGTGGAGGGGTGTGGCCTACACAGTGTGCAAGCTCCTGACTGCAGCTGATGAGATTACAATGTATCAGATTATTTCAGGCCACAGCACAGTGCTGAGCTCTATCAGGTTCATTGCAAACTCCTCTTTTCTTGGCACAAGCCTCCGATCTGTCACCTGGCTCCTTTTCTGCTCAGTTACAATCTCTGTTGCCCCTTCTCTGCTGACACATCACAATGCTCACTATCAGCTGTGCTCTCAGGAGCTGTGACTTCAGAAGAGCAGATGTGCGCTCCTGAGTGTGAGCAATGCATTATGGGAGTTGAGGGAAGTTGTGGAAATACACAGTCCTGGAAGACACTGAGGGACGCTGGAGACTCTTACACAGCCATCAAATGCAGTTTTTAAAAGAGCACAAAAAATGAGAGAAAATAAGTCATATGGCCCAAAAAAAGCATCATCTTAGCTGCTATGTGACCCATCATTAACAACCAGTGCAGTATTGTGGTTTTTGTTTTCTTCAATGTAATGACACGCTTTAAATAGACTAATTGAACAATGTGTTCTGTGTCTGGCTTTTTTGTATTTATAACAACCATGTAATTATCATCCAGAAACAAATAAGAAGCGAAGACAAGGTGATAACACTGATGTTTCGCTTGATTACTTTAATGAATAATATGCTCTTCTGTCAGAAAGTTTCAGTTCAGTAATTATAACAGGTCATTTTAATAACAGGAAGAATGCCATAAATCTCAAGAAAAATGTTTTTTTTTTGTGATCTCAGGTTAATTTATTACAAAATGATATTCTTGTTTAATCTCTAGACCTAATTACAATTTACACATCCAGGCTTGTTTTAGTAGCCTACATGAAATTTAGTCTTAACTTTTGTCTGAATGAAGTGGGAGGATGGAGGAGGTTGGATAGAAAGAAAAACATGTCTCATAAGAGGAAAGAAAAAAGCAGATTTCTGTAATAAGTAATATTACTAGGATTCATGTATTTGTCAGTACTACTGATTTATATAAAGTTTGTAAAAAAAAAGACATTTCAATTTAAATGTAACCTGACAGCTGATTCTTGCTGACCAAACCACAGACAGAATGAATCAGAGACTGACACCGTTGTTTCATCCATGAATGGCACGCTTCACTCTTTAATTCTGAAGCAGTTGGGGCCCTTTCACATCAGCGTTTTTGCTGATTTGTGGCAGATTCGTCAGATTCACCGCATCTGCCGCGTAATGGCTACACTTGCGGCAAGCCGCGTTCATTCTCTATGGGACTTGCTGCAGGTGCGGCAAATGTGGTTTTTGCCACAGATCTGGCACTTGTGGCAGTTGCGAAAGGTTAAAAAACTGCTGCTAGCTGTGGTTTTTTTGACCTGCCACAAGTGCTGGAACGCAGCAAAAAAAACGCATTTGCTGTACCTACCGCAAGTCCCATAGAGAATGAATGGCGCTTGCCGCAAGTGCAGCCGTTACGTGGCAGATGCGGTAATCTGACGGATCAGCAAAAACGCTGATGTGAAAGGGGCCTTAAAAATTACCAAAACCCAATAAAATATTTTTAAGAGCCTTTTAGGAGAATGAGATTTAAAGGCTAGTCCAAGAGGGAGGTCTCTAATGACTTTTCCTGGATCCACTTTCTTAACCGACAGATCTCCTCCTATATACACATATAGGAAAAACATGTCCAGTGAAGTGAGAAAGAGAAAAGCCAGCAGAGACCTCCCTCTTGGACTAGTCCCACAGCTCTCCGTAAACTCCTTTGCGCCTCTCCTTTCATTCTCTCCTGTCTTGCTTGCTTCACTCTTCATCAAGCAGACCTCTGAGGTCACTCTATGTCATACCATAGTGTACTGACTTGGCCATGAGCGACACACTTTGTAAGGTTATGACATCGCAGTGTGCACTGCAATGTCACATTGTATGGGTGAGTATTAATTTATCTTTCTCCATTATATACTGTATATCATTGAATGTCAAAATTAGTCCTATACTCTGTAAGAGCAATGTGCAACACATGACTGGCAGCAAATGTCGACACCTCCTGCCACCCCTCTGCCCAACGTAGCCATCCCAGTTGGCAGCCCTGTTGGGGAATGGTCCCCACAGGGTGAAAGTGAGCCTGGTGGAGGTGGGGCTGAAGGTAAGTGTGGCCCATACTTGTTGTTTAGAATTTGGGCTGTCAAACCCGGACATGATGCATTACTGATGTTTATTGTTTTTGCTTTTGCTAAATGCAGATGGCCCAGCAGCTGTTGGCCGGTGGTCTGGAAGGGCCTCACCACCACCCAAAGGGAAGTGCGGGATGATGTCCAAAATTGTAAGTATTGTTACACATGCACAGAACATTGTAAAACAGAAAAACATGTTCCTGATGTTGTTTTCTTTCCCATCACACCAAACCATACAGGATTTGGTTGCTGCCCACCGTGAGGTGCAGGCCAATTTGGACAGAATGTGGGCCATCATCCAGTGTCTCACTGGTGGGCAGCCTGGGCTTGCCCTGCTGTTTTGCTGCAGCCATTATGAATCTGTTTGTTCTCCCCCCTTGTGTGTTCAGTGTGTGGCATGTTGCCATAATTGTCTGTTTTTGTGTTCATATTTTGTTTGTTTTTTAAAAAAAAAGGGGGATCCAAAATCCCACCAACCAAAAAAAAAACACCCAGCAGGGTCTGAGAACCCAAAAAATAATAACCCATTTTAACATTAACAACGAACATAAAAAAAAAAAAGGTCTCTACTCGGCCAAAAAAATAAAAAAAAGTGGCCCACAAAAAAAAAAAAATTCTTGGATTTACCCAATAAAATTATTGTGCAAATCCCACTACAGTATTTTGCGTCTTTTCCTATACACACAGAGGTGCAGGACTTTGTAGTCTACACATCTTTGGTAATACAACATCTGTCAGCCACAATTAAATGTGTAAGGGCTCACATTAGCATTGAATGTGCAAACATTACTTACAAAACACAGAAGGCCCGCAGGGAGGCACCCCATCAATGTATGTAGCACAAACAACATTTCTCACCCAATGTAACCCTGACAATATCACATATCCAATGGGAAAAACACTACTTCACATTATTGTATGGCAAACAACACAAACATGTTTTAAGGGCCGGGTACACACTTGTAGACCCATGTAGGGTATATAACTATTTTACCAAGGCATTGTCACACCTAGGGGCCAAAGGTATGTAGAAAATGTCAAAATACTGTATATACATTACCATGTGATAGTGGTTATGTGGCCTATACAAGTGAGACACATTCTTGCCCTGTAATACAACATCACAGTACATATATACACATACATGACACTTACACACCAAAAATGAGTTTTTCTGTAACAAACAAATTTATTATGTACATAAATAAACAAAAAACCAACACATACTGTTTACAAAACACAAACAATGTTTGGCCCCAAATAAATTGACAATTATTGGTAGTGTCTCTCCTCATGTTGGTATTCCCCTACTGTGTCAGACGTGGGTTGTGGCCCCATATCCCCAACCAGTAGGCCAACTCACGGGGTGGGGTTGTCTCAGGCCCCTGGACAAATCAGAAGTCTGTCTAGGCCCATACATAGGCGGCCTTGGACCATGGGACACTGACAACTGTCCAGTGGGGATGACAAGATGGGATGGTGCCGTCAGTGCCCCATCCTCGGCCGCTTCCAGGACCCAAATGATGAGCCTCTCAGCGTGTTTCCACTGCTCTGGGTCCAGCTTGGCCACCCGCTCGTTAGCTAGACGCCCAATCCCAGTGTTTGGCTGATTTTCTGTGTGAAGCAGCACCCTCTTTGCCCATGTTCCCAGCTCAGTCGTTGGAGGTGTTGTGAGGTGTCTATGAGTAATGACTGAGCTGGGCCCAGGGTGCTGCCCTGCCACACTGGGACCAGGCACAACCTCCCCCTCAGATGTTGATTGGGGAGGATCATCCATGGGTGACCACTCTTGGTTGGACTGCAACTCTGGAGGCTCCTGTAAATAAACAAAACAAAATGGTCAAACACTTATCATGTACCCCCAAATGTATGTTACAAATTACAGATAAGCAGCTGCAGCATGACCAAGCCAGTGTACTAGGTCAACACAAACATTGCACATATGAAAGCAAGACTATTGAACAGTGAAAAGTGTGCAGTCAACTCACCTGAGTGTACAACATGGTAAGTGATGTGGCCCTACAACCAACAACAAACAAACATAGCAGCCCAGTGTGTGAGTCATCACCACAACACACAGATTATTTGTGAAACTCCTACAGGATTGTGGCTGCAGCTGCTTCACAAAAGAGTCCAACCACCAAGGGATAATCAGACACAACAATAATCAGTAGACGTACCTCCTGTGATGGAGTTGTGGCTTCGGATGTAGCCGTTGTTTCCTCCTCAAACTCTCTCTTGCCCCGAATTCTCCGAGGGACATCCTTGTCCAGAGTGAAAGTGAGGAGGTCATAATACTACAGTTGTGGCACATAGACCTCCTCACTTCCCATCCCAGACCGCTGGGACCTCTGGACCCGATTGTACTCCTTTTTGAATACTGTTCACAGGTGTTTGATTTTGGTTTTGACCTTGTTCTTGCCCCACCTCTCCCCAGGGTGGTGCTATTGGGAGAGGGAGACAAGGTGGCCATAGGCCACATCCTTCACCTGGTTGGTATTATATTCCGGTGCACGCACCAGCCACAGGCATTCATGGTCCTGGTACATAGCAAAAAAGGTCTGGACAAACTCCTGATTGTCCCCATCTGCAACATAACCACAGCACACGTCACAAACACACATGCATGTACGTATGATGTCATGATGTAACAATAATAATGGGCACATTACGACAACAGTTAAAGAGCATTGTATAATTTGGGTACATGAGTGCACAGAAGCATGACATTGTTTAATGTGTATAAATATGATGACCCCAGCACAGGACAACTTCCAGATGTAGTTATGTGAAAGGCTGGTAGATGGACCAATCTTAATATGGTTGTGTTGCTAGACATGTACAGTTGTGGCCAAAAGTATTGACATCCCTGCAATTCTGTCAGATAATACTCAGTTTCTTCCTGAAAATGATTGCAATCACAAATTCTTTGGTATTATCTTCATTTAATTTGTCTTCAATGAAAAAACACAAAAAGAATTGTCCTAAAGCCAAATTGGATCTAATTCTACACCAAACATAAAAAGGGGGTGTACAAAAGTTTAGGCAGTGTTAGAAAACTCATTTGATGCTTCTCTAATTTGTGTAATTAACAGCACCTGTAACTTACCTGTGTCACCTAAAAGGTGTTGGCAATAACTAATTCACACTTGCAGCCAGCTGACATGGATTAAAGTTGACTCAACCTCTGTCCTGTGTCCTTGTGTGTACCACATTGAGCATGAAAAAAGAAAGAAGACCAAAGAACTGTCTGAGGACTTGAGAAGTCAAATTGTGAGGAAGCATGAGTAATCTCAAGGCTACAAGTCCATCTCCAAAGACCTGAATGTTCCTGTGTCTACCATGTGCAGTGTCATCAAGAAGTTTAAAGCCCATGGCACTGTGGCTAACCTCCCTAGGTGTGGACGGAAAAGAAAAATTGATGAGAGATTTCAACGCAAGATTGTGCGGATGGTGGATAGAGAACCGCGACTAACATCCAAACAGGTTCAAGCTGCCCCTGCAGTCCGAGGGTACAACAGTGTCAACCTGTACTATCCGTCGGTGTCTGAATGTAAAGGGACTGTATGGTAGGATACCCAGGAAGACTTCACTTCTTACCCCGAGACATAAAAAAGCCAGGCTGGAGTTTGCCAAAACTTACCTGAGAAAGCCTACAACGTTTTGGAAGAATGTTCTCTGGTCAGATGAGACAAAAGTAGAGCTTTTTGGGCAAAGGCATCAACATAGCGTTTACAAGACAAAAAAGAGGCATTCAAAGAAAAGAACACGGTCCCTACAGTCAAACATGGCGGAGGTTCCCTGATATTTTGGGGTTGCTTCTGGCACTGGACTGCTTGACCGTGTGCATGGCATTATGAAGTCTGAAGACTACCAACAAATTTTGCAGCATAATGTGGGGCCCAGTGTGAGAAAGCTGGGTCTCCCTCAGAGGTCATGGGTCTTCCAGCAGGACAATGACCCAAAACACACTTCAAAAAGCACTAGAAAATGGTTTGAAAGAAAGCACTGGAAACTTCTAAGGTGGCCAGCAATGAGTCCAGACCTGAATCCCATAGAACACCTGTGGAGAGATCTAAAAATGGCAGTTTGGAGAAGGCACCCTTCAAATATGACCTTGAGCAGTTTGCCAAAGAAGAATGGTCTAAAATTCCAGCAGAGCATTGTAAGAAAGTCATTGATGGTTACCGGAAGCGGTTGATCGCAGTTATTTTGGCTAAAGGTTGCGCAACCAAGTATTAGGCTGAGGGTGCCAATAATTTTGCCTGGCCCATTTTTGGAGTTTTGTGTGAAGTGATCAATGTTTTGCTTTTTGTTTCATTCTCTTTTGTGTTTTTTCATTTTAGACAAATTAAATGAAGATAATAATACCAAAGAATTTGTGATTGCAATCATTTTCAGGAAGAAACTGAATATTATCTGACAGAATTGCACGGGTGTCAATACTTTTGGCCATGACTGTATTAGCATGCCCACTATGTAGGCACAGCAAAAGAGTTCTAAACCACTATTGTTTGCTGTATAAGTAGATAACAGGTCAGGGAGGTGTTTGCCACAAAAAGTAAGAAAAGTGGCCCAAACTGCATTGGCCAGGTGTACTATATAGGGCCACATTATGTGTCACACATTACATTGAGGGGCGTAACTTGGCTACATAAACCTCACAAACACCATCCATAGAACGCTACATTGACAACAGCGTTCAATAAAACATTACATATGGGGCAGTAGGTAAGGGTATGTAAAATGTACATAATGTACAAATGAATAAGGCATGCACATCGCTATACCTACCGTCTGACCAGCAGAGTGCTTGAAGAGACGCTACCACGCTGTCGCATATTAGTTTTGGAAACACAAATGCTACAACTCCGCCATCTTTAAAAGGGCCGCCAACCAATCATTGGCTGCTTACGATATAAAAACTTGCAACGCCAGAGTAAGGTCAAGCTAGCTGCCCAGAGTCATTGGGTAAGTATTGCTGTTCAGATGTCGCTTCTACGATGGCTGAGTGTGTTTTATGTTGAGACAATGTTGTTTTTTACATCTCTGCTGTGTTGGTCAGAACAACAGCACCTCCAGGTATGTGCAGTACATACTCAGAATGTGTGACATTGTTGTGGTGTGTTGGACTAAGTGTATACATGGTTACACAATGGAGGATGCACCCTTATCATTGTCCCTCCATTTTGTAGTGTCAATTCTGGAATGTGTACCCAAGTTGCCTCAGTGCCGTAGTTTTGGCAAGATATACAGTGATCCTGAATTTATCCTGACTTGCACAAACAAAATGGATGTGCTGTGCTTATGCTGACACCTTCAGTGTGCCTTGTGCCTTTACAATGTCCGCCTGAAAAGTTCCTGCCATGAACAGACAAAATGTATGTATTGTGCTCATGCTGACACCTTGAGTGTGTCTGGAGGCTTGATGATGTGTGATGGAGACTATCCTGCCTTTTCAACACAACATGGATGTATTTTGGTCATGGTGAATCCTGCAGTGTGTAATGATGCCTTGACATAGCTTTGTTCCTACCCCATGCATGTGGTGCCGGTTGCCGATATGGTTTTGGGGGGGGGCCTACGAATGTAAATGTAGGGCCCATCTTGGTTGCTTTGTTGTAGTCCTTCTTGTACTACGTAGACATGATGGCCTAAGATATGGTTTGGTTATTAGCAATAATGTATGGTAGGGATGTTCATGTAGTTAATGAGGAATGTGATGTGTGTAAAGATACTGTGTCTGTACGTACGAAAAACGACGTTCTTGTATCAAGTCAGAATGGCTCTAATTTGAGAGGGGGATGGGCAGAGCATGGGAGCCATGTTTTAGCTGCATTTATGGCTAGCAGGTGTGTAGGGAAGTAGTTAGTCTTGCTTTTTGGTGACTGTTCACATGTTTGCTGGCTCATACAATGTTTTTTTTTTTCCAGGGGTTGGTTTGTCAGCTTATCATAGACACTGAACAGAGTCTTCTTGTGGCTCTTGCCTTTTTGGAGGAGGACTTGTGGCTGGAGGAGACAGCTGAGAGATTGCGAGCTCGTAGACCACGGTGTGTGTGGTCTTGGGAATGGCTTCTGCAAAGAGACAACCTGAGCCACATGCGCCTGGTCCATCAGCTGGAGGTCAGGAATCCGCATGACTTCAGGAACTATCTCCGTATGTCCGAGGACTCTTTCAAGTTCCTATTGGAACACATTCGGCCATGGATAGCCCATCAGGACACTGTGATGCGTAGAGCTGTGCCACCTGAGGACCGGTTGGCTGTTACTTTGATGTTCCTGGCAACAGTTTGTTCGATGACAGACCTGCAATACTCTGCAGCAGTCTCGTGGCCACTGCTGTGCCGCCTCATACCCGAGTCGTGTGAGGCCATAATGAGGTGCCTGCTGCCATCCTACATGCGGTTCCCAAAAGCCCCCATAGAATGAATGCACGTTGCCAGTGGTTTTGCTGAGTGCTGGCAATTTCCAAACTGCGGTGGGGCATTGGATAGTAAGCACGTGAGGATCACGCAACCCCAAACACCGGGTCCTTTTATTACAACTATAAAGGGTATTTTAGCCTGGTTCTCCTGGCCCTCGTCGATGCTCACTATGAGTTCCTCTACGTGGATGTTGGCATGAACGGCTGTGTCTCAGATGGGGATTTCTTTGGACACAGCTCCTTTGGGCAAGACCTGAGGAGAGGTGCTCTCAACTTGCCCTCAAATGATGTCACGACCGGTCATCTCAACTTTGCGTTTGTGGGGGATGAAGCATTTCCACTTCATGCTCACCTACTTCGGCCATATCCCCAGAGGACTGTTACTTCTGAGCGACACATCTTGAATTACCGGCTATCCCGGGCTCGCCGTGTATTTGAAAATGCGTTCGGGATCATGGCCAATAGGTTCTGCTTGTTTCATATGCCTTTGAATATGAAACTGGAATCTATAGATATACAGTAGTAGTGCTGGCATGCTGTGCGCTGCATAACTTCCTGCGTCGTATGGATACTGCATCATACACGCCGGCAAGTTAGGTGGATTCAGTGCATGCAGCATTTCCCTGTCCGCTCTGCTTGAGCGGACGCTATTTAGCTGGATGTGTGGGCGGTTACCAAGATCAACATCGGGTAACCAGGGACAGCGTTCAGCTGGAGCCGCAATGACTGGCGCATATGCGCTGCTGAAAAAATTACTATATTTTTAGCGTAAGTCCGTGACATCTGCTAAAAACGGTAGTCTGACCCTGGCCTTAATCTTTTTGTTGATGGAGCTTTGTGACAATTTGTTTTTGTGGGACGAGCTGTAATAACTTAAGGAATTACTTTTTGACTGCTTTTTATTCCATTTTATGGAGTAGAGAGGCAACCGGAAAATTCTGTCATTTTTATTTAGTTTTGCTTTACAGTGTTCACCATACACTACAAATAATTTTGTATTTAAAAAAATTAAACAGATGTGTTAATAAATATGATTTTTTTTTTAAATTTTTTACATTGTTTTAGGAATGTATTTCCTTCATCTACATTTAGACCCTATGGAGTAGTTGGTTTCTTGTACAATACACTGCAATACTTTGGTTAGCTCCGGGAGCTAGACCTGATGGATGCAGTTAGGCTAGGGTCACATTTGCAGTCAGGATTGCAGATCCTGATCCGGTTTTGAGCTGTAAAAATGCTCAAAAACGGATCAGGATGTGCAGCCCATAGGCGCCCATTATAAAATTGGATTGCACTTAATGCAATCCGGTTACCACATTCCAGTTTCGTTGGCTGCGTGAAAAATCATGCAGGCAACGTTTTTCGGAGAGGTTTCAAAACCGCAGCAAGGCTGCTATAATGGGCGTCTATGGGAGCTCATGCGGCTACCGCAAGGCACATGTGTATGCATGAGGTTGCCGGATGCTTTGTTCATCCCTGCTGCTGTGGGGATGAACAAAGGGTTAATCTGTTAAATATATGTGGGCAACATGTCTCCAGGGAGTGTCCACCCTCCCTAGAGACATGTTGTCCTAATACACTGTTAATGGTTAATAGGTTTTATTACTTTATCGGTGCTATTGTCAGCTTTCTAAACTTCTGAATGAAAGCCAGCGGCTCCTCGGTGTAAGCAGGAGTATCGGTACGTAATGTGCGTAAGCACATTGCAGGGCAGCATCCTCAATAAGGAGCTGACCCTGGAACTTGCGCCAACTACGTACTGTACCCGCCACTCTCCATGGTGCTGATTAGAGATGAGCGGTGTTCGATTCGAATTGTTCGCTATCATGAATATATGAATATTGCTCATGATTTTTAAGATGCTGGAAGAGTCAGCCAACAATAGTTCACTCATCTCTCCGCCCTTTTGGTTTGTGAGTGAGTTACATAGATCCTTGCTTGCTCTCCACACCGACCCCCAATCAGAACTATTTACGACGGATCGTAAATACCAAAGCTGAGAAGAGCAAAGCTTACAGGCTTCAACCAGATCTGTTCCTAAAGAAACTCCTTTGTTTAAACCTACAGTGTTTTCAATGTCAGATTTAAGAAGATCTGTTCATGCCACATACACATAATTCATATTTTTAGATTATTCACCGTTTTGCGCATTCAATGATATGTCTTGTATATCGATGTCACCATCAGGAACCTGGGAATGGAGTCCACTTCTTCAAGAATTTTATTGGGTTTAGTGTTAATATATCACAATACATAAACATTTATATGCATATAGTTTGAACATTTCAAGATCAGTTTGTAAATACTTTTTTATCTAACAATATAAACTGTCGTAAACAACTAAAGAGAGAATAAGAAAAGAAAGGAAGGTAGAGGGGGAGAAGGTAGATAGATGGGAGGGGAATGGAATAAATTTCAATTAAACGTTAGTTCATCGTGTTCCACAAAAAGATTGTTTTATTGTAAGAAAAAGTTCCAATGTTCGGATCCAGCTTTCTAAACCTCATACAGGGTCATTTTGGTATCAATATCTCAGAAACATGAAAATACAATATATTATATTTCATGTCTGTAGCACCCATCCCCAGATTGAAGAATGAAATTATAGCATGGTGAAGAGGAGTTCAGCAGACAAGCCCAAAGGAGGGCTCACTCTACTAGGGGGCCAGGATCCTATCCGGTATATAAAACCAGGGATTCTTGTTCTGATCAGGGCATGACAGTAAATACGTGTGTGACGGACTCCTACCTTTAGGGAAGCCCCTCCACGAAACTACGTTTACCTATGCGTGACTAGTCTGAACATTCTCTTTTATCCTTTTATTTTTATATGTTTTATGCATACATGTATATTGTCCCTTATGGAATTCTGTAAATCTTTTTATAACCACTGCTATCTTTTTGGAGTAAAATATTATAATTTACTGTCTTGATCTCCTTGTCCTATGACGAGCTTCACGACTCATGCTCGTTTTTAAGCTATCGCACGGTAACTGATCGGCCTGAAAGAGATCAGTGTGGCAGCATACGTATTTGTATTTATGTGATATTGTGGGCTGAGGGTGACTGGATGAGGTTAATATACGTTCCTGGCAGGAAACTGGTGGTATATATCATCCTGAATCATGTGCCGCAGTAGACAACATAAATTGGGCAGCTGGGTCCTTATATCTCTGGCAAGTACGGATTTGGCCAGCAGGCTAAGGGCGCCAGAGAGCTGCAGGTCTGACCTGGTCTCGTGACATTCGCCAATCTTAAATTGAGCTGTTTATTGGCGGTGTTCGAGTCATCCTCAGGATGCTGTACTATAAAGCTTAGCAAAGTGCTATCATTGTGGTCTGAGCTCAGCCGGCGGCTTGTAATAGAAAGAATGAAGATAGACTGACAATTGCGGCTCAGGGTAACAGCTAAGTTAACTGACATGCGTCCTGAGTGGACAGCATGTCTTAGGGGTGAGCACCCCTAGAACATGAACGCATAATGATTATTAATATTAAAGCTTTTGTAAAAGTTAAACACTATGCTTATCCCGCTGCAGCCTGGATAAGCAAGTATATATGGTTACCGCTTGCTCAGATTCGCATGCGATGTTAGAACCGCTCCAAAAACTGCAGCCTGCAGGTTGTTCATGCAGGCTGCAGAAGCCGGAGGCGTAACCGGATGCTTTAAAGAAATCCAGTTTTTATAAATGGGCTCCATGAGGAGCGTTCCTGGGTTTTAGGCTTATTAAAAGCCAAAAGATCAGTTTTTTAATAAAAATCAAGTGTGACTAGTCTTAGTAATATCTGCTTTTCAGGTGATACCATAGTGATAGTAGTCTAATCACCTTTTCAAAGCTGACTCAGAGCAAGCAGGGACTAGTTTTAAGTTGCAACCCTTTTGAAGGGCTAGGTTAGAGCAGTCTCTATTAGTTTTTGCCAGCAGGTGTGTATCAGGGTCTGCAGATGCTGTGCAGTCTTGCTTACAGCATCTGGCCACAGTAATATAGTCTTTGAATCCATTAGAGCAGATAGTGTAGCACTGCATGTTAACAAAGCTACACCGTCTGTCTTAATTAGGCCGGCCGTCCACCAAGATTCAATCTTGTGAGCGACATTGTTACGATCACATGCACCGCGCGATCACAAACAATAACGTTCACCCATCGCTGGTGAGCTGTCACACAGCAGACTCACCAGCGATGTGGAGCAGCGAGATCGCTGGAGTAACTATGGTACACATCGGGTTATAGGCGCGCGCGCGCTTAGTAACCCATGTTTACATAGATACCATCTCCAGCATAGGCTCTGCCTGGGAGATCGTCATCATGGTTTCAGACACCATGATGATGCAGATTGATCAAGCGATTATCGCTTGATTTTAGGTCCTGCTCACAAATCTGCGATCAAACAATCAAGCGATTTTACATTGGCCAAGATGGATGGCAAGATTTGGGCAGCAGCCTTCTCCTACTGTCATTTATATTACCCAGTGCACAGTCCCCATGTTAAACGCCCCTATTCATGCTTACTGGTCCAAGGTCTGTGGTGAAATTCACCCTGTCAACACACAGATTTCTCAAGGAAGCAGATGTTGTGTGCAATATGCCGGTGTAGAGAAGGCACAGCTTTCTTGAAATAATGGCGACTGGTATCTGGTACTGGGCACTGCACGGACGCAAGTCTCAAAAATCCTCTGTGTACAACAGGTGAGACGGAGCATTTCTCTAGCCAACAGCTTGCAGATGGTTTCAACAGGAAACAGGATGCACCGCAATGATCATGCAATTATATCAAGGGAAGGTAGGGGTCGCTCAGTGCCAAGGTGGCGAAGATATGCGAGGCGGAGAGAGGAATGTCACATGAGGAGCAACACCCACGAGTTAGTAAATAGTGAAAATTATAACTTTATTAGTGCAATAGGACCAAACATAGAATAAAAACAATTAAAACCATGGGTGCCAATGCAGAACACACCTAAATATATGTACTGAATACAGCTCACAAAACATTGAGCAGATATGACACAATATCGGTGATCACACAGGTTAGACAAAATCAAGGATTAGTTTAGGGAGAGACCTCAATCTGGCCTCATTCTGGCTTGTTATAGAATTGCATTGAGCTCTTGTGATGTAACGTTTGAATTCCGACCAATCAGAAATTACAGGCACAAAATGGTGCCCGGGGACTGTTGCAATGGCAAAAAAACTATGAAGTTGCTAGACGCTGAGTAAATGACAGGGGACAGGAAGCTTACATTTAAAATGCCACTTCAGCACTGGAAAAAATGCTGGAGTGATGCTTTAAGTGACTGCTGAGCTACTTCTGAAACAGTCAAGGATGATTCCAGCACTGCTCCTGGCTATTTAACCCTCTCAATGCTGCAATGAATAGCGATGGCAGCATTTAGAAGGTTGAGAAAGGCTGGGAAAATATCTATAGTTCAACTTCTGGTTTGCATCAAATGTTCTGCTTTGAATAAAATATTGGCTATAGATTTTCACATATTCATAGCATTATTCTTTTCTTTACATTTTATGCAGTGTCCATATTTTTTATGGAATTGGGGTTGTATATTACAAGGTTCCGTTTTAAGAAGGGCAATACATAGGAACAGCAGCATGATTCTTCACTAAATGGCAGCAGATATATTATTACGTTATTATTATTATTATGATTCATTTTTATAGTGCCAATTATCCCATGGCACTTTACATGTGAAAAGGGCATACATAGACAAGTCCAACAAACATGAGCAAACAAACATGAGAGGACCCTGCCCGCGAGGGCTCACAATGTACAAGGGATGGGTGAGGATACCGTAGAAGATGATATAGCTGGTCGTGCGATGGTTCAGTAGATTGAGGATCACTACAGGTTGTAGGCTTGTCAGAAGAGGTGGCCTTTGGGATTCTTTTGAAGGTTTCCACAGTGGGCAAGAGTCTGATGTGTTGGGGTAGAGAGTTCCAGAGAATGGGGAAGCACGGGAAAAATCTTGTATATAGGTTTTGGGAAGAAGAGATAAGAGGGGAGTATAGAAGGAGATCTTGAGAGGATCGAAGGTTGCATGAAGGTAAGTAACGGGAGACCATGTCAGATTGTGGATGGCTTTGTATGTCCTTGTTAGGGTTTTGAACTGGAGCCTCTGGACAATATGAAACCATTGAAGAGATTGTCAGAGAGGAGAGGCTGGGGAATAACAGGGAAATAGGTGGATTAGTCGGGCAGCAGAGTTTGGATAGATTGGAGTGGTGCAAGAGTCTAGAGGGGAGGCCAAGAGTAGGAGATTACAATAGTCAAGGTGGGAGATGATGAGGACGTGCACAAGTCTTTTGCAGGTTCTTGGTCAAGGAATGTGCAGATCTCAGAAATATTTTTGAGTTGGAGTCGGTAGGAGGTGGCAAGGGCTTTGATATGTGGCTTGAAAGAGAAGGCAGAGTTGAGGATCACCCCGAGGCACCGAGCATGCAGTTTCTTGGATAGTGTAATACTAAGTTAATAACAGAGTGTTGCTTTCAGTTTTCTATTGGAAAAATGTTTTTGTTCAGAAAAATGTTGTGATTTACTGGTGTGATATCTGAAGTTCAAAGTCTTTAATTACATAAATAAATTAGGATTAAGAAATGTAATGTCATTTATGGAATAAAAAGATTATAATTTTGTATTACCATGGATTGGTCTTTTATAGCTTAAATATAGTATTTGACAGGACAGAGTAGATTTAATTTTTGTAGAGACAGTGTCCTTGAAATAACAGAAGAAGTCTATAGCTGAACATGATTTTGTTCAATACACTTTTTTGTACATTCAGTTAAGGTGAGTCTTGACACATACTGAATACCAATCCTTATTGCTGTTCTTGTCTTGCCCTTCAGGATATGGCTGGTTGAACAAATTGTTACTGTTCTTACAGAAATTCTTTTCCATCTTAAGGGAAAAAATATTAGAATATATATTCTTAGTTATAGTTGGGTCACCAAGGTAATGCCATTGTGCTTAGGGGATTTGTTATATCATTATAACTCTGTTTTGTGGACATTTTATGACTTTTTGTTTTGAAATAGTTTGGTCAATTTAATCTTTGGTAAAACATAATATATCATTTCACATTGTAAATAAAGAACAAAAATATGCCTGCTCTTCTTTTCTATGTAAACTAAGGATTCCTGGGGAACTGTTCTTTTGAATGAATGTGTAACGTGGCATGGGATGATAGTCATGGGTGGGGTCTACATTTTCTTGTTTGGGAGTATGAACTAGTGCTAAGGAGACAATATGCCTTTACGGGCCACATGTTATTGATGGCTAGACAGGAAGAGAAGTTAACCAGTCCATTGAGGGAAATCACCAGTTTTCTTAAAACAGTGCTTTACTTAACAACAATTCGATGACAGCTACATTAGATAGCCGTCACAAGTCTTGTACGTTTCATTAACACAGATCATCTCTTTACTTCATCCACTTCACATATCCCAGCCTCTAAAAACTTCACTTGATTCACCACAGCTCAGCTTAGCTCCACAGTACTGTCCATTAAAAACATATTTTCCTCCTACAGTTCCATTTCTTTTCTCTCTTAAGGGGGGATAATTTACCAATATGGTCAAACCTAGCATGCATTTTGCTGACGCTTAGGGAACTCCTGCCCGGGGCACTCACTTAGGCTAGGGTCACACTTGCGTTTTTTTCATGCTTTTTTGGAGACCTGCGTTTTTAAAAAAGCATGTAAGAACGCACCCATAGGCCTCCATGTTTAAAAACGCATGCCCAATAGCAAAAATGCATGCCTAAAGTGCCATGCATTTTTGGGATGCGTTTTTGTGCTTAAGTGAGAAGCTGCCTTAAAAAACGCATGCGTTTCCCATAGGGCCCCATGTTAAAAATGCAAAAATGCAGGGTGTCATAAAACATCTTAAGGCTGCGTTCACACATTTGCGTATTTTGCTCAGCTTTTTTGCGCGCGCTTTTTGCCGCGTTTTTCGGCCCGCGCAACAAAATATGCAGGGGCTTTCACACACTGTGCTTTCTTTACTCCAGAAAGAGCAGTGATGTCACAGAGGGGAGGAAGAATCCTGCTTCCCTTCCTCCTCCCCTCTGTGACAGCCCCATTAGATTTCACAGTGTATTAATATACACAGTGAAATCTAAATTAAACAAAAGCAAGTGTATGAAAAATAAAAAAGAATGAATACTTCACCTCTCCGACGCCTTGTCCTGCTGTCCGGTCTCCGGTTCCAAGTGAGATGTCTTCTGCCAGGACCTGTGGTGACGTCAGAGGGGCGTTCCTGGGGCGTTCCCGTCGCTGATTGGCTGCTCGCGGTCATGTGATATGTATCACATGACCGCGAGTGCCCGGGAACGCCCCTCTGACGTCACCACAGGTCCTGTCAGAAGACATCTCACTTGGAACCGGAGACCGGACAGCGGGAAAAGGCGTCGGACAGGTGAAGTATTCATTGTTTTTTATTTTTCATTCACTAGCTTTTGGTTAATTTAGATTTCACAGTGTATATTAATACACTGTGAAATCTAATGGGCGGTCATACATGTCACAGAGGGGAGGAGGAAGCAGGATTCTTCCTCTCCTCTGTGACATCACAGGGAGAAAACGCAGGAGCAGCTGCGTAAAGAATTGACATCTCAATTCTTTACGGAGCTGCGCTTTCTCCCTCAAAACGCACTGCGTATTTTTGCGCAATGTCTGCACTGCAAAGTGAATTTCATATTCACTTTGCTAGCAGACAAAAGGCACATTGCGTATTTTGAAAAGCGCGAGTAAAAAAGAGCGGCAAAATACGCAATGTGTGAATGCAGCCTAAAAAACGCACACAGAAATGTAAAAACACATGCAAAAAAGCATGGTGCAAAAGAGCACCTTAAAAAACACATAGCAAGTGTGACCCTAGCCATAGTCTAATATTGTGTTTTGTTCTAGCATGTTTAAGAGTTATCAACGCTGGGACGCACTTCTAGGCATTCTCCCTTTGGACCTGTCTGAACTCGGTCACTTAGTTCTACAGTCAGTCCTCTGATGAGACTTTAGCACATCACTCTGTAAGGCTAGGGTCACACTTGCCATCTGCTTTTTAATGTGTTTTATGACACTCTGCGCTTTTGCATGCGTTTTTGAAAAATCACCAAAAAATACTGCAAGCAGCACATTACATTATATATCACAGCAATAATATTTGTGTTTTCAAGCTGGAATGTGGGCAAGCTGGCCATGTCCTTACAAAAGGATATCAGAAACAGACCTGTTTAGGGTAAAACACTGGACCTGTAAAGTCTTGTGTATTTTAATGCTTCTATAGAATCTAAATTGCATTGGTCCATGATTACATTTTGTTGGTGGTAATGATATATTCCAGCAGTACAACTGCCTCCAGTAACATGCACATTGCTAGAGAAACGTTTATATGAGCAACTCCTTTAAAGTAAAATTGTAATGTCTGATAATATCGGGAACATGAGTGCCGACAATGCTGTAACAGCGCCGGCATGGGAGGTGAGTATAAGTTTTTTTTATTCAAATGGGGGAATACATGGGGAACGAGGAGGAATTGTTCTAGTAGTCAACAACCCCTATAACATGCATATACAGGGCTAATATGCTGATTAATAGTGTTATGATATGCCCAGCCACTAGACTGCATATGCAGCATCCAGGAGAAAATAAGTTTATTCCTCCTGGGAGCTGCCAGCTTTCAGTCATGTAGGAGTACTCCCATGGCTACAGTCACTACTCACTACACTGAGAGCAGTGACTGTAAGCACCTCCCGACCAATTGACTGACAGCTGACTCTACTGCTGAGCTGGATGTCAGCCAATTACATCTTTTCAGCTGCCACTCACAGTATGATAAGTAATGTCTGAAGCTGTGCTGGTGTAGCGACCGGTGGTAAGGCCGCGGGTGTGTGTGTATGTCTGGCTTCAACAGAATCTCCATACTCAGATTTAACCGATAGTAACATCTCTTTACTGTAAAACATATCTATAACATAGTCAACTGATCTAGCTGTACACATGTATATGGTGGAGTCCCTGGATCTTTACTTTATCCGGGTGCGCAGCACGAAGAAGAAAAAGAAAACAAACAAAATGGAGATATCTTTCCCTAACTTTCCCTCAAATCACGTACCAGTCTATCACAGAAGAAGATGTCGCTCCCACGTGGCAGGCCTGGGATCTCACGATGACGGGTCCCGGTGCAGCGCTGAAGGGGGAAATCCTCAGACATCTTCTTTGGTCTTCTTCCGCAGGTAACAGATTTTTGTTAGTCTCTCTCTCTGTCCCGGGGCACACCGATCAACAGAAGGGAGATCACAGTAGCACAGATGGCTCCCTTATGTTGGTCACAGCCCCTGCACATGTAATCCGGTGGCAATGTCCTGAATTCCGGAGGCAATGTCCTGAATTTGAGTTGGACCCTCGGTAAGACAAGGTCCTGCAGACCGGGGGTTGCAACAGCGATCCTCACAGGGTATTTCTTCCCAAGAATCCGGCTGCAAAAGAGCCCTATGTCAGGAGACACCACACGCAGGTCTGTCCTGGCTGAGCTCTGGGTCTGTAATAATCTCCCGCCCTTTCTCTTCCTGGGTAAACAAAAGAGGTGGTGGGGGATTTCCACCCTCTGTGATTGTTTCCGCACTTGTCCACCAGGGGGCATTAGTGGACTGTACAAAGTCCAATTCCATGTCCATTTCAATGCGGCAGTCTGAATTGTTCACCTCATTACACTGGCACAACTGAAAGCCAGTGGCTACTGGGGAAAATAAGTTTAACCCCATCTCCCCAGGGTGATTTTCCAGTTTGTTTGCTTTTTTTTTTTAGATTTTTCCTCCCCTTTATACAATAGCCATAAGTTTTTTATATTTTTCTGACAATGTAGCCATTTGAGGGCTTGCTTTTTGTGGGATGAGTTGTACTTTTGAATGACACCATACATTCTGCTACATAGTGAACTGGAAGCCGGGAAAAAAAAGTGCAGTGAAATTGCCAAAATAGGGCAATCTCACAAGGTTTTTTTTTTAGCTTATCCTGTTTAATATATGGTAAAACAGGCCTGGCAATATGATTTCCAAGTTATGTATGAGCACAAAAATACCAAGTATGTATAGTTTTTTTAATTTAAATGATAAAAAATTCAGAAGCTTCTAAAGAAAAATGCCGCTTTTGTCGTCATTTTCTGTCATTTTTTGGGATCTAGGGTGATATCTTATTTTTGAGACCTGAGCTGACATTTTTCTGAAACATTGTTGGGTAGATACACTGTGTGCAGAATTATTAGGCAAATGAGTATTTTGATCACATGATACTTTTTATACATGTTGTCCTACTCCAAGCTGTATAGGCTTGAGAGCCAACTACCAATTAAGTAAATCAGGTGATGTGCATCTCTAATGAGGAGGGGTGTGGTCTAATGACATCAACACCCTATATAAGGTGTGCTTAATTATTAGGCAAATGCCTTTCCTTAGGCAAAACGGGTTAGAAGAGAGATTTGACAGGCTCTGAAAAGTCCAAAATTGTGGGATGTCTTGCAGAGGGATGCAGCAGTCTTGAAATTGCTAAACATTTGAATCAAGTGTTTAATGGCAAATAGCCAACAGGGTCACAAGAAGTGTGTTGGACAAAAAAGGTGCAAAATAACTGCCCATGAATTGAGGAAAATTAAGCATGAAGCTGCCAAGATGCCATTTGCCACCAGTTTTGCCATATTTCAGAGCTGCAAGGTTACTGGAGTATCAAAAAGCACAAGGTGTGTTATAATCAGGGACATGGCCAAGGTAAGGAAGGCTGAAAAACGACCACTTTTGAACAAGAAAGATAAAGATAAAACGTCAAGACTGGGCCAAGAAATATCTTAAGACTGATTCTTCAAAGGTTTTATGGACTGATGCAATGAGAGTGACTCTTGATGAGCCAGATGTATGGGCCAGAGGCTGGATCAGTAAAGGGCAGAGAGCTCCACTCCGACACAGACGCCAGCAAGGTGGAGGTGGGGTATTGGTATGGGCTGGTATCATCAAAGATGAACTTGTGGGCCCTTTTCGGGTTGAGAATGGAGTGAAGCTCAACTCCCAGTCCTACTGCCAGTTTCTGGAAGACAACTTCTTCAAGCAGTGGTACAGGAAGAAGTCGGTATCGTTCAAGAAAAACATGATTTTCATGCAGGACAATGCTCCATCACATGCATCCAACTACTCCACAGCGTGGCTGGCCAGTAAAGGTCTAAAAGAAGAAAAAATAATGACATGGCCCCCTTGTTCACTTGGTCTGAACCCCATAGAGAACCTGTGGTCCCTCCTAAAATGTGAGCTCTACAGGGAGGGAAAATAGTACACCTCTCGAACAGTG
Source organism: Allobates femoralis (assembly GCA_033576535.1). Lineage (NCBI taxonomy): Eukaryota > Metazoa > Chordata > Amphibia > Anura > Aromobatidae > Allobates > Allobates femoralis. The sequence goes on along the minus strand of JARQOC010000003.1, from coordinate 744,056,160 downwards.
TCTGGGAGGCTGTTGTGGCTGCTTCACGTTGGTGGCTGCTGCACGCAATGCAAACAGATCAAGCAACTGACAGAATCTGTGGATGGAAGGCTGTTCAGTGTCATCATAAAGAAAGGTGGCTATATTGGTCACTAATTTTATGGGGTTTAGTTTTTGCATGTCAGAAATGTTTGTTTCTAAATTTTGTGCAGTTATATTAGTTTACCTGGTGAAAATAAACAAGTGAGATGGGAATATATTTGGTTTTTATTAAGTTGCCTAATAATTCTGCACAGTAATAGTTACCTGCACAAACAGATATCCTCCTAAGATAGCCAAATCTAAAAAAAACCCACTCCAACTTCCAAAAATATTAAGCTTTGATATTTGAGTCTTTTGGGTTGATTGAGAACATAGTTGTTGATCAATAATAAAAATAATCCTCAAAAATACAACTGGCCTAATAATTCTGCACATAGTGTATAATGTTTAGTAATTCTGGCATTTTGCTTTTTTCTCATTACTCCATTTACCGATCAGATTAAATTATTTTATATTTTGATAGATCGAGCATTTATGAATGTGACAGATTTGGGGGTCATTAGCTGACACCTGGCTGTCATAACAACCCATCAGCACCCTATGATCACTTGTTGTGGGTGACTATGGGCAGGATTTGGAACGTGGTTCCTGTCAGCATGTCTTAAATGCTACTGTCACAGATTGACAGCAGCATTTAACTTGCTAAAAGCCACAGGTGGATTTTTAGTCCACCCGCATCTGTTGGAGGAATTTGATGGCTGATTAAATTAGCTGTCAAGTGTCGAAAAAGATGCAGGCTCCGGGTGCGAGCCCGCATCAAAGGCAGGGACATAGCATCGGATGTGAAGGTGGTAATTTTATCTCTTTCTTTTAGACATCGATATTGAAAGAGATTTGTCTGGATTATTATTACATGAATATTATGTGACTCAATATGATGGTACCATAATGTGTTTACTTCTGTTTAGTGAAGTGAGATAAACCTTCAGTGTAGTGCACCTTTCAGTTATGATATAAAAGTTTTCAAAAGACGTCTTTCAGTGCATTGCTTTGTGTCAGATAACGTAATGTGCTGCTTTTGTGATGCCTAAATTACAACTTTTTTTTTAATTAAACTCAGTGATTTTTTTCTAATAGAAACTTCATTAAATTCTCCTTTATTTTTAATTAGAGAACTGAATTTTCCATCATGGGACTTTGAAGTAATTATACTAGAACAGTTTAAAAGTTAGTGAGCCACATCTTCATTTAACTTTACAATGAGGTCATGACTGATAACTATTCATGTATATTTTGCAGCAAGCTAACAAATTTGTCATTGCAACATGCAAGTACCAATATTATTTAGTATTGTAAAAACAATGTACAGGTCCTAAAGAATTATATACCAGAAATAAAAAAAAAATCTAAAAATCTGAGAGCCCTCAGTTGTTGATACCTTTTAATGGCTAACTGAAAAGATGGTTGGTAACAAATAGCAAGCTTTCGAGACAAGTCAGGTCTCTTCTTCAGGCTGGTATGAGACAAAATCTGATGTGGCACATATGTATATATCTATAATATATAAAGCTGAATGTGTGTATGTATGTGTGTGTGTATGTGTGTATATCCGGGATTGGCATCTACACCGTCGCAACTATAGCCACAAAATTTTGCACAGTCACACGACTCGACCCCGGGAGCGTCATAGGCTATGTTGTGAGGCGAAATTTTAACCCTGCACGTTCCAGTTCACCAAACAATTTTGGCCCTATCTACATAATGGGGAAAAAGTGAATGGAAAAATATTGGAGGAAAATCGACAGCTGTCAGCTATAGAGACAAAATTTTGCACAGTCACACGTCTGGACCCTGAGAGCGTCATAGGCTATGTTGTGAGGCGAAATTTTAACCTCGCGCGTTCCAGTTCACCAAACAATTTTGGCCCTATCTACATAATGGGGAAAAAGGGAAAGGAAACGTGTGGGAGGAAAATCGACAGATGTCAGCTATAGAGACTAAATTTTGCACAGTCCTACGTCTGGACCCCGGGAGCATCACAGGCTATGTTGTGAGGCGACATTTTAACCCCGCGCATTCCAATTCACCAAATAATTTTGCCCCTATCTACATAATGGGGAAAAAGTGACAGTTACCAGTTGACAGTTGTGAATGAGAGGGGCTTTATTGATAGCGCCAAAGACTAACAGCACATACCAGCATATAGTCACTAAGGTGGGGCCCCAACATGAGATATTCACCACGCATGGGGACATGTATACACAACACACGCACACAAAGAGTAACAGCAAGTGTATAGTCGCTAAGGTGCAGCCCCAACATTGGATACTCACCACGCACCCGAACAAACACACACACACCACAAAGAGACACACACAACACAGAGACACACACCCCAAGGGGACACACACACACACTCTATAGCGACACATGCACTCACCCCACAGGGACACACACACACACCACAATGAGACACACACACCACACAGACCCCCCCCACAGGGACACACACACATACACACCCTATAGGGACACATGCACTCACCCCACAGGGACACACACACCCCAAAGAGACACACACACCACACAGATTCCCCCACAGGGACACACACACATACACACCCTATAGGGACACATGCACTCACCCCTCAGGGACACACACACACCACAAAGAGACACACACAACACAGAGACACACACGCCCCACACAGACACCCCCCCACAGGGACACACATATACACACCCTATAGGGACACATGCACTCACCCCACAGGGACACACACCACAAAGAGACACACACAACACAGATACACACACACACCACACAGACCCCCCCCACAGGGACACACACACATACACACCTTATAGGGACACATGCACTCACCCCACAGGGACACACACACACACCACAAAGAGATGCACACAACAGAGACACACACCACACAGACCCCTCCACAGGGACACACACATACACACCCCAGGGACACACACACCACACAGACAGACACAGATGTGCACAAATCACCTCACACAACTCGCCTCATACGTGTGCTATCTTTATTTTCCAAACATAAACATCTGATTAAAAACAGCCAATGTGCAACACATGTGCCATATAGGGAATTAAGGCAGATGTCAGTCACATGAACTGTCTATTATGTGTATGTGTGAGGTAACATATACTGCCCGGCCAGGCGTGGGGTTTACTGTTGGCTGGAGATTTATTAGGCTGCCTATAGCAATCAATCACAGCTCAGCTTCTATTTTCCTACAGGTCATTAATATGACATATTCAAATTCACACACACCACAAAGAGACACACACAACACAGAGACACACCCCCCAAGGGGACACACACACCCTATAGTGACACATGCACTCACCCCACAGGGACACATACACCACAAAGAGACACACACAACACAGACACACACACCACACAGACCCCCCTCCCCCCCACAGGGACACACACACATAGGCACCCTATAGGTACACATGCACTCACCCCACAGGGACACACACACACCACACAGACCCCCCACAGGGACACACACATACACACCCTACAGGGACACATGCACTCACCCCACAGGGACACACACACCATAAAGAGACACACACAACACAGAGAGACACACACCCCACACAGACCCTTGCCACTGGGACACACACACATACACACCCTATAGGGACACATGCACTCACCCCACAGGGACACACACACACACTACAAAGAGCCACACACAACACAGATACACACACCACACAGACCCCCCCACAGGGACACACACACATACACACCCCACAGGGACACACCCCCCCAAGGGGACACACACACACCCTATAGTGACACATGCACTCACCCCACAGGGACACACACACCACAAAGAGACACACACAACACAGACACACACACCACACAGACCCCCCCACAGGGACACACACACATAGGCACCCTATAGGTACACATGCACTCACCCCACAGGGACACACACACACCACACAGACCCCCCACAGGGACACACACATACACACCCTATAGGGACACATGCACTCACCCCACAGGGACACACACACCACAAAGAGACACACACAACACAGAGAGACACACACCCCACACAGACCCCCCACAGGGACACACACACATACACACCCTATAGGGACACATGCACTCACCCCACAGGGACAAACACACACACCACAAAGAGCCACACACAACACAGATACACACACCACACAGACCCCCCCCACAGGGACACACACAATACACACCCCACAGGGACACATGCACTCACCCCACAGGGACACACACACACACCACAAAGAGACAAACACACACCCACAGGGACACACACACATACACACCCTATAGGGACACATGCACTCACCCCACAGGGACACACACACACACACACACACAAAGAGACACACACCACACACACACACACACCCACAGGGACACACACACATACACACCCTATAGGGACACATGCACCACCCCACAGGGACACACAAATACACACACCTCAGGTACACACACACCACACAGACACAGACACAGATGTGCACAAAGCACCTCACATAACTCGCCTCATACGTGTGCTATCTTTAATTTCCAAACATAACCATCTGATTAAAAATAGCCAATGTGCAACACATGTGCCATATAGGGAATTAAGGCAGATGTCAGTCACATGAGCTGTCTATTATGTGTATGTGTGAGGTAACATATACTGCCTGGCCAGGGGGAGGGTTTACTGTTGGCTGGAGATTTATTAGGCTGCCTATAGCAATCAATCACAGCTCAGCTTCGATTTTCTTACAGGTCATTAATATGACATATTCAAATTCTATTTTGTTATAGCTAACATCAGTTATTTATTAACCCGGGCGTAGCCGGGTATACAGCTAGTATATATATATAACAAGAAAAATATATATATATATGACTTGGATTACTGCATCTCTTAAAACAAGTGAGATGGAGCAGAACAGGAATGAGATGGGGTGAAATAGTTATAGCAGTAAATATCGGAACATTGATAGGAAGTGTCAAAGTCTTATTGTCCTCTAATTGGGGTCTGTTCAAAGATATGATGCCCCCAATTGCCCTTTCAATTGATGTAGAAAGACATGAATCCATCTGAATTGTTCATTCCTGCTCTGAATGAGTCAAAGGTTATCATAGGTTATCAAAATAACAGAAATAAAGAGCTTCATGACCCAAAATCATAATATAAAAGATTAATGCAACAAAAAGGTGTTATCTTAGGCTGCTTTCACATCAGCGTTTTTTGCCGATCGCGGCAGATGCGGTGAAAAAAACGCATCTGCCGCGATAACTACTGCACTTGCGGCACATTTGCGGCAAGCCCCATACAATGTCTACACGGCTGACCGCGTTTTTTTTCGCGGCCGCACCTGCCGCAAGTGCCGAAACCGCACTTGCCGCACCTGCCACACACTTACCGCAAGCCCCATAGACATTGCATGGGGCTTGCCGCAACTGTGCCACAAGTGCAGCGGTTATGCGGTAATCGCAGCAGATGCGTTTTTTTCACCGCATCTGCCGCGAACGGCAAAAAACCGCTGATATGAAAGGGGCCTTAGCCAGTGGTGGTCTCTGATGGAAAAGGTCTCTCATGTAAGAACTGTATATGATCCCTTTTCAGTGTAATAATTCTTTCTATGAGAGAAGAAGCTTGCTGGTTTGGGAGCATTTACCTCTTGGGCCCCTATGCAACAGCACAGGATGCACCAATGATATTTCCGCCCCTCATCTTAGTATAAAAACAGATTACTTGTAAGTTGCAGAGTTTCACATATGTATTAAAAAGTAGTCCAAGGCAAAGTTGTCCATATACTAATTCCATCTTGGTGTTCATGACACTATGTCTCTGATGGGATCCATCATCCTCATGAGCACCATGGTAAGGTGCATTGATTCACTCCATAAGTGTAGATATAGGCATTCCCTGTAGTTTTGGCAGCACAACCCAATAACACTGGCTCTACTTGGTTACCAAAGAGAACCATTGACTCAACAGAAAACAGAGCTTTTAAATAGTGAACCCTAGTAAGCAAGTAAGGCTAGGGTCACACATAAGCCCTTGGTCTTTTTTTGGCATCAGAATTTGTTTTGTTTTTTTCTAAGTCCAAAAACTGATAGAAAACGGATTAGATGTAATAAACACCCTATTCGTTTTTTTCTGCACCTAAAAACATTGCTAGGTACGTTTTTGAGCCAAAAACGTTGCTAGCAACGATTTTGGGGTCCGTTTTTAAAAAAAAAAAGAAATTTTAACATGGGCCCTATGGAAAAACGGATCCGTTTTTTTTGGGTGCCTTAAAAAAACGGATCTGTTTTTTCAAGAATTTTGGTCAAAAAATGATTAAGTCCAAAAACGTTCAGGGGTACAGGAGGCTCAAAGAGCACCCAAAAAAAAAACGGATTGGTCATGGAAATCACTTCCAAAAATGGATTGCTATGTGTGACCCTAGCCTAAGAGAGTAAAAGTGGAAGCTAACAAAGGAAAACTTACAGTTAGTAGTTCAATGGAGAAGTGTGTTCATTCGGGAGCTCTCCGGGACCTTCAGGGCATTTGGAGAGCTGTTGTTATCATTGAACATATAGGGTATATAATCAATAAACCTAAATCAATTTGTTGGGAATAAACCTATAAGACATTGCCCAATTGTCCTTGGTCACCCCAATGTAACCTCTAAATGGGGTTGTCTCCTAATGAACAATTGGACCCATTATTGCATCTGAACCAGGGTCCATCTGAGAATGATCTGGCACCCTGGTGGGCCACTTTAATTCTAGTTGTTACGGTTGCTTGTAAGTTCAATATTTAAAGTGTAACTCGTTTCAGGAGAAATTGCAGCAACATTTCTGTGTTTGCTCCTCCCTTCTCCTCCCCCACATGAAGAAATGAGAAGATTTACATGATAAGCTATATTACAAAGTTTCTTCTTTCCATGTGTACTTTTGATTTATAAAAACAAAATGAAATCAATGTTTTTTTTTTAATCCACATGAAACTGCTCATTTCAGCAGCACAGATACCAAAGTGTAACAAAATGAAAATTCAATTAAAGTTAAGTTTTTTACAAATGCATATATTGGTCGCCTTTGTTTGATAGTGGTTGGTCATGATTTCAGAAGCCAAGAAATCATATTGTTAAAGGCTCATAGGGTCATTCATGTCAAGTGAACCAATGATTATTACCTCTATATTTTTAATTCTTTTGAGATTTTGTTATTTGATAATAGCATGTCAGACAATGCAAAATGTGAAGAGAAAATTTTTTAAAAAATTTATTTTTTTTTAAAATGATTTTCAAAGTTCGGAAAAAGTGTGAATTTCGCTGTTGCTGCCTTTACGTTTCTCCTCAATAATAAGGCTAGGAATAAGATTAGAGAGACAAAATAAACACCATTCTACTCAGAACTATACAAGCTTTCACCAAATATGTCACAAGAGGATCTTTGTAATATTTTACCCATGTGATCGCAAGCGCAAAACTTTAAAACGCATTTCCGAAAAATTGGCGCGCTTTAAATATTTCAAAAACTGCCCATGTGTCTGCTTTGCTCTTAGCCACATCTGTACAAAATTTCAAGTTGGGATCGCGATGGGATCATATTTTAAAATATTTTACTATTAATAGCGTCAATGGGTCATTCTATATCAAGTGATCTAAATATGAATATTTTTTTTTACCTGACGTCTTTAGATTTTTTTTATTTTTTTTCCTTTATGAAGTACTACTTTAGTTAATTACAAATTAAAAGTTTAGAATTTTTTTCTTCATCAGTTAATTTTTTACAGATTTTTAAAGTTTAAAAAAAGTGTGAATTTTGGCCTGGTATGCTTTGCTCTTAGCCACATCTGTACCAAATTTCAAGTTGGGATCGTGATGGGATCATATTTTAAAATATTTAACTATTATAGTGTCAATTCAAAAATCTTGAATTCAGATCTGTTCAACCTGTGGTCTAAAAGTGTGGGGTCTATATTTATCAAATCCATTATTTTTAGACATTACTGTATTATTTTGATATGTTACAGCTTAGAAGCAGGAGAGGACATATAGGAAAAAGCTTTGTTAGAGCTTAACCTGAGAAAGCACAGGGATAGACAGTGAATGCAGAGCAGATGATAGGCCAGCAGCTCTGTCAATCATGTTAAGTGTCTACCCACTGCATTCAGGAAGTAAGACAGCTCGTTCAGACCTTTCATGTCTTGACATGTCTGGACATCTTCGCTCCTGAGCAAACAATAGTCTGTACAAAGCCATCAAGGCTGTGTACTAAAATATGGGTGAGTAAATATATTAATAGTTTAATGCTTTTATTATTAAGGGCCAATACACACAGTGCTATTCTTAGGGATCATCATTCAGAAAAACAGCCCCATTGATTTCTATGGGGTTCACCACATGCAGTGTTTTTGGAAACACTCAAGAGTGAGTAAATCACTGCTTGAACTACTTTTTAATTGCTGCAATAAACGCAGCATTTATCATTTATATAAAAAAGCTGCCATTTTTTCACTAGCGATTAAAAAAACTAACGCATATGTGGTAGAAAAACAAGCTGCCAAAACTACAACTTGGTAGAAAAACAAGCTGCCAAAACTGCAGCGTGTATCTGCAGACAGAAAAAACTGTGCGCGCTAGCCCTAAAAACTCACTTTATAGTAATACAGTTCTATCTCAAGTGTACTGTAAATCTTTATTTTTATTACCTATCTTCCTTACTTAATATTAACTGCATTTTTTCCCACACAGCAATGGCTGCTACTTCTCAAGAAACAGCATTTTATCATAGACACTGTTGCAATCCTTTTGAAAAAATATGAATATAATTGACGCTGGTGGCTGGCTACTGTACTCTCCAAAGATTGTGAAAATGAAGAAGTAGAATTGACTTTATTGCATCCTTCTGGTCCAGCGCCATCCTTTGTGTATCCAAGAAAGCCAGACATTGTAAAAGTGCACAAAAATCAGATTTTAACTCAGGCGGAGCCTAACACCGTGACAGGCCGGACTTACTCTTTGACACACAAGGAAATGGCGATTGCTAGTAAGCGTTTATGGACAAGATTACATTTCACCCACTAGAAGGGACAAATTGATAAAATGCCACTTTAAAAACGTACTATTAATTGTTTGATTAGTTCATAATTTATAGAACGATGATTTAACTACTGTACTATTCTTATTAAACACTTCATAAATCACATGTTTAGTGATAAAATAGAAAACAAATTTATATGTATAAACAGGGGTTAACATTTTTGGTTCTTTTAATCTTGTTTAATCAAACTTGAGGATATGATCACCTTTCTTCTTTTGGTTTGTTCAATACATTCAAGTTGAAAATGTTGAGCGTTGTGTTCTGATGATTAAGATGGATTTATCCTGACACTTACGTGATTTGTTTTTTGTGCTTCTTTTTTGTTGCATATAAATGTTTTATTCAATAAGTTGTAATAACTCATACAACCATAAAATAAAAAATATATAAATTTGACAGGTCCCAAGTTGAATCTCTGCACAAATATAACCAACAACACAGTCATTTTTTCACAATTGCCCGTCAATAGTTTGAATTTGATATAAAGAAACATAGTCTTGTAACATCTCAATGAAAGCTGTTACCGTTCTGAGTAAAATGATGCCTCTCCCACTTCATTATCTTATTTCTAGCCTGAGATAATAAAATGTAAAGTCATACCAGGCCAAAATTTACCCTTTTTTTAAACTTTAAAAATCTGTAAAAAATTAACTGATGAAGAAAAAAATTATAAACTTTTAATTTGTAATTACCGTATATACTCGTGTATAAGCCGACCCGTGTATAAGCCGACCCCCCTACTTTTGCCCCCAAAACCTGGGAAAATCTATTGACTCGCGTATAAGCCGAGGGTGGACCCCAGCACAGGTATACAGCCCCCAGCAGTGGTATACAGGCCCCAGCAGTATGATATACAGCAGCCCCCAGTGGTATATACAGCAGCCCCAGTGGTATATACAGCAGCCCTAGTGGTATTGCAGCCCCTATATACAGCAGCCCCAGTGGTATTGCAGCCCCAGTGGTGTATACAGCAGCCCCTATATACAGCAGCCCCAGTGGTATTGCAGCCCCAGTGGTATTGCAGCCCCTTATATACAGCAGCCCAGTGGTATTGCAGCCCCAGTGGTGTATACAGCAGCCCCTATATACAGCAGCCCCAGTGGTATTGCAGCCCCAGTGGTGTATACAGCCCCTATATACAGCAGCCCCAGTGGTATTGCAGCCCCAGTGGTGTATACAGCCCCTATATACAGCAGCCCCAGTGGTATTGCAGCCCCAGTATACAGCAGCCCCAGTGGTATTGCAGCCCAGTATACAGCAGCCCCAGTGGTATTGCAGCCCCAGTGGTATTGCAGCCCCAGTATACAGCAGCCCCACACAAATGCTGGCACACGTCCCCTCCTGTTGTAAGGCCCCCCCTGCTGATTACTTACCATCCCTGGTCTTCAGCAGCACCCCGACGCCGGTCCTCTGTGCTCCGGTCCTCTGCGATCCCGTCTTCTGTGCTCCGCTCCACGGCTGCATCCGGGTTCCCCGCGCGTCGCAGAAGCAATGACGTCATCGCGTCTGCGACGCGGCTGGTCACATGATACAGCCGGGGAACGGAGCACAGAGGACGGGATCGCGGACCACCGGAGCACAGAGGACCGGCGCCGGGGTGCTGCTGAAGACCAGGGATGGTAAGTATTCAGCAGGGGGGGCCTTACAACAGGGGGGACGTGTGCCAGCATTTATTTGGGGCATTATCTACCTATATGCACTGCTCCCCTGGCGCTGATTGACAGGGGGATGCAGTGCATATGTAATGAGCTGCCCCACGTGACGGGGCCGCTCATACAGCAGCCTCCCCCCGCCTCCTCCTGCCTCCCCAGCATCCGGACAGAGCCCCCACCCCACTCACCCCGTATAGTGACTCGTGTATAAGCCGAGGGGGGGACTTTTCAGCCCAATTTTTGGGCTGAAAAACTCGGCTTATACACGAGTATATACGGTAACTAAAGTTGTACTTCATAAAGAAAAAGAATAAAAAAAATCTAAAGACGTCAGGTAAAAAAAAAATATTCATATTTAGATCACTTGATATAGAATGACCCATTGACGCTATTAATATTAAAATATTTTAAAATATGATCCCATCGCGATCCCAACTTGAAATTTGGTACAGATGTGGCTAAGAGCATAGCAGACACATGGGCAGTTTTTGAAATATTTAAAGCGCGCTGATTTTTCGGAAATGCGTTTTAAAGTTTTGCGCTTGCGATCACATGGGTAAAATATTAACAAAGATCCTCTTGTGACATATCTGGGGAAAGCCTGTATAGTTCTGAGTAGATTGGTGTTTATTTTGTTTCTCTATCTTATTTCTAGCCCGAGATATGATAGAAAATGTAAAGCCATACCAGGCCAAAATTCGCACTTTTTTAAAACTTTAAAAATCTGTAAAAAATTAACTGATAAAGAAAAAAATTCAAAACTTTTTTTTTGTAATTAACTAAAGTTGTTCTTCATATAGAAAAATTTTTTAAAAAATCTGAGGACGTCAGGGAAAAAAAATATTCATTTTTGGATCACTTGACATGGAATGACCCCATAGGGACATAACAGGTTGTCTGCACCATATATGTATAAATGATCATGGTTCTACAGTTGCTCAATAGCTGAAATTGGAGTTTTCTCCAATCCTGGCTGTTATGCAGGAATGAAGCTGTCAATGAATGCCAGGATTTTGCTCTTGATTGTCCGAGCACTACCATTGATATACAACACCATGCAGAAACTATATATCACTGTTCTACAGTCAATTTGGTTCAAAGACTAAAAAGTTGAAACCAACTAATTTTGTGCTATTGAAAATGAATATGATGGTTAATTTTGCTGATTGGCTCTAATTTTCAAGATGTAGAGGAGGTTGTAATTACTTATGACTCAGGTTTATAGAAAAATAGTGACTTTAATATATTGTCATCATTAATGTATTGTTAGTAGCTAGTCTATTACATAATCTATTTAGTCTATTGTCCCTTCTGTATTCTATCATTTTAGAGTGACCAATCAAAAAGCACCAACTTATCTCCAATGATATAATCCTAATTTCGTGGACAGGGTCCCTGCCCTCCTGTTCCTGTACGTCCTGATCGCCTAGATTTAGTGTACTTGTTCTTGTCTCCCTTATCCTCATGTAAAGCGCCATGGAACCTAATGGCGCAATATAAATAAATAATAATAATAATAATAATAATTACAGTTGTATAACCTACTTTTATAAATGTTCTCTGTGTAAGGCATACAGTTTTCAGATTTCTAAGCTTAGTTTCTTAGCATATTGGTTGTATCTATACATAGATTTTTTTTCAAATAGGCCTTGCTCTTGCATTAACAAAGCAGAGAGTAATTATTGCTACATATTTGGAGAAGTTACTTTTACGTCACAAAGGTAAAACTTGACTACCATGATAAGAAAAGCCTACAATCTGTAAAATGGGAGATCAAGACAAGAGTTGAGCACTACAAATATGTTTCAATACATATGCATCACATCTTACCTTGTGATTGAATTGGAAGGGTCAGTCTATGCCTTTTGCCATCCCAATAATCTGGAGAGAGACAACTGGACACACTACCAATTGCTATTTCTGCATGGTGCCCCATTAGGAAATGAGTTTCAAGGAAGTGTCACATACGGACAGGTAAAATTTTGTGTCATGGTGCTACACAAATGGACAGTGGGATGGTAAAAAGGGGAGCGGGCTTGAGACACTTCCTGATACTTGCCTGTGTCTGTCTCTTTCTGCCCTGACACCCTGATCAGGTCCTTTTCTCTTCTGCCATCATGTGCCTAGTCCATGTCTGTCACTAAGGTAACCCTGGCTAGTACACTGGCTAGCAAGAGCGCTAGCTTTGACACTGCAGGTAGGGATAAATAAAGAAAGACACAGGAACTCACAGCAAGGATACTTGAAATAGGCAGCAATACTTCAAGGCAGAGCAAAGGGGTCTCCAGTAAAGCTTCAGCTGCAGAGAACTACTACCACACAGCAAGAGGGTCTAGCAGAGAATGAACTCTAACAGCGACATCAGTTGATGGGTCATGTGACTATTTAAATAGTGGGGAGGAAGTCATCAGCCACATCACCTGATTAAAGCAACAGCAACAAAGGCATGGAAACAAACTGACATTAACCCTTAATGTCCCAAAGGAAATTAACAACATTAAAAATTAACACACTGCAGAGCAGTTAACTCATGACAGAAAGAAGTGGACTTTACAGTATCCAAACATTCCATCTGCAATACGTTCAGTACCACATACAGAAGAATTGCCAGTTCCAAAAGCAGCAGAAACATTTTCAGTCAAATCAAGTGAGGAAGAATAGGACACTTGGTCTCATAAAGCATCTTTCTCTTCTGACCTAGACTTTCTGTCAGCAACCGCAACTGAATCACACCTTATAACACAAAGTGAACTGAATGATCCTGTTAGAGATTTGGATCTACCCAAGAATAAGGCTGAGCGCTGATATTCTAGGTTACAGCAGTGGGATCTCCTAGCTGGTGATGTTCAATCCTCTTTTTTTCACAGCTGTGATAAAGATCTTGTCCAATACTTCTTCATGGAGGGAGATCTTGTGGCATGTAACAACATCAACAGTTTAATAGAATCTCTGAAGATAAGCTATGATCCAGATAAATGGAGGCTCTTCATCTATTCATCTAAAACAAGTCTAAAATCAATCTTGTTGCATAATGGCAATGCACTACCATCAATTCCAGTTGGTTATGCAGCCCACATGAAAGAAACCTATGACAACATGAAAAAGCCATTGAGGTGCCTGAGCTATGATCAACATTTGTGGCCCCTCTATGGTGACTTAAAGGTGGTTGTCCCTTTACTTGGTGTCCAAGTTGAATACACAAAATACTGATGTTTTCTGTGTGAGTGGGATAGTCATACAAGAGACTATCAACACAATAAAAAAAGGTTGACCTCTCTGGCCTTCACTTCAGCCAGCGAGTTAAAATATCCTACATCAAACACTTGTTGACCCATATTAAAGTTTCTACCATCGTTGCATATGAAGTTGTACCTAATAAAGCACTTTGTAAAGGCATTGAGTTATAATGCAAAGGTATTCAAGTATCTCATAGAAAAGGAAGCAAGAAAAGATATCCAACAAATAGGAAAGATGAAGCTGCACTCACCGCCAAACTGTTGTCAAGCATTTATTTGTTTGATCCATACAAACAAGGAACATGCGTGTGGAGAGGAGGATGGTGGCTGCAATCAGGGACGACAGCTGTTTCACACACAAATATGCTTCAATGCATCCTTATCTTTTTTTCCTTATTTTTCTATGTAATTTCCTGTTGGTCAAACAGGTGGAAGTGTGCATAAGTGCATCGGATATATATGGAGCATATATATGTATGTACAGACCATAATGTTTGTATGATAATTGTATTGCTTATTCCAGTATCTCATTGATACATTTGAAAGGATGAATGAAACAAAGATAAATGAAGAAGTCTTTATTGAACCTCAGATTTGTAAGCTTATTCAAGGTGAAGAGTTACTCCGTTTTTTGCAGGGCATAATAAAGTCTGCTTTGCATTAATGGTAACTCATTTTTTGGGAAACCGAAGAGCAGATAACTATGATGGCCACTTTACACGCGGCAACAGGTAGATAGAGAACGGCTGGTGTCAGAGACAATTGTACCTTTTACCCTCAAAACACCTTGAAGTGGCTGCGTGTAATTCAGGTATCTGCAAGGTGTTTTGAAGGTAAAAGGTACAATTGTCTCCGACACCTGCCATTTTCTATCTACCTGTTGCCGCGTGTAAAGTGGCCATGAAGTGTTGTTGGAATATCTACTGAAAAAATATAATAATTCTGTAACACCTAGATTTGCATCTAGACTTTTTGACTAGGGATGGGCGAATCTACTCGCTAGGACTCGTTACTCGGCGAGTAGTAAGGGACTCGCAGGACTCGGTACTCTGCGAGTTTCCCAGTGATTACTCGCACGAGTCCAATGCAAATCAATATCAATCCTAGTTTTGTCAGAAACGCTGACAAAACTAGGATTGCCATTGTTTGCATTAGACTCGTGCGAGTAATCACTGGCTACTGTGCCAGTGATAGCAGGGAAACTCGCAGATAACTGCTGTTTCTTTGCGAGCCGAGTCCAGCTGTCTTCTCTGTGCAGCTCCAGGGTCCTAGAGCCCACCTGCTCACAGACATGATGTAGCAGTGCTGAGATTGTTCTCAGTCTGCTCATTCCCTGTGCATAGACATCTATCTATTCACAGGGATGAGCAGAGAGGACATCGCGTTTTGGACTACGTCGGACGGAAGAGGATTTTTTTAATTAAAGATGGAGTCCCTAATGGCTTTTTTTTTATTTCAAATAAAAAATTTTCTCTGTTTTTTTAACCCTTTATTGGAGATTCTTAGTGGCTGGGTCAAATGTGGCCTGACATTAAGAATCTCGGGCTTAATACCAGCTTGTATAACAAAGCTGGTATTAACCCCTTTATTACCCAGCGTGCTACCGCCACCAGGGCTGCTGGAAGAGTGGGGTTCAGCGCCAGAGGATGGCGCTTCAATGAACGCGCCATCTTCTGGGGCGGCTGCGGGCTGCAATTTGCAGTGGGGGGTGCCCAGAAAGCTTGGGCATCCCTGCGCTGCGGATTCCAGCCCCCAGCTGCTTAGCTGTACCTGGCTAGACATAGAAATTGCGCGGAGCCCCACGCATTTTTTTAAAATTATTTCATGAATTTCAAAGTCAGAGTCTCAGAGTCAGAGTCAGAATCTCAGAATTTCATGAAATAATTTAAAAAAAATGCGTGGGGCTCCGCGCAATTTCTATGTCTAGCCAGGTACAGCTAAGCAGCTGGGGGCTGGAATCCGCAGCGCAGGGATGCCCAAGCTTTTGGGCACCCCCCGCTGCAAATTGCAGCCCGCAGCCGCCCCAGACGATGGCGCGTTCATTGAAGCGCCATCCTCTGGCGCTGAACCCCGCTCTTCAGCGGCCCTGGTAGCGGTGGCACGCTGGGTAATAAAGAGGTTAGGGCCAGCTTTGTATTATCAGCTGGCCCTAAGCCGAAATTTATGGCGGTCACGCCAATATTAGACATGACCGCCATGAATTTCTATTAAATTGTTTTAAAAAAAACACAACACAAAGAAAATTTTTTATTAGAAATAAAAAAAAAAGCCATTAGGGACTCCATCTTTAATTAAAAAAATCCTCTTCCGTCCGACGCAGTCCAAAACGCGATTGTCCTCTCTGCTACATCCCCTGTGCATATATATAGATCTCTATGCACAGGGAATGAGCAGACTGAGAACAATCTCAGCTCTGCTACATCATCTCTGTGCACAGACATTCATGTCTGTACACAGGGAATGAGCAGACTGAGAACAATCTCAGCACTGCTACATCAGGCAGCAGGCGGGCTCTAGGACCCTGGAGCTGGGGCAGCCAGAACACAGAGAAGACAGGATCTTATCTGTGCGAGTCAGCGATTACTTACAAAGTAAACGAGCAATGCAAATAAATGACAAAACTAGGATTGCTTCAGGCTGAAGCTTCCGAGACACATCTGCGATTTGTAAATCTCACACTACTCGCTATTACTCGCTTCCCCATTCATTAACATTGGACTCGCTAGACTCGCAACGAGTAGCGAGTCCTGGGCTCGGACTCGCTAGAGTCAAGCGATTCCGAGTAATTTAGGATTCGCCCATCACTATTTTTGACCAACAAGCACAGTGAAAGATGTCACCAAAATATTGTGGCTATGAAGAAAAGATATCAAGGAAAATGGAACCCATCAATGTTTGCAGATTACAGTTGGCCAATTGTAAGAGATGATTGGATACAGGAGTACAGGAGGCAATAAATAAAGGGTTGTCACTGCATTTTAGTTATTTGAATTGTTGCTAAGATTCCTCTGAAAGAATATCAGAAAATTAACACAACAAAATATTCTGCATCTTTGTATTTGCAAATATAATAATGTTTCAAAGTACTGAAACTCTTTTGTAATAATTATTTGTAGTTGAAAAAAGGAAAACTCTTTGATATCATTGTAAAAGAGCCAAAAGTATTCATTGTCGGATTTGAATTCAGGAGGTCGAAATCCTTAAGAAATGTTTCACTTCGTAACTGAACCTGACAACTTTTGACAATATGTAGAACCGTTTTATGTGCATACATGCATATCATTTTCAGATAAGTGGTTAAAGTCAGTCAATTAATTTTTCTAAGGTTATACTTGAAAAAAGCATAATACCTCAAAGAAATATAATATAGATCTGGATTTAAAAGAAAGGAAAAAAACACAGGAGGAACGGCAAAGCGCTGTCTGATTTTCTAATTACTATTGAAGAATACGCCTGTGTCTAAACTCTCCAGCTTCTGTCTTTGAGTCAGCTGCGCCTCACGCTGGGTTTCATACATAAAACATTAAACACATATGGCATCTTGTGGTTGCAGGGTCTCCTGAGAGAATAGCCATGCTGCTCTTTTACACTGTGCAAAATTGTAGAAGAGAAGTAAAAACAGAATAAATACATGGAATTTCAAGGCTAAGAAGATAAAGAACTTTTTTCAAGATTTTAGGACAAAATATTAAATAAACAAGCCGCATGTATCTGTTCACAAGGATATTAAAATATCATTAAAGGCTCTTTCAGATGTCTGTGAAACACGTTCTGTGCACATATCAGAATGCACGGACTGACCGCAGCACTCCTGACCGGAGGGTGAGAGCTTCATATATTTCTGTCAGGCTGTCACGCTCAGCACAAGAGACCCACGTACGGGAACAGACTGCAATGCAACTGACTGGCCGCGAGTCATTTGTACCGAGTATAACAGCCTCAGAAATATATGAAGCTGTCACCCCTGGTCAGGAGAGACGTGGCCAGTATGTGCTGTATTGCACAGACGTCTGAAAGGGCCCTAATAATGCAAATTGACAGTCATGAATTTATGATTCAGCTTCTTCTATATTATTATTTATTTATGTTGCACCATTAATTCCATAGTGTGATACATGAGAAAGGGTTACATACAATTTATAGATAGTTTACAGTAAAAAAAATAACAATGACAGACTAGTACAGAAGGGAGAGGACCCTGGCCTTGAGGGCTTACATTCTATAGCACAATAGAGAGGATACAGTGGGTCAGGGGTGTGCAGCAGATCCAGTGGTAGTGAGGGGGCAGTGTGGTCATTGCAGGCTGTAAGCTTTCCTGAAAAGAGGAGTTTTCAGGTTCCATCTGAAGGATCCAAGCAAAGGTGGATAATCAGACGTGGTGGGGTGCAGAATTCCAGAGGATAGGGGATATTTGGGTGAAACCTTGCAGGTGATTGGGTGAGGAACCAATAAGTGTGAAGAAGATGAGAAGGTCTTGGAAAGACCTAACATTACCATATTGTGGGGTGCTTACTTCTATAACAAAAAATGTGGTTGAGAAAGATCCATAAACATAACAGTCTGGACAATCAAAAATTCTTAAATGCAATTGTGACAAAACTGATATGATTGGATGTAATTGTTATATTTCATCCTTTCACCAAATTACTGAATGATTTCTTAACCTCTTGAGCTATTGGGAATGTGGTCTATCATTAACCGGCATTTCACCTGCAGTTGGATGTTTGGTGATGTTGTGACCAAGGCTGTCAAAACTTTATTAATGCTTTCTAATTTTGCAGTCAGGCATGGCTATACCAAAAAAATGGTGGATCGTACCTTGAGGACATGGTGGATCGTACCTTGAGAGGCTGCATCGAGTAACTGGATGCATTACTGGATTCAGTTTTTCCCCTTGTCTGTTTGGAGGCATTTTTACCGGATCAGGTACCTGATGCTACCCATATGTACCATCAGGTACTGGATCTGATTCCCATAGGGTCCCATGTTAAAAAACTGATCAGGTTTTGGTAAAAGGCCAAAAAATGTTGCAGACCCTATTAAAACTTCTAAGACTTCTCAAAAACTGGATCCATTAGACAGATTGCACTTTAGCAAACAATTGTTAACATTGGAGTCTATGGGTCAGGTACCTGATCAGGTTTTCAGGATGAAAAACTAGATCCAGTAACTGGATTGCAAACACAAGTGTGACCCTAGCCTTACTTGGAGCTTCAAATCAACAAATGACATAGGCTAGGGTCACACATGCGGCAGGAATTAGAAATCCTGATCTGGTTTTGAGCTGTCAAAAAGCTCAAAATCGGATCAGGAACCGCTCCCCATAGGAGCCCATCATGGTAACCGGATTGCGCTACATGCAATCCGGTTACTGGCTCGGGTCTGCAGCCTGCGCTAAAAATCATGCAGGCTGCAGTTTTCGGAGCAGTATTGCTAACTACAATGCGGTAACCGGATTGCTCAGGATGTGTAATCCTGAGCAATGCGGTTACCATCTACTTTGTTCATCCCTGCTGCCGTTTTGAGGTCAAACGTTTTCTGTAAGTCTTCCCAAGGTTGGCACACACTATTGCTGGTATGTTGGCCCATTCCTCCATGCAGATCTCCTCTAGAGCAATAATGTTTTGGGGCTGTCACTGGGCAACACGGATTGTCAACTCTCTGAAAAGGTTTTCTATAGGGTTTAGATCTGGATACTGGCTAGGCCACTCCAGGAACTTGAAATGCTTCTTACGAAGCCACTGCTTTGTTTCCCTGGCGGTGTGCTTGAGATCATTGTCATGCTGAAATTCCCAGCCACATTTCATCTTTAATACACTTGCTGATGGAAGGAGGTTTGCACTCAAACTCTCATGATACTTGGCCCCATTCATTCTGTCATGTACTGATCCGTTGGCAGAGAAACAGCCCCAAAGCACGATGTTTCCACCCCCGTGTTTCACAGTAAGTATGGTGTTCTTTGGATGCAACTCAGCATTATTTCTCCTCCAAAGATGACGAGTTGTGTTTATACCAAACAGTTCTACTTTGGTTTCATCTGACCTTATGACATTCTTCTAATACTCTTATAGATCATCCAAATGCTCTCTAGCAAAGTTCAGACGGTTCAGATGTGCCCGGACATGTAATGGCTTAAGTAGTGGGACACGTCTGGCACTGGTGGATCTGAGTCTATGGCAGCGTAGTGTGATACTGATGGTAGCCTGTGTTATGTTGGTCCCAGCTCTCTTCAGGTCATTCACTAGGTTCCCTTTGTGGTTCTGGGATATTTGCTCACCGTTCTTGAGATCATTTTGACCCCATGGGGTGAGATCTTGCGTGGAGCCTCAGATTGATTAGGAGCGGTCTTGTATGTCTTCCATTTTCTAATTATTGCTCTCTCAGTTGATTTATTCACACCAAACTGCTTGCCTATTGCAGATACAGTCTTCCCAGCCTGGTGCAGGGCTACAATTTTGTTAATGGTGTTCTGCAAAAGCTCTTTGGTCTTCGACCATAGTGGAGTTTAGAGTGTGACTGTTTTAGGTTGCAGACCGGTGTCTTTTACACTGATAACAAGTTTAAACAGGTGCCAGTGTTACAGGTAATGAGTGGAGGACAGAGGAGCCTCTAAATAAAGAAGTTACAGGTCTGTTAGAGCCAGAAATCTTGCTTGTTTGTAGGTGACCAAGTTCTTATTTTCCACCAAAATGTGAAAAAAAATTCTTCCCAAATCAGACAATGTGATTTTCAAGATTTGTTTTCTCATTTTGTTTCTCATAGTTGAGGTCTTCCAATAATGCAATTACTGGCCTCTCATCTTTTTAAGTGGGAGAACTTGCACAATTGGCAGCTGACTAAATACATTTTCCCATCTGTATCATTTAGCATAAAACAGGCTTACCGTACATACTCGTGTATAAGCCGACCTGTGTATAAGCCGACCCCCCTACTTTTGCCCCCAAAACCTGGGAAAACCTATTGACTCGTGTATAAGCCGAGGGTGGACCCCAGCAGAGGTATACAGCCCCCAGCAGTGTGGTATACAGGCCCCCCAGTGGTATACAGGCCTCCCCAGTGGTAGTATACAGCAGCCTCCCCAGTGGTAGTATACAGCAGCCTCCCCAGTGGTATATACAGCAGCCTCCCCAGTGGTATATACAGCAGCCCCCAGAAGTATATATAGCAGCCCCAGAGGTATATACAGCAGCCCCAGAGGTATATACAGCAGCCCCAGTGTAATACAGCAGCCCCAGTGGTATACAGCAGCCCTAGTGGTATATAGCAGCCCCAGAGGTATATACAGCAGCCCCAGTGGTATACAGCAGCCCCAGTGGTATACAGCAGCCCCAGTGGTATACAGCAGCCCCAGAGGTATATACAGCAGCCCCAGAGGTGTATACAGCAGCCCCAGAGGTGTATACAGCAGCCCCAGTGGTATACAGCAGCCCCAGAGGTATACAGCAGCCCCAGAGGTGTATACAGCAGCCCCAGTGGTATACAGCAGCCCCAGAGGTGTATACAGCAGCCCCAGAGGCGTATACAGCAGCCCCAGTGGTATACAGCAGCCCCAGAGGTGTATATAGCAGCCCCAGTGGTATACAGCAGCCCCAGAAGTGTATACAGCAGCCCCAGTGGTATACAGCAGCCCCAGTGGTATACAGCAGCTCCAGAGGTATATACAGCAGCCCCAGAGGTGTATACAGCAGCCCCAGTGGTATATACAGCAGCCTCCCCAGTGGTATATACAGCAGCCCCAGAAGTATATATAGCAGCCCCAGAGGTATATACAGCAGCCCCAGAGGTATATACAGCAGCCCCAGTGTAATACAGCAGCCCCAGTGGTATACAGCAGCCCCAGTGGTATATAGCAGCCCCAGAGGTATATACAGCAGCCCCAGTGGTATACAGCAGCCCCAGTGGTATACAGCAGCCCCAGTGGTATACAGCAGCCCCAGAGGTATATACAGCAGCCCCAGAGGTGTATACAGCAGCCCCAGAGGTGTATACAGCAGCCCCAGTGGTATACAGCAGCCCCAGAGGTATACAGCAGCCCCAGAGGTGTATACAGCAGCCCCAGTGGTATACAGCAGCCCCAGAGGTGTATACAGCAGCCCCAGAGGCGTATACAGCAGCCCCAGTGGTATACAGCAGCCCCAGAGGTGTATATAGCAGCCCCAGTGGTATACAGCAGCCCCAGAAGTGTATACAGCAGCCCCAGTGGTATACAGCAGCCCCAGTGGTATACAGCAGCTCCAGAGGTATATACAGCAGCCCCAGAGGTGTATACAGCAGCCCCAGTGGTATACAGCAGCCCCAGTGGTATACAGCAGCCCCAGAGGTATACAGCAGCCCCAGAGGTGTATACAGCAGCCCCAGTGGTATACAGCAGCCCCAGAGGTGTATACAGCAGCCCCAGAGGCGTATACAGCAGCCCCAGTGGTATACAGCACCCCCAGAGGTGTATATAGCAGCCCCAGTGGTATACAGCAGCCCCAGAAGTGTATACAGCAGCCCCAGTGGTATACAGCAGCCCCAGTGGTATACAGCAGCTCCAGAGGTATATACAGCAGCCCCAGAGGTGTATACAGCAGCCCCAGTGGTATATACAGCAGCCTCCCCAGTGGTATATACAGCAGCCCCCAGAAGTATATATAGCAGCCCCAGAGGTATATACAGCAGCCCCAGAGGTATATACAGCAGCCCCAGTGTAATACAGCAGCCCCAGTGGTATACAGCAGCCCCAGTGGTATATAGCAGCCCCAGAGGTATATACAGCAGCCCCAGTGGTATACAGCAGCCCCAGTGGTATACAGCAGCCCCAGTGGTATACAGCAGCCCCAGAGGTATATACAGCAGCCCCAGAGGTGTATACAGCAGCCCCAGAGGTGTATACAGCAGCCCCAGTGGTATACAGCAGCCCCAGAGGTATACAGCAGCCCCAGAGGTGTATACAGCAGCCCCAGTGGTATACAGCAGCCCCAGAGGTGTATACAGCAGCCCCAGAGGCGTATACAGCAGCCCCAGTGGTATACAGCAGCCCCAGAGGTGTATATAGCAGCCCCAGTGGTATACAGCAGCCCCAGAAGTGTATACAGCAGCCCCAGTGGTATACAGCAGCCCCAGTGGTATACAGCAGCTCCAGAGGTATATACAGCAGCCCCAGAGGTGTATACAGCAGCCCCAGTGGTATACAGCAGCCCCAGAGGTGTATAGCAGCCCCAGAGCCATACAGCAGCCCCAGAGGTGTATACAGCAGCCCCAGTGGTATACAGCAGCCCCAGCGGTGTATACAGCAGCCCCAGAGGTGTATACAGCAGCCCAAGTGGTATACAGCAGCCCCAGAGGTGTATACAGCAGCCCCAGTGGTATACAGCAGCCCCAGAGGTGTATACAGCAGCCCCAGTGGTATACAGCAGCCCCAGTGGTATACAGCAGCTCCAGAGGTATATACAGCAGCCCCAGAGGTGTATACAGCAGCCCCAGTGGTATATACAGCAGCCTCCCCAGTGGTATATACAGCAGCCCCCAGAAGTATATATAGCAGCCCCAGAGGTATATACAGCAGCCCCAGAGGTATATACAGCAGCCCCAGTGTAATACAGCAGCCCCAGTGGTATACAGCAGCCCCAGTGGTATATAGCAGCCCCAGAGGTATATACAGCAGCCCCAGTGGTATACAGCAGCCCCAGTGGTATACAGCAGCCCCAGTGGTATACAGCAGCCCCAGAGGTATATACAGCAGCCCCAGAGGTGTATACAGCAGCCCCAGAGGTGTATACAGCAGCCCCAGTGGTATACAGCAGCCCCAGAGGTATACAGCAGCCCCAGAGGTGTATACAGCAGCCCCAGTGGTATACAGCAGCCCCAGAGGTGTATACAGCAGCCCCAGAGGCGTATACAGCAGCCCCAGTGGTATACAGCAGCCCCAGAGGTGTATATAGCAGCCCCAGTGGTATACAGCAGCCCCAGAAGTGTATACAGCAGCCCCAGTGGTATACAGCAGCCCCAGTGGTATACAGCAGCTCCAGAGGTATATACAGCAGCCCCAGAGGTGTATACAGCAGCCCCAGTGGTATACAGCAGCCCCAGAGGTATATAGCAGCCCCAGAGCCATACAGCAGCCCCAGAGGTGTATACAGCAGCCCCAGTGGTATACAGCAGCCCCAGCGGTGTATACAGCAGCCCCAGAGGTGTATACAGCAGCCCAAGTGGTATACAGCAGCCCCAGAGGTGTATACAGCAGCCCCAGTGGTATACAGCAGCCCCAGAGGTGTATACAGCAGCCCCAGAGGTATACAACAGCCCCAGAGGTGTATACAGCAGCCCCAGTGGTATACAGCAGCCCCAGAGGTGTATACAGCAGCCCCAGAGGTGTATACAGCAGCCCCAGTGGTATACAGCAGCCCCAGAGGTGTATACAGCAGCCCCAGTGGTATACAGCAGCCCCAGAGGTATATACAGGCCCCAGCAGTGAGTCATATATGGCCCCCAAATGCTGGCACTCGTCCCCCTCCGTTATAAGCCCCCCCCGGCTGCTTAAGTTACCATCCCTGGTCTTCTGCTCCGCGCCGGTCCTCCATGCTCCCGTCCTCTGCTGCATCCGGGGTCCCCGGCCAGTAGCGATGACGTCATGCAACCGGCCGGTCACATGACCCCGGATGCTGCCGAGGACGGAGCATACAGGGATGGTAACTTAAGCAGCCGGGGGGCCTTATAACAGAGGGTGACGAGTGCCAGCATTTGGGGGCCATATATGCACTGCTTCCCCCTGACGCTGTTTGACAGGGGGAAGCAGTGCATATATAATGAGCGGCCCCACGTGATGGGGCGCTCATACAGCAGCCTCCCCCCGCCTTGTTGCTAGAGTTACCGTTTTGACCCGTGTATAAGCCGTGGGGGGACTTTTCAGCCCAATTTTTGGGCTGAAAAACTCGGCTTATACACGAGTATATACGGTATGTGAAGAATGATTTATTTTTTTTTATATATTTTTTCTATTTTCTGTTTTTATTCCACAAGATAAAGATAATTTTTTTGTGAAAAATATTTAGGCCCTGATAACAAGGTGGGTTTTTTGGTTTCTTTTAAAAAAAACTTTCATCTCAAAAAAACCTTCTCAGTGTAACTATTTTTTTTTTTTTGTGGAGTATTACAGCAAATAATAGAGAGGTAGGTCAGTGACCTGTTTAGGCCTACTGGGCCAGATAAACTTAAAGCTCATGCAAGCGGTCCCATCAATGTTATACCGTGCCACACACAGGTGGGACAACTATAAGTTTTGTGGAATATTACCGAAAAAGCTATTCTGGTGGGTCAGTGACCTGTTTAGGCCTAGTGGGCCAGGTAAACTTAAAGCTCATGCAAGCGCTTCCATTAATGTTATGCCCTGCCACACACAGGTGGGACAACTATAGGTTTCGTGAAATATTACTGAAAAAATTAGTCAGGTAGGTTAGTGACCTGTATAGGCCTAGTGCACAGGGGACATTGAGCAAATAATGCTTTTAAGGGCCCAAAAAAATGTTCATGTGTATACAGCACATATGGCAACACCTGTGTTTGATGCCCAAAGCCAGTTTACGCAAACCAGTAAGAGAGATGTAGTAATCACTGCTTTTAATCACCTAAAAATGGTGGATGTCAATACAGCAAATTTGTTAATCACTGGTTCGATGGACAAAAAGGTTGAATATTTAGAAGCAGGGGCAGGACTGTCAGGGATAGGTATTGAGCTCAGAGAGCCCTACTCAAGTCAAGCAACAAACAGCAAGGAGACCCCAACAACAGTCTCCATTTTTCAAAAAGACTAGGCACAGGGACCACTTAAGTGGCATCAATTACCCCAGAGTTGAAATTGAAACTGGACAGCTGCGTGCACTTATCCGTCAGCACACTACCAGCAGCGCTGAAGACACGTTCAGAGAGAACATCGGCTGTGGGGCATGACAAAATCTCCAAGGCATGATTGGCAAGCTCAGGCTATTTTTCCAGTTTTGAAGCCCAAAATGAACAAGAGTCCAGTTCCACAATCATGGCATCAATATTCAGCTGTAGATACTCCTGTACCATCCTCTCTAGGTGTTCACTATGTGTCAGACTTGTTCTTCTGGCATTGCAAAGGATGATTATAAAAAAAAAGGTGAAACAATTCTACAAAATTGCTGTTATCACATACACTGTTACTATTACTGCTAACGCTCAAGTGATGACAACTCGACATTCCCCGGGTTGGAAAGATAGAACTGCGATATTCATAATGTGCACCACTGGTGTTTTGGGGAAAAGCAGTACAAAGATTGTGTAAAAGCTTCTGTTGATACTTATGTATGCTTGTGTCCCTTTCCAGGGCAGGAATCATTTACTCTTGTACAGGGGATCTAACAGTATGGCAACCCAGTAGTTGGCATTACTTCGAATTCTAACAATCCGAGGATCATGTTGCAGGTATTGCAGCATCCAGGAGGCCCAAGTCCTTGTTGTGTTGGTGGCGGTGGGGTAACATTCGCACTTGCTTCCTCTGCCCTCTTCCCCCAACCTTGCACAAAAGAAATGTGATCAAGATCTCCCTCATCTGCTGAGTCTTCCATGCCCATCACCTGTTTTTCCTCCATTTCTTCCTTGGCTCCTGCACCTTTATCAACAGTTTGGCTGATACCATGTGCCCTCGTTGTTCCCCCTCCCCTACCCTCCAATGCCAGCTGCCTTGGTGCTGCCGACCATCTGGACCTTTGAGATCCTGTTATCTCTTCCGCATACACCTCCTCCTGTACTTCCTCCCCTTCCTCTTGGCCCACCACCTGACTCCGCACACTGGTTAAAGTGTGCTCCAACTTGTAGATGACCAGAATAGTCATGCTGATAATGGCATCGTCAGCGCTAAACATCTTAGTAGCATTTCAAAACTTTGCAGAAGGGTGCAGAGGTCCTTGATCTAAAACAACTCCAGCAGCATGATTTGCCCCACCTCTGGATCGCATTGGCCCAGGCTATATGTCATAACATACTACACAAGGGCTCATCACTGCTGCCACAATTGATGAAACATGTGCAGAGTGGAATTCCATCGTGTTGGTGTTTGGGGCAAAGAGCTTGGGGTACTCGGATCTCGGGTGTACTGATACGGGGATGTCATGGGTGGCCGGTGCCCGAGTCCGTACCCTTAGGCAGACAATAACAAGGGAAAAAATAATAAAATAAAGTCAATCGTGACTCCACCTGTAGGTCTGGTGATGGCATCGGCGATGCTGGGACCTCCGGGGGATGGGCAGCAGCAAGATGTCGTAGCTCCCTACAGGAAGCGCAGAGTCCCCGGGGTGTTGGACGTAGCAATGGTGGAATAGGGCAGCGCGGCCTCTGCTGCGAAGTATAAGGCAGGTAAACCACAGTTCATTAGAAAGGAACACAGACACGTTGCTCACTCTGAACGGGTACTTTACTCAGTAATCTGCAGGTTCACATGGTAATGCAGTACTTTTAGCTGAGGTAGTGGACCGGGTGGTTCTGGTAGTGAGCAGTGTCCCTCTGAAGCTCCACTGGTGTTCCTTCTCTATCACTTTCTCTGTCCTTTTCTGTGGTGCCCTGCACAATCCCACTTGTTGAACCAGGCCCGTCGGGTGATATGGGAACCCTTTATACCTCCAAAGGGAACCCAACCCTGTTTAGTGCTTCTGGTGGAGACCGTGCTTGGTGCAGGGCGGTTGGATCATGCTCCTAAAAAGCTATCAACCACGCCGGTAATTTGCGGTTCAGGGATGGACCTCTGATCCATGTCGGAGCCGGTACCCCGCTTTGGACTGGGCCAGGGTATTTGGTTACTCTTTATCTGCCCCTTTCTCTTCTGGGTCACCTGGTTGAGGTGCCCTCTCCGTTACTTCTCCTCTTCTGTTCTGTTTCTCTTCACTTCTGCAACAACAACACTGTTCTGTTCCTCTTTCCCCACTCACCTTATAACCTAGCTTCACCTCCGACCAGGACCGGTTACCCTGGTAATGGGCATCTGATTGGTCCCCTATCACTAGGTGTGTGTGGGTGCTGGAGCTTCAGGCTTCTACTACTCCTTACCAGAACAAAGCATACTGCACCTTCTGTTAAAGGTGCAGTAACCCTTTTGTAGCGCGCTGACTAGTGGAGCGCTACATCGGCACATCGTATTTCAAGCAACGAACCGACAGGCTGAAAGAATTCTGTAGCGATGCAAGTCGTTGAGCTGCGGGATGCAAACGGTGGAAGTGAGCATACAGCGACCTTGCCCTCTGTAGAAGTGCATCTAGGCCGGTTTAGTGGGCTAGAAATTGCTGGACGACCAGGTTCAAGACGTGAGCCTTACAAGGCACGTGTGTCACCTTGCCCTGGCGAAGGGCCGCACCCAAGTTTGCAGCATTGTCGCACACGGCCATCCCTGGCTGCAGGTTCAGTGAAGACAAATATTGATTAAACTCGATCTCCAGAGCTGACCACAACTCCTCAGCTGTGTGACTCACATTGCCCAGACATTTTAACGTAAACATTGCCTTGCGGCGTTGAGCCCTGCTGCCAGCATAGTAAGGAGGTGAGCTGGATTCCTTCTGCGCAGTTTGAACGCGTGTCACATTACCAGACAGGCTTTAGGCGCAGGTGGAGGACCTAGAAGAGGTGAAGTAGGCAGAAGCAGTGGAGGAACTTCTACATACAGAAGTTTGACGCACAACCCATGGGGATGGCAAGACTTGTACAGCAGCCCCTCTTCCTGCTGTCACCAGAGACACCTATTGCCCATTCAGTGACATGTAATGCCCCTGTCCATGCTTAATCATCCAGGTGTCTGTGGCAAATTGCACCCTGTCACACACAGAATTTCTAAAGGAAGTGGTGTTGTTGTGTGCAACATGCTGGTGTAGCACAGGCATAGCTTTCTTTGAGAAGTAGTGGCGACTGGGCATCTGGTACTGGGGCACTGTGAATCCACCATCCGGAAAGGCAGCATTTCTGTAGTCAACAGCTTGCAGATAGTGAAATTCAACCTCTTAGCTTTGGCATGGGTAGGAGGAAATGGTCTTTTACTTGTCCACATCTATGGGGCCGAGGGCTGGCTACTGTGCTGAGACACGGTTGAGTAGGATGTCCCAGACAAACTGCTGGACTGTAAGGGAGGTGCAGGCGGACATATTATGTCACGTTCATAAAAAGGTGGTGCTCTGGATGTCTGACAGCGCTCAACACCAGCAGGTGTTTCCACTTCCAAAACAGCTGAGACCTGTCAATCACACTGGCTGTTGCGGGTAAAAAGGTGGAAGTTCTGCGGCTGAAAGCCTGTGTGACAGCTGTCCCCACAGTCACAGAGGATGAAGAAGCCGCAGATGCACTTGATAGGGCAGACGATGGTTGGCCAGGCCCGCTAGGCGGCATTGTAGCACAGTGAGCATCCCATTGTGACTTATGTTTCATGTCCATGTGACGATTCACGCATAAAGTACTCAAACTACTGATTTTTTGGCCTCTACTCAGATTTTGTTTACAAATTTTGCAGATAACATAAGTTGTGTCATCCTTTGCAATGTCAAAAAAGGCCCATGCTAGGCAATGCTTAGTGCCTATGCGATCTGCAGAGCAACCACGGCTTCTGCACAGAGGCAGAGTTGTGGCTGAGGACGCAGTAATTGACGTGCTTCCAGGACTCCGTCTCTGTCCAGGAAACTGCAACCTAACCTTGTCACTACCATCCTCCTCTACCTCCTCTGCTGAGCTCATAAACTGCCTGCCTGTGGGTTGACAGTAAGTGGAATCTCCAACCTCATCATCACTCTGTGTGTTCTCATACTCATCGTCCTCAGAGCCAACCACTTCCTGCCATTAGCGCAAAGTCAAGTTGTTGTTCCAATCATGTGTTCAAGTCTCATCATCTGCCTTATTGTCTCCCAAAACAGGGGTTGCAGTTAGGGAATGAAGGCCTACATTATGCTTGGACCCTTCTTCATCTAGGCCTGAATCGGACTCACTAAGATTTTGGACATCGGTGCAGATCATTTCCTCATCTTGACTCAATAAAGCTTTGGAGCAGAACTCTGATTCCCAGGCTATAGTATGAGTAAACAGCTCTTCAGACTCACCCAACTGTGTTAACCCATAGTCAGTACGGCGGCTGGAGACCTCGGAGGACTGGAGTGTTTGTGATGTTGAAGTTGAGGTGGAGGAGAGCCCACTTGATGGAGTGCTTGATATCTATTGCAGCACCTGCTCTTTTTTGGCCTCATCTACAAGTTTTAGCTATGCTCTGCTGGGTAAGAAAGGGATGATAGCAGATCAACCACGAAAAGAAGTACACATTTTAGTTTGGCTTGAAGACGGTATTTGTTCAGCAGATGTTTCCGTTACTTTAGCACCAACCTCACGGACACAAAGATTTTTAGCCTTTCCAACATGCATATTCCCCTTTTCACCATCAGCAGACCTTTTACCACTCATATTTGAAGGTAACTAATTGGCAACTTTGTTGTTGTTGGGCACAAAAAACTATGGATGTAAAACTAGCAGAGCTGAGTGGCCAAATAGTGGTACTACCTTAAATAAGCTTTGGTAAGTAGTTTTGGGTAGATGCAATACAAAAGTGTTTTCTGAGCTGTGTGGTGGTAGATTTCAACAGAACACTGGACAATAGCTACCTAGTCAAACAGTGGTACTACCCTAAATAGGTTTTAGTAAGTAGGTTTGGGCAGATGCAATATAAAAGTGTTTTCTGCGCAGTGTGGCAGTAGATTTCAACAGAACACTGGACCACAGCTACCTAGTAAAACAGTGGTACTACCCTAAATAGGTTTTGGTAAGTAGGTTTGGTAGATGCAATACAAAAGTGTTTTCTGCGCTGTGTGGTGGTAGATTTCAATAGAACACTGGACCACAGCTACCTATCCAAACACAGCTACTAGCCAAAAAGGACTTGCTTGGCTACATGCAGTAAAAAAAAAGGCTAGTAAACACAGGAGGTGTAGCTTTCTTCACAACAGTGCTACACCAGTGCCTGGCACACACTGCTACTAGCCAAAAAGGATTTGCTTGGCTAGATGCAGTAAAAAAGGCTAGCAAACACAGGAGGTGTAGCTTTCTTCACAGCAGTGCTACACCAATGCCTGGCACACACTGCTACTAGCCAAAAAGGATTTGCTTGGCTAGGTGCAGTAAGAAAAGGCTAGTAAACACAGGAGGTGTAGCTTTCTTCACAACAGTGCTACACCAGTGCCTGACACACACTGCTACTAGCCAAAAAGGATTTGCTTGGCTAAATTTGGCCAGATGCTGTAAAAAATGCGTGCACAGCACTGGAACAGACCTGCCTGGCACACAGTGCTTTTAAGCCCTAAAAAGGGCTGTTCTTGGAAGAAGTCCCTAAAACTACTATCTCTCTATCTAACTTGGAAAGGAATCGATATCTAACTATCTTTGTAGTGCACACAGCAGCAGCGGTGGCGTCTGACACTGAGCTCCAACACTGATAAAATGGCGAGGAGGGAAAATGGACAGTTCTTATATGGCAAGGACTTTTGACATACCCAGCCAATGACACAATCCCTTGTGTGCAAAAAGTGAACTTTGCTTTATGCGTGCTGATAGACTGACAGACCGGACCACCCACAGTAAGCGCAGAAAGGAAAAAGAATGGAGATCTGCATTATTGGACCAAAGACCTCTCACAGCCCTTTCCTCCTGCCCACTATTCCGTGACACTAAAACTCATAATAACATTGAACAACAGCATTACTGTGAAAAGTCAGTAACGCTTTTGGTCAACGAACATAACCTCGAATTACCGGATTTTTAGCAAATTGTTTACATTTGTCAAATGACTCAAACAAAGCCCAAAACAGGTTGAATTTGAAAATGGCGAACATGTTCGACCGAACATCGCTCATCTCTACTGACAGGTCAGTGCCTTTCCTTCTGATTATCGTTTATAGTCTTACCTGTATTTGGACGTGAGCAACACCCACGTGTCAGTGAAAGCAGTCTGAGCCTGTGTGGTCTGATCAGAATTTAGCGCCCCATAGTTTGATGTGGTGCCCGGCAGCTCTTATTTATAGATTATGTATGCAATATTACATCCTATCTGTCAAACTGCATAACAGCATAAAAGAGGTACTGTATGTGTTTGTGTTTGGTGCAGAAAAGATATTAGGGTACCTTTACACGCGGCAACTTTTCTAGGAATTTCACTGGCAACTTACTGGCTGCAGTGAAATCATGGAGACAAGGTTCTATCTTGTTGCCATGTACAAATGGAACAATGTCTCCATGATTTCACTGCAACCAGTAAGTTGCCAGTGAAATTCCTAGAAAAGTTGCCACGTGTAAAGGTACCTTTAGGCAATGTGAGGCGCAACACATAGTAGGATGTTAAGGCAAGGAGTTGCAGTTCCTATAATGCTGGCAGAATATTGATAAAGAGAAACTACTTAATTTAAAAGAGCAAATAGCAAATTACAAAGTATGACAATTGAAATTTCATGGATATAGTACACTGACATGTACAACAAAAGTGATATTAACTTGTTGAGGGAGATGAGGACAGCAAGACCATGCTTATATTCTGGTTTAACGTAAATTGATACGTACACTTTATACTGAATAATATCTGTTTACTATTGGCTGGACAGTAAGCAGTTAAAGGTTTTGTTCACTACTGGACAACCCCTTATTAATTGCCCCAGAGTATTTCACAGTGTTGCATATAGAGAAAAAACAAATATCCAGCGATGCAAGGAAGGTAATGTCACGGAGATATGATGAAGTTGACTTGCCCAGAAGGGCCGTGGGGTACTCGGAACCAGGCGGCAGTTCTGCTGGGGGAGTCAGGGGGATTGAGACCCGGCTCAGTGGTCCTGGGCAGTCAATAAAATGGATAGTTTTTAGGAATAAATGTAACGCCACCCGTAGTGTGCGGCTACGGGTAGCTGCCGCTGCTGCAGAACCCCTGGGGACAATGTACGGGCAGCTAGGCTGGTGTGGCTCCCCTTGGGTGGAGCGGGGTCGCCAGGGCAGTTATAACAGTTTATGAAAGGGATGGTGGACGTTGGGGTGCAGGACAGAGGCACGGGAATAACTGGAGGCCACAGCAATGAACGTTTCCTTTACCTTTACTTGTTCATTGTAGATACAATCCGGGGCACCGGCTTAGATGTTACTGTGGACACAGGCAGCCAGGAAGCAATCAGGATAGATCCACCTAGCCAGGTGGTTGGAGGTCTCCTTTCTGCGCTGTGTGATTTTGAACTATAACAAATTGTGGGGTATTGGTTTGTCTTTTGGTCCAAAACACGTAAGCTTGTGAGCCCCTACACGGCTCCCCACGGATCACAAGTCCTATCCACTACATTCTTATCTCAAGTGAGCAAAGGACAAAATAGAAAATAAATTCTCTTACCACAGCAAATTCTGGTCAGACGACCATTACACTCAGTGCTGTCTGCAGCTTTGCCCAGGTTATAACTGAAGGCATTATGAATGCAAGACACCAGCCCCAATCACTAGCAGCCTCCTTTCACACAGAGGGAGTGACCACTGGTTGTCCTGCACACACAATGGGCTCCATATAGGGCGCAGTTCACACAGGCCTGCACAGAGTATGCCCAGCCTCTTATGGTGGGTTTACACACACCAATCATTGTATCCAATATCTGAACAGATCTCTGGTTGCAGTGAAATCATGGACACATAGTTCCATTTTGTGGCTGTGTACAACATGGAGCAATCTGTCCATGATTTCACTGCAACCAGAGATTGGTTCAGATATTGGATACAATGATTGGTGTGTGTAAACCCACCATCACATAAGCCCCCATTTCAGTAGGCGGGCTGTTGTGGCATTCAACACCGCTACCTGCGCCGGAACAAACGCACCCATACGGCCCAGCTACACACAGCAACAAAAGAGTGCAAGAAAAAACCACAATGACAGAAAACTGAAATTGTGGAAATTTAGTTAGTTTTAAACTATAACAAATTTTGTCCTTTGCTCACTTTAGATAAGAATTTAGTGGATAGGACTTGTGATCCGTGGGGAGCCGTGTAGGGGCTCACAAGCTTACGTGTTTTGGACCAAAAGACAAACCAATACCCCACAATTTGTTATAGTTTAAAACTAACTAAATTTCCACAATTTCAGTTTTCTGTCATTGTGGTTTTTTCTTGTGTTGAATGCCACAACAGCCCGCCTACTGAAATGGGGGCTTATGTAAGAGGCTGGGCATACACTGTGCAGGCCTGTGTGAACTGCGCCCTATATGGAGCCCATTGTGTGTGCAGGACAACCAGTGGTCACTCCCTCTGTGTGAAAGGAGGTTGCTAGTGATTGGGGCTGGTGTCTTGCATTCATAATGCCTTCAGTTATAACCTGGGCAAAGCTGCAGACAGCACTGAGTGTAATGGTCGTCTGACCAGAATCTGCTGTGGCTGTGTGATTTTGACCTCGCTGCATGAAGCTGTGCTGCAGTCCTCTCTCTCTCTTAAGGCCCAGTTACACGCACAGATAATTGTGCAGAGATTGTTTGCAGATCTCTGGTTGCAGTGAAATCATGGACACATTGTTACATTTGTACACAGCCACAAAATGTAACAATGTGTCCATGATTTCACTGCAACCAGAGATCTGCAAACAATCTCTGCACAATTATCTGTGCATGTAACTGGGCCTTTAGTCTGTACCTGTATAGCAGGCAATGCAAGCTCTGTTACAGGGGTCGCTCCTCTGTGGAGGCTCCAGGCTCTAGTATGCTACTGTGCTCCAGGCGTTAGGTAGGTCAGTGGACCTGGAAACCCCTGCCTCTCCAAATTTCTGCTGCTGGGCCATTAGTACCCGAACAGCCTCGGACTCTGGTTTCCGGTTTCTGGCACTTTCTCCTCTGGGGTGAGCTCAACACCACTCTGCTCCCCAGGGTCTCCTCTCCTTCCTCCTTAGACTCACTCCATCTCTGTTCTGTTGTTCTCCTTAGCTGTTCCGTCTAACCCAATAACCCCACCTCCAGGCCAGAACATTTATGGGGAAGCTCCCCTTAAGCCGGGTTCTAGAGCTCCCCCTTCTGGTCTGGAGACAGGAAAGTGTTGCATGCTGTGTCACCTGAATAGGGACCCCCTTTTTGCTTCCAGGCATCACATCATCCCCTGTGAGGGAGGCAATGCCACTGTTGCAGCCCGACCCTGGGGTGCTACAAATTAAATTTCACATTTATTTAAAAAAAATGAAAAACCACGACATGCAGTCAGATAGTCCATAGAAAAAAAATCTTGGGGGGTGATGAGCAAACTGACCAAGCAAATTGGACTTGGACTTTAGACTTATATACAAGTGGGGGAAATAAGTGTTTGATCCCATGCTGATTTTGTAAGTTTGCCCACTGACAAAGACATGAACAGTAGTATTAAGTCTTGTTTGCCAGAGGGATCAAGTACATATTTCTCTCTTCAAAATGCAAATACATTTATATAATTTAAACAATGTGATTTTCTGGATTTTATTTTTGATATTCTATCTCTCACTGTTAAAATTAATCAAAATTAATCTACCCTTAAAATTATAGACTGTTCATGTCTTTGTCAGTGAGCAAACTTACAAAATCAGCAAGGGATCAAATACTTATTTCCCCCAGAGCATTTTTAGTACATATCATAACACCATGAATAAGGTTAACAACTGAAACGTGTCAGCTTGTTCCCCACATCCAAGTTTTTTTTCTCTGGACTATCTGACCGCATACCGCTGTTTTTATTTTTAAATAAATATGACATTTTATTCATCATATCTCCATGGCATTACTCTCCTTGCCTCAATGGATATTTAATTTCTTCTCTGTGGCTAGCACTTCACACAGTGCAGTCTGGGTGGTGCAGGAGGTTGGAATACGGGAGAGTGAAGGTAAGCTCATGGCCGGCTTTTGCCATGTGCGAGTGGTGCGGTCGCACAGGGTGCCACCGACCATGCCTGAGCGGGGGGCGCCACAAGGAGTCAGAAACTTACTATATCCGCTGCTCCAATCACAGCGCTGTTTCTTTTGGCGCTGGCAGCAGACTTTGGTGGGAGTAGCTGCCGGGAGACTGTGACACTTAATTTGCTGTCTCCTGCGGCGCCTCACCTGCCCTCCTCCTGAAGTCTGGAAGCCGCATGACTACAAACATAGTGATTGGAGCGGAGGCAGCAAGTTAGGTTTCACCTGCTGTCCCTGCTCCAGTCAGTGACCATTTGAGTCCAGTTACCCAGTGGGCTTACCCAGCGAGGGGCAGCTGCCCCCCCAAAGGCAAAGAAGGCTGGCGGGGCATCTGTTCTGGACACACCAGGCAGAGGGGCGCCGTTAGGCCCCCTACTGCAGTGACTGAGGTGTCTCCCCACCGGCCACATGTTGCGCCCCCTCCGCACTGTGAGCCGTCTATTCTCAGCTCCCACGGTCAGCTGACTGCGAGAGCTGAGAATCTGCAGCTGCCGGCTCCTGCAGTCAATAGTACAGAGCATCTACCAGGCGCTCTGTACAAAGGAAGTAGCGCCCTCTGCACTTCCGGGTCAGGAAGTACATCAGTAACGTGATCAGGGTCATCTACGCCTCGGCAGAGGCGTAGTGGAAGGAGGCTGGAGGAGATGAGAGCTCCATACTGGAGCTGCTGAAGACCCAAGCCAGAAGATCAATGTAATTTTGGGAAGAGGTACAGGGTGGAGGAGAGGGGGGTGTATGAGCAGCTAGCTGGGGGTACAGGGTGGGGGTGTGTATGACAAGCTATCTGGGGCTACTGGGTGGGAGGGTGTATGAGCAGCTATCTGGGGGTACTGGGTGGGGGGTGTATGAGCAGCTATCTGGGGGTACTGGGTGGGGGGTGTATGAGCAACTAACTGGGGTTACAGGGTGGGGGGAGTATGAGCAGCCAACTAGGGGTACTGGGTGTGGGTGGAGTACGAGCAGCAAACTGGTGGAAGAAGGTGGGGGGTGTATGAGCATCAAACTGGGTGGAGAGCGTGGGAGGTGTATGAGCAGCTAATTGGGGGTACAGGGTGGTGGAAAGTATGAGCAGCTAACTGGGGGTACTGGGTGGGGGGTGGGAGTATGAGCAGCTAACTGGAGGTACGGGGGGGGGAGTATGAGCAGCTAACTGGGTGGAGATGATGGGGGTGTATGAGCAGCAGACTGGAGGGAGAAGGTGGGTGGTGTATGAGGAGCAAACTGGGGGAGAGGGTGGGGGGAGCTGGAGAAGCAAACTGGGGTGTGAGAATGGGCGGTGTATAAGCAGCAAACTGGGGGAGACGGTGGGGAGAGTATGCACAGCAAACTGGGGGAGAGGGTGGGGGTGTATGCACAGCAAACTAGGGGAAGAGGGTGTGGGGAGAGTGAGCAGAAAACTCGGGGAGAGGGTGGGGGGGGAGCAGGAGAAGCAAACTAGGGGGTTAGAATGGGGGTGTATGGGCAGCAAACTGGGGGAGAGGGTGGGGGGAGCGGGAGAAGCAAACTGGGGGGTGGGAATGTGGTGTGTATGAGCAGCAAAGTGGGGGGAGAGGGTGGGGGAGCGGGAGAAGAAAACTGGGGGTTGAGAATGGGGGGTGTATGAGCAGCAAACTGGGGGAGAGGGTGTGGGGGCGTGAGAAGCAAACTGGGGGGAGAGAATGAGGCAGTATTCATGGACACTGTGAGGCCACAGCCAGGAGGGAACAGTATGCCGAGGAGGAGGAAGAGTGTGATGAGGGAGAACAGTATATTGCTATTTTTTACCGTACCTGGTTAAGGGAGTAGTAAACAGGGTGGGGGGAAGGAAGGACCAAAAATGGCAGCCAATCCTAGTATGCTACAATTTCACTGGGATGAGTGTGTTGGAGAAGGGGATGATGTTAATTGTTGGCTGGCAGAGTTTGTATGCCAGGGCTGCTTTTAAGTGCCGGTCCGGACCTCTCTGTGGATACACCTCATCTCACACACTGCCAGACCTCAACACCAGAGAGGAGATCATGACCTCTCTGTGACCGTAGATGTAGTTTATTGCAGGTAGCCATTGCTATAGGGATACATAAAGCAGAGGTGGCAGCCGGGCTTATTGTGGGTACTGTTACTGGGCAAGTTTAAGGTTAAGTTACGCTTAGAGCCCGTGGCTACGATCATTAGACGTTGTGTCCTGGACGCAGCATCATTCCTGTTGCTGAGACACATGTGTTTTGCAGTAACTACACAGGGTTTTGGACATAGCAAAAGTGCACTGCATCCAAAATGCTGCTAATACTGATTGTGGGAACAGGCCCTAAGAGTATGTTCCCATGATCTGAAGACACTGCGTCCTGTGAAGAAGCCAGTGATCTCCACTGGTAAAGCAGATACCCGTTCCGACAGTCATCGCTTTGGGGCACAGCAGCTTTTCCCTGCATTCACCCAGAGAGATCCCCTCTAACTCAGTAGCGAAAAATTCACATGTGGTGAAAACTGCCCCGCATGTCAGTTAATGATGAGGAGGAAAGAAGTACAGTGCAAATTGGGTTAATTAATCCCATCCACTGTGCTTGTACTGAACAACATAGCATTATGGATGCACAGACACTGATCGTGGGAACATAGCGTAAGAGTACATGCCCACAATTAGGATTAGTAGTGTTGCAGCGTATTTTCACTATGTCCAAACTGCTGCATTGTACAGTACAACTGCAAAAAATCAGTGCAAAAAATCTGCACAGGAATCACACAAAAAGCTCTCTGTTTATAATAAGTATTTTTTCCAGTTTTTAGCAAGTGCTATCAAAAAAGTATCAAAAACAGGGCTATTGGTCTGTACGTTTTTTGCAAAAAATATACGCAAGCTGCCTCACCTCCGTCACGGTTGTCCTGACCGAGACAGTCCCTAGCTGATGTGTGCATTTAAAACCTGACTGTGTGAACATACCTCAATCCAGGCTCCAGCCAGGACTCCACTCTGTGGGCTTTTTACCTGTGAAACAGCTTGTGTGTGAACTACTCATAGGGGAAGGGGTGGGTCACTTCCCTTTCCTGCGAACAGGAGAAATACATTCACCAAACAATAATGAGTAGTCCAACACTGATGAATGCGATTAATAACCGCATTCATCCACCACCAGAAAAACTGCAAAAAATCAGTGCAAAAAATCCGCACAGGAATCACACAAAAAGCTCTCTGTTTATAATAAGTATTTTTTTCCAGTTTTTAGCAAGTGCTATCAAAAAGGTTTTAAAAACAGGGCTTATTGTCTGATTGTACAGTACAAGCACAGTGAGTGGGATTAACTAACCCCATATCCACTGTGCTTCTACTTTATGCAGCACAAACTGACCTGCGGCGTGGTTTCCAGAGACACAGCATGTCAATTTATTCCTGTGGAGATGCTGGTGCACTAAGTGGGAGAACATAGCGTCCGTGTTGTGATGAAGGTTCTTGGCACTGCATCTTCTTGCTATGTTCTCCTGTTCAGAATACTAGCTTCTCTGCAATCATAAATTGACATGCTATGGCTCAGGAAGCCGCAGAGGCATGTCATTTTACTGCATAAAATAGAAGCACAGTAGACATCGGATTCATTAATCCCATTCACTGTGTTTGTACTGTACAATGCAGCGTTTTGGATGCAGTAAAAATACACAGTAGCCATAACACTACTGATCCTGATCAAGGGCACAGGCCCTAGAGGTTTTGTTTTTTTTAAATAAAAAAATATGTGCTATCGTTATCATCAAAGTTATATTAATAATTTCCTCGAGTTGAGGGTATCATTTTAAGGGGTGTTGTGTATATGAATCACATACATAGTAGTTTATTCACATGAATCCATTGTAGTAAAATTGCATCAATCTCATACACCCTTTGTAATAAAATGATGCCCCACTCCAATCCTGAAATTGATTATCCACCAATTGTACAACCCGTTCTCATTCCCTTT
The DNA here is from genome assembly GCA_033576535.1 of Allobates femoralis. NCBI lineage: Eukaryota > Metazoa > Chordata > Amphibia > Anura > Aromobatidae > Allobates > Allobates femoralis. The sequence continues at coordinate 744,016,250 of JARQOC010000003.1, read as the reverse complement.
GTTTGCCTCGGAACAATAAATAAGCCTATACTCACCACCGATGCGGCCATGATTCCAGCAATGCCAGAAGTTGCGTTCCCAGAGCTTAAATGACTTTGTAATGGCACACAGGCCCTATGACCAATCAGTGACGGCTTCCTTCACCCTGCCTTAAGACAGTTGAGCAGGAATTCAGCAAAGAGCTCACATCCTTGTCACATGTCCGAGGGCAGGAAGAAGGGCTAATGTAAATCTGCGATGGTAATGCAACTTCTGACATCTCTTGAACTGTGGCCACATCAGAGGTGAGTATAGGCTTATTTATTTTTACAGGGACAAACTAGAGGAATAAGTAGGGATTGTATAAGTAGTTGACATTAAAGGGGTTGTTTTCCTTAAGTAAATGTCTGGCCTATCTGGTAGGTTATTATAAAGAAACCATATAGCTGTCACATTGTATATTCCATATGATAAACACCACAAACATTTTTTTTTTTTATAAAAACAATACGCCAACAACAACATGCCTGGGAAACTGGGTAAGCAAATCAATGGGGAAGGAGGCACCAAAGGGCAGTTTTGCACAGGGCACCTTTCAGGCTAAGGCCGGCCCTGGGTAAGCTGACATCAAAATTTTTTTTACTATTGTTACGAGATTAATGTATACAGTTAACAGAAAACCGAAAGAAGGAACCTAAACAGTGAAATGATAATACAATCACCAAAAAATTATAGAACCATATAGAAGGATTACCAAAGTAAATAAACAAAGGCTATATTGAGATATATATATATATATATATATATAGTTATATATATACAAAAAAACTGAAAAAAACTGCACAGCACTCACAGACACAATGTGAACTGGTGCCAGCAGGGATTCTGGGTCAAACAACTAGAAAAAAATTCTCTACAGCACTCAGCTACTACTAATGATGCACACATGCTAACAAGCGGTATATGAGGAAAAAATGTAAAAACCTATGTTTTTTTCAAAAAACTGAAAAGTCTTATATTTTTATTTTTTTGGGGTTCTTGGTACATACATTGGCCAATGTCTGTTTGCTCATCAACCCCGACAAGGTGACCCCAGGTCTGATGAGTCCTAACGTTGACATCCCTGTCCTCCTTTTCCTCCCTGTCCCACTTGAGAGTGGGTGGACACTATCTCAACCCCAGACTACCTGAGGGTGATGAGGGTTCAAATTGCAGACATGGAGCCAGGAACTCCATATGTTATACACTAAACAGAAAAAACTGCACAGCACTCAGACACAATGTGAACTGGTGCCAGCAGGGACACTGGGTCAAACAACTAGAAAAAAATTCTCTGCAGCACTCAGCTACTACCAATGATGCACATATGCTAACGAGCTGTATATATTTGAGGAAAAAATTAAAAAACTTATGTTTTTTTCAAAAAACTCAAAATTCTTTTTTTTAAATTTTTTTAGGGTTCTTGGTACATACATTGGCTAATGTCTGTTTGCTCATCAACCGCGAAAAGGTGATCCCAGGTCTGATGAGTCCTAACGTTGACATCCCTGTCCTCCCTTTCTTCCATGTCCTACTTGAGAGTGGGTGGACACTACCTCAACCCCAGACCACCTGTGGGTGATGAGGGTGCAAATTGCAGACATGGAGCCAGAAACTCCATATATATACCAATAAATATTAGTGTAAAGACAAACAAATAATGGTATAGATAGCTAGATGTAAATAACAGCGTCCGTGCTGATGGAACATGCGTCGAGGCTCTTTCAGCTCCCCAGTGTCGCCAGTCCTCAGGCATCTTCCTGACCATGTTTTCAGGTATTTAACCATATACTGACCACTTCTTGGATGATTGTCTTCCTTGCACTTGCTTATCTGCCACAGTGGGGCTTATTGCCTGCTTTACCACAGACTACCCTATATATGTGACAGCTTTTGCTATTTGGAGTACCTGGTGAGCTATGTTTTCTATTGCCTTGGAGTAGCTAATATTTACGTCTAGCTATCTGTATACATTGTTTATTTTGCACTAATATTTGTAGCTATTTATATATATCAATAAAGTTGTTATTTTATTATTTACTTTGGTCCTCCTATGTGGTTCCCTCATTTTATGGTGATTGTAATATCATCTCACTATTTAGGGTTCCTTCTTTCAATTTTTATATTTTATGGGTGGACTTTCCCTTTGAGGAAATTCTTGTAGCTTTATATACTTAACTCTTGGACTGGAACCGCTCCTATATTCTCTGCCCACTGTCCCCCACCAGTCTCCTCACATAACCAAAGTCACATGACTTCTGCAGCCAATTAACATCCGCTGATCAGATGCAGTCTTCATTACTGTGTATGAGCTGAAAAGAACACTGTTCTCCTGTTCCTATGGAATATTAAAGTCAGTATCTGATCAGTGGCCACTGACAGTGTGTGTCACTGATTTTGTCAAGAGATTGGTGGGGGACTGAGAGCTGAGACAGGAGAAGGTAAGTATAGATTTTTTTTACTTTGTGCAACAGTCTGAGGTAAGTGATAAGGTTCTTGCCAATTAGTAGCCAATTTAAATGTTACCTTATTGAGTCTGGTGGTTCTATAGTTGAATGGGTCCCTCATACTTCTGGGTGCACTCCAGCTCTCTGTCAGGTCATCCGTCACCCCTCACTGGCTCTGTGGGGTTGTGTATCACCTCCGGATGGCAGAGCTAGTGCAGGTGCTCTCTGTGGCCGTGTATTGCGCTCTGGGACATTTACTTCTGGTGTTGCACAGAGGCAGGATACTGTTGCTCCCAGCGATTATGTTGATCATGGGCCCCCGGGATGTCAGGTCTGTTAGTGTCAGCTGTTGCTAGTGGGACACTTTATCTGCTGGGTCAGCTAAGTAGTAGGAGGTTCCATCCACTCCCCTCTCCTCCCTTCCTCCTGTGCCTCTCTGGACTGCGGATAGTGATTGGGCATTGCCTTAGCGATGACAGGTGATGTTTGAGAATCAGATTTAAACCTGCAATATCCTCTGTGTAGTGCTGATTATTTCAGTTGTGTTTCGATAGTAGAGCTTAGTTTTGTGTGCTTACCAGGTGGGTTCTTTGCTCTGGGTTTTGGTCTCAGCTTTGACCGTGACTTTCCTGACTTGTTTTTGTACTGCACTGCTTCATTTGGTTCACTGGTATGTTTGGCATGACTGTGGCCTGTGTGCCCGGTCATGAGTCACCGCGCTACTTATCACCAGGACAGGGCTCTGCCAAAGTCCCACTGTCCAGGACCAGGAGGTGGGTGACAAGTACTCCAGCCCTTAAGGGTGTACAGTGGCATGATGACTAGTGCAAAGTGTGACCAGCATACTGTGCTTGCTGGCTTGCAGCCCAGTTATTCCACCACTACTCTGGCAATACAGTCATGGCCAAAAGTTTTGAGAATGACACCAAAATGATATTTTCACATGATCTGCTGCCCTCTGGTTTTTATTTGTGTTTGTCTGATGTTTATATCACATACAGAAATATAATTGCAATCATATTATGAGTACCAAAAGGTTATATTGACAGTTAGAATGAGTTAATGCAGCAAGTCAATATTTGCAGTGTTGACCCTTCTTCTTCAGGACCTCTGCAATTCTCCCTGGCATGCTCTCAATCAACTTCTGGACCAAATCCTGACTGATAGCAGTCCATTCTTGCATAATCAATGCTTGCATTTTGCCAGAATTTGTTGTTTTTTGTTTGTCCACCGTCTCTTGATGATTGACCACAAATTCTCAATGGGATTAAGATCTGGGGAGTTTCCGGGCCATGGACCCAAAATCTCTATGTTTTGTTCCCTGAGTCATTTAGTTATCACCTTTGCTTTATGACAAGGTGCTCCATCATGCTGGAAAAGCCATTGTTGGTCACCAAACTGCTCTTGGATGGTTGGGAGAAGTTGCTCTTGGAGGACATTCTGGTACCATTCTTTATTCATGGCTGTGTTTTTAGGCAAGACTGTGAGTGAGCCGATACCTTTGGCTGAGAAGCAACCCCACACATGAATGGTTTCAGGGTGCTTTACAGTTGGCATTAGACAAGACTGGTGGTAGCGCTCACCTCTTCTTCTCCAAATAAGCTGTTTTCCAGATGTCCCAAACAATCGAAAAGGGGATTCATCAGAGAAAATGACTTTACCCCAGTCCTCAGCAGTCCACTCCCTGTACCTTTTGCAGAATATCAGTCGCTCCCTGATGTTTTTTCTGCAGAGAAGTGGCTTCTTTGCTGCCCTCCTTGAAACCAGGCCTTGCTCAAAGAGTCTCCGCCTCACAGTGTGTGCAGAAGCACTCACACCAGCCTGCTGCCATTCCTGAGCAAGCTCGGCACTGCTGGTAGTCCGATCCAGCAACTGAAACAGTTTTAAGATACGGTCCTGGCGCTTGCTGGTCTTTCTTGGGCGCCCTGGAGCCTTTTTGACAACAATGGAAGCTCTCTCCTTGAAGTTCTTGATGATGCGATAGATTGTTGACTGAGGTGCAATCTTTCTAGCTGCGATACTCTTCCCTGTTAGGCCATTTTTGTGCAGTGCAATGATGGCTGCACGTGTTTCTTTAGAGATAACCATGGTTAACTGAAGAGAAACAATGATACCAAGCAACAGCCTCCTTTTAAAGTGTCCAGTGGTGTCATTCTTACTTAATCATGACTGATTGTTCGCCACCTGTGTCCTCATCAACACCCACACCTGTGGTAATGGAACAATCATTAAAACGATGTTAGCTGCTCCTTTTAAGGCAGGACTGCAATGATGTTGAAATGTGTTTTGGGGGTTAAAGTACATTTTCTAGGCAAATATTGACTTAGCAAGTAATTGCTGTTAAGCTGATCACTTTTTATGACATTGTGGAGTATATGCAAATTGCCATTAGAAAAACTGAGGCAGTAGACTTTGTAAAAATTAATATTTATATCATTCTCAAAACATTTGGCCATGACTGTACATATCTGTTCGCTTTTTATTCCTGGAGCAGTAGGCAAGGAGAAAATTATAGCTAAGATAGCGAATTACTGTATACATAATCCAGAATTCTTTGTATCAATATGACTTTAATGTATTTTTAGATATTATAAATGTGTGAGCTGTAGTTCACAGCATGAGCTGTCATGGAACACTTGATGAAAGAAGTTCTAGCTATGGTAATATGGTAATCAGTGCATATTCTACATGAAGATGAAAAGGCAGCTATAGCTTGAATTGTCTGTAGGATTCTTGAATATATGTGCTTTGCATATGATCTCTCCTGCTTACCATTTGCCATGCAAAACTGCAAAATAATGAAAAAATACTTTAAAAATTTTGTTAGAAAATCGGACCCCAGAAAATTGAAATTTAATGCTCTACATTTAATTTCAGCTCTACCTTTTGATGACTTTTTTTAATTAGTTCACTGACTAGATTCTCCATAAGTCTACTATTACATAATGACTGAGCTGCACCATACAGTTCCAAATTAAAAAAGTAAAAAACACCTTGTTATAAAGGCCCCTATATAATCATGAGTGAGTACGGTAATAGTCATAATTGCTATACTCGGAATGAGTATGAGTCGCCAGTTGGGACTGTGGGGTACTCGGAACCGGGCCCTCTCGACGTCTTCTGGGCTGGTTAGGATGGTCACAGTGACGTGAATCGGCTCTGTGATTCCGGGTGGTCAAATAAAAGGGGAAAGTTTGTAAATTAAAGTTTTGTTAAAATAATAAATCGTGATGAGGCGAGATGTGCCACCGCTGCAATTGGGGTCGCTGGAGTGATGGTATATGCAGCTAGATTGTGAGCCCTCTATGGGTATGGCTGATCCCCAGGGCATCCGAAGGTGTAGTGTAGTATAAGTATGTAAAGTTTCCCGTACCTTCAGGCAGCATTCACAGTCTCTGCACGGTTGCGGCTTCTCTTCTTTACTGCGAATAAATAACTGAGTCTACACCGTACTGGGCTTTACCGGGCTTTTACTCTTGCTTCTCACTTAACAGTTTACATAGCTTCACAGCTCTTTCACTGAAGTTACAGCATTCTTAAACTCACACAGCAGATCTGTACCGTTCTTTACCAGCTTAGGTTCTCACAGCAGTTGGGATGGTTCATCTGCGTCACTCCCCCCCTCAGTGTACCTCTCGGGCCCTTTCTTTCTCCTCTCTGCGTGTGGTTACAGTCCGGATGTCATGGGCTCTTTAGTGAGTTGTCCCTCTCTTTGGGTCACTAGCCCTAGTACGATGGCTTTCTCCTTCACCGCATCAGTTGTTAGGTCTCAGGACATAACGTTCCCATACCCTGCCGGGGATTTGTGTTTGGGGCTTAAAGCTACCCGGCTACATCAACAGAGCCAGCACTCTGGTTATTTGGCTCAGCCACAAGTGTCCCGGGTCAGTCAGGCACACCTGGCTCCTTCTGTCCTTCCTCGGGTTCAGCATAGGTTCCCGGCCAGCCATTAGTGGTGCAGGCTGCCGGGCCCCTCTATTCTCAGCTTGGTCTCAGTCACTGATTAGCTGATGGGTGTTTCTGCTTGAGGAAGCGTCCCACTTCACCACTCTCCAGGGAACCTCAAAAAACACTTCTTTCCCCAATTTAGTGTTCCTGGGTTCTACTCCAGGTTCTTCACCCCTTCCCGGGTGCTGTACTACATTCCACGCTCCACTTAGCTCCTCCAGCCATCCCTTGCCAAACATGAAGTGACTTAGGCTCAGGATCGGAATGTGTGGGGTGTTGGTGCGAGGTGACCATCCTACCAATCCCAGCTGCAGTTCTCCTCTGTGGCCACCCGGTTGCAGGGGCGCCACAAGTACTTTGTAATAATCGCATATTTGTTCCGAATAGCGAGTACAATGTAAGTCGAAGGGAGTGTGAGTAATTTTTTTGCTGGACCCTACAAAGCGGTCTGGTGGCCTGAAAGAAAAGGCTAAAATAGAAAAGGCTAAAATAGGAGGGAAAGTGATGAAACTGAATGGGCAGAGCCTGGAGAATATGCCTGCATGCATTTCTGACTCACATATGGTTTCTGTGAATAGGTTTGTTGCAGTATTACGCCACTTTTACAGATACACAAGAACAATTTAACAGGACAAAAAGGTTCAGAAACTGTATTTTCTGCATAATCACTTGTATATAAGGCTAAATAAACCAGAGAAACAAAAGAATATGCCTTTTAGCATTTGTTCACATGTACTGTTGTTTCTTTTTTTTTGCCTTTTACAATTGAGAGGGTCCTGTGTTGGCCTAATGCATCTTGATCTGTATGTATTGCAACAACTATTGTTTGTTTAATATGATGTGATTTTATGTCTGCATGCATATTGTTCAGATGTCAACACTGCGCGCTCATTCTAGTGTGGAACTGGAAGCTGAAGGTCACAGCAGATTTCTCTCTCCCTCTCCCAGAAACCAGATTGATCCTATTCTCATGTTGTAAGCTGGATGTTCTTAATTCTCAATAAATGAACATTCTCTGTTGCTCGCTGTGGACATCACGCTGATTAACGCGCTGCTAACAGGTTAAGGGCCCAGGAGTCACAGAAGTCGCAGACCTCCAGAGCACAGAGATAGAAAGACAACAGCGAACTGAGAAGAAGTAAAGATGGCCACCATCAGCAGCTCAGCAAAGTTTACAGTGCCAAGCCTGAATAACCAGAACTACAATCCTGGAAATTCAAGGTGAAGATGCTGCTGATAAGAGAAGGTATGTGGAAATACACTCAGGAGCCCAAGCCTGACCCAGTACCACAGGACTGGCTAGAGATGGATCAGAAACCACAGAGCACCATATCACTCAGCATAGAGGATGATCAGATCGTGCATGTGTGTAAGTGTGAATCTGCAAAGGAAATGTGGGAGCAGCTGCAGAAAGTACATGAGAGGATAAATCTAAGTAACAAACTCTATCTAATGAGAAAGCTATATCAGTCTAAGCTACACAGTGACCAGGACATGCAGGACTACATTAGAAGCACTCTAGAGACCGTAGAGCACCTGCGGGGCATTGGGGAAGATATGAAGGACTTCCATGTAGCAGCACTACTACTTAGTGGTCTCCCAGAAAGCTATGACACGCTTGTAACTGCACTATAGATACACGCCCAGATGATGAGCTTACATTGGAGTACGCCAGAGGAAAGCTTGTAGATGAATATAAGAGAAAGGCAGAAAGTGAGAGCAGCAAAATATGCAACAAGGAAACTGCTTTACAAACACAGGACGTGCCCACCAGCAGAAACCACCCTAAATAAACACGTGAATGTTTTGTATGCAAGAAACCAGGTCATTTAAAAGCTGGATGCAGAGTCTGGAAAGCTAAAATGAATCAGCTGAACAAGCAAAACAGTCAACAAAGAGTTAAGAGCGCTGTATTTGAAAAACATGATTCTGTAAATACTGAGGCTGCATTCACATTAGTCAATGCATTTAAATCAAAGCATGTGTGGTGTATAGATTCTGGTGCAACCAGTCATATGACCAATGACAGAGACTTCTTTACTAAGCTTAGCCAAAGCAAGTCAGAGAAAGTGATAATGGCGAATGGTCAGTGTATGAACTCAGAAGGCATTGGAGATGGTTATATTGATTGTAACATCTCTGCAACACAAAGCAGAAGGATTCATGTGAAGGATGTGCTATATGTGCCTAGTCTTGAAAGTAATCTATTATCCGTGAAAAAGCGTACAAAACAAGGGAATGAAGTTACGTTTAAGCACGATAGCTGCATCATCTCAAAGGAGGGTCACACACTAGCAAAAGGAAAAATCAAAATTGAACTTTATCAGTTGAAAAGTAAAGAGTGTGTATGCACAGCTAAGCAAGAAATGCACAAGAACTGTATTCATGTATGGCACAGACGCCTTGCGCATAGAGACCCAGAAGCAATAAGAAAGTTATTTCAAGAACACTTAGCTGATGATATTACAATTGATCCATGTAACCAGACAATGAGGTGTACCAGCTGTATCAAAGGGAGAATGTCCAGAAAGACCTTTCCTAAGAAAAGTACTACAAGAACAGAACAACCAATAGATTTAATACACACAGATATCTGTGGCCCAATGCGTATTCAGACCCCTGAAAAGAAGAGATATTTTCTTACATTTATTGATGACAATTCAAGATACACAGTTGTCTATCTACTTCACAGCAAAAATGAAGTTCCAGAGAAACTTGAAATATATCTAGCTGAAGTATATAACAAGTTTGGGAGAATGTCAAAAATTCTACGTGCAGATAATGGGACTGAATATACAAGGAATGAGACACAGAGTATTTTAAAGAAAAATGAAATCATATTTCAGACTACTGTACCATACAACCCTGAGCAAAATGGTGTAGCAGAAAGAAGGAACTGAACATTCTGTGAAAGCGGAAGGAGTATGTTATTTGATGCAAATCTGCCTATAGAATATTGGGGCGAAGCTATTATGACGGCTTGTTATCTTCGGAACAGACTACTAGGTAAAGCGACAGAGAAAACTCCATTTGAGAAATGGAATAGTGCAAAGCCTAACAAACAAGACTTTTTGTCTTGAGAGGTATTTTCATCATTGCGGACTCCCGGGCATGCGCGTGGCGCTCCTGGCGCATGCGCAATCTGACATGTCGCCTCCGAGCGGGCGCCATGTTTTGGGAGTCTGACATGCGCAATAGCGCGTTCACGCTTGCGCATTCTGGATGTAGGAGGGACGGACTGGCCACCCGATATCCTCCTACACCCAGCTGGGGATGGTTCTCATGAATTGAGGATGGTGCCTTATAAAACTGATCTTACACTGGGACTGACATCTTCCCCTGACGAAGCTGCCAGGCGCAGGCAGCGATACGCGTGGGGAGCGTCATTCCTCACACCCTCATGCCTTCTGGAACTGGTAAACTGGTTACTTGACCTTGTAACCCCTTCCTCCCTCATGTGTTTGACACTGGTTTCATAGGAACTACTCTTGATTTGATATACCTTACTTTTGTATGGGTCAAATTGCTGCTTCCACTAGGTGCCATTAACCCTTGATATTATGCTGCTAAACCTCTCTGTTACCTTGAATGGTTATGTGCTGTGCTGCTGGGCATGATAATTGTCACCTGGTGCAATTGACTATATATACTATTACTGTGAGGTACTCATATTAAATCTTATATGTATAGGGGGTTCTCTAAATCTCAAACTTACAATTCTTTTATTGGTTTACATATAAGGGGCCGGTTTGTGCAATACATGTTTTTTGTATATATATATATTTGTTTATTTGTACATGTGTATTTTTTTGTGGGCTCCATGGATAAATACTATGTATAAACTCTGATGAAGTGAATTCTATTGTAACCAGTTTTGGCAAAGGGTGTTGAAGTTTTCTATGAAAAACCTTTTTCATATGAATTGTTATAAGCTGTATGTAGCTTTTTTAAGTGTTTTAATTTTTGTGTGTTCATCTTAGTGTGAGTTTTTTCATTAAATAAATTTATTTATATTGACAAACATATAGTTGAGGTTGTATCGCTTCTTAGGGACTTTCTGCCTTTCTATTTTTGATTAACTCCGTATTGTCCCAGCGATCCCTAATCCCTTATACACTTATATTGGTGGTGCCCTCCCTTTCTACCTACTCTATATACAAGATTGTCTTTACCACAACCAGTCCTGTGATTTATTGGTCCATGTATAAATCAAATGTTCAAAAATATTCAAGAGTTCATACAGTAAGTGCTGTAGGCACGGTACGCTTGATGGTTGCATATTTACATACTTACATGAAAACAAAACATTTACATTTGAACCTAGTTTACACCTTAATCTTTGTATCTAATAGGTACTTGACCTTGGGTACTGCGCTGTGACCTTCACAATACAGGTGTTTCTACTGATGACCTAGCCTGGTCTAATCTGTCTGTTGTGGACCCACTAGTGACTGAACTGCAAGTAGGCCTATGTCTCACAGGTAAACTAGGCAGCCTTCTGTGACTTCTTAGACTTACAATGGGCATGATAGGTTCACTGTTAGCAGGGGGTTGATTCGCTTGTTTCGCTGCAGCTGGTGGTTCTTCAGGTGGTTCTTGCATGACAACTTGGGGAAAGGTCAACATAGGGACTATTATTGCTCCATTTATCTGTATACATAATATATAAGATAAGATGAATAAATCTATCTATCTATCTATCTATCTATCTATAATGAAAAAAAGCTGCACAACACTCATAGACCAGTGTGAACTGGTGCATGCAGAGACACAGAGACATATAAAGTAGAAAAAATTCCTTGCAGCACACAGCTATTACCAATGTTGTATAATGCTATAAGCCATGTGGTTGAGAAAAAAGTTTAAAAACTTACGTTTTTCTGAAAAAACTCAAAATCTTATCTTTTAATTCTGAAGTTCTTAGTACAAACATTGGCCAAGGTCTGTTTGCTCGTCGTCAGCGACAAAGTGACTTCAGGCACGACGAGTCCTATGCTGACACCCAAGTCCTCCTTTTCCGCTCCCCCACTTCTCAGTGGGCAGACTTCATCTATCTGGTGATGGAGGGTATAGAATTTTTTCTACTTTATATCTATCTATCTATCTATCTATCTATCTATCTATCTATCTATCTATCTATATATATATATATATATATATAAAACCAAAAAAACAGGCAGCACATCCAAAATTCAAAAAACGTGGACAAAATGTATTTGGCCTTTAGTGGTGCAACGTTTCGGCCTCACCAGAAGCCTTTGTCAAGCACAGTGCATACAGATAGTGAAGGGCTTTTTATCATACAAGTGTGCAATTTTCAATTAATAAGCAAACATTAAAATTATCAGTTTTCGATTACACAATTTATCACAAAGTGCATCATTAGTGATTATATATATATAAGGTGCACATATAGTGCATTTTTAAGGCTCCATACCTTACAGGAGCTACTGTACTCTCTTAATTTGACATAAACTCATTATATCCTACACCTTTGTGAATATTAAAATCATATTATGCAGTGACACGTCGATGTGACTCACCAACATGCGCTATGTTACACCGCCGATAACGGTGTGCGCACACACATTTGCACTATGTAAAGTTTCACAACTCCACCATTTTAGGAGCTGGCAAGCTCCGATCTCTATGCCCTCAGTGCAAGACTGCTAATGTCTATATAGTGACACAAAAATCACTTATTTCAATATTAATGCAGCCATTGGAACCTCAAAACACTCAAACAGGACATTCATGATGACATGGACCTGGTAATGAGGACCAAAGGGTCCCAGAACCAGTCTGTAAGTGCACAACTGGAGCTGCAGTAATTACACAACTCCAGAGGGCGCAAAACAGTCATCCAATCATCAAACCGTCCCCAACTACATACAAACATACCTTTCCTGTGCTTGACAAAGGCTTCTGGTGCACCACTAAGGGCCAAATAAATTTTGTCCACTTTTTTTGATTTTTGGATGTCGTGCCAGTTTTTTTGGTTATATATATTACGTTGTAAGGTATAGGAAGATCTTGGCTCACCTTCTGACGTCGGCGCGCACGCGCAAGTGACGCCGATCATGTACCGCGTTCTTCCGGCTATTACCTCCGGACCGGAAGTTATGGGTGATTACCACACACACGTGCAGGCAGCACAGGGGGGCTATATAAGGGCTCACAGTATCATTGATCCTTCTGCCCTCAGGACGCCACAACTGGATTAAGGTAAAATCTGAGACCCTGAAACAGTCTTTGTGACTATGTAGGTAACATGTCCGCTCCTAGTTCACTCATATGTGTGCTCATCTATGCCCACAGGTTAACACATATGAAGGGCAGCATTACTGATTAGATTCCCCATATGAGGTATGCTGGTTCAGAATTTGATATATATACTTTTGCATGACTCGGTCCTGTTTCTCTTTCTCTTTCTTTTGTCCTTTTGTAGCATTTTTGCAACTCATTAGAAGTAGCTAATCTGAAGGACATTACATTTAACAATTGTAGTATTTTTATGTACTCCTTGCCATTGATAGTGGATTTTGCCTTTTCTTGTTAGGACTACAACTGTATCCTCTTCTTAAGGGACATTTCTCCACATGGGGTTGTAAGTACCCTAAAACACTAATATTACTTATTTCAGGTAAAAGAATCCTCTTACCTTTTCTCCTCCATCTCTACCCTATACAGCCCTTTCTTTCTCTTTTTCTTTCTGTTTTCATTACTGATTTTTTGTCTTCACTAGGAGATATCATTTTCTACATGGGCTGTAGAAATTTCTCTGATTCATCTCCATAAAAGGAAAAGCATTTAACTTGGTATATTGTCTCACCATATACACTGTATTATATCCTCAATTGAGGAATATTTTGTGTTTGTGCCGTATTGTGATATATGAAGTTTTTAATATATCTCTGTTTATACCTAGTGAATGACTTATAAAGAATCATTTCACACATATCAAAATCCGAGATTCATCATATGAATCAGGGTTCCAGAATGATTTCTTTCTGATCTGACTCAACTAGGAGTATTGTGTTTCCTAGGTATGCTCTTTTGAATATCTTTTCTTTTGTGAATGTATCCTCTACCTTATGTAATGTACATGTATCTCTAATGTATTTCTTTTTTGATGTGTCAAAATATTTGTAGATCTCTGTTTATTCCCCCTGAAGAAGACTTTCTATTAAGTCGAAACGTTGGGGTTGCTGTATTCATTTATGCAAAAAAGCAGAAATAAATAAAAGAAGTTTTTCTGCTACAAAACGGACTCAATTTTTTCTTAAGTGTGTGCCAACTATACTATAAACTATATATATTACGTTGGACACCGTATGCAGGACTTATTGCACCCAATTTTGATTTAAAGTTTGTGCTGAATCCGTTGATATATATATATATATATCTTTCTGTGGGCTATTATTGTATACTAAGCTTGGATGGTTTCTCTTACCTCTATATATTGTTCTATATGTTATCTTCTTGCCGGGCTATGTATTGCTTGATATGGATTTCCTCCTTTTTTGCGGTGCTTCCTTATAAAAATATTTGTATTAGTAAGTTTTTGTATGGGGGATCAAAATATCCCTGTGTTTTTGTGCTCACTTGTTTTTTTCTTGCTGGGGAGGCTGTGGTGTCCCAATATTCTGGTTTTACGTGTGGTGTCTATATTTATTTTTTTATTGCATCCCTTGAACCTACAACAATATACAGTGTTGGCCAAAAGTACTGACACCCCTGCAATTCTGTCAGATAATACTCAGTTTCTTCCTGAAAATGATTGCAATCACAAATTCTTTGGTATTATTATCTTCATTTAATTTGTCTTCAACGAAAAAACACAAAAGAGAATGAAGCAAAAAGCAAAACATTGATCATTTCGCACAAAACTCCAAAAATGGGCCAGACAAAAGTATTGGCACCCTCAGCCTAATACTTGGTTGCACAACCTTTAGCCAAAATAACTGCGATTAACCGCTTCCGGTAACCATCAATTAGTTTCTTACAATGCTCTGCTGGAATTGTAGACCATTCTTCTTTGGCAAACTGCTCCAGGTCCCTGATATTTGAAGGGTGCCTTCTCCAAACTGCCATTTTTAGATCTCTCCACAGGTGTTCTATGGGATTCAGGTCTGGATTCATTGCTGGCCACCTTAGAAGTATCCAGTGCTTTCTCTCAAACCATTTTCTAGTGCTTTTTGAAGTGTGTTTTGGGTCATTGTCCTGCTGGAAGACCCATGACCTCTGAGGGAGACCCAGCTTTCTCACACTGGGCCCTACATTATGCTGCAAAATTTGTTGGTAGTCTTCAGACTTCATAATGCCATGCACACGGTCAAGCAGTCCAGTGCCAGAGGCAGCAAAGCAACCCCAAAACATCAGGGAACCTCTGCCATGTTTGACTGTGTTCTTTTCTTTGAATGCCTCTTTTTCTCTCCTGTAAACTCTATGTTGATTCCTTTGCCCAAAAAGAGAGAACATTCTTCCAAAACGTTTTAGGCTTTCTCTGGTAAGTTTTGGCAAACTCCAGCCTGGCTTTTTTATGTCTCGGGGTAAGAAGTGGGATCTTCCTGGGTCTCCTACTATACAGTCCCTTTTCATTCAGACGCTGACGGATAGTACGGGTTGACACTGTTGTACCCTCGGACTGCAGGGCAGCTTGAACTTGTTTGGATGTTAGTCGAGGTTCTTTATCCACCATCCGCACAATCTTGCGTTGAAATCTCTTGACAATTTTTCTTTTTTGTCCACATCTAGGGAGGTAATTGCTGTTAAGCTGATCACTCTTTATGACATTCTGGAGTATATGCAAATTGCCATTAGAAAAACTGAAGCAGTAGACTTTGTTAAAATTAATATTTGTATCATTCTCAAAACTTTTGGCCATGACTGTAATTCAAATATGGCGGCATAGCGCGCGCCGCTATTCTGAGTGGTCGGCGCGCTGAACGCGGTGACCAATCAGAATAGCAGCGCGCTGTATGGTGCCATACTTCAAATACACTGTACTCAGTGTATTTCAAATATGGCGGCATAGCGCGCACCGCTATTCTGATTGGTCGGCGCGCTGAACACGGCGACCAATCAGAATAGCGGCGCGCTGTATGGTGCCATACTTCAAATGCACTGTACTCAGTGTATTTCAAATATGGCGGCACAGAGCGCGCCGCTATTCTGATTGGTCGGCGCCCTGAACGTGGCGACCAATCAGAATAGCGGTGCGCTGTATGACGCCAAATTTCAAATACACTGTACTCAGTGTATTTCAAATATGGCGACATAGCGCACGACGCTATTCTGATTGGTCGGCGCGCTGAACGCGGCAACCAATCAGAATAGCGGCGCGCTGTATGGCGCCATACTTCAAATACACTGTACTCAGTCTCCCGACCGTGTGTGTTTAGGGCACTGTATAGGCGGCCGTAAGCGTGGCGGGGCTGCCGAAGTCCTGCTCCGCTTTGGGTCGCCATGTTGGTCTACCCGTTCAGGGTATAGCGCTGTGGTGACGTCACTTTGCCGATGACAAAGTGACGGAAGTGCTTGCCAAAGTGACGGAAGTGAGCCTTCAGGTTTTATATATTAGATAGGCTTAATCACTTTTAAAAAAATTTTTAACTGCCGTACCAAGTCCAAAGTACAGACTTTTCTTATATCATTCCCCCCCGCTAGGTGAAACACTATAAGGTCTGGTGAAGGAATGTCAATGAAGCTTATGTAGAGCGAAACATAGTGCCTCCCATTTCATTCCACGTTTGTCATGCCACCAAGTGTTAATTTGGGATTGTTCGAATGACAAGTTCTCTGTATACTCTCTCATGCCAGCCCTCTTCCTTGCCCAGTGAACAAAAGAATGTCCGATAATCCATATGGCCTTAAGTCCTGAAAATGAAGCAGAAGACATTAGTCAAGTAAATTCAGATGAATACATAACTTAACCCTATCTGAGTTCCAACGCCCAATTCTTCTGATCTTACTTTCAGTTAATCTGCTTCAGTTGTCGTTCCAATCCGGAATGATTGAGACAAAATTTTAAGGTCATTCAAGATTAATTTGGTTAAACATTTATGTAAAACCGAGCTGAATTGGTATTTAGTCATAGGATCCCCTTTGGCATGTACACAAAGAGGGCCGAAACCTGTAGGACAAACAGCTAACCAATTGGACAAATTAAAATGCAGGCATAATATGGACCTAGGTAAAGCATTCAGCCTTAGGCTAGGTTCACATTTGCGTATGCGTCTGCATGCTTATGGCATGCAGACGCATACGCAGTGCAAACGCAGCCCATACTCATGTGAACGCAGGAGAGAATTCACATTAGTATCAGCCTGGCCAGCCAATCAGCTGTCTCAGGGGCGGCCGGGAGGAGGAGATCAGCGGCAGAGATCTCCTCCCAGAACAGCTGATCTCCCGCCGGTGTCGGCAGGGAGAAACAGCTGATCTGACAGCTGTTTAAATCTCCCGCGCAGACACCGAATAGGGTGATATCAGTGCAGGAGATAAGAAACAGCTGATCGCTGCTTCAAATCTCCCGCGCCGACATCACCTATTCGATGTCGGAGTGGGAGATTTAAACAGCTGTCAGATCAGCTGTTTCTCCCCGCCGACACTGGCAGATCAGCGGTGGCTCTGGTTGATCTATCCGGTGGCCGCCAGTGATCACCGGCAGCCACTGGGAGAGATTTCAATGAGATCCGCAGCGTTCTCCTTCACTGCCATGCACAGGACACTGCGGATCCATTGAGATTCATGCATGGTTTTGTGCGCTTGCGGGCGCTTGCAGATAAAACAAGTGCCTGCGACCGCACAAAAAATGCAACAGGCTGCGTCTGGAGTGCGCTCGGAGGATGCACAAATTGTGCGCATGCAAATGCAACCAAACGCAGGCACATGCGTTCCCATGTTAAACATAGGAATGCAGTGCGCAAGCGTTTGGCTGCGTTCGGTACGCTGCGCTTGCATACGCAAGTGTGAACAGAGTGATCTCTTCCTAGCTGGTCAGTCTATGATTTATGCAGGAAAACAGATAAAAAATCTGGAAACACTCCATTCCATGTCCGGAAATGCCCTTAGAATATCTTACCAATTCTGGGGAGAAAGAAAAGAACCTAAGGCACTACATGACTCACTTTACCGTTACAATTTCAGAAAAATATTCAACTTAAAGGGAACCAACCACCAGGATTTAACCACCTGTAAACTAGTGCAACAGGTGATTGACATGTGCAGCATGACGTGAGTATTTGGGTTTTTTATTTATTCCTCCCCTGTGGGCTTGTCATTCTGTTAAACCTCATTCTCCCAGGTTAGGTTGGATGTGAGGTAGGGGGGTTTGGCCGAAAGACAAGCCCACAGGGGAGGAATAAATAAAAAACCCAAATAGTGATGTCATGCTGCATATGTCAATCACCTAAATCACTGATTTAAAGGTGGTTAAATCCTGGTGCTTGTTCCCTTTAAGGGTGGAGGCACACTGGCGTGAGACTCGCGCGAGTGCAATGCGTGAAAAAACGCATTGCACTCGGCCAGTGTTGCCCTATCAGGCAGGGCACACTGGTGCGAGTCCCCCGCACCTAACTCGCACTGCGAGTCAGAAGCGAGTGCAATCGCAGCATGCTGCGATTGCCACGCGATTCTGACGCGTGTGAGGGCAATGCAAGTGTATGGGGGCGAGAAAATCTCGCCCCCATACAGCACACTGTGCGAGTGTGCAGCCAAAAACGCTTTAAACTCACTGCTGTCAAAGCCGCAAGTTTAAATTGCCCGCTATGCTGTACAGTAAGCTATCATCTTGTACCTCTGTGACAGCAGCGTACACGATGTTTAGCTAAGACAATGATGATTGTAGTAAAATAATGTAGTGTGGGGTTATTTTACTGATTAACCCCTCAGCATCCTCTGGACCGCATGTGTGCCAGAGGATCTGAGAGGCTCTAAACCCAGTGCTGAAGGGTTAATATGCATCTGGTGTAGTGACACCATGTATGTGAGAGTGTCCCTCACTCTCTGCAGACATGGTGTCATTACCCCATGTGTGTGAAGGGTTAATTTTTATGTATAATAGCTTTAAACAAGTGTCGGGAAAGCCGGCTTATGTTACTGTCTATGAAGGCTGTCCCCTCTCATGGTGCTGAAGCCATAGCTCCCCATAGACAGTAACATAAGCTGGCTTTCCCGACACTTCTTTAAAGCTATTATACATTAAAATTAACCCCTTCACACACATGGTGTAATGACACCATGTCTGCAGAGAGTGAGGACACTCTCCACATACATGGTGTCACTACACCAGCTGCATATTAACCCCTTCAGTACTGGTTTAGAGCCTCTCAGCATCCTCTGTGCACACATGCGGTCCAGAGGATGCTGAGGGGTTAATCAGTAAAATAACCCCACACTACATTATTTTACTACAATCATCATTGTCTTAGCTAAACATCTTGTACCGCTGCTGTCGCAGTGCTACAAGATGATAGCTTACTGTACAGCATAGCGGGAAATTTAAACTGTGGCTTTGACAGCCAGCGAGTTTCTATTCCCGACAAATGCTGTCTGCGGTCTTTCTGGACCGTGGACAGCATCACAATCACACAGCACACACGCATTTCACACCTCACAATCACAGCACACTAACATACATACAGCCAGCCACACTCACCACACGCACACATACTCGCACCATAACACACCCACAAACACGCACAGCATTCGCATCACTATCATGCATCAAAAACGCTGCGTTTTTGATGCATGATAGTGTGCCTCCACCCTAAGCACAACAATACCAGAGACCGTAAAATCCTAGCCACCTTCTTACACTTTAAGGGAAGCGTATTCACCGCAAACACAACGCCGAAATGTCCGATTGCTACAGAATTAATTTGTTTGAAAATTTTGGGCCACATACAGAAAGAGCTAGTAAGATAGTGAAGATTTTGAAGAAAATAATATTCTTCCTATAAACATTGAACGATAACGTCGCAGGCCACGCTTTGGAGACCCATTGTGACCCCTCCGTAATGGCGAAACCTGCATTGCTTACAAAATCCGTGAACAAACAAAAATCAGAGGATGATTTCAAAAGGTTCCTGAAGGCAACATTTTCCATTAAGGCTCTCCAACAATTGAAGCCATACCAGCAGATCTAGTCTCATATCGCTGGAAATCCTAATATGGGAAAAAGGAGAAGATATGACTTTTGTGAAATTGCAGAACCTTCTACAGAAAACTCTGACCATTGGCATTATTCGCAAAGTGAAGCTCAAACTACCCAAGAAGGACTAAAGTCCATTGAGGGTAACTTTTTGGGATGCTAAAACCCGCTGGATATTGAGCTGAATTTTCTCCACTTTTTCTGTGGACAAGCATACCTCCATATGCTCCAAGTCAAGCACAATGCCTGAAAATTCAAGGCACATACAGGGCTATTAGGGATGAGCGAGTATACTCACTACTATTTGGTATTCGCCGATTAGTAGCGGTATTCGGGCTACTCGCTACTCTCCGAGTACTTATGTGTACTCGGGAGTAGCGAGTAGTCCTAATACTTTCTCAGTGTATCTATAGATACACTGCGAAAGTAGCCTAAAAGTGATTAAAGTTGTTGAAAAATAATAAAATTACATACTCAACTTCCGACGCCTGCATCGGGACCGGCAGATAAGACATCCGATCGCTGGACAAGGACCTGACACTACCAGCCAATCAGATGGCCGGTAGCGATCTGGCCAATCAGATGGTGCCACTCACAACCACGTGATCGCTAGCGGCCACCTGATTGGCCAATTTTCAAAGTCCTAGATGTATTGTCAGGACCTTGCAAACTGGCCAATCAGGTGGCCGCTAACGATGACGTAGTTGTGACATGGCGCCATCTGATTGGCCAGATCGCTGCCGGCCATCTGATTGGCTGGTAGTGACAGGTCTTCGTCCAGCGATCAGATGTCTTATCTGCCGGTCCCTGTGCTGGCGTCAGACAGGTGAGTATGTAAGTTTATTATTTTTTAACAACTTTTATTCACTTTCAGGCTACTTTCGCAGTGTATCTAAAGATACACTGCGAAAGTATTCGTACTTGCAATGAGTAGCGAGTATCGGTACCTACTCGTTGCGAGTATAGCGAGCACGAATATTAAGGTACTCACTCATCCTAAAGGGCTATACTTTCTTTTCAACCGTCAAAGACACTACAAAAGGCTCCATTAAAGAACTAAAACCTGCCAATAAATGGAAGCAGTCAAGCAAACCTGGAGCACCAAAAAATAAAAAATCATCAAGGTAGTGAAAGGTACTGCCTGGAGACACCGCAGTTTCAGTATCCAACTGTAAAAATGTTGAAAAGGCTTCAAATTAGTAGCACAATAATGCAAAATCCATTGATATGCATTTGTCAAAAAAGTACCTGACCTGAAGATAAAAACCCAGTGAATTAAAACCTACCAGAGTTACCGATAATAGCCAAAATGCTGACTTTATATCAGCCTTGGCAAGTAGGGACCTTTCCTAAATTTTTGCAACAATGATGCTGCAACATCAAATGATGTGTAAGAAACCAATATTACCGACGAAGAGACCTCGTCACTTAAAGAGCCACTCTTTGGGTACGACACATGGTTAATTATCCTTAAAGAGCCCACCTCCTTCTTCGAGACAACTCTTAAAGGAGAAATCTGAAAATTATGGAAATTGGGACAGCAAAGCGAACCAGGACTACGGCCTAATGACAACGTTTTTGACATGTATTCCTTAGCCAAAATCTCATGTGCAGACACCTCAGGGTAGATTCACATTGCATTTTTGCTGTCAGTTTAACACATCCGTTTGACAGTAGCAGAAACGCAATGTAACGGACAAGCAAACGCATCCATAGGCCTTCTTTCAACAAACGCACACTAACGTATGTCAAAATAAGCATGTGTTTGCAATTATTTTTTTATTGAAATGCACAGGCAAACTGCAGCATTTATCAGTCTTTTAGAAAACTAATGCAAATCTACAGCATTGCATTATATTGTGTTTGCAATAGATGATAATAGAAGAATGATAGGACAGAAAGATAGATAGGATAGATAGAAAGATATACAGATGCAAGAATAGCATTACCAGCCTCCCTGCTCTGTCTCCTCGCACACTCTCTGCTGCTTCTGGGGCCGCTCATTAAGCTTCATGCATATTGACTGTACTGACCAGCAAACATCCAATCATAGAAGCTCACTCTCTGTGAGAGCCTCTGTGGTTGGCTGTTGCACTGAGACTGCATTTCCTCAATCTGAACGGTGATTGTGCTTGGTTGCCATACACAATAGTGTATGGCAACCAACCTATCATCATAGGGTGTTAAATAAATAAATAAATAAAGAATTAAAAAAACATGAAATGGATATTGAGAAAGTTTATTCATCTCTACACATAGCTCTTTATATGCAGTAAGTTGTCCCTACAGATCCCTGTATGTGGCATTATGTTCCCATAGTTATCTAAATACAATATGAGACTCCCACAGCTCCCTATGTACATTATGATGCCCAGACAGCTCCCTATATAATATCATAACTCCCACAGCTCCCTTTATACAGCATAATGGCCACCACAGCCACTTATACACAGTATAATTTTTCACACAGCTTGATTAGCTCCTACAGTTCACTAGTGTTATGGCCCCCACAGGCCTCTTTGTATGGTATGATGGCCCCCCAGCTCCCAATATACAATGTGAAGTTCTCACCACTGCCTATTTACAGATGTAATATGGATGACCTTCACAACTCCCTATGTGCAGTTTGTTGGCCCCACAGTTACATAGTAACTGTGTCCTCAATTCTCCCTATATACAGCATTAACCCCTGACCGATCCCTATATGCAGTATTGTAGTCCCCACAGATCCCTATGTATGGTATAATGGTTCCCATTGCTTGCTGTATACAGTAAGATCGCCTCACAGTCCCATAAATACAACATGATAGCCCACACAGCTTCCTGTTTGCAATAATACAGCGCTCCCACAAGACTTTGTCCACATCCATCCACTATACCCCCGGTCCTGTAATCTGTGAGCCTTCACTCTGCATGAAACGTCTTATGCCAACCATGTGATCCTTGTTTATAGATAAAACCTTGATTAAGGCTTGTATGCCGAAACGTTGGTTATTTCTAATAATGCTATGGGCTGCTATATGTGGATATAAACAAATAAAAAGATTTTTTTTCCAAGTCATGAAATCTCTACAGACTTTTTCACTTGAGTGTCGGGAGTCATGACTACTCTTTATATTGGATCATTTTTTTCCTGTGCACCATCTAATTTGGGTAGTTGAAGCAAGATTACCCTACTTAATAGCCTGAGAAAGCCATAGTTTGTGTGAAATTGGCCTTCAAGAGGTATGTTCTCTGTCAAGAGTTATATATGCTAAATTCTACATATCTGAAGCATTTTCAGGTTATCAGCTAAATTACAAGTGTTTATCTGTCTTAATTCCTGTTCGCTGATATTTAGAAATGTAGGATTGCAAATGAACAAATCCAAGAGGTCAAGATTTTTCCTTATAATGATGTAATCCTTGGATGGGTTTTTAAAATATGTTACACAATGAAGAACATTTAGTATTTGTATTGTTTGCTCATTTACTGACAGTGATCCAACTTATGAAACAATATTGAGGTAATATAAGGTTTTCAGACTACATCATGCTTGGATCACAACACTCACAAGTTCAATGCCAGGAGGCCTTTTTCCTGACAACATACTTTAGTGATTGATATGTGGTGCACACCTGCTTAAAACATCTTTGTGCAATAACTAGAAGTCATTTTCTTTTCTGCTTGACACTTTCTATGTCTGGGTTGTGTTATTTTTTTCTGGCTTTTCAACTTTTATTTGCTATTATCGCACAGAATCAGGAATAGAAGTTTCTTCTAATCAAATAGTATATATCACTATAGTATATATTATGCTTCCATGAGTTACCTTTATCACTTAATGACTTCTGTCTTAGTGCCCATTTCATTAAAGCTTTGATGGCTTTCAGGCATAAAAAGCTTTGAAATGTTGAATCATTTGAGCACAACTGATGGCTGCTCTAAAATTATGTGACTTTTGTGGTCGGAGCTGGAGCAGGATGGGGTCGTGGTTACTATCGCTTGTCAAATTCATCCAGTAGGGATTACAGCACATTAACATTAAAGGGGTTATCTGGGATTTATAAATAAAATGTTCCTAAGCACTAACAGGCAGGTAACTGCCACCCAGGGCCGGGACGACAGCTAGGCGACCCTAGGCGATCGCCTAGGGTGCCATCTTGTGAAGGGCGCATTTTTACTTCATGAGGGCATGGGCGTACCCAGCGTGGGGCAGGGAGCAGGAAAGCCACCACATGGCTAATTAGTATGCGATGCTTTACAGAGAGGCAGCCTGCAAAGCATCGCTTATCGCTTATCTCCTTTCTGTGAATCTGTGCTGAGGGAGGAGAGGGGGGAACTAGAGTGCAGGGGGAAGTGGGGGATGGACTGCTCTGGCTGGCATTACATGTGCCCAGCCACATCACAGTTAGAAAACACTGCCGGGTCTCCTGTGAGCTCACACAGCTGCCCTGCAACTTTCCTTCTCTCCACACTCAGAGGATCATCACTGGTAAGCAAAGAACAAAACACTGCTCATATATGTGTATGTGTGCATCTGTGTAAGTCTGTGCTTATATGTCTATGTGTGTATATATGTGTGTGTGCAGTGTTTATATGTATATATATGTGTGTGTCTGTTTATATGTGTGTGTGTACATTGTGTATGTGTGTATATATATGTGTACAGTGTGTATATGTGTTTATTTATATATGTGTGGGGGGGTGTACAGTGTGTATATAAATGTGTGTCTCTGTGTATATATGTGTGTATATATAGGTGTGTACAGTATGTATACGTGTATATAAATGTGTGTCTGTGTATATATGCATATATGTGTGTGTGGGTGTGTGTACAGTGTGTATATGTGTGTATATATATGTGTGGGTGTGTACAGTTGTATATGTTTATATAAATGTGTGTGTGTGTATATATATGTGTGTGTGTACAGTGTGTATATATGTGTGTGTGTCTGTGTATATATGTGTGCGTGTGTGTACAGTGTGTATATGTGTATAGAAATGTGTGTGTCTGTGTATACATGTGTGGGTGTGTGTGTGTATATATGTGTGTATATGTGTCTGTGTGTGTGGCCTGTGCATGTGTTTGGAATTTATCTGTGTGTTGTGTGTGTGCGTGGATTGTGTGTCTGTGGCATGTGTCTCTGTGGCTTGTGTCTCTGTGTCTGTGGCTTGTGTCTGTGTGTGTGGCCTGTGCATGTGTTTGGCATTTATTTGTGTGTGTGCGTGGATTGTGTGTCTGTGGCTTGTGTCTGTGTGTCTGGCTTGTGTCTGTGTGTCTGTGGCTTGTGTCTGTGTCTGTGGCTTGAGTCTGTGTCTGTGGCATGTGTCTCTGTGTCTGTGGCTTGTGTCTCTGTGTCTGTGGCTTGTCTGTGTGTGTGGCCTGTGCATGTGTTTGGCATTTATTTGGGTGTTGTGTGTGTGTGTGGATTGTGTGTCTGTGGTTTGTGTCTGTGTGTGTGGCTTGTGTATGTGTCTGTGTGTGGCATTTGTGTGTTGCTTTTGTGTCTGTGTGTGCTTGGCTTGTGTGTTTTGATTGTGTGGATTGTGTGTGGCTTGAGTCTGTATGTGTAATTTGTGGCTGTCTGTGGCTTGTCTGTGTCGCTTGTGTCTCTCTGTGTGTGTGTGGCTTGTGTCTCTGTGTGTGTGGCCTGTGTATCTGTCTGTGTGTGGCATTTGTGTGTTGCTTTTGTGTCTGTGTGTGTCACATCGCCATTGGACTCGGTGGCTGGTGTTCCTGCCTCGGCCGCTGGGAGGAGCCGGATTCCTTCGGCTGGTGGCGCCGGTGATAGGAGGGCCTTGTCCTCATATGGAACTGCTCCCGCAACATCTGCCTCTGTCGCTGAGTGCCGCTGTGTTTCCCCTCTGGGTGGTGTTGGTCTCAGAGGAAAGGGCCCTGCAGAGGTGTCCGTTAGGCGCAGCCTGCGTTCTTCTGTCAGAGGTGGCGTGGGTGGAGCCAGTCGTGCATCTCCATCTGGCCTGGATCTAGGGGCGGTCCGGATGAGGTCATCAGGTTGTGAGCTCCAGCCTATGGGAGGTAGCCGTGCCCTTCAAGTACATTGGAGCCTGGCTTGCAGGCCGCCAGATATAGTTTTGGTTCCCCAGTGATAGTGTGTGTTTAGTTTTGTGTCTGACCTTGCCTGGATTTCTGACTCTGCCTCTGCCTATTGATTTTGTACCTTCGCTGCCCTCTTGGTTTTGACTCGGACTTCTGACTTCGTTTTTCGGGTCTTGATTTTCCCCTGGCGACATCCCCGGCTCTTTTGCTCATATAGGCAGCTACCCCCTGGGCTCCGCTGTAATTCCAGATCCCTGTATAGGGGTTAAGGGTCTCAGGGTTTCTCGGGGTGCTGCCTACCAGCAGCTCGGCCTCACGGTGGATGGTCGTCACAGTGTGCTTGGCTTGTGTGTTTTGATTGTGTGGATTGTGTGTGGCTTGTGTCTGTATGTGTAGTTTGTGGCTGTCTGTGGCTTGTGTCTGTGTCGCTTGTGTCTCTGTGTGTGTGTGGCTTGTGTCTCTGTGTGTGTGGCTTGTGTCTCTGCGTGTGCGGCTTCCGTCTCTGTGTGTGGCTTCCGTCTGTGTGTGTGTGGTTTCCGTCTCTGTGTGTGGCTTGTGTCTCTGTGTCTGTGGCTTGTGTGTGTGGCCTGTGTATGTCTGTGTGTGGCATTTGTCTGTGTGTTACTTGTGTGTGTGTGTGGCTTATGTGTGGATTGTGTGTGTGGCTTGTGTCTGTGGATTGTGTGTATGTGGCTTGTGTCTGTGTCGCTTGTGTCTCTCTGTGTGTGGCTTGTGTCTCTGCGTGTGTGGCTTCCGTCTCTGTGTGTGGCTTCCGTCTGTGTGTGTGTGGCTTCCGTCTCTGTGTGTGGCTTGTGTCTCTGTGTCTGTGGCTTGTGTGTGTGGCCTGTGTATGTCTGTGTGTGGCATTTGTCTGTGTGTTACTTGTGTGTCTGTGTGTGTGGCTTATCTGTGGATTGTGTGTGTGGCTTGTGTCTGTGGATTGTGTGTATGTGGCTTGTGTCTGTGTGTGGGCTTGTGTGTGCCTTGTGCCTGTGTGTGCGCTTGTGTCTGTGTGTGGCGTGTGTGCGGCTTTAGTCTGTGTGTGGGTTTGTGTCTGTGTGTGGCTTGTGTCTATGTGTGTAAGTTGTGGCTTGCCTGTGTGTGGATTTTGTCTGTGTGTGTATGTGGCTTGTGTCTCTGTGTGTGTTTGGCTTTTGTCTGTGTATATGTGTGAGGCTTGTGTCTCTGTGTAAAAAACATGTATGGTGTGTATGTAATGAGCACATGTTGTCCAGTATAGGTTCCCTTTAAAGGGCATCAGTGTTCCTTCTGTTGTTTCCACCTCTTTTTGAAACTCCCGTCTCCTGTGGTACTCTGACGCGCCGGCCAGAACGTCATATCCAGTCCTGTGCATTGTGGGGGTTTATGACATGTACGGGCAGCTTCAATATGTGCACTGGGCATGCGCCGGAGCCCGGCCGAACATGTGATCAGCACCCACAATGCACCGGGCCGGATAAGACGTTCGGGCTGGTGTGACAGAGTACCATAGAAGACGGTAACGACAATGGCCTGCCCCCCCTAGTTTTGATCCTGGGTACGCCCATGCATGAGGGGCCCATTGCTCACCCCCTGGGAGGCCCCGCACCCCCTGGGGGGCCCCGTGCTGGCCGCCGCCAGCCGCGGCGCGCCGGCCAGAGAGGAAGGAGGGCGGGACTCTGACTTCCTGTCCCGCAGCTCTGCCCGCCCCTCCTCTCCTCCTCATTACAGCAGCAGACGCACAGTGACGGCGGCCTCGGTGACCGGTGAGTCAGTGTGCAAAGGCGCCCCCCCCCCCCGGTCCGCATACTAGGCCCTGTATACACCACCACTGGGCCCTGTATACACCACCACTGGGGCCTGTATACACCACCACTGGGGCCTGTATACACCACCACTGGGGCCTGTATACACCACCTCTGGGGCCTGTATACACCACAACTGGGGCCTGTATACACCACCACTGGGGCCTGTATACACCACCCCTGGGCCCTGTATACACCACCACTGGGCCCTGTATACACCACCACTGTGGCCTGTATACACCACCTCCACCACTGGGCCCTGTATACACCACCACTGGGCCCTGTATACACCACCACTGGGCCCTGTATACACCACCACTGGGGCCTGTATACACCACCTCCACCACTGGGCCCTGTATACACCACCACTGGGCCCTGTATACACCAACACTGGGCCCTGTATACACCACCACTGGGGCCTGTATACATCACCACTGGGCCCTGTATACACCACCTCCACCACTGGGCCCTGTATACACCACCACCACTGAGCCCTGTATACACCACCACTGGGTGCTGTATACACCACCACTGGGCCCTGTATACACCACCTCCACCACTGGGCCCTGTATACACCACCACCACTGAGCCTGTATACACCACAACTGGGCCCTGTATACACCACCACTGGGCCCTGTATACACCACCACCACTGGGCCCTGTATACACCACCACCACCACCACTGGGCCCTGTATACACCACCACTGGGCCCTGTATACACCACCACTGGGCCCTGTATACACCACCACTGGGGCCTGGTATACCACCACTGGGGCCTGTATATACCACTGGAGCTACTGTATATACTGCTGGGGCCTGTATATACTACTGGGGCTGCTGTATATACTGCTGGGGCCTGTATATACCACTGGGGCTGCTGTATATACTGCTGGGGCCTGTATATACCACTGGGGCTGCTGTATATACTGCTGGGCCTGTATATACCACCGGGGCTGCTGTATATACTGCTGGGGCTGCTGTATATACTGCTGGGGCCTGTATATACCACTGGGGCTGCTGTATATACTGCTGGGGCTTGTATATACTGCTGGGGCCTGTATATACCACTGGGGCTGCAGTATATACTGCTGGGGCCTGTATATACCACTGGGGCTGCTGTATAACCCCTGGGGCTGCTGTATATACTGCTGGGGCCTGTATATACCACTGGGGCTGCTGTATAACCCCTGGGGCTGCTGTATAACCCCTGGGGCTGCTGTATTACCCCTGGGGCTGCTGTATAACCCCTGGGGCTGCTGTATAACCCCTGGGGCTGCTGTATTACCCCTGGGGCTGCTGTATTACCCCTGGGGCTGCTGCATTACCCCTGGGGCTGCTGTATTACCCTTGGGGCTGCTGTATAACCCCTGGTGCTGCTGTATTACCCCTGGGGCTGCTGTATTACCCCTGGGGCTGCTGTATTACCACTGGGGCTGCTGTATTACCACTGGGGTCTGTATATACCACTGGGGAGGCTGCTGTATACCACACTGCTGGGGGCTGTATACCTGTGCTGGGGTCCACCCTCGACTTATACACGAGTCAATAGGTTTTCCCAGGTTTTGGGGCAAAAGTAGGGGTGTCGGCTTATACACGGGTCGGCTTATACACGAGTATATACGGGTAGTAATCCTACAATGTCTGCTGGACATGGTATGAGGAGGTTTATGGCTCAGTCAGTACACACTCCATACTTCATGGTAAGGGGAGGGTTTATGGCTCAGTACACACTCCATACTTCTTGTTATTAACCAGTTAATGCTCTCTTGTCCACAGCACTGCAGTGTCAAAAGAGGACAACAGCGAGACAAGCAGCAACATGGCATCAGAGAGTCCCTGACCTCGAAATAGAAGATCCTCAGATCCTGGTATTGTGACATAATATTAAGAATAATACTTTTTGCATTTATATTACACTATGAACTCCACAGCACTTTACATACATCATGAACACTGTCCCCATTGGGGTTCACAATGTAAACAACCTATCAGTATGTCTCTGTAGTGTGGTTGGACGAACCTTTTATAGGTCCCCGTTAAATTTAATTTACTTTCAAAGTATGTTGACATTTTTATTCCCAGACATATTTCGGGGGGGGGGGGGGGGCGCCGTTTGCCTTACCTGCCTAGGGCACCAAAATGCCTTGTCCCGGCACTGCTGCCACCTACCTGCCTGGTGTGTCCAGTACCATTCACTGCCAACATGGAGCGGTCTAATACCACTGCTGTCACTAATTTTGCTGCTTCTGCTGTTGTCACATCTACAGAGAGGCGGCTTCTCCTCTCTATCAACGGGCATCAGATGTCATACTGATTCAGAGCCAACTTGACCAATTAGGTAGCGTGGAGTCGGCTGTAAATCAGCAGGAGATCAGCTGTCCCACCCCTTCCACTGAGTAAAACAGAAAGCTGACTCCATGCTGTTTACAAGGCCATGCTGTCCCCACCAGGAGCGGTCTGTGCAAGGATGAATGGGGGTGAACGGTAACGGGCCCAACAGGCAATTAGTTGGCAGCTACCTGCCTGTTAGTGCTTGGGCACATATTTTTTAATAAATCCCAGACAACCCCTTTAACAATGTCAATTTTGATGTATCGGGTCCTTAATCTGTTAAAAATTATTTGTATTGGTGGAGGTTTGAAGTTATTGCATATTGTTGTTATAAAATGTCCATTCTGTCACAGTTTCACTACAGATTTAAGTTGACTTTAAGCTATGTCTTTAAATGATATCTGTCTGAACAAAATTACACACCGAAAATAAAAATACTAATAATTTTTATTTCTATAACGCCAAAATATTCTATAACATTTTACAATTCAGAAGAAATTATTATTATTATTTACTAGCTGTAGAGCCCGACGTTGACCGGGCATAGTAACTAACTGTTCTTAATTATAAACTGAGTGTATGTCTGTGTGTGTGTATTGTATGTCCACTATACGTATCAATCCTGCCTTCCCCCCACCCTGCCCCATCCAGCCACATTCCCCCCAAAATCTACCCCTCACCCCCCAACCCCACCCCAAAACTTTTCCTACCCCCAAACCTGCCCCCACCGCACCTTCCCCAACCTGCACCCCCACCTTCCTAAACAATGCCCCCTTCTTGCCCCCCTTAACCCACACCCCTCTAAACTCACCTCCCAAAAAACGCACCCACACTACCAAACCTGCCCCCCAAATCTACACCCCCTACAAACCCTGAGTCAAATGGGTTGTGTGCAAAATTTTGTGATTGTAGATGCAATGGTGCTAATTCCTTTAATGGACATACTTACATACGTATATACATTCATTCACAACATTTTGTGATAGTAGATACAACGATGTGAATTCCTTTAGTGGACATACACACATACTGTACATTCATTCATTTCTGTAATTCTTACCTCCCTTTCTTCCGTGGCCCTTGCAAAAGCAGCTCTTGCCCTTCTGTCTTCCATTTCTGAACTCATTTCTGTAATTCTTGCCTCCCTTTCTTCCATTTCAGTAAGTCTTGCTCATTGAGGCAAAAATATAGCTTTTCTCTTAGCGTGCAACGACAATCATCCAGTCATAAGATCAGAATGATCAGGCAGTGAAATGACACAGAATTTTATAAGCTAACATTTTACATTCTATTGTGACATCGCAATGGAGTGGTGTGGCTATGTGGAGTGGGTGTGGTTATCTGGAGTGGGTGGGGCTTGTCACACACAGGCGTGGCTATGCGGGGTGTGGTGGGGCCATGTGGAGCAAGTGTGGTTAGTGGGCATGGCCATGTGAAGTGGGTGGGGCTCGCCACACACACATATACACACACACATACACTCAACTTTATATATTGGATTTATAGAGTACCATTAATTCCATGGTGCTGTACATGAGAAAGTGTTACATGCAAACAAGTGCAAAATACAGTGAATAAACTTAACAGTGACAGAATGGTACAGAGGAGAGAAGACCCTGCCCTTGCGGGCATGCATAAAGATAGCTCGATATAGTGCAGCTTGCCTTAAGAAGAAGCATAAGTGTAGTTCCACAATCTTTGTGCTATATTTAAAGAAAATGATCTTTTAATTATTATGCAAGTTAGGTGTGAAGGTCTGTAGCACTTTCCCTCAGAAAATGAAGTACATGTGCAGGTTGCAGTGGTATGGTATATACACAGAACAGTATTTGGCAGAAATCGATCCAAATCTAGTGCAAATTGTTAATTTTAATTGAGACAAGTCAGTGTCAGTGTAAATAGCTGAGCAGCCAGATTTATTGTGAAAAAATGTGACCCGCTCCCCATACCATGCAAAGAGCATCTCATTTGCACATTAACGATTTGATTTTTTCCAAAGTAACCCATAGATGATAGAACTACAGGTATGAGTCTTCTCAGGTCACTTTCACTTGCATGCAGAATTACTTACTTCATAACGAAATGTAGCTCTGACAGACTCCGTTTACTCCCCAAGGGCTTAAAGCCAATTTTCAGTTTTTCTTTTTCAATTTTTTCCTCCTCTTCTTCCAAGAGTATTACCGTATATACTCGTGTATAAGCCGAGTTTTTCAGCCCAAAAAATGGGCTGAAAAGTCCCCCCCTCGGCTTATACACGGGTCAATACGGTAATCCTATGGTGGGAGGGGGCGCGGGGGTGGGGGGGCGCTGCGCAGTATTTCTTACCTTGTCCCCCATTCTGCAGTGCTTTCCGGTGTCCTCCGTGCTCCGTTCCCGGTCTGCTGGGCCTTGTGGTTCCTCCTGGTTCCTCATCCTCGGTTCTATCATGGGGGCTGCCATCTTGGTGTCTTCTCTCCGCCCCCGGCCAGTGATGTCAGAGCAGGCCGCGCTGTGATTGGCTAGCACCCGTGACATGTGATCACGGGTGCTAGCCAATCACAGCGCGGCCTGCTCTGACATCACTGGCCGGGGGCGGAGAGAAGACACCAAGATGGCAGCCCCCATGATAGAACCGAAGGATGAGGAACCAGGAGGAACCACAAGGCCCAGCAGACCGGGAACGGAGCACGGAGGACACCGGAAAGCACTGCAGAACGGGGGACAAGGTAGGAAGCTGTGTATGTGTGTGTGTATGTGTATATATGTGTATGTGTGTGTGTGTGTGTGTGTGTGTGTGTGTGTGATATATGTGTGTATGTATGGGTATGTGTATGTAAGTAGGCTGGCTGCCAATATAAGCCATACCTCTGGGGCTGCTGTATATACTTCTGGGGCTGCTGGATACTTCCACTGGGGCTGTATATACCTCTATGGCTACTGTATACTACCACTGGGGCTGTATATACCTGTGGGGCTGCTGGATACTACCACTGGGGCTGTATATACCTCTGGGGCTGCTGGATACTACCACTGGGGCTGTATATACCTCTGGGGCTACTGGATACTACCACTGGGGCTGTATATACCTCTATGGCTACTGTATACTACCACTGGGGCTGTATATACTTCTGGGGCTGCTGGATACTACCACTGGGGCTGTATATACCTCTATGGCTACTGTATACTACCACTGGGGCTGTATATACCTCTGGGGCTACTGGATACTACCACTGGGGCTGTATATACCTGTGGGGCTGCTGGATACTACCACTGGGGCTGTATATACCTCTGGGGCTGCTGGATACTACCACTGGGGCTGTATATACCTCTGGGGCTACTGGATACTACCACTGGGGCTGTATATACCTCTATGGCTACTGTATACTACCACTGGGGCTGTATATACCTCTGGGGCTACTGGATACTACCACTGGGGCTGTATATACTTCTGGCGCTGCTGGATACTGCCACTGGGGCTGGATACTACCACTGGGGCTGTATACCTGTGCTGGGGTCCACCCTCGGCTTATACACGAGTCAATAGGTTTTCCCAGATTTTGGGGGCAAAAGTAGGGGGGTCGGCTTATACACGGGTCGGCTTATACACGAGTATATACGGTAACTATTTTTATTTTTCCATTGACATAGCTGTTTAAGGGCTTGTTTTTTGCAGCTGTAGCTTTGAATGACTGCATTCACTTTACCACTACTATATTACGTACTTGGGAGAAAAAAATCCCTGTAAGGTTAAATAGTAACACAAAAGCCTCTGGCAATTCTGACATTGCATTTTGGTTTATTGTGCAGTAAAAATGACCGGACATCATGAGTTTCCATGACAGTACAATTGTGGTGATATCCAATTTGTAAAATAATTTTAACATTTTTTTGTCCATTAATATCTCTGAGCTTTTAAAATAAATTCTTATTTTGAGAGACCTATAATGTATTTTTTTATCTTTCCTTGGATTAACCTATATAAAGGTTTACTTTTTGTGCTAAACTTTAGATATTAATTGCATCACATTGGGATATAAAGAACGTTTTGATCACTTTCTATTGCATTTCCTTTATAGGACGTGTGGCGATTTAGGTTTTTCTCTTTATGATATTTATTACCACGTGTTAAATAAATTCATGCTTTCATTGATTGGACTTTTATTGATGTTGGAGTACTGGATAGGAAGTAAGGAAAAAAAATTTTTTTGTTAATTTCTTTTTTTTTTTTCATTTTTAACTTTATATTTTATTCCCCATTGGACATTTGCTGAACCTGTGATCATTTGAGGCTTAGGAGATAAGGGACATATGCCTACAGGGCTGGTCCCAACACATTGGCTTAAGGCTGTTTTTAGAGCACGTAAGCCAGCACTGTACCTTTAATTGTGTCCATTTGTTGGTCTGGCTAGATAAATCTTGAGGTGCATATTGGCAGTCTGGAGCTGATGCGGGGTAAGTGCAGGACACTCATGACAGGATAGGGCAAGAAAGCTGTTAATTTTTGTTCATGGAACGCCAGGTTGAGAGGTTTTAGGTTTTTGAGTGGAAAAAGACAAGAATGTTGGGTGGGATAAAGATAACATATGTAGGTTGGGCTACTAAATATGGGGTTTATATGCATGATCTTGGTGGGTTTAGACACCATTTTACAGTGACGACTATTGGTATCCCTATCATAAGCTAGTAAAATGTTTTTAGATCCAGTCCAAGGGTTAACTTGGGTTGTTGGAGTTAGTTGTAGTAGGGTTTAGGCAGGGTCGATGTCAGCATCCAGTGCACTCAGGCAAGTGCCGGGTCCCTGGACATCCGGGGGATGGGGCTCCACTTGCCGTCCTCAAGACTTGCCTGATGGTGTCCCCTACCCTTGCTGGTGTATGCACCATACTTTTACATAACTGCAGCTATGACTGGTGCCAGTGGACCGGGGATTCCAGTTTTAGTAGATGAATGGCTGCAGCATGCGTTTCCCATAAAAGCCCATGTTAAAAAAACATATGCGGTTTTGCAATAAAATCATTGCACTTTTGCAAGGCTTTTTCAACATGGGCTCCTATGGAGGCGTTAAATCTAGCGTTTTTCATAATTTGCAGTTGTGTAAAACGTCAGCTTTTAGCGCTAATGTGATCCTAGCCTAAGTTTACATCTAAGGGGGTTTGCTTTTGTGTTACTATGCGTTTTTGCTCTGCAAAAATGCATCGAAACGCAAAGAAATTTGTGCGTTAACGCACCCATTGGTTTCAATGGAAAACGCAATGAAAACGCATGCAAAAAACGCATGTCATTTGCAGAAAACGCTAAATGCATGTGTATTTGCAAACGCAGCCCAAAACATTGCATGCAACGTTTTGGGCTGCATTAGCAAAACCGCATGAGTTTTCTGTTTTCTGAAAATGACATGCGTTTTTTGCATGCGTTTTCCTTGCGTTTTCCATTGAAAGCAATGGGTGCGTTTTTGGACGCCTTTTCAATTGGCGTCTTCCATTAAAATCAATGGGGACAAAAACGCATGTGATTGCATGTGTTTTTAGCAGTAAAAATGCATAGAAACGCAAATGCAGCAAAACGCAGCCCGGCATTAGATGTGAAAGAGGCCTATATAAATATAAATACATCATTGAGCCCATTAGGAGTGAGGTCCCTGCTCGTAAGATTACAATCTGTGAGGACGTAGGTGAGATACAAAAGGTAATAGTAATAATGCCATCATATATGGTCCAGCTATCAATATAATAAATAGGGGATTCACAATGCTGCATGAACCGTTCACCAGCCAGGATCTGTACAAGTACAGATAAAGTGCTATAAAATGCATGGGGGTGTAGAACGATGATACAAGAGGCCAGATTTGGAGAAGGACAGAATGGGAATACTTACATAGATGAGGGGAGGTGGTAGGCCAGTCTAAAGAGATATGTTTTTAACGCTCACTTAAAGCTATAGATATTTTGAATTAATTGAATTGTTCTTGGTAATCCTTTCCAGACAATTGGTGCAACTTGTGAAAAGTCCTGGAGATGGGAGTGTGATGTTTAAGGTCCAAAAGCCAAATCCTTTAATGATTTTAATTTAATACAGGGGTTTATATATTATAGATTTTTTTTCTGACATTTAATAGAAGAATAAGACAGGAAAATATTGTGGAATGATCTCTTATGCCATGTGTGCAAACTCTAAGTTGCTCTTGTTATTATGACACAAGTAATATGTGATTAGAATAAAAAAAAAAAAGTTGATTTTTGTGCTTGCTTATCCATATGCCCCATGTTAGTTGTGCATTGTTTTTTTACTTGTTATATGTAACTAGC
Organism: Allobates femoralis; assembly: GCA_033576535.1. NCBI lineage: Eukaryota > Metazoa > Chordata > Amphibia > Anura > Aromobatidae > Allobates > Allobates femoralis. The sequence goes on along the minus strand of JARQOC010000003.1, from coordinate 743,980,244 downwards.
CTTCTGTTTACTGTATAGGTATTGCATTACACCAGTGCATAATGTTATTCCTTCAAAGATCTTATAAGAAAAGAATTAGTGTTGACTGCTACAAAAAACTTGAATTAAAAGATCTAGTGTTTCGCTTCTTGTGCTTAAGTGTGGCCAGTCTTCAGGGATCATATGTACAGGTGGACAGAAATGTAATTGGGAAGATGCTCACTATGAGTTCAAGTGCACAGCTGTTCCCAGTGGGTTGCCAAGTATATGTCAGGAATGCTTCACTGAAGACAGGTTTGAAAGCAGTTCTGAGACCAATGCAATTTAGAAGAGAATAAGACAAGAATGGCAGAGCTAGGGGGCAACTCAGGACATTTATTATATATAAAGTATATTTTGTACAATGCTGTTGACTAGTGTTTTCTTTAAGTGAACGCCATGAGATATCATTATATTGTGAATAGTCATTTTTATTATTTTTATAGAAGGATTTAAAAGCTATGAGCATCACTTACATGGAAAAAAATATTTTTACAAGTTACTTGTTACCTTTAGTTAATACAATGATATTAATTGTAGTGTGCAATCTTCATTCATTTTCGAACCCATGAAATGCAGGTTGCACCTTATTACAAGATTGATTGTTTTCTTGTTTGATTTTTATCTTGTTAGAGGGTCTGCTTTCTATAAAACTTTAGATACATTCCCATCTATCCACTCCAGACCTGTGCATAATCCCCTCCTCTTCCCTCCTTACATCGGTTTGGATGCAGCGTGTTATCGATGTGTCAAAACCACTGTGCTGTGCAGTATAAGCACAGTGGATAGGATGTAGAAAACAGCGTAAACGAACTTGTAGGGAGACATCCCGACCCACAGCCTGTCAAATAATTCCTGCAGAGACAATGATCTTGGTAGGAGAATGCAGCAAAAATCCACCTCACGCAGAGCACTGATCCCATCCCTAAAATTGTCCCTATACTCATATATGAATTCCCTGAGGGGTATAATTTCCTAAATAAAGTCACTCTCATGAGTGTGCTGTACCCTGTCGCCACCTCTGGAGGACCTGAAAACAGACGTTTTGATTAATGGCAGGCTTTCTGTAGAGCTAACTTGGTGTTTTTATGGTGTGCTTGCTCTTCTATGCTGAAGGAGTAAGAACCTTTTCACTACTGAATGAGGAGTATTCCCTTAGTTTTCAGCTGTTACCTGTAATTTCCCTCCCCTTCCACTATGTCTACCCGTCACTAACCTCACTCCATGCCAGTGGTAGAATTTGTGTACTTCCCTGTTGTTACTTGCTGTTGTTCTGCTGTGGTGTCATTGCTCTGGCAGCAGCGAAGCTTGTATTTGGAGATTCTCTGAATCCCTGCTATACCTGTTGCCTTGCCTGGGTTCTCTATGTGCTTCCTTGTTCTCCACCTCCTTCACTGGCTTGTGGGGTGAGGGGGACATCTAGGTGAGTCTTATCCAGGAACCTAGTGAGGTATGATACCCAGACATCCACATGATTAGGGGTAATATTGGGGACAGGAAATAGCCTAGGGTTTTCTAGCTGTAGTGATAGCTCAGGTATACACTATCCCTTTTACCACACTGTCATGTTTGTAAATTCTCTTTATTCTTTCCCTGTTCAGGTTGCTGCAGCTAGCAACATCACCTCTGTTTCCTTAGGAGGTACAGGAAACTCTGCCAGCCTAGGTAGCGAAGCCCAAGCAGTCGTTTTCTAGTCCTATAGTTAAGGATATTAATATCTGAGCTGGTGCCTTTAGGACTGCACAGTTTGAGCACTAGCCTGTACAGGAACCAGCTGGGTGGAGGAGTGGCAACAGAGAGACAGGTATCCTACATGTGTGTGACAGTCACTTGTAAGGCAGATTCTGATAATCTTTTACCTCAACCCTTCAAAAGCTAAATGATGCTCTTTCTTGTCTGAGCTCCACAACACATGGAAACAGTAGTTTCTGACCCCATATGAGTTATTGCCACACAAAGTTTGTAACAAATTGTGGGATCCATTTTCTCCTATTGAGCTTTTCAAAAATCGACATCTGGGGCTGTAACAAATTTTTTGGGGGAAATATGACATTTTTTAACTTCATGGTCCAGAGGTATGACAGTTTGTGAACACCTGTACTGTGAAAATGCTCACCACACCCTTAGGCCTCATTCACACATCAGTAGTTTTGACCAGTATTTCACCGGTATATGTATGCCAAAACCAGGAGATTCTCCAAAAATAGAACAAGTATCAAACTTTCAATGATAGTTTTTATCTCTAAGTTCCACTCCTGGCTTTGACGTCCAAACACTGATGCAAATATATTGACATGTGACTGAGTTCTTAGATGAAATATTGAGGGTGTCGTTTGTAAAATGGGATCAATTTTGGTGGGAGTTCTGCTATTTTGGCAGCTCAGAGACACAGTTAATACTGTATAACACGGCACTCACAAACTATTCTAGCAAAATCTGCACTACAATATGGGGCCCCTGACTTTCTGAGTAATGCAGTGTATCAAACAGTCATATAGCAATAATAATATCTATTCATCTAATAATTCCATAGCAATATTAATTCCATTCCACATCTATTAATTGCTTAGGCCTCTGCATACATTTGCTACACTATCCCCATTGGGGCTCACAATCTAAATATCCTATCAGTATGTCTTTCAAGTGTGGAAGGAAACCAGAGTGCCCAGAGGAAACCCACACAAACACGGGGAGAACATACAACTCCTTGCAGATGTTGAACGCTCCATAACACGCATATTCTATTCTTATCCACGTTTCTTCTCCCTTCGGGAGAGCGTGGGAAGCTGCCCTGAGGATTTGACAGGACCTGGGCTGATGTCAGAAAGGAACGCCCCACTGCACTGGATCACGTGACATCCTTTGGAGGAGACTGCCACACTGACCTCACCACACAGCAGCTGCATCCCCTTTCTCCATCCCAGCGATCTGCCCACTGCTCACCCAGCTGGAATCTCTAGTTGTGCGAATCTGCACAACTAAAAGAGATGAGTGCAGTGAGTTTGAAGGACTATAACCTTACTTAATGATCTGCACCTAGGAGCATTCTCTTTTCATTTTTTTACTTGACCACTCTACTGTCTATTGAGCAAATAAAACAATTTATACACGGGGTATATGGGTGTGTGCATATGATATAGACGACTTGAGGAAAATATTATAGACCGCAAACTTACAACCCCTAAACACATTAATACACAACTTTTAATAACTAAGTTTAAAATACCAAAATAATAATATATAGGTGGGTATAGAACTAATTGGGCAGCATGCCTTCATAAGATCATGTTTTACCCTACCTGACAATGGAGAGTATGATGCCCTAAGTTGTATTGGTGCCCCCATTCAACAATGGGACACCTTGTATGTCCCTATCCACTCCCCACACTCTCCACAAGGTGCCTGTGTTTAAAAAAAAGGTGAAGGATTACCACTCACAATAATTGGTGTCACTTAGCTTTGGTTATTATTGGAATCCCAAATCAAGCAATCCCAAATTCCAGATTCAATGTCCCAACAAATTTCCTTCCCCCTGTTATTCATCCCCGGGGTTCATCAGAGGACACAGAAGTGAACCACATTGGCAGAAGTGGTACCTGCAATCCAAAGAACACCAGGATAATATGTGGAACATCCAGCCAAGTCGAGGGATAATACCTGTGTGCACATGATGTCTTTAAGACGCTGGCAGAACCACCAAGTTTTCTAAGGCTAAAACCCTTTTTTTCTTTGATGTGTCTGTGCTGGCGTCTTTTAGGCTGTGTTTGGGACAGCCCTGACATGGCATCTTTGCTTTATATTGCCGAGTTAAAAAAGTGAATTGTTTCTCCCACTCATTGGTAATACCCACTTCCAGCGTGGACACTCTTACCTTATGTTTTATTGGTGGCACTCTCAGGCTGTAACATCTACTAAACATCTGATCCACTTGAGGGAACACCATATGTATTCAATAGAGGAAATGCAGACTAAATACCCTACCACTAAATATCCCCTCATTCCAATACCTTGAGGCCAAGAGTTATGTGACAAAGTTAATAACAAATCTTCCTGAGCAGAAGTGGGATCCATATCTGCTTAGATGGTTCACTAAATTTAATACCTCATCTGGCCAAATTCATCCATGTTGCCCTGGACTTTGAACAATCTCAATTTCTGCTAACAAAATAGGGAGATCAGTAAATCCTGCCCAATTTTGAAAGCCCTGGACCAAGTCCACAAATTCCTCCCTTCAGCTCTTTTTCTTGAAATTAGATTGAAAATTTGTAATAGATCTTATTTAACCCCCCAGAAGGGTCATAGAATGGGGCTGAACACAACATCTGAATGCTTTAAGTGCTCCCGAAAGCCAATGTATTCCATTGCCTGTGAATATGCATGGCCACTCAGCCCTTCAGGGCCAGAATACAACTAATTACCACCACACATCTGACAAACTTTGCTCCTGATGAGCCTCTGTAGGCCATTTTTGGATATTTAAAGCCAGATGGATACACATGCTTTTCAGGGGCCTGTAAACTGCTGCAAATGGTGGCAGCAGCTAGTGTTAAGGCCATCCTGGACGTGTGGATACACAACCAAGCTTCAGCTTTTAGGATCTTTGTAGACAAACTGTTGTTCTTGTTTCAGATGGATTGGGTTGAGGCCTCCTTGCATAAGGAGGAAAAGGTGCAGTGCTTCTTTGAAACTTGGGAAAGTTTCATCTCTCTGCTTCCACAATGCATCCCGGATGACATTAGAACTTGTTTCCAACCAACAGTGTGGTATCAAGAGCAGTTAATACTGGGAGAAGCGCCTGTGTAGAAATATCTATGGTAGAGCTGCCATGTCGAGATACATCTGGGTGTCAGAGGTCTAATCACGGTGCCGGTGGGTCCCACACAATTCTCAAGGAGAGACTAAGGTTATGCACCCTGTTGGATGATCTACAGTATATGCAAGAAAAGTACCTGTTTCAGACATTTTCTCTTCTCACCTCCTTCCCTCCGCTCTCCTAGTGTTTGGTTTATTTATCTTTTGACTTGATGTATCCATGCTGGGGATGTACATTCTGATATTTACAATCTCACAACAACCTTACCATGTATATTTCAAGTAATATTTGCACTAATGTATGAAAACCTTTATTTTCAACAAAAACAAGGATTGAGTGGCTTCCAAAGAAATCCGGAAAAGAATGAACATGTTACTGCCTTTAACCACGTCATGGTTCCTGCAGCCTGCAGTTGCTAAAAGAGGTGACATAAGTTGGAACATCTGCACAGCGGTTTAGTTTGACATAGCTGTGTAATATGTTCATTTTTTGGATGGTTTTTGTGTAGATGTATAATAACTTGAGACTTCTTGCAAATCCATTTTAGCCCATTATTTGATGTCTACAGTCTCGACTTTAAAGAAGATGCCAAACTGTAAATATTTTGAACGTTATGAGTATGATAATCATGTTGCCATCTGTACCCAAGCTTTATTAATCCCGAAACGTAATATTCCCAAGAAACTTTCATTTAAAAAGATTTTGCTAAATAAAAACAGGAAAATATTCATTTATATAAATATTTATAACCAGCGAGAAGTTTACGAAGCTCTTAATAAAAGGTAAATGAAGGAACATGACTATCAGCGGTTTCAAGCACCTGCAGCTTCAACCCTGCTGGTTTAATAGGAAAGTGGGGAAGTATGCTACTGTGATTTTGATTAACATATTTCCCTCTCACTTTCCGCTCTGCTGCGTTGCTGGTGTTGTTTTCCATTACAGAGACGTTTTCTGCAGACAGCTTAAAGCCATAAGATTTACATGTCAAGTCAAATAAAAAAAAAAAAGTATCTGTATTTTGTGATTACCTAAGCGTGGATGTTAGGAACTTCCTCTGCAAATGTACTTGTGTTTTACTAGTTTACAATGTTTTCAATAGTTGTAAAAGCATATTGAAACATCTTAGCCCAAAAGCCTAAGCTCTTCACTTCAAACCAACATATATCAATATTTTATAAGGCCTCATTGACACATCTGTGCTTAAAGTGTAATCGCCATTTAAATTTTTATTTAAAACTAATGTAGAGCAATTGATTTTAATAAACTTTCAATTATACTTCATAAGAGAAATCTGGAAGAAAACCATTCATAAAAGTTCTAGAAGATGTACCCACTATGGTGTTTATAAACCAGACATATAAGATTGAGTGGGCAAGGCCTACATAGTTTGATAGGGTACAGAGGAGTGTATTATATTACATCAGACTAAAGGGTATGTCTCACATACCGAGATCGCTAACGAGATCGTTACTTTTGTGACGCAATAGCGATCTCAGCAACGACATCGCTACGTGCGACAGGGTGTAACGATCTGGTCCCCTGCTGCGAGATCGGCAATCGTTACACAGCCTCCTGGTTCATTTTTTGGTCATTGCGCTCCCGCTGGGAACGCTGTATCGCTGTGCTTGACACCTTACCGACGATATCGTTGGCAACACATAATGAGATACGTAGGCATGCACGCAATTGCCTCTTTACACGCCCCGCATCTCTCCAATTGGCCACTACTGCGGTCTCGTTGAACTTATAATGAAGCACTACGTGGCACTTCCGTTCCTTTGTTCCTGACCATGCTGGCTGCAGATCACGGCAGAACTCTCTAGGGTCAGAGTCCCACATCCCCGTGACTTGCAAGCATTGGAAGTGTTCACTATCACTGAATATCGATGTAATGGCTGCTACGTTGCCTTCTTTTAAAATGACCCGCCGAACGCCGTCCAATCAGAGCGTAGTTGCGCACGTAGTGGCAACCAATGGCAAAGAAGGGGCGTGTATAATGGTAATGTTTATGTACGCCTTTGATGACGTAATATAGTCCTGTGGAGGTAAATCGTCATGTGAGAAGGAAATACAACGACTGAACAATAACGTTGAAGAAATCGCTAGGGTGGACATATCGTTGTATAGATCGGCGTGTTTGAATACCAAGTAGCGATACCGATAATGACTCATCAGCGATCCCGGGAGCCATGTCGTTATCGGGATCGCTACTGCAGTCGTTACGTCTGACCGGGCCTTAAGGACTCCATGCTGCTGTGAATCTCCTGCATTCATATCACTCTGCTCCGTGCTACAGTTGATGGCCCCCACAGTGCTTCTCAGATAACAGAGCAGAGCCTGTGGATGCAGGTGATAAGATCTACTATCTTTGTGCTGTCATCCAGAAGGTCCCTGTGCCTGATGTAATCTGATACAGTGGTCAGCTGTAGCCACGTTAGACAGGCACAGTGTAGGCCATGCCTCCTCCACCCTTATATGATTATGTGGCCATACTCAGTGTGAAGATGGATCTGAGTGAGAACGAGCATATGTGAGCTTCAGACGCAGTCTAATGGGGATCTCTTGTGGAAGGTTTATGAATGGTTTTCTACCGGAATTCTCTTATGAAATATATTTGAAAATGTATTAAAATCACTTGCTCTACATTATTATTAAATACAAATTTAAAAGGTAGTTATGCTTCAAATACAAATGTAACAAAAATGGTACCAGTGTTATCAATGTTTTGCATTTGTGTATGGTTCATGTGCCTATTTTTACCATCAGTCATAAGTGTTTTTCACAAATGGCTAAGGAAATAAATAAATGACAGAGCTTCTATACTTTGCAATGTTAAACATGGACAGAACAAGAATGGCACACTGATTCCATCTGTGAGCTGTATGTGTTTTTGACTGACCAACAGTTTGTATTTGCCCGCTTTTTCATACTGCACATAACAAAGAATTAAAACTTGAAAGCCAGGCAAAAAACTGATAAAAATATGAAAACTGTATTGGTACATTAAAAGGCCATACATGACTCACAGCTAAAAAAAAGGAGGCAATAGACATGGCTAGTGAGAATTATATGTGTATGCAAAGGTGAAATATAATTTCTGTGGTGGTAAAAGACCCTGATGAAGCCCCAGTGAAACACAAGTCAGGCTTGTTCTTTTCCCTGAATGGATATACACGTTAAAGCTAATGAAAAAAACTCTAGCACTGAGTATAATAATATATTTATATAGTAGCTACAAAGAACATGATAGCTGGAATATCACGGTGTAATAAGGCTGCCGCCAGTAGTAGGCAAGTTCTGTGTAGTAACTACTGATGGGCGAATACTAAAATATTTGGGTTTGGGTTAATTGTATTTAGTACATCATACTATTCAAGACTTTTTCACGAATAACAAACCTAATGCAAATAAAACTTAAAGCATAACCGCCATTTACATTTTTATTTAATATTAATGTAGAGCAAGTGATTATAATCAACTTTCTAATATAATTCATTCGAAAATTCTGGTTGCAAACCATTCCTAAACGTTCTACAAAGTGTCCCAGCTGCATTGTGTGTGAAGCAGACACGTTTTTTTTTTATCAGTCACAGTAGTCTTCAGTGCAAACGGACCTGTAACATTGTATCAGAGCTGTCAGGGAGTCTAGAGTTGCTAAGCAATGTCAGAGTTCACGATCAGGTCAGACTAGTTTCTGCCAGAAAGATGTGTCACAATCTGTTAACCCAATTGTCTCCTGGCTCCACACAGTGAAAGATCCCTGTTAAACCTTTCTCTGCTATCACATCACATTGCACTAATCCCTATAAGGTGCTGGCCACACCCACACAGACAGAAAATGCTGTTTTTCAAAAGATCACAGACAAATGGGAGAAAATAAGTTATATGGCAGAACAAAGCCTTATCTTAGCTGTTGTGTCATTCATCATTAACAACCAGTGCAGTATTGTTTTGCTTTTTGTTTTTTTTTTAAATTAAATGACATTACACTTTAATCACTTTTCCGGTGGACCCTCCCAGGAGATCTGGACGGGCAGTAAAATTGCTGAAATAGTTAGAAAAGCGCTGAAATCAAATAGTAAGAGAATGGAGAAAATGCATTTTTGACTCACAGTTGCTTTATGGGAATTGTGTTATCAGAGTACCATGCCATTTTTACAGAGTGACAATAAATCCTACAAAATCAATCCTAAATTGGATTTTATAGTAAGATATAGATTGAAGAGAAGCAGCCCTCACCGGACTGGGTACAACACAGCTTTATTTGCCAAAGATTTCCAGGTTTTACATCAAGGGGGCCTTAGTGGGGAGTATGGGGGGTCCTTAAAATGACAGCCATTTCACGCTCCTACTCAGCACTTCCAACAGGTTCAGTAAATTTGATTTTAACATTTTACTACTTTATCTGGGCATGTGATGTGTATGACATGGTCAGACACCTACTGCTTAATTTATGAAGAAGAGACTCTGAAACTCACAAAGCCTATGCAGACAATGCAAGGATTGCCAAAAATTTGAAGGAGGAACTGCAGTAGACCCTAAAAGACACATAGAGGAGGACCTCTGAATAAAATTTTGGACAATTTTAGAAAGATCATCTTGTGAACTGTAGAGGAGAGTTATGTGACCAGAAGGAACAATCATTTCCATTAGATGATACTGACTCCCCCGTGGGGGCCGTGGGGTACTTGGAATCGGGCCCTGGTTCGATGTGGTTCACCGGGGTTGTCACAGTGGCGTGACCCAGCTCGTGGCCCTGGAGCGGTCAAGTCTTCAAAGAACTGGGGAATATTCAGGGAACTCAGTTTCAGGGATCGGAGCTTAGGAAAAGTACTTCTGGGGCAGGGATGCCAGACTTAGGGATACTTGTTTACGTGACACCTCCCGTGGGTTGTGGCTAGTGATGGCCACTGCTTTATAGTTCCACTGAGAGGGATGGTAATTAAACAGCCTGAGAGTGGGCCCTCCATGGGTAGGGCCAACCCTCCAAGGCAGGAGATGTTATCGGTGAGTTATTACTGGTGTTTCATCGCAGGGGTGCAGCAATAAAGTCAAAGACACAGTGGGGTGTAGTCTCCAGATGTTTACTCACAGCTTTGTTGGTCCAGTCACAGTAGTCATCACCTTTGTAACAACCCGTGGAATGCTGAGTCTTTGGGGATTACGTGGTGGGTCCAGCTAATTCCCGGGTAAGGCGGTGGCACAAACTGGTACCCCTTTCTAATGTCCTTTCATGGTTGACGCTTCTCCTGCGCTTGCTTTGCCCTCCTGCTCTGCGATCGCTCACACAGTGCCCCAAGCCAGTGACCGTGGGTCCTTCCTAGGGTTTGTATGTTGCCTGTCCCTGAACCCTGTGTGGCCACCTTTTTAGCGGATGTGCGCGGTGTCAGCTGTAGTGTTTTGGAAGCACCACAACCTCCGCTTTACTATTCTGGCTTCGCTATATGGCCTAACTAGGTGATTTTCCCAATTCTTCAATAAAAATTCTTCTTTTATGCAGCTTATTTCCGTTCCAATTGGGGATGATTTCTCTCCTTAAAACAAATGTTTTCTATGCTGAAGCATCCAGAATGTTGTAAAATATTATCATTAACCAACGATTAGATTATAATGCCACAAAAGGGCAGTTGATACTTTAGATAAAGCAATATCAACATACACATACAAACACAAAACTAATCTCATGTCTGGCTTTCTTTCTTCTCTATTACTTATTGCATTGTCATGGTGCATTGTGCTCATTAGAATTACATGTTTATTTTTTGGGGGGAACTTAAGCCACAGCTGTTGTATCTCCAGTAAAGTAAAAAGTAGATTTAAACAACCCTCTTTTACTAAGGACACCTTGTGGCAGTTCTGGCTTGTTTCTCCTTATAGTACCTAGTATGGTAAGTTGTCTTTTTTGCAACAACTGGCCCACTTGGTAGGATGTGAAAAAGTTGTCACATGTGACATTTTGTCCTTTTAGTCCATGAGTCAAGATGTGTATTCACAGCTCAGTGTCCTCTCTCACAGAATCCAGTGTCTTCTCTCACAGAATTGAAAGAGAAATGACTGGATGAGTACTTGCTCACTGATAAGAACAGTGAAACCTCCACCCTTTTGAATAATGAGATGAAGTACACAGGAAAACAAATTGTGCAGGCAGAAACAATTAGTTGAACAGTATAAAATGTCACTGGGTCATATTGACCTGAACAGTACAAGTATAACAATCAGCGTGTAGCAAAACGTAAGCAAAAAAACAAAAAAATAAACAACACTCATAGTAAGAACCCCTCAAATGAGGAAAAGTCAATTAATCACAAGTTTTAGATCCACATAATAAATAATCTGCAAGGTCTCAAATTTCATTTCAGATCATATGGGCTAGAACAGAACAGCAAGGTTAAAGGCCTGAAAATGATCCATCATTGGAGTTCTAGTACATACACGATAAAAATACAGATTCCTAGTAGTGAAAGAATGAATAACCTTAACATCCTGAACAATATTATTACATGATCAATTTAAATCCTGAAGATGGGATAAAGAAATATGTTACTGAAAACTTAAGTTTTTAAATAAATTAGTAAAACGCACAACTGGATCACCCAAATCATTGACGAACCAAAAATGCTTTTTAACAGTCATATCGCATACAAAGCGATTTATGTCCTTCATCGTGGAAAAAATGTCTAAGGTATTATTCCTGGGAGCAAAATTCAAACCTCTTGAGAGGAGGTCAGTTTCGTCCTTCTGAATAGGAACTGATGATAAATTAACATTTATTGCTGTGAGTGGTTCCAACGCCTCCACCACCTGCTTGTCGATGGATCCTCTTCTGTGATGTTTTCGCCTTCCCCAACCCTCTCCTTGGTCGTTTTATGTTTTGTTAGAAAAGTGTATTTTTCTGAAATAGTTCAATTGTGATTTGCCAGAAGCATGACTTATATCCCTGGGATCTGGATCTGAAGACTCTGGTTCAGATGACAAAAAAGTGACCTGTGCATTCTACCTTTCCCTGTGCCAAACCAGGTCTCATCTGAATGAGGAAATGAAAGAAAACCAAGGTTAGCTAAAAGTTAAAACTTTGTCTGGCAAGGAATTGTAGTGCGGAGACCCATGTAGTAACACCTTGACATAGTTAGTTGGCGGTCTTTGATCAAAAAAGGCTTAGTACCTTTTTTAATGTTTACAGCAATAGTGGAGTTCATGTATTCATTACCCACCGTGTATGTAGTTATCTAATTATTGACCACATATTTTTTTCTGCACACATTGATAACAAATATCAATACTTTACATTTTTTATTGTGCATTTTTTTGGTTACTTCATTGTTAACAGGAGAAAAAGGGCATTATTAAAATTGTTATATTTTGCTTTATATAGTACAAATTTCTGTCTTTTATGACTGAGCCACAGTCTGGACATACAAGAAAGATCACATGACTGTAATGTTGGCATTCAGCAAACCGCGAGCTATCATAGCAACCCATCAAATAATATCACAAGGAAGCCGATGGCTGCCAGAACTAACATTCAGGAGGGATTGTGGTACTTAAACATGATTGTCAGCAAATTAGGCTAGAGTCACACTTAAGAGGTCACCCACGTTAGCCGGATGATGTTACTGCAGAGCCCAGCCTGCTGTAACGCTGACCGCTAACTTCGGGTGCTTCCTATGCTGACAATGTTTTCCTGTGCGTCCTGAATGAACACACTGCCTGGGGCTTCCTGTGAAGCTGTATCCATAGTAAACAGCGGGTTACTATGGAGCAGCGTTCATAGGAAGCACCCGACGTTAGCGGTCAGCGTTACAACAGGCTGGGCTCTGCAGGAACGTCATCCGGCTAAGGTGGGTGACCTCTTAAGTGTGGCCCTAGCCTTACAGAGACATTTAGGAAGTTAAAAGGGCACACTACATGCTACTGTTAAAGGCAGATGCCAGCTTCCTTTTCTAGACAGAATTTGCCCTGTGTGTAGTGGGCTCCGCTTTTCAGCTCCCTTCAAAGTCCATTACACGCTAAAATATTTTTACAGGTAAATAGCGTTTCTGAAGGAGACAGATTCCCTTTAAGTGGCTGACTATGACATTCTTTGGGGCTTTGGCCCATGATCAATTAAGGCCATAGTAATGCTTTTGGAGATGAGTAACATCTTGCTCTCAATCTTTAGAAAGGAAAAAGAGTATTAACACTTAATTAACTTAGAATTTTAATACAGTACATAAAGCAGCGTATGATGACTGTTCAACGAATGTGCTTAAGAAAGCCAAAAAACATACTGTAGCTAAATATGGTGCAATGAGCTAATTGGCAGATGGAAGAAATTGTGGAAGTCATCTGCAAGTATTTAATACCATGTAACATATAAACACATTTCTCCATACGCCAAATGTCAAGGATTTAGATAGATGAGTTGATTTTGAACATTTAACCATGAAACCAGCTGAAAAGAAAACAGACCTTTCCATTTGACGTTATGTGTTGAAATTGTCTATAAATCACGTATTGTTTTTGCACATTATCTTCTTGGTTTTTTTTAATAAAAAGTAAATTTCATTTGGTAAGAGCTTTGTCAATTCTACATGAAGTAAGTGAAAGAGGTTGTCCATAACTGAGATATTTATAACTAGAGACATTACGTATTGAATTTGTCAAAATTTGAGGAATTAGATTAACTGAATTTGAACATTATACAATTCGCCTTTCTTGACAATAATTTTGTACAATGTAGTCAGAAGTGGAACACATGACCTTGAGGCTGGGCTTTTCCTATAACTGCCTGCAGCTATCACATCACATGGTATAGCACACCCAGTCAAGAGGGACTGTCAATCTTAGTTTTTATAACTGCAGAAACAGAAAAGGCATCAGCCACATTGTGGTGAATTAGGATAGTCAGAAGCCTTTACAACTCCCAGTTTACACATAGAGATAAGGAGAGAAAGCCAAAAAACATTGAAGAAACTTTATAGATATTAAGAATGATTCATCAAGGTGCTTACACTAGAAGTCTGACATAAACACCTTAATAAGTTTCAATACTTTTGCACAATTCAGCAGTTGCGCAAAAATATTGTGACTTGTGAGTCTTGGCCAGCTACACCAAAATGGTAGTGGCCATGGCCGCTCATCATTAACTCATAAGTTATGCCACTAAAATAGCGTAACTTACTCCAAAAATATAAAACAGACACGCCTGATTCATGCACCACTGAATGAACTACATCAGGGTACCTTTACACGCCGCAATTTTTGGCGACGATAGGAAGCACTCTAACGTGTGCATGCACGTTTTTCATGGCCGCCTCAGATCGCCGATGGTGCTTTTACACGCTGCAATTTTGCCCTCAACCTAAGGTGATGTGTTGCCCTGGAAATCGCCATACCAACAGCGGGAAACATCCGGTACACTCCCGTCGCCGCTTCACACGCCGCAATCCCCAAAGGAATGTGGGCGTACATGTTCAGCGTGGCGAGAACATAGGCATGGCAGACTGGTGTATACCGCACCCCAAGCACGCTGATTAGACAACGCAATAGCGTTATGATTAGTCAGCCTGCACTGGAAGGCTAGCTAATACATGACGCCATTGCAATTGTGTGGTGGTGATTGGACAGCTCTTCAAATATGGCGCCCTGTGAAGTGACAGCCAATGGAAACACAGTAGTCACCACCAACGGCGCGCGGTCCCCAGCATGCTGTGGTATGCCTACGGGAAATCAATAGGCGACGCAGATTCCATCACTATTGCCCGTTCACACATCAAAAGGCAGGAATGTCGCCTTCATGATTGCCTCTGATTTTGGAGCATTGCTGTGAATTCGGAATCAGGCGGCAACTTTTTTATCGCTGCCAAATTCCCAAATTACACGCCGCAACTGGGAGGCCATTTGACGGCAATGGTGCCAGGTCGACATGTCGCCGGTCAGATTCCTCGCCGCAGTTGTGGTGTGTAAAGGTACCCTCAGTGTTTTTCAGTAAGCTCTCAACAAGGCTGGTATGCACTACAACAATGTTAATGAATCGTCCATATTATGTGGGAAAGCACAGCAGTAGAGATGAGCAAACCAGACTTTAAAGTTCAGTGTACATACCTAACACAGACTTTACAAAAATCTTTAGTGTTCAGGTTCAGAGTTTGGATGCTTTACATACACAAATCACTGGAATGAGCTAGGTACACTTTGTGCTCATCCCAGCACGAGTCACTTGCAGTTATTGAACAGATTGCACTGGGGGTAAAATTAGTGTTATAGGATGCAGCGTGTACCAACAAAAGAAAATTAAAATACCATGCCCTCCTGCCTCTGGAAGTGGTTTGCTTATGACTAGCTGTAGGTGGCCGGAGAACCAAACTGCCCAATCAGTGATTTCCAATGAGGTTTGAGTCAAGTTTGGTCCAGAACAGAATGTTATAAAAAGTCCATCTGAACCTTCAAAACTTGAACTTCCACAGGTTTGCTCATCTCTACACAGCAGTAAAGAAGGTTAGTGTTACCACAAAAGAACAAGTGCATATAGTACCCACGGTAATAATAGAGGGAGACTATGCATTATAATGCTAAATGTGAATTATTTAATATATCACAAATATAATTACACATAAACCAAACCATAGTACATTTAAAAGTTAAAACAGGATAGGCAAGGCAGTTGGGGGAGAAAAGACAAAGATAGTACAATTGTTAACCTTCATGATTACAGGTAGTTGACAAATCTCAGCTGTAGTCATAATACTGCCCCCTGAGCAAGAAATGGAAACATGTGCCATGTGATGTTCCCTTAGAAAAACGCTATATGTCATCAACATGTGTGATTTTATGTATCTTAATCTGCTATTCCTGTTGTTACTTAGTATTATGACTACAGCTAAGATGTTTAAACGACCTGTAATTGTGAAGGTGAACAATTATACTATCTTTGTCTTTTCTCCCCCAACTTCCTTGCCTATCCTGTCTTAACTGTTAAATGTACCATGGTTTGGATTTTGTGTATTTATATTTGTGATTTATTAAATACCTCATATTTAGCATTATAATACATAGTCTCCTTCCATTATTACCTTGGGTACTATATACACTTGTTGTTCTTTTGTGGTAAGTTGGTTGTATTAAGTGGTGTACCCCTTAGTAACATAGTTTTTAAGGTTGAAGGAAGACTTTAAGTCCATCTAGTTCAACCCATAGCCTAACATGTTGATCCAGAGGAAGGCAAAAAAAACCCATGTGGCAACACTAAGCTCCACATTGGGGGAAAAAATTCCTTCCTGACTCCAGATACGGCAATCAGACTAACTCCCTGGATCAACGTCCTATCAAAGAATCTAGTATATATAACTGGTAATATTATAGTTTTCAAGAAAGGCATCCAGGCCCTTCTTAAATGTTAGTAGTGAGTCACTCATTACAACAGCATGAGGCAGAGAGTTCCAAAGTCTTACTGCTCTTACAGTAAAGAATCCACGTCTGTGATTATGATTAAACCTTCTTTCCTCCAGACGTAGAGGATGCCCCTTGTCCCCGTCTCAGGCCTAAGAGTAAAGAGATCATTAGATAGGTCTCTGTACTGCCCCCTCATATATTTATACATTATTATAAGATCACCCCTAAGCCTTCGTTTTTCCAAGCTAAATAACCCCAAGTTTAATAACCTGTCTTGGTATTGCAGACCCCTTAGTCTTCTAATGACTTTTGTCGCTCTTCTCTGGACCCGCTCTAGTTCAGCTATGTCTTTCTTATACACCGGAGACCAGAATTGTACACAGTATTCTAAGTGTGGTCGCACTAGTGACTTGTATAGAGGTAAAATTATGTTCTCCTCATGAGCATCTATGCCTCTTTTAATGCATCCCATTATTTTATTTGCCTTTGCAGCAGCTGCCTGACACTGGCCACTAAATGTGAGTTTATCATCTATCCATACACCCAGGTCTTTTTCAGTGACAGTTTTGCCCAGTGTTTTACAATTAAGCACATAATTATACCTTTTGTTTCCTCTGCCCAAGTGCATGACTTTACATTTATCCCCATTAAAGCGCATTTGCCATTTAGCCGCCCAAGCTTCTAGTTTACATAAATCCTCCTGTAATATAGAATTGTCCTCCTCTGTATTGATTACCCTGCAGA
The DNA here is from genome assembly GCA_033576535.1 of Allobates femoralis. Lineage (NCBI taxonomy): Eukaryota > Metazoa > Chordata > Amphibia > Anura > Aromobatidae > Allobates > Allobates femoralis. Next base: position 743,963,299 of record JARQOC010000003.1, on the reverse strand, counting down.
GTTTAGAGTCATCTGCAAATATTGAGATTCCACTCTGTATGCCCCCTACAAGGTCATTAATAAATATATTAAATAGAAGCGGGCCCAACACTGACCCCTGTGGTACCCCACTGTTAACTGTGACCCATTCTGAGTGTGTTCCATTAATAACCACCCTTTGTTTCCTATCACTAAGCCAGTTCTCAACCCACTTACACATATTTTCCCCTATCCCCATTGCCCTCATTTTATGTATCAACCTTTTGTGTGGCACCGTATCAAAAGCTTTTGAAAAATCCATATACACCACATCCACTGCCTTTCCTTGGTCCAGTCCAGAACTTACTTCTTCATAGAAGCTTATTAGATTAGTTTGACAGGAACGGTCCCTCGTAAAACCATGTTGATAATGGGTCATGAGGTTATTTTTGTTCAGATACTCCAGTATAGCATCTCTTAGAAAACCCTCTAGGATTTTACCCACAGTAGAGGTTAAGCTTACTGGCCTATAATTTCCAAGATCAGTTTTTGTCCCCTTTTTGAATATTGGCACCACATTTGCTATACGCCAGTCCTGTGGTACAAACCCTGTTATTATGGAATCTTTAAATATTAAAAATAATGGTCTATCTATGACAGTACTTAATTCCTGCAGCACTCTGGGGTGTATCCCATCCGGGCCCGGGGATTTGTCAATTTTAGTGATTTTTAGACGATGCCGTACTTCCTCTTGGGTTAAGCAGGTGACATTTAATTGAGACTTTTTGTTATCACTGATCATATTGTCTGTCATGGGATTTTCTTGTGTAAATACTGTTGAAAAAAAGTCATTTAGCATATTGGCTTTTTCCTCATCCTCATCCACCATTTCACCCAGACTATTTTTAAAGGGGCCAACACCATCATTTTTTAGTTTCTTACTATTTATGTAGTTAAAAAATATTTTGGGATTCTTTTTACTTTCTCTGGCAATGAGTCTCTCTGTCTCAATCTTTGCTGCCTTGATTTGCTTTTTACAAATGTTATTTAATTTTCTGTATTTATTTAATGCCTCATCACTACCTACTTGCTTTAATTCCCTAAATGCTTTCTTTTTGTCACATATTGCACTTCTTACCGCTTTATTTAGCCATAGTGGTTTCCTCCTATTTCTAGCATGCTTATTCCCATAGGGTATATATTGTGCACATGTCCTATTCAGGATGCGAATAAACATCTCCCATTTGTGTTGTGTACTTTTATGTCTCAGGACATCGTCCCAGTTTATTGCACTAAGATCATCTCTCAACCGTTGGAAATTTGCCTTCCTGAAGTTTAGTGTCCTTGTGGCCCCTTTACTACACGTCTTAGTAAAGGATACTTGAAAGCTTATTAAGTTATGATCACTATTACCCAAGTGACCTCCAACCCGTATATTTGATATGCGGTCTGGCCTGTTGGTTAATATTAGGTCCAGCAGTGCCCCCCTTCTTGTTGGTTCCTGAACCAGTTGTGAAAGATAATTGTCTCTCATAGTTTTCAAAAACTTATTACCTTTGCTGGAACTGCAGGTTTCTGATCCCCAATGTATTTCAGGGTAGTTGAAGTCCCCCATAATAATGACTTCTCCCTGAGTCGCTGCTTCATCTATTTGCTTTATGAGGATATTCTCCTCCACTTCCATTATTGTTGGGGACTTATAACAAACCCCTATCAGTAATTTATTATTTTTTCCCCCTCCCCTTATCTCCACCCACAGGGACTCTACATTTCCATTAGATTCACCTATATTATCACGCAGGATAGGTTTTAAGGATGATTTTACGTATAAACATACACCTCCTCCTCGCCTATTTGTACGGTCATTTCTGAACAGACAATAGCCCTGTAAATTAACAGCCCAGTCATGGCTCTCGTCCAGCCAAGTCTCCGAAATCCCCACCATGTCATAATTATTTTCCAATAAAATCAATTCTAATTCCTCCATTTTGTTGGTGAGGCTTCTGGCATTAGTGAACATGCACTGTATGCATCTCTCTTTACCTCTCTTCCTTCCTACTAGTTTGACTGTTCTAACCCCACCCCCATGCCACCCCCAATTTTATTACTTGTGCCCAGGTTACTGTTTACACTATCTTCCCCTCCTATACAATGAATACCCTCCCCCCCAATCCCTAGTTTAAACACTCCTCCAACCTTCTAGCCATTTTCTCCCCCAGCACAGCTGCACCCTCCCCATTGAGGTGCAGCCCGTCCCTAGCATAGAACCTGTAGCCAACAGAGAAGTCGGCCCAGTTCTCCAGGAACCCAAACCCCTCCTTCCTACACCAATTCCTGAGCCACTTATTTATCTCCCTAATCTCCCGTTGCCTCTCTGGTGTGGCACGTGGTACAGGCAGTATTTCAGAGAATACTACCTTGGAGGTCCTTGCCCTAAGCTTGCAGCCTAATTCCCTGAAATCATCTTTAAGGACCTTCCACCTACCTCTAACTTTGTCATTTGTGCCAATGTGCACCATGACTGCTGGCTCCTTACCAGCCCCTCCCAGTAATCTGTCAACCCGATCAGCGATGTGCCGGACTCGAGCGCCAGGTAGGCAGCACACTGTTCGACGATCCCTGTCTTTGTGACAGATTGCCCTATCTATTCCCCTAATAATTGAGTCCCCCACTACCAGCACCTGTCTGGCCTGCCCTACTCTCCTGTTTTCCCCTTACTGGAGCTGACACTCCTCTGGCTTTCAGAGGTCATGCCCTGCTGCAGCAGTGCTATCCCTGAACTCACACCCCCTCATCTGCCAACATAGCAAATTTATTGGGGTGTGCCAGATCAGGGCTAGCCTCCCTGGCACCCTTCCCTCTACCCCGCCTTCTAACTGTCACCCAGCTAGCTACCTCACGGTCCTGCAGCTCCATACTACCGTCCTCCCCCACATCTATCCCATTGAGCAGCTGTTCAGTGAGCAGCAGACTCCTTTCCATATTGTCTATGGACACATGAGGTCCAAATGTATCCCTACTAATTATGTTCACAAAGAAGGTTAGTGTGTATAAAACAGATTTGGAAAATAAAAGAAAGGGGAGCGCACATAGGGTTTTATTGTTCAATGTAAACTCCCAATACCCCAATCAGTATGACTCACCTGGAACAGTTGTGTTAGGCACAACAAACTGGGAAAGAAACTCATGATGTATGGCCGCTGCTGGTGCCCCGCTGGAGCATAGCAAAAATCCAAGGAGAGAAAATGGAGCAAGGGCTTGGCAAACCGCGCTGACCATAAACAAGCATCTACAGAAGAATGGTCTCAAGTCTTCTTTATTAGTCTATGTGTTTTGTGGCATAAAACCGCCACTTCATCAACTTATTAGGTGGTGTTACAACTTGTTAGGTGGGTGTTTCCATCAGAACAAACGTCAGAATAGGTGGGAACTCTGATTTAGATGATGTGTATATATATTTCTCATAACGAAAATGTACTTGATGCCCTGATGAAGTGGCGGTTTTATGCAACGAAATGCGTAGGCTAATAAAGAAGACTTGAGACCATTCTTCTGCGGATGCTTGTTTATGGTCAATACGGTTTGACAAGCCCAGCTCCATTTTCTCTCCTTGAATTTTTGCTAAAAGAGATTTGATCATTTTACATACTTTTTTTTAGCTTATCTAAACTTAAACACAACAACAACTACAATAAAAAAGATGTTAAATAATTATCGTTACTTTACAGTTGTTAAAGATAGGGTTGATGACACTGGGTAAAACAGTATGTAAAAATATTTAAAGGAAAAAGAGACTGTTAATTAAAAGATATTATCTGTTTGAACTTAATATAACTTTAGGTATTAGCATTCATTATTATGACAAATCAATTGTGATCTTAACAATAGAAGAATTTTAATTGTCTTGAAAATCTGTCATTTTCTCTGAGACAATTCCTTAATGAATGGTTTGTAGCCCGTGATTACAATGAACACCGAGGAGCTCCAGTGGTTCTCTGTGCAGAGCAAGTACCAAAACCAATCCCTGAATAATTTCAGTTTTATGTGAAAATGATCTTTATTTGCAATAGTAAAAAGTGAATAAATTACCTTTAAATACACGTTGTCTCACAAATTGTATTTTTGACACATCATTTATTTAAAGAAAGGGAAACAAGTGCAGGTGAAGAACCTGAATACTGTATATACCGTATTTCAAATTAATCTTCATTTTTTTTATTTATATTTTCTCTGTTACATTCATATATTATGGAGTACATTTCATTGTCTAGGAGACAAAACAAAAGCACATTTTTATATTGTTGTCTGAGAATTTCATTAACTCCTTCACTCTTCAACTAATTTTCATTCGGATGCTTTATTCCTCCCATATTTTTTTGAGCCATTGCTTTTTTATTTTTCTGCCAAAATTGCCATATTGAGACTTGTCATCTGCTGGGTGAGTTGTAGTTTTTAATGTCACCATTTGTTTAAAAGCTTTCCCCCTTTCCTCCAGAGCGATTTTCCATTTTTGATTTTATTGTGTGTGTTTTTTTCCTCTCCTTTTCCAAGAGCTTTACCTTTTTTTATTTTTCTGTCAATATTAGATTAGATTACCGTAGATTAGATAAACTTTATTGATCTCGGAGGAAATTACAGTATTACAGCAGCAGAACAAAGATCAAGAACATTACACACTTTACAAAATATGTCTATATGGACAGCAGATGCGGGTAGACTGGTACATGTACCTCCCCTATTCCCCCCATACACTTATAACTTCACTTAGTCTTGGGATGCTTTACACTTATACATTTGTTAAACATCCCCACAGCTGTCGGAACAAACGATTTTCTGTATCTTTCCTTTTTACACATTAGTTGGATTAGACGCTTGCTGAATGTGCTCTTCTGCTTCGCTAACAGTTCATAGAGTGGGTGTGTATTGTTGCTCATTATAGCCTTGCATTTCTTATTAATTCTATCCTCTAATACCTCCTCGAAAGTCCTAAGTTGTAGACCCACCGCCGCACTAGCCTTCTTGATAAGTTTATTCAGCTTATTAGCGTCAGCTGTGCGCACACTACTACCCCAGCATATTATTGCAGCAAAGATTGCACTCGCCACAATAGATTGGTAGAACATTTCAAGCATTTTGCTACACACATTAAACGACCTTAACTTCCTTAGGAAGTAAAGTCTACTCATCCCTTTCATGCAAACCTTCTCCATAACGCACCTCCAATCAAGCTTGCTGTCCAAGTGAACCCCCAAATATTTGAAATTCTCCACCATCTCCACATCCTGACCATCAATAGTGATAGGTAAGCAATCCTTCATGCACCTTCCATAACTCAACACCAACTCCCTGGTTTTCTTTACGTTCAGTTCTAAATGGTTAGCCTGGCACCAGTCAACAAAGTCCAAAACCACCCTTCTGTATTCCTCCTCCCCCCGGCCTCTCTCAATACCTCCGACTATCACTGAGTCATCAGAGTACTTCTGAACGTGACAAAGGTCTGATTTATACTGAAAATCAGCTGTGTATAACGTAAAAAGGAATGGCGACAGCACCGTTCCCTGAGGGGCTCCAACACTGCTCCGAACACTATCCGATACGGCCGCCCCCAACCTTACGAACTGTGGCCTGTCCGACAGGTAATCAATGATCCAATTCACTAGTCCCTCATCAACCGCCATTTCAACCAGCTTTTTACGTAATAATAGTGGCTGTAAGGTGGTGAATGCACTGGAGAAATCGAAGAACATGGCACGCACAGTGGCTCCATCATTGTCCAAAAAGGAATGTACTGTTTGTAGCAGATACGCTACAGCATCGTCCACCCCCAGACTCTGCCGATACGCAAACTGAAGGGGGTCCGTAAAAGCAGACACCCTCGGACACAAGTAAGCAAGTACAATTCTCTCCAAGGACTTCATCGCATGCGATGTAAAGGCTACCGGTCTAAAGTCATTATGGGAGCTCGGGAAGGTAGTCTTGGGAACTGGCACCAGGCAAGAAGTCTTCCAAAGAACTGGTACTCTCTGTGATTGTAAGCTCCAGTTAAACAGGTGCTGGAAGACAGTGCACAACTGATTTGCATACACTCTGAGGACACGTGGACAGATACCATCAGGCCCTGCTGCTTTACCAATGACCAGCTTACTAAACTGTTCCCTCACATAATTTTCGGAGATCAAGAAAGTCTCTAACTTCCTCCCCCCAGTTGATATTGCTTGTCGCTCCCCGGCCCTCTCCCCTGTTGACATCGCACATTTATTGTTGAATCTGTTGAAAAAACTCATTCATTTCATTAGCCATGATCAGCCCCCCACCCCCCTGATCTGACCTTGCCTTAAGCCCAGTCAATAGCTTCATTCCAGCCCACACTTCTCTGGAGTTGTTGTGTGACAATTTATTTTCCAATTGAATTCTGAATGCTTCACGGGCAATCTTAATTTTCCCCTTTAAGTCTCGCTGTACAATTTTCATTTCCTCCTTGTCCTTCCTTTTAAAAGCTTTTTTTTTCCTGTTTAGTAGATGTTTCAATTCTTTTGTAATCCAAGGCTTATTGTTTGCAAAACACTGAATCTCATGAATAGGTACAATATTGTCAGTACAAAAGTTGATGTAATCAGTAACTCTCCCGGTAACCTCATTAACATCATCATTAGGTTCCCTGGCACATAACACCTCCCAGTCTGTGCAATCAAAGCAGTCTTGTAACCCCTTCTCTGCTGCCGGAGACCTCTTCCTTATTTGTTTAATTGTTGCTGGTTGTTTGCAGACAACTGGTTGATAGGCTGGAGACAATAGTATGAGGTTGTGGTCAGATTTCCCCAGGGGGGCAATGCAGATGATGAGTAAGCATCCTTAACACTGGCATAGAGGAGATCCAATATATAATTGTCCCGTGTAGAACATTTGACATATTGATAGAACTTTGGTAATGAGATCTTGGCTCGATTAAAATCCCCAGAAATGACAGTTAGAGAGTTAGGGTGTTTCTGACGACGTCTTCAGGGCGGAGTGGGAGGAGGCTTCTAATGCTTGCTCGATGGAATACATGCGAATTCTGATAAATATGAATGAGAAGTCTATTGAGGGACTTGAATCAGAGATTGAGGTACTGGAGACGAAACTTTCCCAGATGCTCCCTGCAGCCGATCTGACCAAAGTTCACTCACAGCTTGACAAGGAGTTTCAGAAGTGGGAGAAGGAGTTAGTGACCATAAAAACCAAGAAATATCAGAGGGATGTTTCAGATTACAATAAAAATCAAGTTTATAAGTGGAGAGGTGGACGAGGAAAGAAAAATAAGGAGCCACCAAACGGTGATCCTGATCCTGTTCCAGCTCCAACTCCTACACCTGCAACCTCTGTTTCGTCCCTGTCATCTCTCGAAGATACAGGAGCACCGATGGCGTCGTCAGATACTTGGAAAGAAGGAAAAACCTGTATCCGAAGGCCTCTGGGGATAAGGCCCCTATCGCAGTAACGCTGCATAAAGGCCTTATTCCACCACAGCAACAAACCTACAACTCGTGCCACCTCTGCAAAAAGCGGACAGAAAAAGGTAATTAGCCACACAGTCCCTGTGAGCAGTAGTAGTAATACTGAGCTAGTTGTTATTAATCTATCTGACCATCAACTTACAACTGCCCAAAAAGAGGTATTACAAAAAGGTTTAACGTTTGTACCTAATAATCCATGTAATCTGTTCACAGTGACCAAGGACATTAACCTTTTTCTAAGGAAGATCACACTACAGAGACTGCATTGTAGAAGACAAGCTGCTAACGACACCTCTCCACTAACTGAACAAGAAAAGAATGCCCTAAGTCAATGATGGCGAACTCCAGGCCTCGAGTGCCACACACAGTCCTGGTTTTCAGGATTTCCATTGCATTTGACAGTTGGCAATCAAATTACCAACTGTCAAACTTTAAGGAAATCCTGAAAACCTGCACTGTGTGCGGCACTCGAGGCCTGGAGTTCGCCATCACTGCCCTAAGTGCTTTGGAAGAATTAGGTGAGGAATCTCATACAGCTGCCAAAAATACTTTTCCGCAAACTGTTGTGCCGAAATCTACCATGTTCCCACCTTTTTCTATCTGTTTGCAAATTGAGATCTTTAATAAACTAGTCACAAATGATCTGCGATCATTGAGCCCTATTATACGGCAGAGACCAAATTTGACCTTCAAACAGAGAAATGCTCTGTCGGAGCTCAAGAATTGGACTGACATAGTTTTTAAACCTGCGGACAAAGGTGGGAACATGGTAATTTGGCCAACTTCTATGTATGAGAGGGAGGCACTGAGGCAGTTGCGTGATAAAACATATTATAAACGATTGCATTTTGATCCCACCGTAACATTCTCCCTAGAACTTCGTGACATTCTGGATAAGGCCCTTGAGACGGGCATCATTCCAAAAAAGGTATACAAGGGTCTCTTCGTCGCGTCTCTAGTCATACCGACTTTCTATTTGTTGCCAAAGGTACATAAGAACCCAATCAATCCACCGGGGCGTCCCATTGTCTCTGGCATAGGGGGGCTTTGCGAGATGGCTTGTAAGTTTATTGAATATTACTTGCATCCGCTAGTAGAGACACTGCCCTCCTATGTCAGGGACACTGCGGACATCCTTCAGCATCTTGACGGCCTTACCTTGGATGAGTCGGTGTGGCTGGTGACGATCGACGTCGAGACCCTGTATACCTGTATTGATCAAAATGACGGTCTAGAGTCAGCGAAGTTTTACTTAGGAATGACTAACCTTGATCTTGATCTTCAAAATCTGATCATCCAGCTGCTTGGGTATATATTGCGACACAATTATTTTGTGTTCGGGGACGTGTTCTATCTCCAACAGCGTGGAACAGCTATGGGGGCGGCCTGTGCCTCGTCTTACGCCAACCTCTTCATAGGGTTATGGGAGAGGGGGGTGTTTGACGGTGGCATTAGTGCCGCCTCCCATGTGCAGCAATGGCTGCGATATATCGACGACATTCTTGTCCTGTGGAGTGGAACCGTCCCCGAACTGCAGAGCTTTCTCTCACTCCTGAACAAAAACAGTCGCAATATCCGACTGACCCATACTTGTCATCTGACTGAGGTGAGTTTTTTGGATATTAAAATCAGAAAAGCGACCGATGGGAGGGTGGAGACCGACGTTTTCCGGAAAGAAACGTCGGTCAATGCCCTCCTACACGCCACGTCTTCCCACACACCCGCAACGATTCGTGCCATACCAGTGGGACAGTATCTACGGATGCATAGGATATGTCCAACTGAGCAGTCGTTTGAGGCTCAGGCTTCCGATTTACATGAAAGGTTTATCAGGAGGGGGTATAGTCGTAAATCTATCAGAAAGGAATATAACCGTGCGAAGAGCACACCAAGGAGCGACCTGCTACCTGATAAAATCAAACCTAGACAGGGTATAGGTGCAGTGCGCTTTATTTCCCCATATAACACAGAATGGGAAAATATCAGAAAAATTCTGACAAAACATTGGTCTGTTCTTCGCACGGATCCAATTCTGAGGATATCCTCCCTGAGAGACCACTAGACGGGGCCGTAGCCTCAGAGACACCCTTGTCCATAGCCATTATGTACGCGAGACTGTCCCTTTGTTTGGTCACAGACAACCGTTGTGGGGTTATTATCCGTGTGGGTCATGTCTGTCCTGTAGTAACATCGTGAGAGCAACCACCTTCCTATCGGCCGACGGCAGCATAGAGTTTCAAATTAGACATTACATTTCTTGCAGTACCCGGGCGGTGATTTATCAGGCCACATGCGGATGCAATCGCATCTATGTGGGCCTCACCACCCGGGAACTGCGCCGCAGAACAAGGGAGCATGTTCTGGATATCATTGCTTCCGCTGAAATTGAGGACGTTAAAACCCTCAAAACTATTCCACGCCATTTCAAACTCCATCATGATAGCGATCCAAAAACACTTAAAGTGAGAGGAATTGATGTCCTCAAGATGGGAATTAGAGGTGGTAATGTGATGCGAGCTTTGTCCCAACTCGAAAGCAAATGGATATTCAGGCTTGGCTCCCTTGCACCAGCGGGTTTAAATGAACGTCTAAGCTTCGCCCCCTTTCTCTGATAGGTAGGGTACTAAAGTCCCCCTTATATATTTGTACTTCATATTGGAGTGTTTGCTGTATTTTTCGCATGTGTTTCATCTTTCTGCTGTGCGCAGTATTGATCCCTCCTCCCCTCTGCTCTGTGGGGTTGGTCGTGGTCTCCTTATAGGCATTCTCTTGTTTTTAGTTTTTAATTTGTGTTTTTATTTCTTCTTTTGTAGTTCACACTGTTTACCTTCGCGCTTTTTTTGTGCTGTAGCACCTGGAACGTAATTGTCTATGAAGCGTATGGAAGAATCTACTATCAAGATTATAACAGCCATGTTTATATTTATTATATGCTGGTTATTTGTGAAGAAATGCATTTGCACTTTATACTACTGAGCTGTGTTATTTGTATACTCTTGATTTTTCTATTCTTTTATAGATATTCTTATCAGCTTACATTGGACTTTTTTGTCTCTTTTTTTCTCTATTTATTCTGGTCTTTGGTGCTTTTAGCGCCATCTGGTGGCTAATTCTGACAGAGTGTATTGAAGGTAAAAGATCTTTTGTTTCCCATGGTAGTTTTATTCATGGGCAACATAGTTTGTTTGGGGGATAAATAGCTGCTTTTTTCTATTTTGCAGCTAAAACTATCTATGCAGCCCTTTCCCTCACCTCTGTATGATATTAACAGCTGATGCCCTCAACCAAGATGGCGCTGTGACGATTCGCACATGGTGGGGCATGGCCTGAGCCTCTGATGATGCGGCCGTCAGTAGACACGCCCCCCTGAGTGGTAATGACGTCTGAAGAGGTTTTCCTCTCTCAGGGGGGCGTCGGTATGGCCTAGTCACCAGGAAGCAGCTCCAATCACGCCCCCATAACATATGTGCAAGCAGTTGCAGTCTTATTCAGCACTTTCTCCCCACAAACCTCCTGATGCAGTGCCTTGCATGGCACGAAACATGTTGGGGTTCTGAGCCATATTCCTGCTAGATCTTTAATCCGGTCTCCATAATGGGTAAGTGCCTTGATCCCTGCACTTCTGAGCTTGTTGCTGTTTTTTTTTTTTTTTTTGTGTATGGGCTGCACTGCTGGTTAGGTTAGGTCTAAAGGTGTAATTTACACCACCCTCTGCCGCAGATGATTTTCGCCTTTCCTTCTCTTTCAACTGCTCTGTTATGTGGCACTACCTTATCCATTGTGTTGTTTGCAACTGGTTTGATCTTAAGCTGAGGTTTTGGCTCTAGGTTTCTTCCTCCACTTGTCTTATTTAATCATTCCTTTCTCTGTGATCCTGTTGTCATGACCTTGTGGTTTTTTATTTGTTACCTGTGTGTTTCTCAATAAAGTGTTTTTTGGAGCAAAATTACTTGTGGGATCTCCAGGTTTTCTCTAAAACTACTGGGTATAAGGGCCCTTTCACATCAGCGTTTTCGTAATTCGCGGCAGATGCGGTGAAAAACCGCATCTGCCGCGTTTGCCGCATAACCGTTCCACTTGCGGCGCGGTTGCGGTTTTTCCCATAGGAAGTATAGGGGGACTTGCGGCAGATGCGGCAAGTGCGGTTTTGCACTTGCGGCAGGTGCGGCAGCGAAAAAAACCGCGGCTGACCGCGTTTTTTTTCGCTGCCGCACCTGCCGCAAGTGCAAAACCGCACTTGCTGCATCTGCTGCAAGTCCCCCTATACTTCCTATGGGAAAAACCGCAACCGCGCCGCAAGTGGAACGGTTATGCGGCAAACGCGGCAGATGCGGTTTTTTCACCGCATCTGCCGCGAATTACGAAAAACGCTGATGTGAAAGGGCCCTAATATTTGAATTAGAATAAAGAACTCATTTCTGAGATATATATAGTCTGTAGAGTTCCTAATATGTTAAAAAGATGTGTTTTCTGTGTTTCCCCTGTTTTGTTCTAAAGGTACAAAGACTGTAGCAAAACTGTAACAAACAAACAAAATAAAATAAAATAAAATAAAAGCTGCTGCAATGGGCTGCCACTAGCCCTATTGTCTCCACAGTCTGGCAGAGAGCAGACAGGCACGTCTGCACACCTCTGAGTCCAGGAGATAAAACATATATAGACATATGAGGGCTTGTTCTTTGTGGGACGAACTGTACTTTTGAATGACATCATTCATTTTACCATACAGTGTACTGGAAAATGGGGAAAAAAATTCGAATGCGGTGAAACTGCAAAAAAAGTGCAATTATTCTAGGTTTTTTGGATTTTTTTAGTCATCATGTTTAATTTATAGTAAAACTGACCTGTCGGTATATATGAATGTATGTATGTTCACATAGGATCAGGTTTTAAATTAGGTAGGGACCGTTCTGATATTGGTCACCTTGACGTCGGTAGAACGACTTCGCACATTTTTTGCAAAAAACTAAGTACCCTGTTATTGACTCTGTTTTTTACTAGCACTTGCTTTTTATTATTACCTTTTAGCAGAGTATTTCTACACATTTGTTATACTGTTTTTTTCTGTGGACCAGTTATTTGGTGGTGTGAACACGGTCCTACAGACCTGTTCACTTTGTGCATTGGCTCAGCTTTAACTTTTCATTTTAACCAGTCAGTATGATGCCTCAGGTTGGTACATGTTCATAGAAACCAAACATGTATACTTTTATCTAGGAAATGCAAAAAATCAGAAGTTTGTCAAAAACATTTCTTTGCGAATTTGGCACAATTCTCCGTTACTCTCAGCAGGTGATGATGCAAGTCTCTGAACAGGAGAAATAATCACTCTCTGCTGCAGTATCGCTTACAGTAAGTGAGTCATGAAAGCTTCCAGGGTCATCAGCTGATATAGTGCAATGTGAAGCACCGGAACTCCCAATATTCAAATAATTTAAATGATTGAGCCCAATACTTTGTGCTAGCAAAAGATTACACACATTTTATCGATTAACATATGAGCACCTTAAAACCAATTAAAAACAAAACAACAACCTCAATAAGGAAATATGGGTACATATTATGTTTCAACCTCAAAATTCACAGCAAAAATACAAATATTACAATTTTTGCAAGTACAGTGACAAAGTGCTTAAGCATGCAGGTATTTGCTTTAAATGCAACCTAGATACAAGTATGTCTGGCATGCATATTATAGTGCAATACCATTAACATTTCATCACAGTGTTACATTAATGTCAATACTATACATGTAAGATAGACACATGTACGTTTGTCATATATCCCATGATCTAATAAGGTGGATCTGCAAATTCTAGCTATCAAATTAACTGAAACCAGCCTATATGTATCTATGGATCTACTGGGTAAACTGGCATTGCAGCAACCTGTGGATGAAAAAGATAAAGAGGGGAACATTAAGATGATCAAGGGAGATTCCACGCATTACACCTTCTCAAGCTTCCTCATGTCACCAGCTGCCCACACACTATCATGGCACCCTGTGATTGGGTTTTGAGCTGCCAATTGCAGCGAGGAATTCTGTGCCATCCACTGAGGCTCCTTAGCTCAAGCTGTCATTGATTGACAGCGTGATCTGAGGAGTCAACAGATGTGGATGAAACACTGATCCACCCACCCCTGTTACCTGCACATGATGAGATCAGTCGATATGTGCAGGGGAGATGTGAGCACAGTGTGAGAGTTTGCATCAAATTTAGGGAGCCGACACATGACATACCCAGTATGTCCAATGTCGGAAAGAGGTTAACTTGAGGAAAAATAATCTGTAAACTGTAAATACACAATATTACAAGACCCGTACCATTTTTATTTTTCAGCCGATTAAGCTGTGTGAGGGCTTTGCTTTTGTTTGTTAACATGAAAGTTTTATTGATACTACAGGGTCGGCCATTTATGTGGATGCACCTAAATAAAATGGGAATGGTTGGTGAGAGTGGGAGAAGAGGGTTGCATTGATAATCTAACACAAGGGGCAGCACTTTGAACACATTTTATAAGTGGTCATAAACTTGTTAATACCTCATGAAAAAATAAAGTTGCGTTAAAACTAAGCACACTATTGTTTTTCTTATGAAATTCTCAATCCGTTTGATGTGTCACATGACCCTCTTCCCATTGAAAAAAATAAAGTTGGATCCAAAATGTCTGACTTCAAAATGGCCACCATAGTCAACACCCATGTGGAAAGGTTTCCCCCTCCCATATATTAATGTGCCACAAACAGGAAGTTGATATCACCAACCATTCCCATTTTATTTAGGTGTATCCATATAAATGGCCCACCCTGTATTTTGGGGTATATATGACATTTTGATTTATTTTTATTGCATTTTTTAACTAGGATTATTGACCAAAAAACTACAATTCTGACATTTTTATTTTCTTCTTGTCACAGTGTTTTGCAGACTTTTATGAATGTAGTGGTAATAAATATATCTATTTTTTTCATCTTTTATTTCATTAATCAAAATAAAACGACAATACTAATTTTAATATGGAGAAAACCCCGGTCTCCTTTGAAACTCAGCATGTACAGCGCCTTGAATAAAGTATTCATACACCCAAAAACTCAAATTTATTTTATTGGCATTTTATGTGATAAGCCAACTCTAAGTAGCAAATATTTGTGAAATTTAAAGGAAATTATGCTTTGTTTTCTAAGTATTTAAAGAATATATATATAATGAAATTTAGGTGTATTTGTATGTATCTCCCTTTAGTCTGATATCATTTAATAAAATCCTGCATTATGAATTGTCTCCAGTAGTCACATACGGTAACTGGTAAATTGGGTCCATCTGTGTGTAATTAATTCTCAGTAAACCTCCAGCTGTTCTGTGAAGGCCTCAGGGATAAAATTGTGGAGAAAAAAAAACAGGGTTAGGTTATAAAAAAAATAGCCCAAGCTCTGACCATCAGATGACACGTTTTAATCCATCATCCAAAAATGGAAGGAGTATGGGACAACTTCAAACCTACCAAGACATGGCTGTCCACCTAAACTGACTTCCAAAGCAAGACAAGCACTTATTAGAGAAGTAGCCAAGAGAACCATGGTCACTCTAGAGGAAAAGCAGAAATCCGTAGTTCAGGTAGGTGAATGTGTCCACAGAAGGAATTTGTCCCTTCATAGGGATGGGCGAATTACTCGCTACTATTCGGGACTCGCCCGAATAGTAGCGGACTCGGGGGACTCGCTGCTCACCGAGTTTCCTTAGGAATTACTCGGGGGTAGCGAGTCCCTGTACTTTTGCAGTGTATCTAAACAGGTACACTACAAAAGTACCCTAAAAGTTAATCTAAGGGGTTATAAAACAATAAACATTAATACTCACCTCCTGTACTCCTGTACCGGGACCGGTATCGAAGACCTCCGGCTGTTACAGGACCTCCAAGACCACCGGGAGAAGATGGGGAAAAGGACCTTGCAGTTCAGCCAATCAGCATTCGGCTAGCGGTCACATGGGTTTGTCATGTGACCGCAGTGCAGCCGCGTCACAACCCATGTGACCGCTAGCCGAATGCTGATTGGCTGAACTGCAAGGTCCTTTTCCCCATCTTCTCCCGGTGGTCTCGGAGGTCCTGTAACAGCCGGAGGTCTTCGGTACCGGTCCCGGTACATAAGGTACAGGAGTACAGGAGGTGAGTATTAATGTTTATTGTTTTTAACCCCTTAGATTAACTTTTAGGGTACTTTTGTAGTGTATCTGTTTAGATACACTGCAAAAGTACAGGTTACTACTCGGACTCGCTGGACTCGCAACGAGTACCGAGTCTCGGACCCGCACTCGTTAGAGTCCAGCGATTCTGAGTATTTCAGGATTCGCCCATCCCTATCCCTTTATGGAAGAGTGGAAAGAAGAAAGCCATTTTTGAAGGCAAGCCATTAGAAGTCTCATTTACATTGTGGAAGAAGGTGCTCTGGTCAGATGAGACCAAACTTTAACTTTTTGGGTTAAATGAAAAGTGTTATTTGTGGCGCAAAACTAACTTTGCCCATCACACTCAAAACACCATTCCCACCTCAAACATAATACTGGCAGCATCATGCTGTGGGGAAGCTTTTCTTCAGCAGGGACAGTAAAGCTGGTCAGAGTGAATGGAAAGGTGAATGGAGATAAATCCAGGGATTACAGAAGTACAGAAGATAAAAATGTTAGAGACGAGAAAAATTTGCAACTGTGGAGTAGGATCACCTTTCAGTAGGATAACGTCCTGCCAGAACTACAGTATAATGGATAGTTTAGATAAAAAAATATTCATGTGTGTGAATGGCCCAGTTAAAGTCCAGACCTAAATCTCAATGAGAATCTGTGTCAAGACTTGAAAATTGCTGATCACAGATGCCTCTATTCGATCTCACCAGGCCCGGACTGGCCATAGGGCATACCGGGAGTTTGCCCGGAGGGCCGACGGTAAATTGGGCCGGTGCGGCCGCACTTTGCCTTTAAGAGGTCGCCTGCGGCGCCTTTATGTCTTTCTGCGGCCGCCGGTCGGGAACAGCCAGGGAGCTGCACATAGCCGCAGCCGGAGAGGTGTTTCCGGCGGTGGGGAGCTTCCTTCCGGCTTTGTTTCTGCAGCCGCTTCTTGGAGGAGGAGTATGTCAGCTCAACTCCTCAGCGGCTCCAGCTGCTGGATGCCTCCCTGCTCCCTGACCCTGCTGTAGATCCTGCTGAGCAGGGGCCCGTGCACTTCCTACACTGGCTGGTACCAGGCACCTTCCCATGACTCTCCTTCAAGTCCGACTCCATCTCCGGCGTGGGCTCCGTTATCCTGGCGATAAGAGGAGATATTAGGCTCTGGGGCCAGAGGTTATACACATTGAGATGTCAGGATTCTGTCTTGTGGCTGTGGTCTCCATCTGAAGCACAGAGGATTTATGGCAACTGCTTTAACTTTCACTGCGAGACGCCCGATCTGTGGAATCACAAGCAACTGCCATAAATCCCATCAATCCCACAGACAGAGTGACCGACCACAGAGTCCTGTGCTAGATAGATAACTGTGACCTGGACAGCAGAACAGCACTGATAACACCCTGTGTCTCCCTCCCTCTCTATGTATAGTTGTGTGTGTATGTACTATAAATGTGTGTACATACTGTATGTGTTTGTGTATATATATATACTATATGTTTGTGTACATATGGATGTGTGTGTATATATAATGTGTGTGTGTACATATGGATGTGTGTGTATATATATATATATATATATATATATATGCACACATCAATTTGTACACACATATACATTATATATACACACACATTCATATGTACACAAACATATAGTATATATATATATATACACAATGTTTATATATGCACACACATCCATTTGAACACACACATACGTTATTACGTTATATATAAATATACACACATCCATATGTACACAAACATATAGTATATATACACACACACATATCCATATGCACACACACTGTGTGTGTACATACGGATGTGTTTGTGTGTATACATACTATGTTTGCGTACATATGGACGTGTGTGTGTATATATATATATGCACACACATCCATTTGTACACACACATACATTATATATATAAACATCCATATGTATACACACACATATCTGTATGTACACACACAGTGTGTGTATAATTATATATATATATATATATATATATAACACACACACTGTGTGTACATACGGATATGTGTGTGTGTATATATACTATATGTTTGTGTACATATGGATATGTGTGTGTATATATACTATATGTTTGTGTACATATGGATGTGTATATATATAACGTAATAATGTATGTGTGTGTTCAAATGGATGTGTGTGCATATATAAACATTGTGTGTATACATACCGTGTGTACATACAGATGTGTGTAGTGTGTGTATATAATGTATGTATAATGTATGTGTGTACACATGGGTGTGTGTGTATATATAATGTATTTATGTACATATGGATGTGTGTGTACATACAAAGTATGTGTGCACATATGGATGTGTGTATATATATATAATATATGTGTGTGTGTACATATGGATGTGTGTGTGTGTACACTGCATAGTACCACTTCTCCTGTCCTGTATACTGGGTGTAATCCTCAGTATCTGTATTATGCTGTATATATACACTGCACAGTACCACTTCTCCTGTCCTGTAGATTCAAGATTCAAGATTCAAAGAAGCTTTATTGGCAGGACCAAATACACCTCAGTTTTGCCAAAGCAATTGTATAAAGGCAATAGGGATAGGGACTGCGGGGATGTTGGGTAGGAGCTGTAGGGAAGGTGGATGGGGCGCATCCAGGATGGGGGGCTATAGTCCATGGCATAGGGAAGGTGGATGGGTCAAGTCCAGGGTGGGGGCTATAGTCCATGGCATAGGGAAGGTGGATGGGGCAAGTCAAAGGTGGGGGCTATAGTCCATGGCTTAAGAAAGGTGGATGGGGCGGATTCAATGTGGAGGCTATAGTCCATGGCATTATAGTTCTTTTTCTCGCAGTCTATGGCATTCGCTCACATACCGCACTGCTATCTCCACTGCTCGCTCTTCTTCTCGCAGCAGGATAGATGTTTTTTCTTCCTCCTTGATGGTGGTGAAATCCTGAAGAGATGCGAGAGTCTCCTGAAGTGAGTGTCCCTCACTGCTGAGTATTTGGAACAGTGTAGCAGGAAGTGGGTTTCGTCCTCCAGGGCCTCCTGGTCACAGTGTTGGCACAGTCTTTCCTCCCTAGGCTTGTATCTCTGCCTGTGTCGGCCGGACTCGATGGCCAGACTGTGGGCACTGAGTCTATACTGGCTCAGGAGCTTGCGGTCTCTGGGGTCCAGGAGTTTCTCCAGATATGGGGCCAGTCTGTAGTCTCTCTGTAGACTCTGGTACATGGTCAGTTTCTGTGAGCTGAAGATATCGTTCTTCCAGTCACTGACATACTTCTCCTGGCCCTCCTCTACCATCTTCCTGATTCCAGCTTTTGTCAGGTTGTGATTCGTGTTCTGGTTGTGTTGGGTTTGGTTGGGCTGTTCCGAGGGTCCTGGATTTTCTGTTTCACCTACATGTATCAGGGCTTTATGGTGATGGGAGCTTGGATTGCTTCTATGTGGGTGAGCCCGGAATGACAGCGCCCTCTTTAGAATCGTTAGGTGTAGAGGGAATCTGCCCAGCTCGGCCCGACAAGCACTGTTGGAGGTGTTCCGGTGGACCTGGAGAAGGTGCTTACAGAATTCCAGGTGGAATATTTCTGTTGGGCTGGAATCCCACCTTGACCAATCTGGGTAGGTGTGAGGACCCCAGACTTCACTGCCATACAGGAGGATTGGGGCGATGACCCTGTATACTGGGTGTAATCCTCAGTATCTATTATTCTGTATATATACACTGCACAGTACCACTTCTCCTGTCCTGTATACTTGGTGTAATTCTCAGTATCTGTATTATTCTGTATATATACACTGCACCGTACCACTTCTCCTGTCCTGTATACTGGGTGTAATCCTCAGTATCTATTATTCTGTATATATACACTGCACAGTACCACTTCTCCTGTCCTGTATACTGGGTGTAATCCTCAGTATCTATTATTCTGTATATATACACTGCACCGTACCACTTCTCCTGTCCTGTATACTGGGTGTAATCCTCAGTGTCTGTATTATTCTGTATATATACACTGCACAGTACCACTTCTCCTGTCCTGTATACTGGGTGTAATCCTCAGTATCTGTATTATTCTGTATATATACACTGCACAGTACCACTTCTCCTGTCCTGTATACTGAGAGTTGGTATTGGATTTTCATCACTTCTCTTCTGTATAGGTGATGATTTGCTCTTCACTGTGGATCTGACCGCTGGGACCCAACAATCCTGAGAAACATGCCTGTGAAGAGTAACATGTGAATGGAGCTGTGGTTGATTTCCCTCTGCCCCTCCATTCACATGTGGCTCTTCAGATAACTCCTTTAAGAAAGTGATGAGACCACGACAAAGTAAAAGCAAAATTCACTGATCGGGGCTGATGGATGTTATAGTATGTGGGCTGGCGGGTTTTTTTCTCCAGGGCTGCTTTTTGGTCCCAGTCCGGCCCTGGATCTCACTGACCCCGATCTATTTTGCAAAGAAGAATTTCAGCATCTACATGAAACATCATACTGGGAGCAGAGAAGGGAATTACTGGTGTCTCACTGGATCCGGATGAACACAGGTGCCAGGAACATGTGGCTGTATACCACTCATTAGCAATAGCAAAGGAAGAGGAAATGTTCCAGCACCAGGTGTCTCTTCAATAAAATCTTCAATATTTTATTTCCATGTCAAGCGTAAAACATCATGCGGGGACGCAGCGCCTAAATGCCTGACGCGTTTCAAACAAAGTTCTTAATCATAGGCCTCAACCAGGATCTACTTTTGCCAACCTCTTAAGCCCCCGTCACACGGGGCCACATTGCCGCCGATTACAGAGGAGACGTGGGGGCGTGGCCTATCGGCGGTGAAATCGCCCCTACGTTGCCTCATGTAACGGGGCAATGTCGGCGGTGCCGGCCGGTCGCCTGGTTTTAGAGCACTGCTCTGAAACCAGGCGACCATCATGGGCCGATGTGCACACATCGCCCCTTGTAACTGGGCGCCGGCGACCTGTCAGGCGATGGGAGCCATAGGCTCCCATTGTCCTGCATCGCCGCTGTGGTGTTCAGACACCCCGGCGGCGATGCCGCCTGTCAGCTCGCCAGTGCGGGGCTTGAGATGTCACCCCGTGTAAACGGGGGTCGGCGATGCTGGCGGGGCACTAAAAGCGTGCGCGCACCCGCCAGTCGCCGCTGACATCCCCAGCCCGGTCGCCTGGTGTGACGGGGGCTTTAGAGACATACCACATAAGACTTTGCATTTGTTACTGCAGCAAAAGGTGGACCTAATAAGTATTGACTAGGGTGGCTGACTTCAAATACACATCACAATTTTCAGATTTATATTTTTAAAATATTTAGAAATCATGTATCTTTTCCCTTAAACTTCACACATACATGCTACTTAGTCTTGATATATCACATAAAATCACAGTAAGGCTGCGTTCACACATTTGCATATTTTGCTGCGCTTTTTTGCGCGCGCTTTTTGCCGCGTTTTTCGGCCGCGCAAAAAAGCGCAACAAAATACGCAGGGGCTTTCACACACTGCGCTTTCTTTACTCCAGAAAGCGGAGTGATGTCACAGAGGGGAGGAAGAATCCTGCTTCCTCCTCCCCTCTGTGACCGCCCATTAGTTTTCACAGTGTATTAATATACACTGTGAAATCTAAATTAAACAGAGGCAAATGTATGTAAAATAAAAAAGAATCAATACTTCACCTGTCCGACGCCTTCTCCCGCTATCCAGTCTCCGGTTCTAAGTGAGAGGTGTTCTGACAAGACCTGTGGTGACGTCAGAGGGGGGCGTTCCCGGCGCTGATTGGCTGTTCGCGGTCATGTGATATGTATCACATGACCGCGAGTGCCCGGGAACGCCCCTCTGACATCACCACAGGTCCTGTCAGTACACCTCTCACTTAGAACCGGAGATCAGACAGCGGGAGAAGGCGTCGGACAGGTGAAGTATTGATTCTTTTTTATTTTTCAGACACTTGCTTTTGTTTAATTTAGATTTCACAGTGTATATTAATACACTTCGAAATCTAATGGGCGGCCACAGCTGTCACAGAGGGGAGGAGGAAGCAGGATTCCTCCTCCCCTCTGGGAGAATACGCAGGAGCAGCTGCGTAAACAATTGACATATCAATTGTTTACGGAGCTGCGCTTTCTCCCGGAAAACGCAGTGCGTATTTTTGCGCAATGTCTGCACTGCAAAGTGAATTTCACATTCACTTTGCTGGCAGACAAAAGGCCCATTGCGTATTTTGAAAAGCGCGCTTAAAAAAGCGCAGCAAAATACGCAATGTGTGAACGTAGCCTAAAATACATTTCAGTTTGTGAGAAAAATGTGGAACAAAATGTTGAAAGGTTTACTGGGATGACTACTCTTAACCCCTTAAGGACGGAGTCACTTTGCAGCTTAATGACCAGACCATATTTTACAATTATGACCAGTGTCCCTTTATGAGGTAATATCTCTGGAACACTTCAATGGATCCTAGTGATTCTAAAACTGTTTTTTCGTGACATATTGGGCTTCCTCTTAGGGGTAAATTTAGGATGACATTTTTTGCGTTTATGAAAAAAATAAAAATTTTGAAAATTTTGCAGTTTTCAAATTTTTAATTGTTATTAATTATGTTAAACCAGAGAGTTATGTCACAGAAAATAGTTAATAAATAATATTTCCCACATGTCTACTTTACATTAGCACAAGTTTGGAAACAATTTTTTTCTTTGTTAGAAGGGTTCAACGTTCATCAGCAATTTCTCATATTTCCAATAAAATTTACAAAGCCCTTTTTTTCGTGACCACATCACATTTGAAGTCACTTTGAGGAGCCGATGTAACAGAAACTACCCAAAAATGACACCATTCCAAAAACTGCACCCCTCAGACTACTTAAAACCTCATTCATGAAGATTATTAACCCTTCAGGTGCTTCACAGGAACTAAACAAAAGTGGAAGGAAAAAATGAACATTTTACTTTTTCCAACAAAAATGTTGCTTTACCCTCAAATTTGCATTTTCACAAGGGAAACAGGAGCAAATGGCCCTAAAATTTGTTGGGCAATTTCACCAAAGTACACCGATACACCGATATTGTGGAAAACCACTGTTTGGGTGCACGGCAGGGCTTGGAAGGGAAGGAGCACCATTTGATGCTCCAAGCGGAAAATTAGCTGAAATCGTTAGTGAACACCATGTCACATTTGGAGTTTCCCTGATGTGCCTAAATAATGGAGCTCCCCCACAAGTAAGATTTTGCACTGATGATATGGGCCTCCGCTGTATTTTGGTCACCAGCACAGGTACAACAGGCTGGTACAGGTTGCTACCCACCCCCAGCTGCCTAGTTTTATCTGGCTGGTAATCATAATAAAGGGGAGCCATTTTTTTCTTTCATTCTTGAAATAATTAATATTAAAAAACAATGTGGGCTTCTCCATATTTTTAGTTTCCAGCCAGGTACAACTAGACAGCTACGGGCTGCCACCCACCCCCAGCTGCTTAGTTGTACCTGGCTGGTAACAAAATACAGCTGAGCCCTTTTTTTTATTTGTTTTTTTGAAATAATTAAAAAAAAAAAAAAAAACGACGTGGGCTTTGCTGTATTTTTAGCTTCCAGCCAGATACAAGTAGGTAGCTGGGGGCTGTAATCCACAGCGTGGAGAGGCCCAACCATTCTGGGCCCCCCATGCTGTAAATTGGCAAGAGCAAGCAGTGTCACGTGTTCAATTTAAATACCACTCTCAGAAAAATATAATCATACCTTGATATATGTGATATGATGTCTTATTCCAGAAAAATCCACAATTTCTTCATTTATAAATGAACTTTTAAGATCTATTGGCCAGACACAAATCTCCCTGAGATCCTCCAGGGCTTATTTTAATGAAAGTCCTGCATATCCAGCTCCACTACACGTTGCGGTACTAAGTACTATCCAATTGTCATACTTCACTGCTTCGATGCCTTTGCTCTGTACTGCTCACCTTGACCTATGGTTTAGCGAATTCACATCACCGGGGAAGCTCGTAACATACATAGTATATATGTTCTTATTATGTGTTATCTTTAGGTAACAGTAAGTTTTATTATAAAATATCAGAAAAAGAAAGAAGAATTTGTCTCTAGGAAACAAACTTCCCTGTGAGACCTCCAATTTTTCTCAGTTGTTATTAGTGATG
The DNA here is from genome assembly GCA_033576535.1 of Allobates femoralis. Taxonomy (NCBI): domain Eukaryota; kingdom Metazoa; phylum Chordata; class Amphibia; order Anura; family Aromobatidae; genus Allobates; species Allobates femoralis. The sequence continues at coordinate 743,939,521 of JARQOC010000003.1, read as the reverse complement.
GTATGGTGTTAAAAACTCTGGAAATGCTGGTAGGTACAAAATTCCAGTTAAATGCAAAAAAAAATAACTTAGAACAGTAGTAATCTTTCATAGGCATTTTCTGGGAATATTTCCACAGGGGTCTACTCATCCAGGTCACAGGTTCATTTTATTCAGATGTATGATCATATCCTTAGGCAGAAGACTCCATGCCAGAATAATATCAATACAATCTGTGTTTGTAAAACAAAAGTCAAGAGTTGAACTTTTTGAACTAAACAGGTCCCAATATGTTTGGGTCAAAGGAAATACAGCATTCCTCAATAATTCATCATGGTGATGGTAGTGTTGCCTCCAGAGCTGGAAAACATAAATTTTGCATTATGCCAGGAAATCTATCTATCTTTGTAGATTGAATCTAAAATCCAAAGGGACTATACAACACAAGAGTCCAGAACACAAAGGCAAGTCCAATACAGGACAAACAAAGCAAAATCGTTCTTTGTATTAGCCCAGGAGCAACATAGTTTATTTTTTACTGTTTCTGCTAAGCATTCTGAATGTATAGACTGATGTAACATTGCTAGAAATTATTGCAGTTTATACCTGGAAAATAAGACAACACTAGTAATAATAATAATTATTATTATTATTATTATTATTGTGATAAATTTAACGTGAATTGCAGGTGCTTCTGTTGCCCTAAAAAGATGTGCAAAACAGTTTGACGTCTCTTAGGACTGTATCTAACCCATTTTATTGTCTTTAACACAAACCCAATGTGACTTCACCTTAGAAACAGATGGTAATCCTGTAGTAGCCAACAGCCCATTTAATAGCACAGTGTATAGACAGACTTTCCTTTTTTTTTTTAAATAAAAAAAAAAAGTACAACAATGATCCCTTAAGCTATAAGTGAAGGGGCAAACTGTTCTGTGCAGAACTCTGACTCAGGGTAGAGGCACACTAGCGTATGCATAATCGGAGCGATTTTGATACATGACAGTGCTTAAAGTGAGTGCAGTGCGATTATCACATATATTTTACAGTCTCCTGCGATACACTCCTGCAATCACAGCATAATGAGATTTTGCACACAGTCCGAATTCAACAGAATAAAAAGTAGCCAATATGACCTGACTGATTGTTTAACATTGGTCCAAGTGCAATGCAAGATTTTTTCGCATTGCACTCACGTGCGTTTGATGCCAGCATGGCTTTACCCTCAAACTGAAGGTGTTACTTTTAAATGGTAACATCACCCAGATGCAAACTAAGATGAACTATATTGGTACCTTTACACACTGCTACCGAAAGGTAGAAACCGGCAGGTGTCGGAGACAATTGTACCTTTTACCTTCAAAACACCGCGAAGTGGCGGAGTGTAATTCAGGTTGTACCTTCCTGTCTCTTTGGATACCTGTCTTTCAGCCGTGCTGAAAAACAAGCAGGTATAACCCCTATGGTAGCGGCTTGCAATCGGGGCACAGGTACGGTATTTGAGTTACCTGGGGCATGCTTGAGCGTCATGTATACCACGCCCCATCAGCTATCATTGGTGGGGACTACTGTGTACCTATTGGCTGTCCCTGCACAGGGCGGCATATTTAACGATCTGACCAGTCACAGTACACATTTGCTATGGCGTCATGTATTAGCCAGCCTCCCTGCGCTGGCTGGCCAATCATGATGTTATTGCTCTGTCCAATCACCGTACGAGCGTCGAGTAATACACAACTCTGTCACGCCTATGTAGTTACGGCGCACAATATGTACGCCCAGATTCCCTTGTGGTAACAGCATGTAAATCAGGGAAGGTGCTCCACAGAAGGTGACCTGCGGCACCCGTCGGCACTTCCGGGGAACGCAAATACCTTCTGTGGAGCACCTTGTGGCGGCGTGTATTTGCGGTATCAGGTACCGTTATCAACCGTTGAAAACGCACGCGTGCACGTGCGGTGCCTACCTTTTGCTACCCTCGGTAGCGGCCTGTAAAGGTACCATTTGAGATATTGTCTGGACTCAAACCTAATGATTCCTGTGCACAGGGCAGCAGCCCTTCTCTATCAGCTATTCAGCTCCCTGGAGAGCTTCTTACTATTTCAGCTACCGGTGTCTATTTTTTTCTGATTGGCTTAACACTGTGATCTCCTTATTTGTGCCACCTTATATTCTCTTTATTGGATACCCTATTGAAGCCTTGCTTTGTACTTCCTTCCTTGACAGGTTATTGAGTTCCCAGACTTTAGCCTGGATATTTTACCTGTGGATCCACCATATTATATGGCTGTTCCTGTGTACTGACCTCTGGCTATCCATTGACTACACTACCTGCCTGATCTACCCTTAGTGATTGCAATAAAAATGCTTCAATCCGGATATCATAATTTTGGTTTAGGAACCTAGCGCAACACTCCCCCTATTCCTAATAAAATATTCCACTTTCATATAAAATTAACCCTAGAACGCATACCTGGGGCCTCGCAGGCCTGCCAGGTTACTTGTTTTCTATTTTCTGTAAAAGTACTTTAGTTTGAATTTTGAAAATCTAGGTAATCCTCAGGTATATAGTTGTTAGTAATTTCCAGTTATTCATATATTTTTATGTTACAGACATTTCGGTATAACAACCTTTTTTTGGGACTACCCCATATTCACGCACCTGGGGCCTTTTAGGCCTGTACTAGGTTTACACTATGATGGAGAGAAGCAGCATGATATGCATGATATGCTTATCAAGGCAAACTACAGAGGCAATGATCCGAAGTGGAATACGCTTTCTGGAACATCCAAAGAGAAAAAAAAAGAAAGCGCTGCTATATTTGTCCAGCAAAGAAGGAAAGAAAATCGGAGCGTTTCTGTTCTACTTGCGGACAAAATGTATGCAAGGAACATTCAGCCGAAAAAATAGTATGCGAGAATTGTCGGGGAAATATGTAAAGTTACAAATAAATATTCCTGCACCAAGTTTGCTGCAACCAAAAAATGTTTTCATAAAAAAATTGTATATAGAATGCCTATATTTGGCGTGCCCGTTTACTTACTTTTTTGCTGTTTTATGCACATAATTCTGTTTTGAAATATACACATCTTAGGCTGTGTTCCCAGTAGCGCTGGGATTCGCCAGAAGGGGATACATAATGGATCTGACCTCCTGGTAACTCCAGCTAAGGCTGCCGGAATGGCAGGATTCCGCCAGCCTTAGCTGGGGTCACCAGGAGGTCAGATCCATTACGGAATCCCGTCCTGGCGGACCCCAGCGCTACTGGGGATGCATCCTTACTTTGCAATAAACTTTGAAAAGTATTTTTTTTTAGTTATTCCATGATAATTGTAAACAGGCCTAAAAGGCCCCAGGTGCTTGAATGTGTAGATTTCTATGGGTATGCGTTCTAGGGTTAACCTGTCTATTGACAGAATATTTTATTGATAGAACAAGTGGATTAAAGGGATTGAAAATATGAGCTGCGTTGATAAGATAAAACACTTATGTATGGGACCAAATGATATTCTTCATGTATCTTGTAGTATATTGGTACAGGTTGCTTCTGGTGACTTGCGCCACGTTCATGGGTAAGATGCCTAAAAAAAGGAGATACCGTATATACTCGTGTATAAGCCGAGTTTTTCAGCCCAAAAATTGGGCTGAAAAGTCCCCCCCTCGGCTTATACACGGGTCTATACGGTATGTGCTGTGTGGGGGCTGTGTCCGGGTGCTGGGGAGGCTGGAGGAGGCGTGGGGAGGCTCCTGACAGAGCGGCCCGTCACATGGGGCCGCTCATTAGATATGCACGGCTCCCCCCGCCCATCACAGCGGCAGGGGGAGCCGTGCAATACAGCCCCCATATGTATACAGTCCCCCAGTGGGTTAAACAGCAGGCCCCCATATACAGCAGGCCCCCAATGGCACTCGCCCCCCCCCCCCACACTGTGCAGAGCCCCCCCCGTCCCGATGCATTATATTACCATCCAGCCGCATCACCGCCGGTGCTCCCGTCCATCCTCTCGCGCTGTGTTCGGCTGTCATGTGACCCGGCGCGATGACGTCATCCGACTGCGACCGCCGGGTCACATGAGACCGGGAACGCAGCGCGCGAGGAAGGACGGCAGGACCGGCGGTGATGCGGCTGGATGGTAAGATAATGCATCGGGACGGGGGGGGCTCTGCACAGTGTGGGGGGGGGGCGAGTGCCACTGGGGGCCTGCTGTATAACCCACTGGGGGCCTGTATACTACCACTGGGGGCTGCGTGTATATACCCTGGGGCCTGCTGTATAACCCACTGGGGGCCTGTATACTACCACTGGGGGCTGCGTGTATATACCCTGGGGCCTGCTGTATACCCCACTGGGGGCCTGTATACTACCACTGGGGGCTGCGTGTATATACCCTGGGGCCTGCTGTATAACCCACTGGGGGCCTGTATACTACCACTGGGGGCTGCGTGTATATACCCTGGGGCCTGCTGTATACCCCACTGGGGGCCTGTATACTACCACTGGGGGCTGCGTGTATATACCCTGGGGCCTGCTGTATACCCCACTGGGGGCCTGTATACTACCACTGGGGGCTGCGTGTATATACCATGGGGCCTGCTGTATACCCCACTGGGGGCCTGTATACTACCACTGGGGGCTGCGTGTATATACCCTGGGGCCTGCTGTATACCCCACTGGGGGCCTGTATACTACCACTGGGGGCTGCGTGTATATACCCTGGGGCCTGCTGTATACCCCACTGGGGGCCTGTATACTACCACTGGGGGCTGCGTGTATATACCCTGGGGCCTGCTGTATACCCCACTGGGGGCCTGCCTGTATATACCTCCTGGGGCCTGCCTGTATATACCTCCTGGGGCCTGCCTGTATATACCTCCTGGGGCCTGCCTGTATATACCTCCTGGGGCCTGCCTGTATATACCTCCTGGGGCCTGCCTGTATATACCTCCTGGGGCCTGCCTGTATATACCTCTGGGGCCTGCCTGTATATAGCTCCTGGGGCCTGCCTGTATATAGCTCCTGGGGCCTGCCTGTATATACCTCTGGGGGCCGGCTGTATATACCTCTGGGGGCTTGCTGTATATACCTCTGGGGGCTTGCTGTATATACCTCTGGGGGCCTGCTGTATATACCTCTGGGGGCCTGCTGTATATACCTCTGGGGGCCTGCTGTATATACCTCTGGGGGCCTGCTGTATATACCTCTGGGGGCCTGCTGTATATACCTCTGGGGGCCTGCTGTATATACCTCTGGGGGCCTGCTGTATATACCTCTGGGGGCCTGCTGTATATACCTCTGGGGCCTGCTGTATATACCGTACCTCTGGGGGCCTGCTGTATATACCTCTGGGGGCCTGCTGTATATACCGTACCTCTGGGGGCCTGCTGTATATACCTCTGGGGCTGCTGTATACCACACTGCTGGGGGCTGTATACCTGTGCTGGGGTCCACCCTCGGCTTATACACGAGTCAATAGGTTTTCCCAGGTTTTGGGGGCAAAAGTAGGGGGGTCGGCTTATACACGGGTCGGCTTATACACGAGTATATACGGTATTTGTCATTTGTGATCAGTCAGAACGTTATTTGCATTATGCTCCACTGCTGATCCACAGCAAATGTTTGTGTAATACAAAAATTCATGGCGCATCTGGAGTTAAAAATTATATACCGTATATACTCGTGTATAAGCCGAGTTTTTCAGCCCAAAAATTGGGCTGAAAAGTGCCCCCCTCAGCTTATACACGGGTCTATACAGTATGTGGTGTGTGGGGGCTGTGTCCGGGTGCTGGGGAGGCTGGAGGAGGCAGGGGGAGGCTGCTGACAGAGCGGCCCGTCACATGGGGCCGCTCATTAGATATGCACGGCTCCCCCCGCCCATCACAGCAGCAGGGGGAGCCGTGCATACAGCCCCCAGATGTATACAGGCCCCCAGTGGGGTATACAGCAGGCCCCCAGTGGCACTCGCCCCCCCCACACTGTGCAGAGCCCACCCTCCCGATGCATTATTTTACCATCCAGCCGCGTCTTCATCACCGCCGGTCCTCCCGTCCATCCTCGGGCGCTGTGTTTGGCTCTCACGTGACCCGGCGCGATGACGTCATCCGACTGCAACCGCCGGGTCACATGAGACCGGGAACGCAGCGCGCGAGGATGGACGGGAGGACCGGCGGTGATGAAGACGCGGCTGGATGGTAAGATAATGCATCGGGAGGGGGGGCTCTGCACAGTGTGGGGGGGGCAAGTGCCACTGGGGGCCTGCTGTATACCCCACTGGGGGCCTGCCTGTATATACCTCTGGGGCCTGCTGTATATACCTCTGGAGGCCTGCTGTATATACCTCTGGAGGCCTGCTGTATATACCTCTGGAGGCCTGCTGTATATACCTCTGAAGGCCTGCTGTATATACCTCTGGAGGCCTGCTGTATACCACACTGCTGGGGGCTGTATACCTGTGCTGGGGTCCACCCTCGGCTTATACACGAGTCAATAGGTTTTCCCAGGTTTTGGGGGCAAAAGTAGGGGGTCGGCTTATACGCGGGTCGGCTTATACACGAGTATATACTGTAATATAGATTTATCTATAATGCGGCTGTAGGAGGGTAATGCGAGTATTAACGGCTATAAATATCTCCATAAATTAATTACCTGGTTGTGTTTTTCTCCTACCGTATATACTCGTGTATAAGCCGACCCGTGTATAAGCCGACCCCCCTACTTTTGCCCCCAAAACCTGGGAAAACCTATTGACTCGTGTATAAGCCGAGGGTGGACCCCAGCACAGGTATACAGCCCCCAGCAGTGTGGTATACAGGCCTCCCCAGTGGTAGTATACAGCAGCCTCCCCAGTGGTATGCAGGCCCCAGCAGTATATACAGCAGCCCCAGTGGTATACAGCAGCCCTTAGGTAGTACACAGCAGCCCCAGAGGTATATACAGCAGCCCCAGGGGTATACACAGCAGCCCCAGGGGTGTACACATCAGCCCCATGGGTGTACACAGCAGCCCCAGGGGTATACACAGCAGCCCCAGGGGTATACACAGCAGCCCCAGGGGTATACACAGCAGCCCCAGGGGTGTACACAGCAGCCCCAGGGGTGTACACAGCAGCCCCAGGGGTGTACACAGCAGCCCCAGGGGTGTACACAGCAGCCCCAGGGGTATACACAGCAGCCCCAGGGGTAGTACACAGCAGCCCCAGGGGTAGTACACAGCAGCCCCAGGGGTAATACACAGCAGCCCCAGGGGTAGTACACAGCAGCCCCAGGGGTAATACACAGCGGCCCCAGGGGTAATACACAGCAGCCCCAGGGGTAGTACACAGCAGCCCCAGGGGTAGTACACAGCAGCCCCAGGGGTAGTACACAGCAGCCCCAGGGGTAATACACAGCAGCCCCAGGGGTAATACACAGCAGCCCCAGGGGTAATACACAGCAGCCCCAGGTGTAGTACACAGCAGCCCCAGGGGTAGTACACAGCAGCCCCAGGGGTAGTACACAGCAGCCCCAGGGGTAGTACACAGCAGCCCCAGGGGTAGTACACAGCAGCCCCAGGGGTAGTACACAGCAGTTCCAGGGGTATATACAGCAGCCCCAGGGGTATATACAGCAGCCCCAGGGGTAATACACAGCAGCCCCAGGGGTAGTACACAGCAGCCCCAGGGGTAATACACAGCAGCCCCAGGGGTAATACACAGCAGCCCCAGGGGTAGTACACAGCAGCCCCAGGGGTAGTACACAGCAGCCCCAGGGGTAGTACACAGCAGCCCCAGGGGTATATACAGCAGCCCCAGGGGTGTATACAGCAGCCCCAGGGGTAGTACACAGCAGTCCCAGGGGTATTTACAGCAGCCCCAGGGGTAGTACACAGCAGCCCCAGGCCCCCCTCACTTTTTGGCGCCCCCACCTCAGGATGCCCCCCCCCGCACGCAGCGCTGCGCTCATACATTACCAGCCTGTCAGCTGTCATCCTCCGGTGGCGGATCGCGGCTCCCGGCTCCGGCTTCCATCTTCTTCTGTGTCTTCCTGCATTGTGACCGGGGCTCATAGCGATGACGTCATCGCGACGCCGCCGGTCATGTGACATGCAGGAAGACACAGAAGAAGATGGAAGCCGGAGCCGGGAGCCGCGATCCGCCACCGGAGGATGATAGCTGACAGGCTGGTAATGTATGAGCGCAGCGCTGCGTGCGGGGGGGGGGGAGCATCCTGAGTTGGGGGCGCCAAAAAGTGAGGGGGGCCTGGGGCTGCTGTGTACTACCCCTTGAGATTTTTTTTTTTTTTATATACCGTATATACTCGCGTATAAGCCGAGGGGAGACTTTTCAGCCCAATTTTTGGGCTGAAAAACTCGGCTTATACGCGAGTATATACGGTAATTATTATTCTTTTTCACAAGAAAAGTTGGATGTCTGTGTATAATAAATAATAAAATTAATACCGTTTAGTTAACCAACATCCATTTGTGGCTAATAATCTCCCTTTAAACAAAGTAAGGGTGCCTTCACACTGCAGCGTGATCCGGTCCGGGGCTGTCCGGGATGACCCTGACAGCCGAGGACTGGATCAGTACACAGGACTGGAGGGCTAATATGCCCTCCGGTCTGGTGTGCAGTCGCACGCAGTTCCCGCTGCTGATAAGTCAGGACCGCAGCGCCGCGATCCTGACCTGTCAGCAGCTGCACACCGGACTTGAGGGCAGGGCCGGCTCCAGGTTTTTGAGGGCCCCGGGCGAAAGAGTCTTAGTGGGCCCCCTTTAACATATGTTGCTCTATGTGTAAATATATCATATCGTAAATGTTGTACACTGTAATTAATATTAATATATATATATATATATATATATATATATATTATATCCCCCTCCATTCACTCTCTCTCTCTCTCTCCCCTCCGTTCACTCTCTCTCCCCGTCCTCTCCTCTCCACTCTCTCTCCTCCCTCCTCTCTCTCCCCTCCGTTCACTCTCTCTCCCCCTCCGTTCACTATCTCTCTCTCTCCCCCTCCATTCACTCTCTCTCTCTCCCCCTCCGTTCACTCTCTCTCTCCCCCTCCGTTCACTCTCTCTCTCTCCCCCTCCGTTCACTCTCTCTCTCTCCCCCTCCGTTCACTCTCCCTCTCTCTCTCCTCCCCCTCCGTTCACTCTCTCTCTCTCTCTCTCTCCCCCTCCGTTCACTCTCTCCCCCTCCGTTCACTCTCTCTCCCCCTCCGTTCACTTCTCTCTCTCTCCCCCTCCGTTCATTCTCTCTCTCTCCCCCTCCGTTCACTCTCTCTCTCTCCCCCTCCGTTCACTCTCTCTCTCTCCCCCTCCGTTCACTCTCTCTCTCCCCCCCTCCGTTCACTCTCTCTCTCCCCACCTCTGCGCTGTGTCTTTGCCCTGCACCTGGCTGTCTCCCCCTGTGCCTGTCTACCCACATTTCTCCTGACAGGGAGCCCCTGGGCATGGTGTTATTTGCCCCTGGCAGGGGGGCCCCTCTGTAATCTGCCCCTGGCAGGGGGGCCCCTCTGTAATCTGCCCCTGGCAGGGGGGGCCCTCTGTAACCTGCCCCTGGCAGGCTGGGGGGCCCCTCTGTAACCTGCCCCTGGCAGGCTGGGAGCCCCCTGTAACCTGCCCCTGGCAGGCTGGGGGCCCCTGAGTGCTGGTTCTCCCCCCACCCCCTCCCCTCTTAACCTGAGAGTCAGCTGGCAGACGCTGATTGTAGTGAGCAGCAGGCAGCAGCAGATCACTTTCTCCTGCAGCATCGAGGTGCAGGAAGTAGATATCTGCCGCTGCTGCTGCTCAGGTTAGGAGGGAGAGAGGGTGTGGGGGAGGGGGGAGGGGCAGCGCTCAGGGGCCCCTGCTAGGTGAGAAGTCCATAGGGGGCTCGGGTGCTGATGACTGGCCCTGGCTTCCCCCTGGGCACCAGCCATGCTCACCTGCAGTCTGGCGCCTTGCTCCTCTTATGCATTCCACACTGTGGTCTGCACTCTGCAAAGGAAGAGGAAATGAAGAGGCGGAGCGGGGGTGTCTCTTGCATGCGTTCCACATTGTGGAACGCAAAGACAGCGGAAGTGACGCCCGGATGCGGGGGAGGGGCTGGCGGCCGGCTTCTGAAATTAATGAAAGCACCGCACTGCACCGCGGCGGTGGGACCCTCAGTCAGCATGGGCCCTGGCACTTGCCCGGGTACGCCGGGTGCTGACGCCGGCCATGCTTGAGGGCATATTAGCCCTCCAGTCCTGTGTGCTGATCCAGTCCGCGACTGTCAGGGTCATCCCGGATAGCCCCGGACAGGATCGTGCCGCAGTGTGAAGGCACCCTAAGTTTCCCTTTTGCATAAGAAATTTACTAACTTAATGAATTTTTCACAGGTGAATTTAGAAAAATTGTTGCCACCCATCCCTGTGGTTGGACCTTTGCAAAGAATATTAAAAAATAGATAAAAAACGTGATTATCTATTAGGTGCTTAACTAGTGAAATTGGTCTATTGCCACCCATCTATTACCTTTTCCAGGTGCCTTAGAATGTGTGCTTGAATGGGTTCTTGTACCCCGGTGGTGTGGAGGTTAAACTTCAAATAACTAAAGAATCAAGTGTATGGTGTTGTTACCAGAAAAAAATATAAAAATAAAAGCCATATTTGTACATAAGAAATACCAATTCAATTACCTCTTTTTTGGTGAGTTGACGTTAATAGTAAATTTGCATGTAAAATCTTGTACTTAACTGGTCCATTTAGATACTGTATATACACTGAATAGCAAAAAAAACTATAAGATGTACCAAACAATTCTAAACAATAGAAAATTGACCTTTTATAAGAAAAAATAAAATTAATGTTGTTAAAACTTCTGCCAAATACCTTTAAATGACTTGGAATTTTGCGGACTGGTGGTTAAAGGGATCCTGTCACCCCCAAAACACATGTAAACCTATTAAAACCTGTCCCTAGAGCATATTAACACTATCCCTACACTCTTTTTACCTCCTAAATGCAGTAAGTGACATTGAATAAAAACGTTTTATAAGTACCTGATTAGTGCTGATAATGAGTGACTATCTATTCATAGTCACTCATCAAGACTGCCCCTCTGCTTCATATCACGCCTATTCAGGCGTGATCGTCAGCCTAGATTCAAATTGCCGCCTCCCTGCCGTGCCCTGTCTCGTCCGAGGCTGCAGTGTGGCTGGTGACGCGATCCGCGTCATTCCCGGCGCCTGGTGACGTATTTAGACCGGCGCCGCGCTGTTAGCTTCAAAATGCGCACTGCGCATGCCCAATGCGCATGCGCAGTGCGCATTTTGAAGCTAACAGCGCGGCGCCGGTCTAAATACGTCACCAGGCGCCGGGAATGACGCGGATCGCGTCACCAGCCACACTGCAGCCTCGGACGAGACAGGGCACGGCAGGGAGGCGGCAATTTGAATCTAGGCTGACGATCACGCCTGAATAGGCGTGATATGAAGCAGAGGGGCAGTCTTGATGAGTGACTATGAATAGATAGTCACTCATTATCAGCACTAATCAGGTACTTATAAAACGTTTTTATTCAATGTCACTTACTGCATTTAGGAGGTAAAAAGAGTGTAGGGATAGTGTTAATATGCTCTAGGGACAGGTTTTAATAGGTTTACATGCGTTTTGGGGGTGACAGGATCCCTTTAATAAAATTGCAGTTTGGAGGATTTGTTGTATGATGATTTTGACAGCTACAGTCTTGTAGATGTGTCCTACTGAAAAAATAATAATAAGGCTACCTATTTGTATCAACTAAATACTTGTAGGGTATATAAGATTTAATGCATATCAGAAATTGCTCTCAATATGTCCTAATACCATTTAAATATCAACTATCTTTCTTTCATGTTTTGTAGGATAATCTGCAGTTTGTTTGTAAAATCACTTCTATCTAGATATCAAAAATATTCATAAACTAAACCTTCTTATACACACAAACAGAGATTTTGTATCCAGTACCTTATTAGTAGCTTGAAAAATGTGCAGTCCGGTGGGTGATTTGAGTGATTCTGGTAATCAGCCAAAGGGTCATTTGCTTTGATGACTCATACACATTGTGCCTCCATTCTTCCCGAACTGATATTGTCTCAATTAGGGTGTCCAGGTTGCTGTAGGGCTATAACACTATAATGCTCAGTGCGAGATTGTATGTAGGGATGAACATGGAGGAATGCGCTGCAGCCAGCAGCAGGGTGTTCCGTGCCTCACGCCTGACAGCAGGCGTCTGACACGTGTCAGAGTCACATGATAGTCAGGGGCAGAAGTAGGAATGGCCTGCAATGCGCATGCGGGAGCAAGAGCCGAATGTCAGGAGCCAACTGTCAGTCTAATCAACGAGTAGCATCCTCCTTCTTTAGGGTGCTTTGCACTTCCTTCCTTGCAAGATTATTGAGCTCCCAGACTTTAGCCTGGCTATTTTACCTGCGGATCCTCCATATTATATCGCTGTTCCTGTATACTGACCTCTGGCTATCCATTGACTACACTACCTGCCTGATTTACTCTTAGTGATCGCAATAAAAATGCTTCAATCCAGACATGGACCATTACAAATATGTTCCACAATGACCTCCACTTCTGATTAATATGCTTAACTGAGGCAAAAGATGCCAAATGCCAGACTGATGTCAGTGGTGGTGGTGTTTTTTAGCCATTATGTGTTTTTTTTTCTCTTTTATATTCTCCTTACCATTGCCACTTTTCCTTTTACCATACATTTGTCACATTTGGACTAAGGGGATGTCCTGAAACCGTGCATGACAGTGGCGCACGGACCAACGATGTCTGGTGTGCAACAACAAAAAAGCAATAGACAGGTAAACACCAAATGGAATAAATACAATGGACGGCCCTGCTCATAGGGAATGGGGGAGAGGTGACCTCCTGCACTCACCATCGGCAGCCCTGATCTCCCTACCTGCATGTTTAGGTGATAGCTAGAAAATAATATATAATGATAATGATCCCCTGCACACTAAAGAGAATGACTAAAGAATATATATGTGTGGTATATAGAAAACTAATGCAGGTTTTGAAAAGGAAAATGAACACTACAGAAACTGCTTCAAGACATAATATGAAATATGAGAATCTTCGTTGATGCATTGGCCATTGCATGTAAGCCCGGTAACCAGCTTCAAGGTGTTCTCAATATATACCAGGTCCCTATCTCCCTTATGCCTCTGTCTGTGGTACAAATGCATATGAGGGTATAAGCCTCTGAGTGCAATTTAAAACCTATGTGTATGGGTGTGGTAGGAAGCTTGACTACAGCAAGATGTTGGAAAACATGATTAAATTCAGCTAGGCTACCGGGGGAAGGGTGCTCAGTCAAAAACAGTAACATTAATAATATAATGAAGACTGGCACACCTGCATGTTTAGGTGCTAGCTAGAAAATAACAATATATAATAATAATTATCCGCTGCACACTAAACAGAATGACTAAAGGATATATGTGTGGTATATAGGAAACTAATGCAAGTTTTGAAGAGGAACATGAAAACTACAGAAACTGCTTCAAGACATAATATGAAATATGAGAATCTTAGTTTATGCATTGGCCATTGCATGTAAGCCTGGTAACCAGCTTCAAGGTGTTCTCATGTATTCCAGGTCCCTGGCAGAGTTAATCACAGAATGGCTACACCTGGACAAGGCCCAGCTAGCTTGCTGGCAACAGAGACTAACATTAACTCCTCCAGAGCCAAAGGAAAATGACATGTTTAATATGAAGTCACAAGTTAGTAATGAGACCGAGGTCCGAAGCAGTCAGAAGTCTCCTAGCAAAGGGAGACCATCATGACAACATTTTGTACAACACAAAATTAACACTTGACAGTGTTTTCAACCACAATTTTTCAACCATTGCCAAAAGGACATAATATGAAATATGTAGGAGAATGTTGGAGAATATTATCAGAAAGCAAGATGTAGCAGTAGGCTGTGGTGTAGGTTTGGCATATACAGTTGTCAAATTGGACTAGTTACACAGTCATGTAAAAATAGACATGTAGTAAAAAAAATGATAATTTTTTTCAAAATCAAAACCCTTTTAAAAAAATTACAAAAGGTGAACTGCTTTGTAGGTAAATGACCCAAAGCCAGCATCTGCAATAGGATGCCATATTGGTTTGGCATTAACGCATACTAAATATGACTAATAAAACAAATATGCAAAAGTAAAAAATTGTTTTTGACACGCACACTTTGGGATGTTAATAGTTACAGTCAAATGTCCGAATTTTTGGGAACTTCTTTTGTATTTTTAAAATCAATTATTCCCCCTTGTCCTGGATAAGTACCCCCCATTCATGATAAGTCCCCCCGTCCTGTATATGTGTCATGCGCTTAGTTGGCGCTGACATTGCTGGATGTTGCTGTGTATGTTTGTCTTTAAGAGCTGCATGGTTGATAGTTGTGAAGGTCCTGGCCTCCTGTGTTGGTTGTGAACTGCATTCACTATTAAGTTCAACTGCTGGTTGAGGGGTTAATGTGTGACTCACCTGAACGCCCCTCCCCCTAGCCTTTAAGTAGCCTCTCCTTCCACCAGATGGTGCTGCTGATAGAATTTCACTCTTTGCCTGGAAGCCATGCTGTGCTGACCTGTGTGTTTGCGTTGCTGAAGCCCTTTCCTTTGGAGTTGCTGTATCCCAGTTCTGTGGAGGGAGGTAAGGGGGGAATAGTGCAGGGCAGGTGGAGGAGTTTTAGGGAGAGGCTGGAGTCCCGAACCTTCTCACCTTTAGAGATACCTTCAAGATCAGGGCCATTCAGGGTTCCTAGACTAGGGTCGGAGTAGTCTTCCTTGGTCACCCTGCCCATAACTGCCATTCCCTCATCAGCATTCTCACTACACTGTGACAATATGACAATATGGCCCCTTTGTTCTGTATATGTCCCCCCATCCTGGATATGTCCCCCTTATCTTGAGACATAGCTCCCCCATTCTGGATAAGGCCCCCCCCATAACTGTATATGCCCCCAATGCTGCTGCACACACTAAAATAATAAACACTTTGAACTTAACCTCTGGCGCCCCCCTCCATCTCTCCCTGCTTGCCGCTCTTCCTGAGTCCTCCAGTGTCCCCAGGGTATCCAATCATGTGATCAGGGCGCACAGTGATGACATCACTGTGCGGTGCCAGTCACATGACAGTATGCCGTCACTCACAGATAGGAGGAATCATGAAGTGGGGCAAGCAGGGAGAGACTGGGGTGAGCTTTAGAGGGTAACTTCAAAGCGTTCAATATTTTAGTGTGTACAGCAGCATGGGGGGCCATATGCAGGAAGGGGGGGTGAGAGTGACCTGGCATTTAGTTCACGGGAGATGTTCACTGGGGCCTGTTGCCCAGTCACGTGGCCCTGGTGGTCGCTGAAAAAGGGGAAAACAGTCAATAAAATGTAATGTTACAGGCGCTGTGGGACAGTCATCTGGGGTGATGGTGGAACAACAAGATGGTTACGCTCCCCGTAGGTGGAGCGGGATCCCCAGGGCAGTTGTGAATAGTTTTTTACACAGGGAGGCAGCCTACCACACAGCCTTTTTACCAGTCTTTTCAGTGCAGCAAGTGTGCGGCTCCTCAGGCGCAGGCAAATAAAGTACGTCACACATTCTTTAACTCTGCACGCATTTACTGGCAGTACTTCAGACAAGTTACAGATGGTACAGTCTTTCAGGTCTTTCTGGCCTGGGTAGTCACCAGGGAACCGTGATCTCGGTGGTGTGCCTGCTGTTTCTTTCCAGTCCCTCACTGTGCTCGCTTCTGTCTCCCATGAAGCGCTCCCACGTGCATAGACTCGAGCCAGCTCCCACAGGCCCTTTGTGGAGGAGTCTTCTCCGGGTCATCTTGACCCTATTCGGTCCAGTATGCTTTTTGCGGTATACGCCAAGAGTTCAGCCGCGACTTTCTAGAAGCTCGGGCCTCCAGTTTAATGGCTTGGGGATAAACACCTGCATCATCTTCAGAGCCGGTTCTCTGTTCCAGGACCAGATCCCTCCGGTTGGTAGTCGTACCGGGTCTGGATTCGGGTGCACCGCACTACCTGGTGCCCCTAGGATCTTCTCCGCCATCCTGCACTTCTCACTCCCCAACGAACCTCTCCACTCACTAACTCTGACCTCACTCTTCTTCCACCAACACACTTTTCTATCCTCCTAAGCTCCTTCCATGGGACTGGGTCCTCCCTACAGCGGGTCCCCCCAAGATCCCCTACTCCAGGATGTGTGTGAATGAGTGTTGTGAGGGTCCCTTATGCAATGTCCCAATTCTCTAGTCACAGGAATACTACACACTCTTATATGGGTGCAGTACCCCTACGTGGCATCCCGACCAATGGGGCGCAACAAGAGCATTCTCATACAGTATGCGCTACACCCTCGGCTCACATCTCGGTGCTGGGTTCAGCACTGAGGTGATGGACGGGGGGATTCAGGGCATATTATATGAGTATAATGAGCGGGGGCACGTGACCATGGGCCATAGCTGCAGCCTGCGTCAGCCTGCTCCAGCTCCTGGACATTACTCCAGAGCCACCCCCCATCCCTACAGCCCAACACTAGAGTAGATTCAAATTATAAAATGCACCCCCCACTTTCCCCCAAAATCTGGGGGAACAAAAGTGTGTTTTATAATCTGAAAAATATGGTAGTTGCTTGTGACACAACATATCACATTAATTTATGACATTTTTCATATGTAAAAACTATTGTTCTGCTTTTTAGGCTGCCTTCACATTTGCCTTTGTGAACGCAGCGTATGTTGCGCATGCGTATACGCATGTTAAAACGCATGCGAATGCTGCATATTTCGTCCGCATACAGATGCGCAATCCTCAATAGAAACGCTGTGTTTGCAGCATGCATATGCGTTTTTCGTCCGCATGCGTTAAAGAATTTTTTACTATTTTTCAACTGTCACACATGTTTTTTTTTTACCAGCCAAGCCCATGGTGAGTAGTTTTAAGGGCAACGTATAAATAGACCCTGCCTGCCCTTTGTCAAAACACCTTCTATGCAGCTGTTCACAGAGGCAAGATGGATCTCGGCTTTGAGAGCTTCTATTGGTATCTGGATGAAGATGTCAGTTTCATTTGCTATTGCTTGTGAAGAAGAACGTCGAAGAGAAAGACGGAGAAGAAGACGTCATCGTCGTCGTTTCTGGCAACACCCCATCATGGAGCTTCGTAAGACGTGCGGACTGTACTACTCGTTGTACCATGAAATTCGAGAGGACCCGGAAAAGTTCTACGACTTCACCAGGATGTCCCCAGACAGCTTAGATGATTTGCTGCGACGTGTGGGAGGATCGATCACCAGGCAGGACACACAGCTTCGTCGATCCATTCCTGCAGACAATCATCTTTTGGTCACCCTGTGGTATGTATCTTTTTAAAACCAAGCACCTGTAAAATCTGTGAATCTCATTTATTGTTTGCAAATCGCAAGATAATAATGTACTTTTTTGAACATTTTATTTTCAGATACCTGGCGACCGGAGAGGCTTTATCTTCTCTTCATTTCCATTTCCGGATTGGATTGTCAACGCTTTCTCGGATAGTTGAAGAGCCCTGCAAGGCAATTTGTGATGACCTCTGCGAAGATTTCCTCCCTCACACCACAACCCAACTATGGCTTGAGAAAGCAGCAAGATTTATGGACATTTGTTAATTTCCTAACTGCGTTGGAGCCGTGGATGGGAAACATGTTCGGATCCTGAAGGCGGCTGGAAGTGGACCCGAATACTTCAACTATAAAACATTTTTTCCATTGTACTGATGGCGATTGTTTTATTGCTGTGGATGTTGGACAATTTTGACGATGTAATGACTCCAAATCTTTCAAAGACTCTGACATGGGACAAAAACATTATTGTCAAAATTTCAACATTCCACCGCCACGACCCCTACCAAACTGTGATGGCCCACCAATGCCTTATGTTTTTGTTGCTGATGAGGCATTTCAGATGTGTGCCAACCTTCTCAAGCCCTACTGTAGCCATGACTTAACCCATACCAAAAGGATTTTTAATTACAGATTGACACGGGCCAGACCCACAGTGGAGTGTGCATTCGGATTGCTTGTCTCTAAATGACGGATTCTTGGGACTACCATCAGTTTAAAAACAGACACAATTGATCAGGCTGTGAAAGCGTGCGTTGTCCTTAACAATTTTATACAAGTCAAAGAAAAACAACGTGTTGACATAGAGAGCAACTTGGAAGAATACAACGAGCACAACATAAGGACAAGCGTTTTGATTACAGAAGTATTATTATACAATACGTTCAGTTGGGAGTAATAAAGGTTTAGGCCCGTCAATATTATCCCTACACTGAAAGTATTAGTATACCTATTAGTTTTGCCTAATCAACTTGCTTGTTCATTTGTTTACTGTTATTGATATGTATATATCATATGTTGTGTTGTTTTGATTGTGTACTATATTTCTTTTTGTAATCATATTAAATGTTCATTTTGATCCAGGATCATTATCAGACTTTAAACATGAAGTCTAGGAACAATTTTTTTTGAGCCAACGTCTTCAATTGGCAAGCTGTAGACCTTGTTTTTTTTTTTAAAAGTTCCTCTGGATCAAACTATGTTTAACGTTCCAAAAAAATAAAACTTATAAAACTATACATTTTGTCTACCCTTCATTAATTAACTACATGTTCATATTGCAACGTATCGTTTATTATCCAATATGTTTGGATGTATAGAGGATATCCAACAAACAAAAAATTGAGTCGGTGGGGTATCTTGTGATTAAGCCATGCTGCACTGGTTGTATTGCTGATACTATGGTGGTCTCTGTGCGGTGTGACATGTGACCGGTGGCACACTGCCTGATTAAAACTTCTCCATTACTGCTCAAGCATGTATCCGTTACAGCTGCCGCTTGCCTGTGACGCGCTCCATGTTAACCTTTACCCATCTGTTCTGATTCAGTGGATACTGGAACGCAATTGGTCTGAGTGTTAACCACCATGAACATCAGCTTAAGATGGACCACTTTAAACTCAAGCGTCATCCGCAACAGGTCCCCGCTTGAGCAGTAAGGCATCGGTTTTGAGCTGGGAAAAAGTTAACCAAAGGAGAATAAAAACGAACCTACCCATAGGAGCCCATTCAGGTAAGCGTATTGATTTATAAGCAATATGCTTAAAGGCTCCGCATCTGCAGCCTGCACAAAAAGTCATGAAGGCTGCAGTTTGCGGAGCCGTTCTGGGACCTATAATGCAGTTATCGCATTTCTCAGGATTTGTAATTTTAAGCAATGCACTAACGTGTATTTTTTTTACATCCGTGATGGGCCATGGATGAACTAACTGTTTACTGCTTAATAAAACATTTACCAACTTACCAAAGAACCTTCTGTCTTTTGTAGTTGCACTGTCCCAGCCTGGCATCATCAATTGACCAATTTCATCCTACAGCCTTTGTAAAACTGTGTTATCCGAATGCTTACCGTCTCATGTGTCCCATATAGCAACTCGTTCGTGTATAAAGGGTATGAACTGGTCAATATCAATATGTGGTTTGGATCTGGTTCCTGTATGAACCTATATTTAAAAGAAAAACAAGTTTAAAAATGCACATGCTTTTGTTTATGATAACCAACAAAGTATACCTCTAAACACACCTTTGCTCTTTGGGCCTTCTCCAAATCATCGTGAAGACTCTCGGAAGATTATTGGTCTGCATCTTCTTCAACTTCAGCGGAGGAGTACTGGTCCAAAAAAAACCATAATCCTTAAAGAACGGTATTCACCAAAATTCACATAAAATTTGAAATGATAAAAGTCTACTTTATCCTTACATGGTCACTTTCTTGGCCAAGCTGTTCATCGGGCACATATTCACTTCCATCGGACATTTTTATCGGTGAGCAGAAAGAAAAAAAGGGCAGCAGCAAAAGACAGCAACAAAAAATGTGTTCACCAGCAAGCAGCAACAGAAACGGCTGCAGCACCGCAGAGGACCAGACTTGGAGGAGCACCTGGATAAACGGGCAAGGGAGACAAAACAAACAAAAGGCTATGCATAAGGCCCCTTTCACATCAGCGTTATTTTTAAATCGCGGCAGATGCGGTGAAAAAAACGCATCTGCCGCGATTAACACATAACCGCGACACCTGCGGCACAGTTGCGGCAAGCCCCATGCAATGTCTATGGGGCTTGCGGTAAGGGTGCGGCAGGTGCGGCAAGTGCGGTTTCGGCACTTGCGACAGGTGCGGCTGCAAAAAAAACCGCGGTCACCTGCCGCAAGTGCCGATACCGCACCTGCCGCACCCTTACTGCAAGCCCCATAGACATTGCATGGGGCTTGCCGCAACTGTGCCGCAGGTGTCGCGGTTATGCGTTAATCGCGGCAGATGCGGTTTTTTCACCGCATCTCCTGCGATTTAAGGCCCCTTTCACATCAGCGGTTTTTTTAAATCGCGGCAGATGCGGTGAAAAAAACGCATCTGCCGCGATTACCGCATACCTGCGACACTTGCGGCACAGTTGCGGCAAGCCCAATGCAATGTCTATGCGGGCTTGCGGCAGGTGCGGCAAGTGCGGTATCGGCACTTGCGGCTGGTGCGGCCGCAAAAAAAACGCGTCTGACCGCGGGTTTTTTCGCGGCCGCACCTGCCGCAAGTGCCGAAACCACACTTGCCGAACCTGCCGCACACTTACCGCAAGCCCCATAGACACTGCACCCATCCTCAAAAAACCCTCCCTCGATCCCACAACTGTCTCCAACTACCGCCCTATATCTCTCCTCCCTTTTGCCTCTAAACTACTTGAACAGCATGTCCACTCTGAGCTGTCCTCTCACCTCTCCTCCTGCTCCCTCTTTGACCGCCTGCAATCTGACTTCCGACCCCTCCACTCCACTGAAACAGCCCTGACCAAAGTCACAAATGACCTACTGACTGCCAAAAGCAAGTGCCACTACTCTGTTCTCCTCCTCCTCGACCTGTCAGCCGCCTTCGACACTGTTGACCACTCCCTTCTACTACAGATCCTGGAATCTCTTGGCATCACGGACCTTGCCCTCTCTTGGATCTCCTCATACTTAACGGACCGCACCTTCAGCGTCACCCACTCCCACACATCCTCCTCGCCCTACCCCCTATCTGTCGGGGTCCCTCAGGGCTCGGTTCTTGGACCATTACTGTTCTCAATCTACACTCTCGGCCTAGGGCAACTCATTGAGTCCCATGGCCTCCAATATCACCTCTACGCCGACGACACCCAAATCTACCTGTCTGGTCCTGATATCGCCTCCCTTCTATCCAAAATTCCACACTGCCTGTCCGCCACCTCATCCTTCTTCTCTGCTCGCTTCCTTAAGCTGAACATGGACAAAACAGAGTTCATAGTCTTCCCCCCAAGACGCTCCCCCTCACTACCTGACCTATCCATCGTCGTCAACGACTGCTCTCTCTCTCCAGTCCCCCATGCCAAGTGCCTCGGGGTTATCCTTGACTCTTCCCTCTCCTTCAAGCCCCACATCCAGGCCCTCGCCACCTCCTGCCGACTCCAGCTCAAAAACATCTATAGGATTCGCACTTTCCTTGACCACGACACTGCTAAAACCCTTATTCACGCTCTCATCATCTCCCGCCTCGATTACTGCAACCTCCTGCTCACCAGCCTCCCCAATACCTCCCTTGCACCTCTCCAATCTATCTTGAACTCCGCTGCCCGCCTAATCCATCTGTCTCCCCGCTACTCCCCTGCCTCCCCCCTCTGCCAAGCCCTTCACTGGCTCCCTACTTCCCAGAGATTCCGGTTTAAAACATTAACCATGACATACAAAGCCATTCACAACCTGTCCCCTCCATACATCTCTGACATGGTCTCCCGATACCTACCCTCACGCAACCTGCGATCCTCCCAAGAGCTTCTCCTCAACTCCCCCCTCATCTCTTCTTCGCACAACCGCATACAGGATTTCTCCCGTGCTTCACCCAGACTCTGGAACTCACTGCCCCAACACATCAGACATTCTCCTACCCTGGGAACCTTCAAAAGAAGCCTGAAGACCCACCTGTTCCGCCAAGCCTACCACCTGCAATAAGACCCGGTCCACCACACCGCCTCATGACTGGAATTTCCCCCTCCCACTGTATCCCCACCCGCCCCTCGTAGACTGTGAGCCTTTGTGGACAGGATTTCTCCCCTCTTGTATCTGTATGACCGAATTGTCAACATTTATTGTTACTTGTATTGTTACTATGTTACTTGTCCTAGTCTGCCTTTTTAGCATGTAAAGCGCCTTGGAATATAATGGCGCTATATAAATAAATAATAATAATAAAAACTGTGCCGCAAGTGTCGCGGTTATGCGGTAATCGCGGCAGATGCGGTTTTTTCACCGCATCTGCCGCGATTTAAAAAAACCGCTGATGTGAAAGGGGCCTTAAAATAACGCTGATGTGAAAGGGGCCTTAGACCTTTCAAGGAGGTTAACAACTATGCTAAAGAAATGGTTAGATCTATACATATGACAGTTTGCGATTGCACAGAGTAGCATCATTTTGACACTCTGGGGCCCTCAGTGTGCCAGGGTGAGACTACCATGTGCAATAGCCATGGATCCAGTTTACCTTCTACTAGAGGAGAAAAAAAAGAACATTTGTTTGTTGTTTTTGTGTTCATTAAATGATCAATATTTCAGCATTGATGCCAATTTATTTTCTTAACCTAAACCACATTTGGGAGGGTTTCAGCTTTCAAAAGAGTAATTTATAAAGTCAATGGATGAGCTTAACGTCCGGTTACAAGCTTTTATTTACATAACATGGAAAAGCGACATAACTTTGGTCAGGGGTGTAGTAATTATTACTACATAAGTGAATAAATACTATTATTATACAGAAAGACTATCTTAGCTGCTATCTGATTTAATTTAGGACTAGATTGGATTATCTGATTTAATTTAGGACTAGATTGGATGTAAAACCAAAGGACGTATCAATGCTTCACTCTTATTCCATGCAAATAGGTATGACCTCACTACATGCTAAATGCAAAAAGCAAAGTGTTACCAGTCAGAATAACAGTGTGGCAAAACTGAAATTCAAGAACGGCAAGAATCAGAGTGATCACAGCAAGAAAGGGTCAAAAGAATAGTCAAGAAATATATTGTTATCACAGCACAGGATATTTTTTAAAATATAGAGAAACATTTATAACCTTAGAATAAATTACATGTTTTCACTTTTTTGTGGCATTTTCCATTGGTATTTTTACTGCATTTAATTGCATAAAAAAAAATGTATCTCCCTAGGTGTCTATAAGAAAATATGTACACAGTTCTACATAAGAATCTTCATAGCACTTTAAACTCTGTACACTCCATGACATATGCAGTATATTTATCATGATGATCCTACCTATGCTATCAGTTGAAGGAGCTAAGTTAATATACATACAGCAGATGGTCTTGAGCAGGAACTGTAGGGATCTGTGAGAAACATTGATCCCCAAGATTTTAACCCTTTGGATGCCATGGTTAAAGGGGTTGTTTTGTATAAATCCACATGCACTGTGCGCTGTGAGGATTCTCCAGTGTCAGAGCCAGGAACGGCGGTCACGTGGCTGAGAGCATGTAATATGTATACTCCCAGCTAGAATCCAACTAAACTCATTTTAAGAAAGTGTATTGAGTGAGGCCACAGCCCTCTGGTCAGATTCTGGCTAGGAGTATGTATATCAGATAGTCACAGCACCATGGCCGCCATTCCCAGCTCTGAAATTGGCAACTCCTTACAGCGCTTTGTATGTGTGCTGTGAGAATTAGTAAGTTTTCAGTCACATAGAATGACTGCAGACTTATGAATTTAAAATGGACAATCCCTTTAATGTTGCCCATGGCATCTAAATGCTCATGGCTTCCTATTACAGACAATCATCAGGCTAGGGTCAGACTTGCGTCTGCCCCTGAGCCTGGCCAATCCATGAGAAACTTAGTTTCTGCACGGAGCAGCACATAGCATTATCATCAGGTAACGCTATGCGCCGCCAGGCTGTGGATCCCTATGGCAACCAGACGCTTACCGCAGCTGCCGGCTCCACAGAGATCTCCAGGATATGCCCTTTTGCAGTGCACACAGGAAAATGCTGCAAACAGCATTTCCTGTGCACTCTGCAAAAGCACATATCCTCTGCAGCTGGCGGCTGCGGTAAGCGTGAGGTTGTCATAGCGATCAATAGAGAGGCGGTGCATAGCGTTACCTGCTGGTAACGCTATGTGCTGCTCCGTACAGAAACTAAGTTTCTGACGGATTGGCCAGGCTCAGGGGCAGACCCAAGTCTGACCCTAGCCTGAGGATTGTCTGTAATAGGGTCTATAATAGGGCCAGTACCCTGGTTCCTGCCCCGTATTTCAGCTTCTCAGCTAATTCAGGTGCACGGGTGGATTGCTCACTATCCGTGCCCCTAGGACTCCTTTTGCCTCTCTACGGTCTGTAGCCCGGGTCCCGGAACAGCCTAAGGATGGTACAGGCCGCCGGGTCCATGTCCTTTCAGTCCCGTGTAATGATGGTGTTCTCTCTTCTCCGTCTGACTGAACTGAACTGTTGCTCCTCTCTTACTGCCTAACTTCCTGTGGTGTTTCCTGGTTTTGCTCCCTCTTCCCTGTACTAACTTCCCCACCCACCACCTGCCTCCTCCTGCCGTCCCATAGCTGGGCTTGAAGTCCCTTGCTCCAGGACCGGAGTGTGTTGGGTGTGTGTTTGGATGACTGGACTTACCGATCCCGGTTGCTGCAACTTCTAGTGATGACCAAACCGCAGGGGCGCCACACTCGGACCACAAGGTCCAAAGTATCTGCATTCTTTAGGGGACTGCTCACTAACAGAATAACCCCTTTTTAATAATAAACCCTGCTTTTTAAAGTAAACAGCAGATACTCACTTCATTGACACCGTTCCAACAAGGTCAGCCCTGGATGTCACGTGACATCATTATGCCACATAAGCCCTGCAGCCAATATCAACCCTTAGGAGACACATTGCCAGTACAAAAGGTGAGTATATGTATTTTGTTTAATTTTTAACAATACGGAGTCATTTATTTTAAAAATGGATTATCTAGGTAGTAGGCGTCCCCTTTATAGATGCAGATATTTGGGGCTTTTTGGACTCTGGTGCTGCTTGGGGCAAGTCAAAAGGAATCTTTACTATTTGGAATATTGCAAATGTTTGGTTGTTACAATATACTGTGAAAGAAATAAACAGACGAAACACATGAAACTTATGTACTGACATCCTGGAGGGCTTAGGTAAAAATATACAATATGTTCAAAAGGGTAAAGGCAAGTATAGGTATATTGCCCAATGGAATATCACTAGCACATGCATCAAATGACAAAAAATAAATACATTTCTTTCTCTGGATAAATTCAGCCAAAGATAATATTGTTGAACTTTGAAACTCACAATAACATGAGGTACATCTATGAATGTTCTCACACATCACAAAGAGATAAGCTCTGAGTAATCCACCTTGTATATAAATGCCATGTATATATTTCAGTCTTTCATCTTTACACCTGTCAGATGTAATAATGTAAACACATGTAAGCTTCAGGGGAAATGTCGTGTCACACAAACCACTCACCCTTGAAAATATGAGAAAGGCACCATGACATAGGGATTTTCTCACATACTTCAAATTCACACATTCTCAAGGATGTGTTGTTTTCCTAACAGACATAGAGATTAGGTTTTTGTTTGTAACATATGACATAAAAAAATCAGATTTACTACTGCACACAATTCACATTACTTATTAAATTGATTGTCCAGGATAATTTCATTTTTTTTCTATAAACCTAATGGCCACTTTACACGCGGCAACAGGAAGATAGAAAACGGCAGGGTCAGAGACAATTGTACCTTTTACCTTCAAAACACCTTGAAGTGGCTGCGTGTAATTCAGGTATCTGCAAGGTGTTTTGAAGGTAAAAGGTACAATTGTCTCGACACCTGCCGTTTTCTATCTTCCTGTTGCCGCGTGTAAAGTGGCCATAAGAGCTAACAAGTAGATAGTTACCACCTACCGGCCTGTTCAACCTGGTGCTGATCTCTACTGGCAGAAAGCGGTCACAGACCACTTCTGCTGGATATTCTGCAATTCCGCTAATATCACATGACCAGAGTAGCAGCTTCCCTTCCTGTACTGTGTTGATGGGGTTGACTCCCAATGTCATGCAGATTGATAGCCAGCTCCCCGCTACCTAACTGCAGAAGGCTGTCAATTAGCATGATGCCTACAGACATGCTAATTCTTAGTCCTGTAGTAGGAAAATAAAGTAGTCTCTTTTAAGAAATTGTTAGCCACCATGGCTTGTAGTAAGAAACTGCATGCAAAGTGTGTCCGGGAGTGGACCCTCTGGGCTACAGCACACAGAAAATGTAGAGAGGCTTGACTATGGTTTGTTACCAGATTTTCTCCAGAGCATCTGGAGTTGAGGGTTGCATTGCAGGTAGAAACCAGCTGTTACTCAGGATGAGTGGTGCTGCGACAGCTGGCCCCAATGGTGGGAACAGACGGACAAGGTCTCTGGGTAGGTGCAGCTAAAACGGGAAATGCTGGCAAGTGGTGAGGCTCAGCGGGTATCTGCAGATGAGGCAGGTATGAGGCAGCTCAGTGGATCTTGGACATGTGCAGGCAGGTGCAGGCTGGTAACACACAGCAGGTGCAGGCGGCTAAGGCAGCAGCAGGTGGGCGCAAAGATGTGTAGGTACGCAAATGCAGGCAGGTGCTAGGATGAAACACAGGTTAGTGAATCCAGAAAACAAGCACAGGGACAAAATATTGGGACAGGGATCTGACAACTAAAAGCCTCTATAGCAATAGGCTACATTGCTCAGGCATCTCCCATTAGTGAAAGGTGCCTTAAATGCACTATGCTTCTTAGCCATAGTCAGAAGCATTTTGTCATTTCCGGTTAGGTTGTACTGGCCCTTTATGAAAAGCGAGAGTGTGGAGCGCATGGCTTAAAGGGAACCTGTCACCTGGATCTAAGCCCCTACACTATCACTACCTGTCCCTGCACCTTCCTAGCTGCTCCCTATCTATCCCTCTCTGAGCTAAATCTGCCCTATAAAACAGCAGAAAAATAACTTATAACTTACAGAAGTTCCTGAGGCTGTATTCTGTATTCTTTCTTCATCACCACCTCCTACATTTGGAATCTCCCACCCGCTTTACACTGTAAGGTAGTGGTTAGGATCGGCACACCAGAAGGCAGTGACTCAGGTATTTACTCACACAGCACACAGTTAATAGCACAGTTCAGGTATTCACAGACCTCCAGGTTCCGGGGCACAGCCGAGTACAACCTCATACAATCCCAACAGCTGATATAGAAGCTCTGTACCTTCCCTCGGGTAGGCTGTGTTAGGTCAGCACACAACCTTTCTCTCCTCACCGTCTGCTCATTAGCCTCATGAACGTCCACTCTGAGAGAGCTCCCAGGCTGTGTTAAATCTTCACACAGCTCTTTCTACACAGCAGCTCCTGCTGCTGTCCTGACACACTCCACCCCCTCCCTACAGCCCAGGACAGCTCATATCATCTCCTATTCACTCGCACACCTGGGTGTCAGTGCTTTCAATCAGCACTCAGCTCCAGTAGCAGCTAACCCTGTGTGTGCTGCTACCAAGCAGAAGATACAATCTCCCATATGCTGTGTCCCGGTCAGGGGACACATCGAGGTCGCATCACCACAATATGATAGATGTAAAGCAGGCGGGAGATTCCAAATGGAGGAGGCGGCGATGAAGAAAGAATAATGCCGCCCAGCGGGGCGTTTGCTGCTGCATCGAGGAGGTGCAGAATGGAGCCTGGGGCCGCCTTTTCAGTCCCCAGCCTCAGGGACTTCTGTAAGTTATAAGTTATTTTTCTGCTGTTTTATAGGGCGGATTTAGCTCAAAGAGGGATAGGTAGGGAGCAGCTAGGAAGGTGCAGGGACAGGTATTGATAGCGTAGGAGCTTAGATCCAGGTGACAGGTTCCCTTTAAGCACACTTCCAGAAGACCTATACAATGAGCGCAGGCCCTGGGAGTAGGAAATTACTGACAAGGTCCAGGCAGATGCCGCAGAACCGCTGACAGAGTGAGTATGCCAGCTTGTGACATATTAAGAAAAAATTATTTTTTTGAGAAGTAGCACACTGGCTATTGAATGCTAATCGCAAAGTGTGAACAAAGCATAAGGCACAGTAAACAACTAAGAGTAGATGGAGAAAAAAATGGGAACTTAGCTGATGTGATGGCCATAGCATCTGAGCCCGATAACCAGCGTAAAGGTGTCTCATCCTACCGGGTACTAACCTACTGTCTCTGCGTGCGGTGTGAATTTGCGTGTATGGGTGTGTATGCCACTGAATGTAATTAAAAACCTTCTAGTAAGGGCATGTCTAGGACCAAAGTTACAATAAGATGTAGAGTTTCAACATGGCTATAGGGTGGGAGAGGGTGCACAGTCACAAAATATAACTATATTTACAATACATGATGACTGGCAATACCTCTGTGTTAGGTGCTAGCTGCAAAAATATATCAAGAAAAAAGAGAAAATTCTGCTGCAAACTGACACAATTTTTTTGGTTTTGAGAAATAGCATACTGGCTAATGAATGCTAATGGAAAAGTGTGAACAGGACATAAGGCACAGTAGAAAACTACTTAAGAGTAGATGGAGAAAAAATGAGAACTTAGCTGATGTGATGGCCATAGCATGTGAGCCCAGTAACCAGCGTCAAGGTGTCTCATCCTACAGGGTTCTAACATACTGCCTTTGCGTGCGGTGTGTATTTGTGTATATGGGTGTGATTCGACCAGAGCTGGGGTGCGTGGGGTACTCGGTCACCGGGGCTTCTGTGTGGGATGTCACGGGTGGTCGGTATCCCCGGTGCCGTGCCCTGGCGAACAATTGTACCAGGTGTTGTTGGTAAACGGTGGGGGTAAAAGGGGTTATTTACAGGGGGACGTGACGCCACCTGTAGGGTCTGGTAAGGTGGTACCAGCGCTGCCAGCCGGCCACTGAGGTGATGGAGGGGGCAGCAGTGTGTGGTACAGCTCCCCACAGGTGGAGCTTTACCTCAGGGCAGCTATGATGGTATATGAGACGGTGAGGGAGGGCAGTGATGGTAATGGTGGTACAGTTCTTACCCTTCTGCTGTTGATGTTGATGATGATGAGTCCTTTGAGCTGCGGCAGGAAGAATAACAGAAACCAATTCTTGTTTAACTTTGCTTTACTCGGTACCGGATGATGGTATAACAATACACGGTACAGTTTGGTTTAGAGGGTTGTCACCAACTCAGGATTTTCCTCTTAAGGAGTCTATAGATGTTCCTTCTTTGTCTTTCAGGGTTTCTATACTCTTTCTAGATCTTTCCTTCTTTCCCACCTTCGCAGAGCTCACCCGCCAGTCCTGCAGTCTGTTTCTAGTAGGCTTAACTCGACTTATACCGGTCCAAATGGGAACAGCAGGAACGCACAAGTTTCCCACCTGACACCGGGTTTTCAGTCTTTCCTCACTAGTGTGGAACCGTCTTTTGGGCATGAGGGGTGAGGTACTTTGTGGTGCTGTCAGCAACCCGGTCTGGTTGGGCCTGCAGCTCGTCGGCTTCGCAGTCAGGGCTGAACTCCTGGCTGCCTCGGTTGTCCGTGTCACCTGTGAACCCTCAACATGACCAGCTGGTTCCTACCACTCTTGGTCAGTTGCCATCTGTCCTGGGCCCCCACATATAGATGGGGTACCCTCCACTCAGCACAGGCAGCCAGGCGTGACCACACTGTCTGCCTTCCCCACGCCGTCTGAGGTAAAATCTTAACTGTCACTCTACTCTAACCTAAGCTCCGCCCACCACCTGTGGAACCTACCATAAAGTCAGTTTCCCCTACACTAAGTGGTGTGGTCCTAGGTGAGTGCTAAAAATAGACTCCATAAGCATTAAATCGTAACCTGGCAACTTACAAGTAAAAACACATTTTATATTCAAGTGTAATACCATTCTGTGGCGCATACCTGCAGGGGCGCCACACACCCCCTTGGTGAAACACACCCGTCCGCGGGTGTCAAACCAAACCTGGAATAAAATGCATTTTACATATAACATTGAACATTTAAAACATTTTTATTAACAGGTGAACCAGGTAACTTTCAAACATGAAATAAAATTTTACGTTCATTTGTATTCTTCCTTTACAGGAGGCTCAGTTCTTATAACGTTGCATTTAACTAATAAACTTTGACTATAGTCTAGTCCTTGTTGGTCCAACGGGGACCAGGTAACATGTCTCTGATTATTGAACAGAGTCTTAAAAATAAAAAATTTTCAAAAACCAAGGAAAAATAAGAAAACAGGTTACCAGTCCATACAGCGCTAGTCCATCCGCTGCAGGCTGTTTAGGGGATGTTGAAACAGGGATTTGCCACTACCAGTCCTGTGGCTATGGTCCATTTTAAAAATAAGAAAAAGGGAAAGTTCAAAAGTTCAACAGGTCAAGTCTCTTAGGAATTAAAAATCATAACTATATACAATCAAATAACAAATGTATTTCAACAATTAAACCAAACTTTACACTTTCAACAGTGCAATACCGGGTTAACTTTTATGATTTAACTTTACTAACCCGGATTGCAAACCAACCCCTGGGACCTGCGTGACGTTCGTAGGTGATCACATCACCACGATACAAGTCCCGTTCTGGATGGCCCTGGGGTAAGTGTTCCTCTACATTCCTCCGACCCACATGGACTTCTTGGTAAAGCCCCTCCTCCTTGGCAAAACCATACCCGGTATAAAGATTGAAGGTGGTAACTACCCCCCGTTTACGCTGATCTATAGGCAGTGGGGGTTGGTTACGGGCCATAACTCGAGCCTGACGGGTCTCAAATTCATTTGAATACCACACCTCGCGTCTCCGATGTCGTTCAGCCTCATCATCGGGTTCAGGTTCGGTAAACCAAGGACGGCCCACCGGTTGCCATGTTTGTTCGCTGCTCTCAGTACGCAACGCTGCTCTCCTCCCTTGACTCGTCGCTGTTTGTGCTGGTACCGCGACCCTCCATGACTCGCGGGGGTCCGGCCTCCTCATTGCCGCCGACAGCTCCTTCCTCCTCTCTGACACCGACCTGGTCACCGCTATACTCCTCCGGCTCTTCCGGTCTCGGCTCAGGCTCTTCGAAGAACTGAATGAGGTCTCTCACCTCAACGGCTCTCTCTTCTCCGGACTCCACAAAGGGCACACGAACCGGTTCCAAGATGTCCACCAGCAGTTCAGGGGTCACCAGGCGGTCGGTTTGGGTAGCCACCGACACCCGGAGTTCTCGCTCTCTTTGCGCTGCAGTTCGTTGTCTACGATTTAACTGGAGTACCATCTCTGCTCCCCAGCGCCGGACGGTCCACTCGGTCACTTCCCGGATTTGAGTTTGTAAGTCATCCAGGGCAGTCCTCCAAAAGGCACCGTCCTCACCGTCCATCTCTCGTAGCAACACACCCGGTTCTGCGCGGTCCATTAAGATGTCCTGTTCTATTTCCCTCACCAGTTGTTTGAAACTGGGGACAGCCATAACCTCACACCTGGTCTCGGGTAACTGGAACGGGTCTGGAGCTTCAACAGGTATCACGCTTCTGCTCCCGACCGCACCCTGTTTAGTTCTTATAGTCCATAACCGGTGTGGGCTGGCGCTCGACCCGCCCCCTTGGTTGATTGAGAGCAATGGGGGCGGGGAGACTTTTTGGCGCCTCTTGAATGGCCTATGTTTGTTGAGGGGCCGAGGCATGCCCCTAGGCCGGCACATTGTTGTTTTTGCACTTTAAGCCCGCCCACCACGAAGTTACTGTGGGCAAGTCCTTCGGGCTTTTCCGGAGCCCGCCACTGCCTTCGTCACTCCTCGGCAGAGCGGAGGGGGCGGGGCTTATCTTCCCGCTTTTTCTCTGCTGTGACGCAGTTTGAATTTCTGAGGCGATGTAATGGCGGCCACACAAACAGTCAATTAAATAAAGTCTTAAGGCGCACTTCACCTAGTAAATACCAGGCTGGTTTGGATCCTGTTCGTGACGCCAATTTGATTCGACCAGAGCTGGGGTGCGTGGGGTACTCGGTCACCGGGGCTTCTGTGTGGGATGTCACGGGTGGTCGGTATCCCCGGTGCCGTGCCCTGGCGAACAATTGTACCAGGTGTTGTTGGTAAACGGTGGGGGTAAAAGGGGTTATTTACAGGGGGACGTGACGCCACCTGTAGGGTCTGGTAAGGTGGTACCAGCGCTGCCAGCCGGCCACTGAGGTGATGGAGGGGGCAGCAGTGTGTGGTACAGCTCCCCACAGGTGGAGCTTTACCTCAGGGCAGCTATGATGGTATATGAGACGGTGAGGGAGGGCAGTGATGGTAATGGTGGTACAGTTCTTACCCTTCTGCTGTTGATGTTGATGATGATGAGTCCTTTGAGCTGCGGCAGGAAGAATAACAGAAACCAATTCTTGTTTAACTTTGCTTTACTCGGTACCGGATGATGGTATAACAATACACGGTACAGTTTGGTTTAGAGGGTTGTCACCAACTCAGGATTTTCCTCTTAAGGAGTCTATAGATGTTCCTTCTTTGTCTTTCAGGGTTTCTATACTCTTTCTAGATCTTTCCTTCTTTCCCACCTTCGCAGAGCTCACCCGCCAGTCCTGCAGTCTGTTTCTAGTAGGCTTAACTCGACTTATACCGGTCCAAATGGGAACAGCAGGAACGCACAAGTTTCCCACCTGACACCGGGTTTTCAGTCTTTCCTCACTAGTGTGGAACCGTCTTTTGGGCATGAGGGGTGAGGTACTTTGTGGTGCTGTCAGCAACCCGGTCTGGTTGGGCCTGCAGCTCGTCGGCTTCGCAGTCAGGGCTGAACTCCTGGCTGCCTCGGTTGTCCGTGTCACCTGTGAACCCTCAACATGACCAGCTGGTTCCTACCACTCTTGGTCAGTTGCCATCTGTCCTGGGCCCCACATATAGATGGGGTACCCTCCACTCAGCACAGGCAGCCAGGCGTGACCACACTGTCTGCCTTCCCCACGCCGTCTGAGGTAAAATCTTAACTGTCACTCTACTCTAACCTAAGCTCCGCCCACCACCTGTGGAACCTACCATAAAGTCAGTTTCCCCTACACTAAGTGGTGTGGTCCTAGGTGAGTGCTAAAAATAGACTCCATAAGCATTAAATCGTAACCTGGCAACTTACAAGTAAAAACACATTTTATATTCAAGTGTAATACCATTCTGTGGCGCATACCTGCAGGGGCGCCACAGGTGTGTATGCCACTAAATGCTAGCATCTAACACAGAGGTGTTGACAGTCATCATCTATTGTAAATATGGTTGTGACATATTGACTGCTCCATAGCCAATGTGACTTGCTCTGCTGCAGTTTTATCCAGAGTTTATTTCCTTTGGCTCAGTCACGGCTAATGTTGAAGCTGCAGTTGCTGAATGTGTGGTGTATGGCTTTGCAGGTGGAGATATAGGTTTAACAGATGACCATGCCCCTAGCCTTTAAATAGCATCCACTTCCTCCAGGTGACGCCGCTGATAGAGTTTCTTTGTCTTTGACAAAGTAAGCTGAAGATGTCTCTGCTCTGCTGAAGATTCCTTGTGCTTAACCTTTGGGAAGTTGCTGTTTACCATTGTCTGTGGTGGGAGGTAAGAGGGAGTAGCCAAGGGCTGATTGAGTTGAGGGAGAGGGTGGTGGCCCAGACCACCTCACCATTTGGGGTACCTCCGGGTACAGGGCTAGTCAGTAACCCCAAGTCCAGGGCCAGACTAGCTTCCCAGGTGCGCTTGCCCATTATACTATCCTGCTTCCTTTCCCTCATACACTACATAAATGATATTATCAGCAACTGCACCGCTTTGTGCTGAGTCATTACATCTCAGGCTGCCATAGCTGATGCCTGTGTACAATTGATGCAGACCATTTCTGAGGAGATTAAGCATCTGCATATGCAGCAGCTGCAGCAAGTTGTAGGGCATCTGGCCATGTCTTATGCCCAGGTTGTGCCAGAATCCAAGATATCTCTACCTAATAGGTTTTCAGGAGGGAGAGATACATTTTTTGTGTTCCAGAAAGCTTGTAAATTGTATTTCAGGCTTTGCCCTTGTTCATCTGGGAGTGAGATGCAGTGAGTGGGAATTATAACCTCCCTTCTTAAGGGGGATCCCCAGACCAGGGCCTTCTCCCTCCCGATCGATTCACGAGCTCTGCGGTCAGTGAATGAGTTTTTCATGGCACTGTCTCAGGATTACAGCAAACCTGACAGAGTGTCACTGGCTGAGTCAACCCTCTGCAAACTCAAGCAAGGGACGCATCCTGTTGAGAAGTATTGCTCAGAGTTTCACAGATGGGCTACTGACACCCAGTGGAATGAACCTGCCCTCAGGAGTCAGTTCTGCCTAGGTCTGTCAGCTAGACTCCAGGACACTCTAGTTCAGCATGTTCTCCTGAGTCATTAGAGGATGCAATGGATCTTGCCATCAGGGTTGACAGATGTCTCAAGGGAGAGACCAAGACCTAATTTATCGCCTTTAGCCATTACATTTGAGGAGGTACCATGTGTTGGGTTTGGTGAACCTAGGCAGTTGGGGGAATTAACCGTTCGTGTTAAACCTTCTGCAGATCATCAGCCAGGTGGAGTATGCTTCTATTGTGGACAAACAGATCATTCTATTAAGGTCTGTCCACTCTGCTCCAAAACTGTCACGCAGTCTCAGGCGCCGTGCACCTTGGGTCGTTTGGAAGGAGACGACCAGAGGGTTTATATTTCCTTCCTTACAAGGTCTCCATTTACACCGTCTGCCAAGGGAGTGTGGATGGTAAAACCGAGACTGTGCCAGTGTTGGTTGATAACGAAGTCTCATTGATTCTTGCCTTGCCCAGACTCATGGCATCGTCTGTAACGCATTAGCGAGACACCATCCCATCTCTGCCATTGACTCAGTTCCCCTCAGCCTGAAGGTAATTTCCCAAGTTGTGCATAATGTGAACTTGAGCATAAGAACTCATCACCAAGAGTTCCTATCTTGTCACATCTTGGAGATTTTCCCCCACCCATTGACTTGAGCCTTCCTTCGCTGGAAAAACATAACCCGGAGATTGAGTGGCAGGCCAGAGAGGTAATTAGCTGGGGCAATTCCAGTGCAGTTAATTGCTGGGGTACTTTTGTCTCTGCCGCGCTGGTAATACCTACTCCAGCTAAAGGGGTTGAGAGTATGCCAGGGGGTGGGGGTGGAGTTTTGACAATGCTTCGGACTAAATATGGTATTAGCCATCGTTCCAGGAAAAGGACCAAGGGGAGGATGGTCGTTGCTAATGTGACCCCCAAGGGAAGGAGTCCTGGGGTCCTGAGAGATGCCTCTGTTGCTTGCCTTCCTAAGAGTGTATCCTCTGACTGTGGCCGAATGTGTTGAAATAAACGTTCAGGTTCAGACATGAGAGTGATTGATTTCATGATTTATTATCTAAGAACGTCAGGTTGAGATCTGCTGCTGGGGCTCCTGGTTCTGGAGTTATTGGTCCGTTTAAGATATCAGCCATTTTCAATCCTATGCTAGATCAACTCAAACTACTGTGCTTAATATCCAGAACACCTTTCATATTTCCACTCACAGGAGATGTGGACCCCTTTCTGAGGTGCCTGGTTTAGGGTTCGGTGGTACCTCGTAAAAGGAGAGGTACTTTCATGTCCATATATACAAACGTTTTCACTGCTATTCACAGGCTGTCAATAGCAGTTACATAGGGTGATGAGCAGCAGAGGCTGTCAAGCAGTGGAGGGCATGGTGTGGCCCACAGCGCACTGTTTTGAGCCCTTTAGTTGCCTCGGTTTGTGGGCCAGACTGGATATGATCCACATGCCGCACTTTGCACAGCCCTACTATAGGTTGTGTATTATGGTATTTGAAGGACTATTGGTTGTGGATTATATTATATAGAGAACTGGGTGCTGCATTATAATATATGGAAAGTAATGTGGGGCTAATTATACTATTTGGAAGGCTGTTAGTGCCAATATAATATTTTAAGACCTATGAGATAACCATTATAATATTTGGAGGACTATGAAGGAACCTTAATACATTATGGATAGTAATTTGAGAGCCATTATAATGTATGCAAGCAATTATACAGTGTGAAGGTTTGTGTCAGATCCATCATACTACTTAGGGACTATTGTACTGTTTAGAGGACTATTTGGGGCCTTTTTAAAGCGTGAAGAGGTGTGGAGGTCATTATACTATATGTAAACCCATTATACTGCATTGGGGGGGTGGCACCCCAGGGGTTAATGTGCCACAGTAACATCACAAGGGTTAACTCCCCACACAACACTGGACACTGCACTAGCACCTCTAGGCCAGAAGGGGGAGCTCAAGCAGCTCATTGATATATTCTGGTCTGAGGAGGAAGTAGTTAGTTGATAGTTGACAGTTGACAGTTCAGTTTACTGCAGGGAGCACTAGGAGGAGGACCTGTAAATGGGAGCAGTGCTGAGCTCCTGACAGGGACCACTGACTACTTTCAGGCCTGAAGCCAGGGTGTGAGGAGAGGAGTACAAGAAACAGAGGAACATATCTGGGAGACTGAGTTACCTCATAACTCGCCCCAGAGGAGCGCAGAGACTGGATACTGGATCCGAATCTGTGACTGAAATACGCAGCACAGAAAACACCGGGATAGTGGAGGTTGTGGATCTACACTGTACCTCAGCAAAGCAACACGGCGGGGTCAGAAACACACGGAAAGACTCAAGTTGCCTAGCAGAGGGGGTACCTGTGAGGAGAGACAAGGCCAGCAGCTCAGCTAAAGCAGCAGCAGGGCCACACACAAGATGCAGGAGTAGGAAGCTGAGGACCCGGACAGGGTGGGAGCAACCCAGCACCGGTACAGACTCCGTGGACAGTACTCTACTGAATACCATCACCAGTAAAGCCTTGGAAAACTTCAAAAAAGTGAGTGTGTGTGATCCTTTTGCTCAAACCCCGTGTGCCCTCACAAACTACCATCATCTCTACTACTACCCCTATCCTGCAACATCCATAGCACCATCTATAGACTATTACTACCACTGTCCCAGGGAACCTAGCTCTACCTGCAGAGAGCCATTACATCCTCAGCTGCCCAACATCATCCCCGGAGGTTCTGCAGCAGCGGAATCACAACCCACGGGTGGCGTCACGACAAACTCCCCTGTAAATATCCCCCATTACTTGTGGAACCTGGGACACTGTCTGGACCAAGACCGCCGTGATATCCTCAGCAGTACCCCAGTCCGGTACCGAGTACCCGTCCCAGTGGGCTCCACAGGGGCTTTGTGGGGGTCACAACTGGGGATCATACTGTATTGGGGCTAACCATTCATTTCTGGTTTAGTTGAGGGGGTTTACAGTAGCGTCATCATACTGTGGAAGTGGAGGGTACTGTGGAGGAATTCACTGTCAGGGATCAACCAGCGTTTGTGCGGCACTTTTGTTGGCATCATACTTTATGGGTGCAATGAAAGCAGAATCTAGGGGCTTCAATAGGAGGAAAATTACTTTGTAAGAACTGTAAAGTTGTGAGATATTATGTACCTACAGTATATGACCTGTTCGAATATAAATGTTTAGTTTTTGAGGGGCAGGGGGATGGCAAATAGAACGTCTGCTATTGGTTTCCACAATTTCTAGGTATGCCTCTAACTATATGGAATAAAAAGGGAAATGGAGCGCACATAGAGTAATTTCCTTTTGTACAAATAACCTCAGTGCCCCCCTTTAGTGGAAGGACTCACCTGATTTGGTTGTGCAAGTCACAACCAACTAACTCCGCTCTCTCTTATGGTCGCAGCAGGTGCCCAGCAAGAGTAAGGATCCAAAAGGTTAACAGAAAGTGCTGAGTTTCATAGATCCACCGTGCTGACCTCCAGTGAAGACAAACAGAGTGATATATAAAACTCTGTTTAATGGGTAATTTGCCTACCGGTTTCGTGATTTCAGTTATCACTTCATCAGGGAAACTGATGCCCTGATGAAGTGATAACTGAAATCACGAAACCGGTAGGCAAATTACCCATTAAACAGAGTTTTATACATCACTCTGTTTGTCTTCACTGGAGGTCAGCGCGGTGGATCTATGAAACCCAGCACTTTCTGTTAACCCTTTGGATTCTAACTATATGGAGGATACTGTGGTACTGTGTAGGAATTCACTATGGGAGTAATAAGCTGTGTTTTATGGGAACTTTTGCTGGCATCATATACCCATAAAGTATCTTAATGTATGGTAACACTGAGGTACTTCAATAGGGGGGGTACATTGCAAGGGTTACAAAGTTGTAGAATATACTGCTCTGTGTCCTTGTCAAACAGATTTTTGGGGGCTCAGAGGTGGCAATTAAGGCTTCTGCTATGAGGCCCCATGATTTCTAAATTCACTCCTGTTTGTGGGCATTGTAATTGAAAATTCCAGCAGGGCAACACAAACAGAAAGGTTAGAGATTAAAAAAAGACCATTTTTACCTTACAAAAAATTCATGAACCATTTTGAGAAAACCTGGCTCAAAAAAATGTTAACGAATATCACAAAACCAAAATAGAAAAGTGATTTAAAAATAGAAAACAGAAAATGATGACATGGTCTTCTTCTTTAGCTTCAATAAAGCTTGCAGGAAAATGTCACTAGCAATAATGACTTAACATGTGCAATGAACAGTGACAAGTGACATACCATGGACGTTTCCGAGGACAGCGTTAGCGCAGGTATGACTTGGATGAATGCTGCTTCTTGTGTCTGCAGAGGATTACACTAACCATAGTCATATATCAGCTAGCTCTTGAAAGATGCTTCCTCTGTTCTTGAGAAAGTGTTTTCTTGACATAGTGCTGACAACCGACTTTCAAGAAGCGTTTGTTTATTTCTTCACCCACATGATAAATATTCAAGCTAAACTTTGAGTGTTGACAACCTTGGCGCACACCGGGTGATGGGGACCTTTAAGGAACCTGTTAAAACAGTCTAATGCATTTGTAAAATTCTTTGATGAAGAAAACAGCACTCAAATGTTGCGGTCCATTTGATGCCATGTACAATGCAAAATAATATTGTGGTACCATGTTAGCCAGAAAAATCGATGTAAATACTTATGTTCCCAAAAAAATGAGAACAGTATTCAAGGAAGTGATACCTTTATTGGCTAACCAGAGAAGTGATATTTCCAAGCTTCCAGAGCTCAAAAGACTCCTTCATCGGGTAATAATACAAGTGTAATATTGCCTGATGAAGAAGCCGTTGGGCTCTGAAAGGTTGCAAATATTATTTCTCTGGTTAGCCAATAAAGGTATCACTGCTCTCATTTTTTTTGGTAACATAAGTATTTACATCTGTCCATTTTATAAAACCTTTACAGAGGATAGAGTTAATCAAATTACAAGGGAATGCTACATGATTATAATATCAGGGTGTATACTTTTGACCAAACTTTTGATCAACTTAAAGGGAAGCAGTGACCTAATGCCAATTGGAGACAATTCCACTTCTTATATAGGAAATTCTGTGTGATCTTATTGAAACAGCCATGTTTTTAACCTGAGGACAGCATAAAAAATTGCATAAAAATGGTATTTAAAATTTTTACGACCAACTTAGATAAGGACCATAGGGCGTCTAATGCGTCTTGAGGAAATATACTTTTACTACCAACTGTCCGTTACAATTCACTCAATGGATATAGTTATAGCAGGGTCAACACAATACTATAAAGTTTTGTGACATGACTTAAATACAGTAGTGCTGGATACATTTGTTTTAAAGTTGAAATAGTAAAAATCCTTAAGGAACAATATAGAAACATATTTAGGGAATTCAATTTGCAGCAAAGTTATTCTCTGCAAAATCAATCTTAGGCTGGCTTCACATTTGCGTATGGAGCGCTGCGTACCAAACGCAGCCAAACGCTTGCGCACATGAATTCCTATGTTTAACATAGGAACGCATGTGCCTGCGTATGGCTGCGTTTGGCAGCATTTGCGTTCGGATGCGCATAATGTATGCGCCCTCCGACCGCGCTGCAAACGCAGATTGCAGCATTTTTTTGTGCGTTCGCGGCGCTTGCTCTATCCGCAAGCGCCTGCAAGCGCATAAAAAATGCATTGATCTCAATGGATCCACAGTGTCCTCTGCATGACACTGCAGGAGAACGCTGCGGATCTCATTGAGATCTCTCCCGGTGGCCGCCGGTGATGTCACAGGAGATCACCGACAGCCACTGGGAGATCAGCTCAGCCTCTGATGTTCTCCTCCTCCCCGCCGCCGGTAATCTGCTAGCGATGTAGGCGGGGAGAAACAGCTGATTTGACAGCTGTTTGATTCTCCCGCGCCGACACCAACAGGAGATGTCGGCGCGGGAGAATCAAACAGCTGTCAAATCAGCTGTTTCTCCCCGCCGACACGTCCCGGAGCTTACCGGCGGCGGGGAGGAGGAGATCTCCGGCGCTGATCTCCGCCCCCGGACACCGCTGATTGGCTGCCGGGCTGCACAGTGATGTGTCCGCAGGCGGACATTATCTGCTGCGGACACATCAAAATGTCCCTGCTTTTGACTGCGTTTGTGTCTGCATGCCATCAGCATGCAGACACAAACGCAAATGTGAAGCCAGCCTTACTTACAGGTGCATCTTAATGAATTACAAGATCATCAAAAAGTAATTTTTTTTCAGTAGTTCAATACAAAAACTGAAACACATATATCATATAGAATTATTACAAACAGAGTGATCTATTTCAAGTGTTTATTTCTGTTAATGTTGATAGTTATGGCTTACAGCCAATGAAGATCCAAAGGTCTCAGAATATTAAAGTAGGGAGGATCAAGGGTCTGAGAAATAAAATATTATCTGTATAGGTATCAGAGGCTTCAACTTGTGTGGTTGTGAGGGTCACAACCACTATAAAAGCATATCACGGCTGTGTGTTGGAGGCCAGAATGTCCAATACATGTTCTCAAGTTCTAACTTTTGGCTGATGGGAGGTTAATCCGATATATAGCATATGACATGCACAAGTCACATAATATATGACCTGTGACATGTTGTGTGTGATTCGTTATCGAATATCAAACTGCCTCATTCCATCCGATGATGTAAACTTAATAGCCCGTCTAATATTGCAACACGCCACACAATTGCCACCAGGATAGTACCCATAAATCGGTGGACCTTTGCAGAATGTTTTATTTTTAGCCGGAATAGGTCGCATCCAAGCTATGCCCATATTGACGTAGCTAGCTGACACTGTCCTATAAATGTCAAATACTGTATTGCAATATTTTTCCATAACTTCTGAGATAAGCAGAAATCTTGGTATATAAAATAAGAATTCTGCCATAAACACCTTAGTGAATCGGCCCACATATCCCTTTATTTAACTTTCTGTGTCATCCTTTCACAGGTCTTACCAATTCTAAAACAAAGTAAAATCCCAGCTTACACATCTATTATTGCTTTTTTCCTCTGCGTTTCTTAGCAGAGAGACCTTCTGTTCTGCAGGCTACAATGTGTACAGAATTCTAATTTACTTTGTAGCATCAGCAGAGAGGTCTGAGTTACCAATTATTATAGCTAAAAAGATAAAATATATTAATTTAAGCTTGCAAATATAAAGTTCAATTAAATACATTTTCTACTTTACAAAAGGCTAAGACCAAAGGTGGATGAAATCAGCATGCATAACTCCATAACTCCATAGATATACATCTGTAAAATGTTAGGTGATAGAAAACCAGAATCAGGCTATAGTAAAACCCCCTATACACGCTAGACTAACGTCGTCCAGCCCGCCAATATCAAAGAATTCACCCAACAGTCAGAAAGGTGTAGGTCATTGCCAGGGTCCGGTAGCGGCATGTTATACTGCAGACTGTCAATCCTTTTGTTCTCCCTTAGTCAAAATGCTGACAGAGATGTCTATTAGAGAACACGGAAGCATTTTGATGGGTGAGCGCTCCTGAGTATGGTTGCAATGGCCTAGCTGGCCAAATGATCCAAAGAACAATCGAACCATCGAATTTGAATGGGAAACTTTAGGCTCAAAAACATTAACGCTTACGTGATCTCTCCCTAAATTAAGCCAAGACTATTTTTTGTGCTGACT
Organism: Allobates femoralis; assembly: GCA_033576535.1. Classification (NCBI taxonomy): domain Eukaryota; kingdom Metazoa; phylum Chordata; class Amphibia; order Anura; family Aromobatidae; genus Allobates; species Allobates femoralis. The sequence continues at coordinate 743,897,371 of JARQOC010000003.1, read as the reverse complement.
AATCTGGCAATGTAACACTAAAATGGATGAGGACAAACATTGAATAATCAATTTCTTCCTACTGCCTTACCAAGAATCTTGAACCTAAACAGGGTTTTATAGCAGCTTGAATATGTAGAATGTAGTTTGTACAGATTGTCAATGGAACTGTGACTGCAGCATATATCATATAGTAAAAGTGTAGAGCAATGGTGAAGAATTTGAAATTCTAAGATCTTTTTATTGGAGAGCACAACCATATCTAGAAAGAGAAATTGTTAGTTGGCACACTCTCTATGTCAGAGGTCTCCAACCCTTCTGACCTTGAGAGACACATCCAGCTCTGAGAGAGGGTCACAATACATATACAGCTCTGAAAGAGGGTCGCGAGCCACATTCAGGTCTGAAAGAGGGTCACAAGACATATCAGCTCTGAAAAGAGGGTCGCGAGCACATTCAGCTCTGAAAGAGGGTCGCAAGACATTTCAGCTCTGAGAGAGGGTCACAATACATATTCAGCTCTGAAGAGGGTCGAGGTCACATTCAGCTCTGAAAGAGGGACCAGACCACATTCAGCTCTGAGAGAGGGCTCACCTAAAAAGGACCATATTCAGCTCTGAGAGAGGGTCCAAGACATATTCAGCTCTGAGAGAGGGTCGAGAGTTACATTAAGCTCTGAGAGAGGGTCGTGAGCATATTCAGCTCTGAAAGATAGTTGCGAGCCACATACAGCTTTGAAAGTGGATCATGAGCCACATTCAGCTCTGAGAGAGGGTTGCAATGCACATACAGCTCCTGCCCCTTCACAGTAGTGGCACCCACAGGCCCCATTACTGGAATTATGACAACCAAAGCTTTCCCCTACTCTACTCTTATTCTCATCTGTGTGGGGCTAGTCATAAAAATCCCTTATGGAGACCTTTTCTTCATAGCTGTTTGCTAGCCCTGGTGTTTATTCACAAAGCTGGAAGACAGTTGCGAGCCACACATCACAGGCCTGCGAGCCACTGGTTGGGGATCCCATTTCCAGGTATTGGGATTATTTCTTGAGTGTTACCTACCAGTCCATTTCCATACATAAAGAGAATATTTGTGCATTTTTGACATACAAAGAAATTGAAATGACTCAAAAGTCTAAATGAGATAACTTGTTGCTGTACATGTGCCAAAGGAGACATTGGGCTATGTTTTTGTAATGATTAATATGTTTTAAGATTTACATTAGAAAGCCTATAGATTCTAATGAAACGCAGATATTCATTCGACGCAGAAGTCAATGGTATTTCTCTACAACTGATAAACATGTCTAGGGTTTGTACTTCAACAGTTCACTAAACCTTGCATTCAGTCAATGTTGTTTTAGAACTTTGTTCTGCTTCTTCTTCCATACAGAAGACTTTATTTCTTTGTTTGACTTTTGCACACCTGTTCTTGTAACTTTTCTGAAGAAGTCAGGAATTTAGACAACATCTTGTGATCTCCTTCCGCTTCATTACACATTTGAGGGCTTCCTGTCTTACCCAATACATGACTTGTTTCTACAGGATATTAATGTCCAGGTTTAAAGTTTCTGTCTAGAAGCCTCCTAGCCCAAACAAAGATGCATTTGTTAAAAAGTGTCATAGGGCAACATGTATCAGATGAAATACTGAATGTTTCTTAAGAAAAGAAATGCAGAAAGCAAAGGCTACATCCCTGGTACAGTACTTCTTTTGCCTTTGCATATATTCATGGGCTGATTAAAAGGTTCTTTGAGTCTGTCCTCTCTTCATCCTTCACCTTTATAAGTAACACACGATATGATGTTTCATTGTCTCATGTTTATATCCATCTAATTAATGTGCGCCGCAAAGAAGAGAGACAACCTTGTTTTCACTGAAATGTGATTTCACAAAAAGGAGATAATGAAGCTTCTTTGTCATTGTGTCCATGAAAGACTTGTGTGTAATTTGTCCCATGCTACACCAGTCAAAGATAACCTGTGCACAATTGATTACAGGTTTTTGTGTCCATCTAATTACATGTTTTTACACACTGATCCGGTTACAAGCTGGAAATGTATAACACCGGGCCATCTCCGAGCTTTGTTACTTTCCTCGCTCACGCAGATAAAGTATGGAGCTATTACTACCCTGCCATCACTTCACAACAATCATATCAGTTAAAAGCAGATATTCCATCTCATTCACTTTTACCGAGCGGGCAAATAGATAGGATTGCGGCACTGTAGCCAACGAAAGAGAAATACCATCTTGTGTAATGTAATTCACCTTCACTGCAAAAATAAAAAAGAAACGAAAAAAAGGAAGGCTCAGCGAAATGTTGTTTTTTTTGCTCTACATGTAATATAATTGTATTGAAAAATTGTTGATAAATTGACAACAGTTCATATCAGTCTTTCAATCAGTCAACCGTAGGGTCAGACCACATTTTATATGTGGATGTATTTTTACTTTATTTTTTTTCTATTTTATTTTTTTAAATAAATAACGATAGAACAAGAAAACAAATCTAAAATTCTACATTTGAAGCTGAAGTGTTAACTGCTAAATTTGGTCGAAAAAGACTCTAATCGGATTAATCTGTAAAACAACAAAGATGAAGTTAAAAACATTCGCCAAAGGAAACCCTACTGAAATCAACATTGATATTACAACAACCTGGAAAAAAGGATTGAAAAACATTTGAAATTCTCATTACAGAATTTAATTTCCATCAAGGCATTCTTAAATGAGTTATCTTTTGCAAGATGATAAAATATTAAGGAAACTTCCCTGAAAAGCCTCTGTTTATCTTTAAGAAATTAAGCTATGTTGGCAAATATTATTATTTATACAGCATCATTAATTCCATGGTGCTGTATATGAGAAGGGGTTACATACAAAATTATAGCTATCGTTTACAGTAAACAAATTAACAATGACAGATTGGTACACAGGGGAGAGGACTCTGCCCTTGCGGAGTTAAATTCAACAGGACAAAGTGGAGAAGAGAGTAGCTTGAGGGTTAAGCAGATCTGTTGGTGATGATGCAGCAGCTCTGGTGGTGGTGAGGCGGCAGCTCCGGTGATTGTGAGGCGGGCAGCGTGGTCAATGCGGGCTGTAAGCTGTCCTGAAGACATGGGTTTTCAGGTTCCGTCTGAAGGATCCAAGCATGGTAGATAATCGGACGTGTTGGGGCGCAGAATTCTTGAGGATGGGGGATACTTGGAAGAAATCTTGGAGGCAATTGGATGAGGAACGAATAAGTGTGGAAGAGAGTAGAAGGTCTTGGGTGGATCAAAGATTAAGTGAGGGAAGATATTGGGGAATTAGTTTGGAGATATAGGGAGGGGACAGCTTTGTAGGTCAGTGTCAGGAGTTTCAACTGGATTTGATGTGGAATTGGGAGTCAGTGGAGGGATTTGCAGATGGGAGAAGCAGGGGAGTAGCAAGGAGAGAGGTGGATTGGTCGGGCAGTAGAGTTGAGGACAGACTGGAGAGGAGCAAGAGTGTTAGCAGGGAAGTCAAGGTACCGTCACACGCCACAATCTCGGCTGGCGATATGTGGCAATCTACGTTTTTAGTGGTTGCCTCAGATCGCTGATGGCAGCATCACACACCACAATTTCGCCCTGAAGCTAAGGCGATGTGTCGCTCCGGAAATCGCCTCACCTACAGCGGAACCAATCTTGCCTCATTCCATCGCCGCTTCACATGCCGCAATCTCAAAGGCAATGTGGGCGTACATGTTCAGCGCGGCGAGGAGATAGGCGCGCCACAGTGGTTTACACCACGCCCCATACACGCTCTTTGGACAATGCATCAGCGTTACCATTGTTCAGCCTGCTCTGGAAGGCTGGCTAATACATGACGCCATTGTCCATCGTAGTTTCCACTGAGTTTGCGGACGCTTGTGTAGCTGAAGATGTGTGTGGTGCTGAATGGACAGCTCTTCAAATATGGCGCTGTGTCAACTGACAGCCAATGGGAACACAGTAGCCCACACCAATCAGCTCAGATGGCGCGTGGACTACAGCACGCTGAGGCACACCTACGGGAAATCATAGACAATGCTCTTTCCATCACTATCGCCCTGTCACACACCACAACATGGAAATATCACCTTAACGATTGCGCCTGATTACTGAGCACTGTTCAGGAATCAGGCGATGGCCGGCGGGTGATTTATAGCTGCGAAATCACCCAATCACACGCCGCAACCGTGGGCAATTTCACAGCGATTGCACCGGGGCGACATATCGACTTTCAGATTTCCAGGGAGATTGCGGCGTGTGACGGTACCTTCACAGAGGAGTATGTTGCAGTAATCAAGGGGGAGATGATGAAGGCATGTAGAAGCATTTTAAGAGATTGAGGGCTGAGCTAATTAGTTGCATCACTATGCAGGATTTAACAGGATTAAAAAAGAGGTGTATTGACTAAATCAGTAATGTTTTTTTCCTGTTGTTGTGCTGTGAGTGTGCAATGTGTCGAAAATTCAAGTCCCATTATGTAAGTAGGGAATTTAGCAATAATGATAATAGTCAAATATATCTAATAAATGAACATGTATCATGTCTATTCAAGGGAATTATTTATGGGATAAAATATCCTATCACTGGAGCAAAATATATGTGGGATGCATGAAACAACCATGGTATAAGCATACAAGGGAACATATCTATAATATTCCAAAAAATCTGACACCTCACCTCAAAACATTATGTCAATAAACATGTGGGGGAGGCACTTCATCAGATCCTTAGAATGGACAAAACAAAATGTCAAAATACATTGGTGAGAAAGTGGTTACATTAAGTGCATGTAACATGTGGAGAGCAAATGGATTTTTGAATTTGAATCCTTAAAAAGGGATTTTCCTCAAACAAATTTAATTTTAAAGCTCATAGTAATCATTAGTTCTTGGCTTAATAATAATTTCCACAATTGCATTTGTTTAAGAGAAAATTTGCCTGTGCTTAGATAATCTTATAAATGTGCCTATTATGCTTGATTGGACGGAGATGGGCAGGAGTGGACCCACAGCAGCACAGGGGAAACTGTAGCAGGTGACCCAGGGCAGGGGACATAGGAACAGACAAAGTACAGTCTCTTGTACTGGCATGTAATAAAAAGACAGACTCAGGTACAGTCTTTGGTGACAACAGGTGATGCAGGAAGAACACAGGTATCATCTCTAGGGATGGCAGGTGACGCAGGGATGACCACAGGTAGTGATGGGCAAACCCGCTGATTTTGTTCAACAAACTCGTCCAAACTTTTTTAAAGGTTTGGTTTTAAAAGTGGCTCAAACTTGAGTCTGAAGCCCGAACTCGGAATGTAAAGTTATGGGAAGTGGACTAGGAGTCTGTAAAAGAAAGAAGATAGTTATTAAACAGCATTATACTTATCGGCGTCCACCCACTTGTACTTTCGGGGCTGCTCATTAACTTCCTGGATATTCACTGAGAGGACCCAACAGCCAATCACAGATGCTGTCACAGAGAATTGATGCACCAAAACACGATGCGGTTTTTGCTGCGGATTTCATGCTCATTTGGTTCAATTTTGGCATAAAACTGCATGCATTGTGTTCAATGTGTTCATGTACATCTCCTGACCCAAAAAAGCACCTAAACCACAATGCGTTTTTGCTGTAGATTTCATGTTTTTTTGGTGTTTTGTGTTCAATTTGTTCATCTGCATCTCCAGGCCCAAAAAAGCACCAAAATCACATTATATTGAGCCACTTTTTATAAAATTATTCCGTGAAATAATTTAGAAAAAAATACGTGTAGCTTCACTGTATTTTTGCATGCCAGCCAGGTACAGCAGGCAGGTACAGGCAGCTCCCTACCCCCAGCTGCCTATTTTTACCTGGCTGGAAACCAAAAATATAGGGAAGCCCTTTGTTTAATTATTTGATGAATTTCATGAAATAGTTTTAAAAAAATACCATGGGGCTTTGCTGTATTTTTGGTTTCAAGACAGGTACAACTAGGCAGCAGGGGGCTGGAATCCTCAGCACATGGTGGCCCATGCTTTTTTGGGTCCCCACACTGTGAATTGCAGCCTGCAGCTGCCTGAGAAAATGGTACATTCATAGAAGTGCCATTTTCTGGCACTGTACCCTGACTTTTCCAGTGGCCCTGGAGGCTTTGACATGCTGCGTAATAAAGGGGTTAATGTCAGCTTTGTATTGGCTGCTGACACTAAGCCAGTAAGAAAACACAACATCAAAAAAAATTTAGAAATAAAATACAAGACAGCCCTCTCCTTTGATTTTTACTATTTAGCCTGCTTGTTTACACTGCCCTTTAATATTTGTGAGACGGCATTTTAATTATATGTGTGTTTTATTTTACCCTAGTCACAGCACCCTGGTCTCGATGATCTATGGATCCCTTGGAAGCAAACTTCAATCGCATATTTGTGGCAGCATAAAAATGAAGATTAATGACCTATGTGATATTGTGCACTGTGACCATATCTGTACTTGTCATGCTATTTATGTGAATGCTGTTTATTGTTGCATCTGTTTCCCTTGCTAGTGGCCAAAACCTGGGAATTAGCGAGTGGGCTATATTATAGGAGATGGCTGAGTGGCGAGGGTTAATTACCCTCACCGCTCTGACAGCGAAGATAGATATGACCGCCCATCCCCTTCCCTATTACTGTACAGGCCAGTGCGCATGCGCCAAAGCCGCGGTCATGTGATCATGACGCGGCCGTGTGTAGACGGTACCCGGAAGAAGTGACGTCAATGGAGGTTTTCCTCCCTCCGGGCTGCCGACGCATGGCTGCGTGGTGACATATCGCTGTCCGGTGGATGGAGGCGGACATGCGCCATGATTGGCCTTAGCAATAGGGGGTAAGTCCATAAATACCCGAGACTAGCTCACAAATTCACCACGGCCCCCTGAGGAACACAGGGAAACACGTGTCGGGGCTTCCCTGACACACAGGCAGCCTCCTTGCACATGGGTATGAGGTCTTTCTATTTGTGCACATGCTAGATCAGCTTTAATATTGCAGGTTAACCAGGTTCCAGCAATCTATCATTGAGCTATTGTCTGAATAGACCACCGATTTTTAGGTTTAACATGGGAATTATTTCAAGACAGTTGTTCAGATTGTGCATCTCAATGGCACCTGTATCTGCTCTTTTATTGTGCTGTAACTGCATAGCTATGTATTTTTATACCCCATGTTAAAGTATTTTACTTAAACTAGAGGCACTGTGTGTCACTAATCTCTCTCTTTGCCTGACCATCCTTGTAATACCTTGTCTGGAACTACACCAATGTTTGTTGCATTTTATCCTTTGCATTAAACACTATATATTAACTGCATACAAATTTGTGGAGTGGTTCCCAGTCTGAGATGCAAATATACATACGTAAGTTGGTTCGTCGTTGAAAATAAATGCATGTTGAATGTTGCTATGAAAGTTTCCTCTCCTAAATTCAAGCTCCGGTTTATTGGTCCTTACAGGATTTCTGAGATTAGTAATCCTGTGTCTTTTCGATTGGCGCTTCCGGCCTCTTTTGCGATCCATAATGTCTTCCATAGATCTTTATTGCGGAAGTATGTTGAGCCTGTTGTTCCCACTGTTGCTCCTCCAGACCCTGTGTTGGTCGATGGGGAGTTGGAGTATGTGATTGAGAAGATTTTGCATTCTCGTTTTTCGCGGCGGAGACTTCAGTACCTTGTCAAATGGAAGGGTTATGGTCAGGAGGATAATTCAAGGGTTTTTGTCTCTGATGTCCATGCCCCTGACTTGGTTCGTGCTTTTCATCTGGCTCATCCTGATAGGCCTGGGGGTTCTAGTGAGGGTTCTGTGTCCCCTCCTCAAGGGGGGTTACTGTTGTAAATTCTGCTTGTGGGCTCCCTCCCGTGGTTGTGGCTGGTAATGCAGTTGATCCAGTTTTGCAGTCTTGGTCAGGTGAATTGAATAATTGGAATTCAGACTGGGGTATTTAGGTTTGCAGGATTTTCTCAGTCCTTGACAGTTGTCAATTGTTCCTGGAGGTGTTTCACCTCTGCCTGGTCTCTTCCTGCCCTGCTGCAAAACTTCCAAGCTAAGTGAATGGTTTTGTTTTCTTGTGGCACACATGCTGTGTGCTTGTTTTGGAATTGTCTATTTCTGCTCAGAGTTGCAGGCTGATATTTAGTCTGCATGTCTGTCTTTACTTGCTCTGTTAGGAAGTTTTCTTCCTAGGATTTATGTGCTATTCATTTGTTGTTTGCTTGTACAGGTTTTGATTGTGTCAGCATAGATTGTTTTACAGGAGGTCTGCAGATTTAGAGGGCACCGAGTCTGGAGTAGACTCAGGGGTATTTTTGTATTATCTGCTGTGGATATTTTTGAAAGGATATTTATGCTGACTGCAATAGTATTCTGTCTTGTCTTTACGTATCTAGCTAGATTGGCCTCATTTGCTAACTTCTGTTTTCTGCCTGAGTGTGTCTTTTCCTCTCTTACTCACAGTCAATATTTGTGGGGAGCTTTCTATCCTTTGGAGGTTGGGCTCTGAGGCAAGATAGAATTCCTTTTCCATCGTTAAGGGTAGCTTGTTCTCCGGCCGTATTGAGTTGTCTAGGGTATGGTTAGTCACATCACACGGCTACTTCTAGTAGCCGTGTTAGGTCAGGAACTGCGGTCAGTATAGGTACCACTTACTCCTGCGAAAGAGATTCATGCGGCTCCAAGGTCACCGGATCATAACAGGGGAGGCCATCCCGGGTGAATGATCCGAGACTTATGTGAGTAACTCGCATGTCACAGTGTGTTTCCAGCATTAAAGTTACATCCAATCTTGGCTTATTAAACTTTTAGTAAGACATTTTATGGGTTATCCAATGGCATGGACTAACAGACTGACTGTCAGTGTAAAAGTAAAGGTGTATTCATATCTCCCAATTTGCAGCTTTTAATGACTGGCAGTTTAAATATAAAGACTGTGCGTAATGATGCACAATGAGTGATCTGAAATAGATGCAGATAGCTAGCGGTTTTCTCTCAAATTCCAAAACCGCAGTCTAAAATACCACTTGCATGCCATCATTCCTGTCATTGTCTGTAGGAATCCAGGAAACACTGTAGTATAATACAGTGCTCACATGTCTCCAGCAGTCCCATAGGCAATGAATAATCATAATAATTATTCACTTATATAATGCTATTAACTTCACAGCACGTTACATCAATCAGCAATACTGTTCCCTTTGGGGCTCACAATCTAAACATCCTATCAGTATGTCATTGGAGTTTGGGAGGAAAGCAGAGAGAATCCACACAAAGCACAGTACAACCTACTTGCAGATGTTGTCCATGGTAGGATTCAAACCCAGGACTCCAGTGCTGCAAGACTTCAGTGCTGACCACTGAGCCACCATACCACCTGGTTTAATGGTCGGCATGGACAGTCAAAGCTCCATTCTATTAAGGCACTTCAGCGCCCTATTCTTCTCATTACTGGTGGGATTCACAGCGACCAACTAATTATTACCTATCCACAGGGTAACGTGCTTAATAGTAAACGATCCGTTAAGGGGGTATATATTGTGATCTGCTAGATGTTTGTATTTGCTAGAAGTACGTAAAAGCATTATATTCTACTAATATGATTAAAGAGAAAAAACTGATTTCAATGCATTTTTACCTGCACACTTTTACTAGAAAAATAAGGTTATATAATTATATTGATCAATTATGAATAAAGTTCTTGAATGCTAGGGATCTTCATTCCCAGTTACAAACCAGCTTCACAATAGGCAGTATAGTTTAGATGATAATAGAGGTGAGATTCTAAAAGTGCATTGAAAAACATTTGGATTTATTATCTCATGAGGACTGAAATAAAAGGAGGATAAAAGTTTATTACTTTTGTATGAAATTGGATTTTCCTTCCTTTATTTACATGTATTATGCTAAGACCGAGATAATCAACGCCATTGATGAAATGGAAAAAAGGGGAATTTTGCATACTTTCATAAATTAATTCTGCAGAGAAAATAGAAGCGAATCACTATAAATAAAAGATATTTGACATGGGACTTGAGCCAATTTCTTTCATATCAGTTACAAAAACTGCTGCCTGGTGGTTTGTCACAAGGAGAAATGTATCTTTGAAACACAGCCAAGACCCCCGGGCTATTTCATCTATATTATCAGCCACTGTCTCTATGAGACCATTGGGAGCAGGTGTGAAGTTACTCAATATTATTGAGTTAAGTGTTTCATAGCTTTGAAGCGTAGGTACACTGCTGTAATAAAAGTATCAGTCTGCGAAACAACACAGACAAATGCACCTGTTTTTGTTTTTTAGCTAAAGATAGTTTTGCTTTAGGACATATAAAATCGACTTTATCCAGACTTTATTGGTATGAGCTCCGCTGAAGAATAAAACTATATTTTGGAATATATTTAAAATATAGTTCGACAATTTTATTTTCCATTGCATTGCTTGTATAGTGCCTACAATTCTATCGATGGTTAAACCTTTTGGAATTTAAAGAAAAAATGTGATTTTCATTGAATACATTTGCAAAGAACTGGTACTCCAATTGCCTTAAGTATATGTCGGGCCCACTTGGACGGGGGTACTCGGTTCCGGACCGGTCTGCTACTGGGGAAGTCACGGGTGGTCCTGGTCCGGACCGTGTCCCGGGCTCGGCAATAAAAGGGGATATTTACAGGGGATTGTCAGTCGTGACGCCACCCACTATATGCGGCCAGAGATGGGGTCGCCACTGCTGCAGAACCTCCGGGGATGATGGAATAGCAGCTTGGACGGGATAGTTGCAGTGGGTAAAACTGTATTCCCCGGGGCAGTAAGGGTTAAGTCTATTGTGGAATGTTCAGTACACTTACTGTGCAGACGCTGCGGGAATCTCTCCTCAATGCTGGTGCTGACAGGCTGTGCTGTGGCTCTGCAGGTGGGGATTCGTTGTAATCCTGTTTTAAAGGAATGACGTGCAAGCAGAGACACAAGGGAGGCAAATTCAGGGTTTTCCGTGTTTACTCTCACAGTTCTTCAAGACAGTTCACAAGTCAGTTACAGTTCTTACAAGTCTCAGTACAAGTACACGGGCACACTCTCCCTCTCCGGGTTCCCTTTACTCTGCAGCCAGGCCTCTCTCTCTGTGACCCCTCACACAGTCTCTGTGTCCTTTCCGGGTTGTTAACGTTAATAGGTTGCTTCATTGTGTGTGACACCGGACAGTATGGCGGTGACTCGGGCCCCTTTGGGTCCTCCTGTTTGTCACTGAGCTGCCTGTCCTTTGGGTTAGGGACCCTAACGTGTAGCTGTGGTCCCACGTCGTGTTGTTTAGGGTTCCGGGTAATACTACGGTCCCCTCTAGAGCCAACACTCTACTCAGCCCAACCTCCAGCAGTCCTCAAGATGTGAGGCTCTACCAGGCTCCTTCCCTCTGCGTCTTTCAGTATTGTAGGAGGGCTACTCCGCCTGCAGTCGGTAGCTTCAGCTGTAAATCTAGAGCCCAGCTCTCACCGTCCTTCTTCTCCTCACACTCATGGGGATCTGGCCTCGGACGTGCTTTCTCTCTCCTCCGGCTCACACTGGCTCGGTACAGATTCTGCACTCCTATCCTTCACTCTTCCAAGATGTGTGAGCCTGTCTTCCTGCTCAGCTTTACTCAACCTCCTGCTGTCTTTCAGCCTGTTCTTGGTCTTTGCTGTTCAGCTCACTATGGCCTACTGAACTCCTTCCTCCTCCCCCTCACTATTTCTACTGTCAAGTCACCTGACTACATGTGTGCCCAACCCACTCCTCTAAATCCACCACCCCTCAATTGCCTAGAGTCACCAATCTCAGGGCTGGATGCTGCCATCTACTGTACGTGGGTTATGTGGGCTGTGCGGGTGTTGTTGTGCAACAATTGTCCTACCTGCCTGGCTGCAGTTCCCTTTGTGGCCTCCTGGATGCAGGGGTGCCACACTCTCTCGGAGTTAACTAGTGCGTCCCCGCGCTGCCCGTCATGGATCCCCCTGAAAACATTTTATTTTTCAAACAACATTAAACATTAAGTATTCTTGGTTTCTTCCCATCCGGAAGGTTCGAGTCTTCTTAAACGTTACTTTAACTATAAACAAGTGCATGGGTATATCTATGTCATTACCCTCCTGGACCTCTACGTGGTCTAATGCTACAACACATTTACTTTCTTTTCTATAAAACACATTATCAACACTACTCTATATCAAAAGTATAAAAACATTCTTCGTTTCTTCTTTGTTCAAAAAGTGCAAAAATTTTCAAAAACAGTTCAAAGTGCAAAGTTCACGATTCAAAGTCTCATGCACTACGTCTCATGTGCATAACTGGTCTTAAAACCAAAGGGGAGCACACTAAGGTGCTCAACTATTTACAGTTCAAAGTTCGTACCAGCTCATTGTTCGTGGTAGCCAATGTCAATAAAATATATAAGACAAAAAAGGGGATGCTAGCATTCATTCAGGTATGGGATGGGGTCAATAAGGAAAACACCTCATTCACACTTACGGTTTCCTCTTCTTGTCTTCTTTCAGGACTCAGAACCCGGGTCTCACTCCTCCTTTCCTTCTGGCTTGACCTTCCACGGGAGTGTCTGTGGTTCTCTTCTCCTTGGGAACAATTCAAGGTCTTGCAGCGCTTGAATCAGCAAATAACTCTCCGGAGTCTGTGTAGCTGCATCTGCTGTGATCTTTACTGGAACACAGTCTCAATAGTATCTGTGGGACCCGTATCAACTATTGGGTCCGTTTGCTCGGTATCGTCTGGATACTCCATGTCTGAGGACACATCCTCCTCTAATGACTCTAGGGACAGCCTCCACTCTTTCATGCCATACGTGCCTCGCTCACCTTGCACAAACACATCAATCAGGGTCGCGGTACGGCATTCCATCTCGCCCTCAGCACGGTCACGTGCAGTTCCAACCCAGCCGGGTTGTATGGATAGAGTCTGATAAGTTTGCTGGTGATCCACACTGATCTGGATCCGGGTACACTGTTCATGGATCTGGGTCATCTGCTGGGGCAACAGTCGCAATATACCCCTCCGGGTATCTGGGACGAATGGATGCTCTCGGCCGCCTTCCGCTATCTCTCTCTGGTCACACAAGGTCTCTCCCTGGCCGGGTTCCTCCACCGGGTCACTCCGTGGGCCCTCCGGGATCACTTGTGGCCTTCCGGGTGCAGCACTCTCCTGGGCATCCTCCGCTTCCGTCCTCGTGTACGGCAATGGCGACTGCTTCTCTTCCGGTTGCTCGTTCCGCCCCCTCCTGATGACGATTTCCTGCTTGGTTCCCGCCAGCTTCTCGATGGTAGGAGGGTCTAGGGGCGGAGGCTCTTCTTTCAGAGTGACAGCTGGCTCTCCTGGAGTTAAGGGGAGTCAGGGCGGGTCCTTCTCTTCGCGCCTTGGACCGGGCCGGCCCACGATGGGAGTTTTGGTTACGCCTCCTCTGCACATGGCATTAGCCTCCCCCGCCGCCATTAAGGTCAGATTTTGGCGGGAATGTCCAGAACACGTTGTTTTAGGGGCATGGGGTCCAATTCTTTTGGACCAGGTAGATCCTGTTCGTGATGCCAGGTTGTCGGGCCCACTGGTACGGGGGTACTCGGTACCGGACCGGTCTGCTACTGGGGAAGTCACGGGTGGTCCTGGTCCGGACCGCGTCCCGGGCTCGGCAATAAAAGGGGATATTTACAGGGGATTGTCAGTCGTGAAGCCACCCACTATATGCGGCCAGTGATGGGGTCGCTTCTGCTGCAGAACCTCCGGGGATGATGGAATAGCAGCTTGGATGGGATAGTTCCAGTGGGTAGAATGGTATTCCCCGGGGCAGTAAGGGTTAAGTCTATTGTGGAATGTTCAGTACACTTACTGTGCAGACGCTACGGGAATCTCTCCTCAATGCTGGTGCTGACAGGCTGTGCTGTGGCTCTGCAGGTGGGAATTCGTTGTAATCCTGTATCAAAGGAATGGCGTGCAAGCAGAGACACAAGGGAGGCAAATTCAGGGTATTCCGTGTTTACTCTCACAGTTCTTCAAGACAGTTCACAAGTCAGTTACAGTTCTTACAAGTCTCAGTACAAGTACACGGGCACGCTCTCCCTCTCCAGGTTCCCTTTACTCTGCAGCCAGGCCTCTCTCTCTGTGACCCCTCACACAGTCTCTGCGTCCTTTCGGGGCTGTTAACGTTCCTAGGTTGCTTCGTTGTGTGTGACACCGGACAGTATGGCGGTGACTCGGGCCCCTGTGGATCCTCATGTTTGTCACTGAGCTGCCTGTCCTTTGGGGTAGGGACCCTAACGTGTAGCTGTGGTCCCATGTTGTGTTGTTTGGGGTTCCGGGTAAAACTACGGTCCCCTCTAGAGCCGACACTCTACTCAGCCCAGCCTCCAGCAATACTCAAGATGTCAGGCTCTACCAGGCTCCTTCCCTCTGCGTCTTTCAGTATTGCAGGAGGGCTACTCCGCCTGCAGTCGGTAGCTTCAGCTGTAAATCTAGAGCCCGGCTCTCACCGTCCCTCTCCTTCTCCTCACACTGCTGGGGATCTGGCCTCGGACGTGCTTTCTCTCTCCTCCGGCTCACACTGGCTCGGTACAGATTCTGCGCTACTATCCTTCACTCTTCCAGGATGTTTGAGCCTGTCTTCCTGCTCAGCTTTACTCAAACTCCTGCTGTCTTTCAGCCTGTTCTTGGTCTTTGCTGTTCAGCTCACTATGGCCTACTGAACTCCTTCCTCCTCCCCCTCACTATTTCTACTGTCAAGTCACCTGACTACATGTGTGCCCAACCCACTCCTCTAAATCCACCATCCCTCAATTGCCTAGAGTCACCAATCTCAGGGCTGGATGCTGCCATCTACTGTACGTGGGTTATGTGGGCTGTGAGGGTGTTGTTGTGCAACAATTGTCCTACCTGCCTGGCTGCAGTTCCCCTTGTGGCCTCCTGGACGCAGGGGCGCCACATATAAAAAATATAACAATTTGAGGTCTCCTAGGACTGTAACTGATCCTTTCCAGGCTCTTTAACGTAAACTTAACCTTATGCTGCGCTCACACGCTGCACAATTGCTGCGTTATTGATCCGCTTTGTACAGATTCGCTATTGCAGTGGAATGCAGTGAAATATGTCCCAGCCAAGTCAATGAATTTCACTATTTTACATTCAGACACTGCACTTTTTATGGACCCGCTTTTGGGCTCAAATCAGTCTGTCAAAAGAAGTCATATGTCAATTATTTAGGCATTTTTTTCACTGCACTTTCACTCACCTCGCCGCACTTCCACACTGATCCTTCCTCATCCCGATGCTATAGGACCTGTGAAAGACCTTTAACAGCACCTTGTGATTGAGCGACATCACCTGGTCACATGGCAGGCTGCAGGGTCCTAGAGGCAGCACTCGCTGCGGCGTCCAGGATCAGGCAAAATCACCGGCGGTCACCGGGGGAGCGCGACGAGGTGAGTAAGCGCAGACGAATAGCACAGTGCCGTTCACACACAGAATGCTGAGCTTTCTGAGGTGCAGTTTTTGCGCCAAAAATGGATGCTCACAAAACAAAGCAATACGCTGTGTGTGAACACAAGCTTAGACCTAATGCAGACGTCCATGTTGTATGTACAAGTTGTATCCATTTTTTTCAGATTGTAATCTATGGGACTATTTATGTCCTTATTTGTTCACAATCTGTGTACCTATACAAGGCACTTGGAGACATGCCTGTTTTTTTCCCAGTATACTTAATAAATGTGTAACTTTTAGGAGTTTTTGTTCTTATTCTGTGATTTTTGAGTAATAACATTTGCATGAATGAATAGTTCCCGACTTAAATATCCCTTTCTCAAATAGTGATCTTGTTAAAATCAAGACTATTTTGTCTAGGGTCCACATTTATTTTTATTTGTCCTTGTGGACAGATGGACGATCCAGGCTGTACAAAATGCATACAGACGTGAGGGTTATTTGTGATTTAGTTTGTTTGCTCTGTAAGGCCGGAGTCACACTGGCATATGACTCGCATGAGTCCAGTGAGAAAAAAATCTTGCATTGACGTAATGTTAATCAATTAGGCAGCTCAGATATGCGACTGTATGCTGCGAGTATATGCTGATATGCTGCGATTGCCAAAGAGGCTTGGATCACTTGCATCCATACAAGTCTATGGGTGCGAAGGAAATATTGCACTGCATTGGGTGTCATTGAATGTCTCCATCTTCTTCATTGCAAGCCTATATCTATCTATATATCTGCAGTATATATAGAGGCTTGCAATGAAGGAGAAGGAGAGCTGAATCTCTCTCTTTTCTGCCCCTGTGCTCAGATCACAGTTGTATGACTCTCGGTTTACACTCACTGTAGAGCCTAGGCCAAGTGACATTAGCACATTGCATCAGATGCCATACACCAGTGTGAATGTAGCCTAATGGTTAACATTCTTGTATTTCTAGTCATCCACAGCAATTGACAGCACGAAAAAAACTCTTTTTCATTATCATTATTAGGGGAATTAGGCTTAATACCTATTACTTTTACTATAGTATGAGTAATTTGATCTAAATATAACATATTGTCTTCAAGAGCAATGAGAAAATTATATTTCTCGAAAATAAACATTCTTGAGTAAGTAAAATCTTTCCAGGCTACTGAGCCATTAACACTTACAATTATACAAATCAATCAAAACTATTGCAGCATTTGTCTGCACTCCAGGGCATAAGGACGCAGAAAAATCTAATTCTCCAGCAATGTATTTCATCAAGTCTTATTAAATTGATTTCAAATTGAAGGAGATCTGAAGTAAGCACACATCAAATGCAATATGTGCAATGATTGAAATGTCCAATAAGGTATAGATGGTTAATTGATTTTAATGCTCAAGGTGCTTTTCATGCATATATTTCTATGTGATGAATGTAATATTTGGCTTCAAAGTGACTGCTGCACTGACATGTGTGCATAAATATGCAAATGTAGACTTCATGAAGAAGGTTTATCAATAAAGTTATAGGGGGATTTTTACTTTTCTTAGGCTTCCTTGACACATGGGCCACGATTCTTCAAGACAAGCAATTTTGTTGCTGGTCTTAATGAGAAGGTGTGTTGGAGTAAGGCCGGCTTCACAACACGTTTTTTGTGATCCGGGCCGATTCAATGAGAACTGGATGGGCCCGGATCACATTTCAGCCCAATAGTTTGCCTATGGGGCCGGATGAAGCCGAATGGCAGCTATCTGCCATCCGGTTTCCATGTGTCCAGGTGAATCCGGGAGGACTAGGATTTTTCACCCGGACACAAAAACTGCATGCAGGATTTTTGTGTCCGGGGAGAAAAATCTCCCCAAACCGGATCCTTCTGGATTCTCCCAGATCCTCCCGGATCCGGGGCTGTTATTTCAGGACCCCGGCTAGCTCCCCGCGAGCCGCGGTCCTGAATCATCAGCAGCTTCAGCTGCGTGCAGCTGCACACCAGCCCGGAGGGCATATTAGCCCTCCGGTTCTGTGTGCTGATCCATTCGGGGCTGTCTGGTCCATAGCAGACAGCCCCGGATCGGATCACAACGTGGTGTGAAGCCAACCTTAGATTCTTCTGATTCATGTCCGCTATACTAAGCCCCTTCCAGGTACATATATTCTCCATTCTGGTATATATGGCCCCGTCCTTGTATATATTTTCTTCATTCTGGGCCCCTTCCAGGCTTATTTACCCCCAATCCGGGCCTCATATTGGTATACAGTATATGTACTCCATTATGGCATATACTGTATGTCCCATATATGAGTGGTAATGCTAAGTATATATGGATACTTAATAAAAAAAACATGATGCCCAATAAATGACACATTATATAATCTAAGTATTAATTAGATATGATCCCAAGGCTAGACCCTAGGTGTGCCAGTATGGACACAAAACAATATACAGTAGGTAAGCCCCTATGCTACTATATAATCATATAGTCTACTACAGAGTCTGGTCAGTTAATGTGTCTTTACGAACACCCCAGAGTAAGGGACCCAAATATATGGTCAAAGTATAGCCTTAAAGATGTATTAATAGTAATAATCCATCATGTAGATGGATTCAGGGCAGCTCTTAATATTAATCCTGTATGAATAAACGGCAGTGCTGAAGTGTATAATAGGGATGAGGGAGCATGCTCGGCGCTACTCGTTACTTGCACGAGTGTCCCGATACTCGGGATGATCGGCGAGCACCAAGTACCGCCGGGATGCTCGGACTCTTCACTAATAATTATCGATCTGACACAAATACACAGCTCCCTTCAGTGCACACAGTGAGCTGGCACCTCACAGAGACTAGATTGTTAGGGTCCCTCTGGGGGGCACAGCAAGGTGTTGTATGCTGCGACAATTTGAAAAAGCCCCCCCTCCCGCCCTTTCCCAGAAACACTCATTTTATAGCCGGAAGTCTGTGGACGGAGCCTGTCACTAATTGACTTACATTGGGCTCGGTGCTCGGACGAGCACCCGAGCATCTCGAGATGCTCGACCCGAGCATCGAGCACCCAAGCATCACTAGTGTATAACTATATCAGATGTGAAGACACATGCTGACAGAGTTGTCTATGGAGTGGTCGCAATTAGGGTCAAAGCCTCTTCATGTAGAGGTCAATAAGAATAAGTCAGACTATGGTAAAGATTAACTGAATTGACGGAAACATATAGGATAATAAGAGGCAAGTATATTTCCATATGACCTCTGGCAATACCAAAACACATAATCACATATCATCCAGCGCAATACAGAATTAGATGGATAAACAAATACAGTGCAAGGATGGCATCAGTGTGATATTGATGTGTTGTATGCTTTTAACATTGAAAAGTATAGGAGAAGCTTTGTAATTTATGTATTTCTTTATCCATCTGTAAAAAATACTGATGATTCTGATGGTAAAAACGGCCACATGAATGACAGACTGCTGACACACTGCTGACACAGTCATCTAAAACAATGATAACATCGGTATCATTTTTCAGGTATATGTTTAAAAACAGAAGTGTGAATGAGACCTTAGGTTAAAAAAAAACTGCACCAAGACAAATGTATGAGCCAGGGAAAGCTCCCTGAGGAAACTTTAATATTTTAATATTCCCTCAGGCCCCTATTCACCAGGCAGAGGTATAAAAAGTCCTCTATCTTCTAGCTATGTGTCTGAATATTATTTATTCAATTGACTAAGGCTGGCTTCAGACTGCGTTTTAGATCCGATTCGTAGCTGTCCGCTTGAAGCAGACAGCCGCGGACCGGATCAGCACACAGGAACGGGGGGCTATTATGCCCTCCGATCCTGTGTGCAGCCGCACGCAGCTGAACCAGCTGACAGGTCAGGACCGCGGCGCCCGCGGTCCTCACCTATCAGCAGCAGGAACTGCGTGCGGCTGCACACAGGATCGGAGGGCATAATAGCCCCCCGTTCCTGTGTGCTGATCCGGTCCGCGGCTGTCTGCTTCAAGCGGATAGCTACGGATCGGATCTAAAACACAGTCTGAAGCCAACCTAAGAAAATGAAGCAGCACTTTCTTATCTAATGAGTCACTTCCAAAACATGTCAGACTTATACATTTTATGAATAAGTTCTGATCCAATTGGACAAATAATAAAGCTATTTATGTAGTCTCTGACAACATCAGTACCCTACTGTTGTTTTATTGTCTACAGTTTCCAGCGCTTATCAGTACAATGGAAGTGTGTCCCTACCCTTAGGGTCCCTTTACAACATACAACATTGCATGCAATTTCACTTGCAACTTACTGGTTGCAGTGAAATGATGGACATATTGTTCCATTTTGTGGCTGTGTACAAATGTAACAATGTGTCCATGATTTCACTGCAACCAGTACCGTATATACTCGTGTATAAGCCGAGTTTTTCAGCCCAAAATTTGGGCTGAAAAGTCCACCCTCGGCTTATACACGGGTCTATACGGTAGACCCGTGTGGTGGGGGCTGTGTGGTGGGGGCTGTGGAGGCTGGAGGAGGCGGGGGGGGCTGCTGTATGAGCGGCCCCGTCACGTGGGGCCGCTCATTAAATATGCACTGCATCCCCCTGTCAATCAGCGCAGGGGGAAGCAGTGCATATGGCCCCCCCAAAAGCTGGCACTGTCCCCCCTTGTAAGGGCCCCCCCCGGTGCTTATACTTTACCATCCCGGTGTTCTGATCGGCGCCGCTCCTCGGTGCTGCGTCGCCGTCTTCATCCTCCCGTCTCGCTGCATCCATCCGGGTTCTCCGGCGGTCGCAGCGATATGACGTCATCGCGCGACCGCTGGAGAACCCGGATGCAGCCAGCGCGGGAGGATGAAGACGGCGACGCAGCACCGAGGAGCGGCGCCGATCAGAACACCGGGATGGTAATGTATAAGTAGCGGGAGGGGGAGGCCTTACAAGGGGGGACAGTGCCAGCTTTTGGGGGCTGTTGGTACCCCCAGGGGGCTGCTGGGTACCCCCTGGGGGCTGTTGGTACCCCCAGGGGGCTGTTGGTACCCCCTGGGGGCTGTTGGTACCCCCAGGGGGCTGCTGGGTACCCCCTGGGGGCTGTTGGTCCCCCCTGGGGGCCGTTGGTACCCCCAGGGGGCTGTTGGTACCCCCAGGGGGCTGCTGGGTACCCCCTGGGGGCTGTTGGGTACCCCCTGGGGGCTGTTGGTACCCCCAGGGGGCTGCTGGTACCCCCAGGGGGCTGTTGGTACCCCCTGGGGGCTGTTGGTCCCCCCTGGGGGCTGTTGGTCCCCCCTGGGGGCTGTTGGTACCCCCTGGGGGCTGTTGGTACCCCCAGGGGCTGCTGGGTACCCCCTGGGGGATGTTGGTACCCCCTGGGGGCTGTTGGTACCCCCAGGGGGCTGTTGGTACCCCCAGGGGGCTGTTGGTACCCCCAGGGGGCTGTTGGTACCCCCAGGGGGCTGTTGGTACCCCCAGGGGGCTGTTGGTACCCCCAGGGGGCTGCTGGGTACCCCCTGGGGGCTGCTATATGTACCCCTGGGGGCCTGCTGTATACCACTGGGGCTGCTGTATACTACCACTGGGGCTGCTGGGGCTCCTGTATACTACCACTGGGGCTGCTGGGGCTCCTGTATACTACCACTGGGGCTGCTGTATACTACCACTGGGGCTGCTGGGGCTCCTGTATACTACCACTGGGGCTGCTGGGGCTCCTGTATACTACCACTGGGGCTGCTGGGGCTCCTGTATACTACCACTGGGGCTGCTGGGGCTCCTGTATACTACCACTGGGGCTGCTGGGGCTCCTGTATACTACCACTGGGGCTGCTGTATACTACCACTGGGGCTGCTGGGGCTCCTGTATACTACCACTGGGGCTGCTGGGGAATCTGTATACTACCACTGGGGCTGCTGGGGCTCCTGTATACTACCACTGGGGCTGCTGGGGAATCTGTATACTACCACTGGGGCTGCTGGGGAATCTGTATACTACCACTGGGGCTGCTGGGGAATCTGTATACTACCACTGGGGCTGCTGTATACTACCACTGGGGGGCCTGTATACCACACTGCTGGGGGCTGTATAACTGTGCTGGGGTCCACCATCGGCTTATACACGAGTCAATAGGTTTTTCCAGATTTTTGGGGCAAAAGTAGGGGGGTCGGCTTATACACGGGTCGGCTTATACACGAGTATATACGGTAAGTTGCAAGTGAAATTGCATGCAATGTTGTGACATGTAACGGTACCCTTAATCCTCAGCACCATATTAATTAGTGAGTTGCTTGCCTCTGATGGGTGAAAATGACATGGGTATATATGATAACTAAAGTTAAGACAAACTTGAACTCTAGAACGGTCACATTATTTATTCAGTAGAATGAACATAGCAAATAAAAATCTGAAAATGTTGCTTTTTCATCATGCTGACACACAAAAATAGAATAAGGTAATGTTCACACAGAACTATTGTGCTCCATTATTAATTGATCCATTTTAGGTGCAGTTTCTGCACCGAAAACGGATGCTCTTTTTCTGAAAAAGCATCACAAACGCATAATTCATTTATTCTACTTTTTTGCTCCATTTTCTGAGGACACAAAGAGACAGACACACAGACAGAGACACATACACTTTCTTACCCTCCCCGCGATCCCACAGTGATCCCCAGTGACGTCTTCATCCCGGGACGCTGCAGAACCTGTGAGTTGTGAGCTGTTCAGTGTTTCTAGGACCTACCAATGTGACTCATCATGTGACTTGGTCCCATGGGTAGGTCATCAAGCACTGTACAGAACTCACCGGTCCTGCAGACTCCAGGATGAAGACATCACCTGGGATCGCCATGGGATCAAAGTACTTATATGTTAGTTATGCAGAACGCACATCAGAAAAATGTCACACTAATTGACATGCTCATTTTCTGGATCCACTTTCTGTATCACCAACGGAGCAGACAAAAAATGCAACATCTGCACAGCAAAATTAAAATCTCATTGACTTTGCCGGCTGATGATTTAATTGATCCAATTTTGGTGCAGTTTTCCCAAGAAAAACAGTTCAAAAACAGGCAGTGTGAACTAAAAAGCAATAAAAAAGTCATATGTTCAAAAAGTTATTAATGAAAATGATCACTTGAAGAAACAATAAAGTTCCAGC
This sequence comes from Allobates femoralis, assembly GCA_033576535.1. Taxonomy (NCBI): domain Eukaryota; kingdom Metazoa; phylum Chordata; class Amphibia; order Anura; family Aromobatidae; genus Allobates; species Allobates femoralis. The sequence continues at coordinate 743,874,778 of JARQOC010000003.1, read as the reverse complement.
GGCACACGTCCAGAGAAAAAACATTCTTCTTTATTAAGTCTAAAGCATAAAGTTAGCCGTACATGCCATAGAAGTTACTGGGGGGGAGAAGGAGCGACTGGGGGCATACATGGTGACGGCCCCTTTGCATATATATACAACTTGTCTTGCCAAAAATCAGACCTCATCTGGTTCTGTCTGTGCAAAATGTAAAAGGTTGCAGCTCTCTGAACTTGCTGATGCAAAAACAAATACATTTTTGCTAAATATGGTTTTTAGAATGCAAAAGTTGCAGTGCATAAAAAGACAATATATACAGTGGGTGAAATAAGTATTGAACACACCCCCAATTTTCTCATTTGCATTTTAGAATGCAGTGTATCATCCGCATGCAGAAACGCACACAGAATTCTATGTGAATTCATAATTCAGAGAGAGATACTTTGCACTGTCCTGGGAGGAGCAGGATTTTCGACACAACATAAAAAAAAAAAAAAAAAAGCACAAACACTGCGTTTGCTGCATTTTTCTGCAGATGGCAGTGCGTCTCCATTCCCTACCATGAATTGTTTGTGAGCTTCAGGATGCTTGCGTACAAAGCAACCTTCCTGAGACGCAGGAAGAATGCAACATATTGTGTTCAGAGGGCGCCGAGAATGTGCGCATCCGAACGCAACGCATGCGAATGCAGTCAAGCGCAGATACCATGCGTCCCCATGTTAAACATAGAGACGGGGTACAGATGTGTTTGGTTGCGTTCGCATATGCTGCTTACCGAACGCAAGTGTGAAACCGGCCTAAATAAATGCATTTCTAAAGATGCTATTGACATGAATTTCTCACCAGATGTCAGTAACAATCCATCCAATCCACACAGGCAAAGCAATCAAACTACTGTTGATGTGTTCAATGCTCATTTCAAACACTGTAAATCCTAGTATTGCTGTAATGGTACTAATCCATAAAATAAAGTTGTCTTATTACTAAACCCAGTTAACAGCACTTTTTTTAAAGACAATAACTGAATTGCTAGTTTTATTCTTCTTTTAAGTAAAAAAAAATCTGAATAAAAAGCTATAAAAAAATGTTATGCACCTCATAAAGCTTTTGTTGGCCAAAGAATAAAAATAAATATAGCTTTAAAAACATGGTGGTGAAGAATCTATTTTTTCTTTTTGCTTTGTTGGGTTTTTTTTACATAAAAAAGCATATTGTGTGAGTAAAAGTAGCAAACAAAAACTGTATAAAATTGGTATCACTGTAATTGCACTGACCCAAAGAAAAAAATCTGTCTGATCACTTGAACTACATGATATAAAAAATGGAAACTGCTTGGTTAACATTTATCCTGTGCACTGAGCTTTTTCCTTAGGGTTTCATTGTAAATCCCCCCAAAAATATGATGCGAATGAAAACCCCCAATGGCACTATTCACTTAAAGGGCAATGGGATCACTTTGGACTTCTTTTGGTCTCTGTTCAGGCAGTGTCTTGTCTTTTTAGGCATCTTTTTAACAAACAGAAGTATAGTCAACCACAGTGGTGTGCATGCCTAGAATGATGGGAGACCACTAAAATAAGTAACTTCATTTCCCTTATAGTGAATGGATTTCTCTGGCTTTCTTTCTATATAGCATTTTAGGTGGATTTATATGGAAAATCTAACATAGGTGCTCAGTATATAGTTCAGGATAGGAGTGATAGTAGCCTTATACTGTTAACTATCAAAAGATGTAATGTACAGTTCCCCAAAATGTTATCAAATAAAAACTTCAGCTTGTCTTGACAAAAAAAGCCCCCTGTCATGCTTAGGAGGCCAGGGCAGCAAGGAGCTGGATGTAGGGGGTCAGGGAAGCCCTGATACTGGGGTCCCTGGCTTGCCCTGATCTCAGAGGTACCACTAAAGGTGGAGAGGTCCGAGCCACCAGCCTAAGTCCCTAAAGCTCCTGAGAAGCCGTAGGCATAAACCCCTACCTCCACTCATGGACCACGGAACTGAGCAACTTCCAATGGAGAGAAAACCAGCAGCGTCGTATCAGCATCTGCACTTCACAGGTCACAGAGCAGAAGTGAACTGAACAAGCGACACCAGGTGGCTGTGAGCTGACCCATTTATGGCCGAGGGGTGGGGAGCAACCAGCCCACACACGCCCATCAGCTCACCTGAGCATGAGTCATATCCACACACAAACATGAGGCAACCTCGCCTGCAGAGCCGCACACTCAATAGGGAAAGAAGGCTCAGTTCACCTGCAGAGCCACACACTGAATAGGGAAAAAGGCTCAAGTTAACCACAACAACAGCAGCACCCATGAGCATAAGGCAGCCCATACATGACACCCCCACTCAGGTTTTATTATTTGTCAATTAAATTATAGGGGGTTACAATGTTCCAGATACAATTTCCTTTGATAATTCAACTATAACTCTCAAGCAATACGCTTGCTGTCTTAGGGTCATATTTAACACAGAATTTATTTTTAGTCCCTATGTCAAATAACTTACTTGCTCATGTCCCCTGCACCTTAAAAATATCTTCAGAAGCTGACCTTTTCTCAACTTTGAAACTGGAAAATCTCTTACTCTTGCTCTTATTACTTCTTGTCTGTCTACTGCAACTCTTTACTTATCGGTCTCCATCTTACTAAACTTTCTCCTCTCATATCCATCCTGAATGTCGCAGCAAGGATTGCATTTCTGTCCAGCCACTTCATAGATGCCATCACCTTCTGCCATTCATTGTACTGGTTACCTATGTGCTACAGAGTACAGTGTGAACTTATCTCTCTCACCACAAAGCCCTCCACAGTTATGCACCACCAAACATCTCCCTCCTTATCTCTGTCTATCACCCTACTCAAACTTTCCATTGTGCGTCTGATCTTAGACCAAAGTGCTCCATAATCCAAATATGCTACTTACATCTCCAAGCCTTCTCTCACCCTGTCTGGAATGCACCACTAAAGACAATCTGGTTAATACATAACCCCAACATTATTAAGCATGCTCTTAAAACCCATCTCTTTAGAACAGGTTCATCATCTCACTTTACCAATGTAAGGCTAAAGTTACATTACCGTTTGTGCCACGCTTGGGGGAAGTAGCATTTAAAACTTAGACTTTGGCAGCATAAACGCGGTGCTACCATCATGGTAGCGCCTCGTTAATGCTGCCAATGTTACCCTATGGAGCCGTGGCCCGTAGCGCAGCTTCAATGTGGCTGTCTGGTTGAAATCTTGCGTTATTTCCTAATGTGAGAAAAGACATTGTTGAAAGCATCTTTTCTCGAGTTAGGAAATAACGCAAGATTTCAAACAGATGGACGCATTGGAGCCGTGCAACGGGCCATGGCTCCATAGGGTAACATTGGCAGCGTTAATGCAGCGCTACCATGGCGGCAGCACCGCATAAATGCTGCCGAAAACTAAGTTTTAAACGCTACCCCCCTGAGCGCGGCACAAACGGTAATGTGACCCTAGCCTAAGGCTCACGATTGGGAATTGCAGCATTTTGGATGCAACCAACTGTGTGGTACAGTACATGCATAAAGCATAGAGGATGGGATTTCAAGAAATCCCATGCTCTCTATGCTTCTCCCGACCGCAGCGTGTTTTCAGATGTGGTGGGGGTTGTCGGACTTCCTCATCTCTGCAGCATGTTAATTTCATGATCGGGTGAACGCAGGGGGAAGCCGCCCTGCACTCACTGCTGATGGCTGTGAACTCCCTGCATGCACCCGCAGGTTCCCACAGATCCGGAGGCACTGCGTCCAACACATGAGCACATGCCTAACTCTTCCTTGTTCCCCCTTTCTAAATTTTCATTAGAATCTGGTTTGTTCTTTTCATCTCTTTCCACAATCTCCAAATACCCAATATCACTTGGTAATTGTACTAAGACCGACACTGGTTGGTGATGGCTCATGCAGCTTTATATATAATAACCCCAATTTATCATAATGATAACTGGACCATACATGACAAGCACTTTTTACCTAATGTGCCCTCCTACTTTCCTACTTGTTTTACGCTTGCAAGCAGGGCTCTCACTCCTCTTGTAACTGTTGAATTATGGATTATTTGGTAATGAAGAAAATTCTGAATCCAGCTTCACAAACTTCAGAGTCCATGTCATCCATATCACAACTAAGGATGCTTGACATCCGAAAGCGCAGAAGCAGTAATAGGAAATTTGGCTTGTGCTGTTCACATTATATTTTAATAATAAAAGAAGTCTGAAATTTATGAAGCTGGATTCAGAATTGTCTTCCTTACTGTTCATCTTGGCAGAGTGTATCCAAGCTCCAAATGGAATGACAAGCACCAGTGCAATGAGCTGGATTTCTCCTGTTTTCTATTATTTGGTATATATTTGTTGACTGTCCATGTCCCTGATTAATTGGAAAATACTGTGAAATATGGTGGTGCTATGTGAATAAAATTATTTTTTTATTAGGCCACATGCTTTGTAAAAGTATCATGACTTCCTCAACCCCAAATAAAATCTAGACAATCTGCTGTGCTATATCCAAATACCATTGGACTCGGAGAGGAGGAGTTATGTCTTAATCTCAGCTAGGTCCCATATGTTTGGGTGTTTGACACTGCTGTAGTGGAGAGAGCCAAACTTCCACATTCGTGGTGCCTGACTCCAGAAGCACAAGGTGGGCACAGTGAATCGGCACTAAGCTGACATGTTTTCAGTTTTCTAAAAAGAAACATCGAGTGAAAGTTTCAGTGTGAAAATATCTTTGGGAGGAAAATAATCATTGCTCCATAGATGTATTCATTGTGAGCTTTCTAAAATGGGGTTTCTTTGGGGGTTTCTACTGTTTTGGCAAAAGCTGCTATGGCCTGCAAATGTCTTCCGCAAACTATTCCATAAAATCTAGCCTTCAAAGGCCCAATAATGCCTTTTCCTTCTAATCTTTCCTATGTGGTCAAACTGATGACACATGGGATATCACTGCATTAGGGATATCCTAAAATTGTGGAATCCATTTTCACCTATTATAGTGATACCTCGGTTTTCGTCGACTTAGGATATCGTCGGTTTCGGTTTTCGTTGATTTTTTCAATAAAAATTGTGTCCTGGTTTTCATCAATGCTTCAGTTTTCATCGGTTTTTGTCTGTACATCGCTGCTAATTTTGCCTTAAAAAAATGTGATTCCCCTTCCAAAAAATGAAATGTGCACCCCTCCCTCCCCTCCTCGGCATCTTCTAGACACCAAAATGAGCTTTAATAAAAATAAAAATATCATATTAAATGTTTTTCTGTAAATTAGTGTTTCATATTCCTTTTATAGTCATTTCTGAGTGATTCTAGCATTAACCGCTATCTTTACTTACTATAAAATATTTTTAGTAGGTCTTTTTCAGTGTCTCGAACCAGTTAATTAATTTTACATTGTTTCCTATAGAAATCGTTGCCTCAGTTATCGTCGGTTTCAACTTTTGTCGATAGTTTTCGGATGAATTATCGACGAAAACTGAGGTATCATTGTACTCTTTGTATAAATACAAAACTATTATACCATACAAAATTCTATTTTTGAACTAAAGAAAATTTCCACAGCCCAATGTTATAACTATGGGTACAAAATACTGTCACGATTCCTCCACTCTGCATTCAAGGTGTGCTGTGTTGGGTGATTGATTGCTTTGTCATCCTATCTGAAGCTTGGATGTGCTGTTGTTTTTTTTTTATTGAAAGCTCAGTTGCCCAATCTCTTCCTAGTTTGTGCTGAGATTCTGCAGCTTTTCTGTGTCTCGTCCTTTAGCGCTGCAGTTTTTCCCAGAGCACTGCCAGTCTTAGTTTCACCTCTGAAGTGCTAAGTTGGTCTCTTGAATCTGTGTCTGGAAAGTGATCTTTTGCTGCCTGACCTTGCCTGTGTTTGACCATTCTTTTGTCTTGTCCCTCTGTTATGATCCACTCCTCTCCAGGTAACTGACCTTGGACCGTGACTTTACTATGAGTCTAGTTTTATTGCCTCTGTCTTGACGTGCTCTCCTGTTATCTGACTTGAATGTTTGACTATTCCACTTCTTGTTGTCTGTGTGGTGACTAGCGTCACACTCACTAGACCTCTAGATGAATTCCTTGAGCATCTCAGGAGCTCTGCAAATGGCACTCACTATCTGTAAAACCTAAATTCTCATTTCATAAGCAAGAAAGCATTCCATCACATCTGTACCGGTATATGCTCAAAGAGTAGTATGCAAAACATTGTATTGCCACATTCAGTAAGAAATGCATAAGAAATTGTGAGATCCTTTTTCTCATATCACCCATTGTGTGAATTAAAACCTTAAGGCTAAAGTAAAATTTTAGTGGAAGCCTTACGTTTTTTTTGGTTTTCAAGGTCCAATCTTATAAAATTCTGTAAAGATTTTCTTGTAGAGTTTTGTTTACCAAATGTAGGAAATTGTGTATCTTATTTTTATGTCAATTTTTTTTCTTTGCCCTTATGAAGCACTAAATTGGTTTGGTAACCTCATTGAGCTTTGTACTTCATAGCCCGGTGTATCCAATCATGAGAAAAGCTATTTCAGGTGTCCACTTGCAAGCTGTTCTCCTATTTGCATCTTCTCTGAGGAGTGGCATCATGGGCTCCTCAAAAACAGCTCTTAAATGATCTGAAAAAAAGATTGTTCAACATACTTGTTCAGGGGAAGGATACAAAAAGTTGTCTCTGAGATTTAACCTGTCAGTTTCCATTGTGAGGAACATAGTAAGGAAATGGAAGACCACAGGGACAGTTCTTGTAAAGGCCAGAAGTGGCAGGCCAACAAAAATATCAGAAAGGCAGAGAAGAAGAATGGTGAGAACAGTCAAGAACAATCCACAGACCACCTCCAAAGACCTGCAGCATCATCTTGCTGCAGATGGTGTCACTGTGCATCAGTCAACAATACAGCGCACACAGCACAAGGAGAAGCTGTATGGGAGAGGGATGTGAAAGAAGCCGTTTCTGCATGCACGCCACAAACAGAGTCGCCTGAGGTATGCAAAAGCACATTTGGACAAGCCAGTTTCATTTTGGAAGAAGGTCCTGTGGACTCATGAAACAAAGATTGAGTTGTTTGGTCATACAACAAGGCGTTATGCATGGCGCCACAAAAACACAGCTTTCCAAGAAAAACACTTGCTACCCACTGTCAAATTTGGGGAGGGTCCATCATGCTTTGGGGCTGTGTGGCCAATGACGGCATCGGGAATCTTCTTAAAGTTGAGGGTCGCAAGGATTCTACTCAGTATCAGCAGATTCTTGAGAATAATGTTCAATGGATGGATCTTTCAGCAAGACAATGATCCAAAACACCGCTCTAAATCTACTCAGGCATTCATGCAGAGGAACAATTACAATGTTCTGGAATAGCCATCCCAGTCCCCAGACCTGAATATCATTGAACATCTGTGGGATGTTTTGAAGCGGACTGTCCATGCTCGGCGACCATCAAACTTAACTGAACTGGAATTGCTTTGTGAAGAGGGATGGTCAAAAATAGCTTCATTCGGGATCCAGGAACTCATTAACAGCTACAGGAAGCGACTACAGGCTGTTATTTTTGCAAAAGGTGGATCTACTAAATATTAATGTCACTTTTCTGTAGAAGTGCCCATACTTTTGCACCTGTCAAATTTTGAAATAATGCATATTTCACATTTTCGGTTAGTACAATAAACCTCATTTCAATCCTGAAATATTACTGTGTCCATCAGTTATTACATATATCACACTGAAATAGCTGTTGCAAAAATCCAATTTTAAACAAAAAAATGAGTAAGATTAAGAGGGGTGCCCAAACTTTTTCATATGACTGTAGATCTTTCAAAGACACTTTAACATAGAATAGGTCTGTTCAAAATAGGATTTGTAAAGGGAAAACAAATTGATCCTAAATTTTCTCTCTTCCAAAACCCTTAGAAAAAAGGACATTTGGAAAATGATATTGACGTTAAGTAGACCTATAGGATATATTTTTTATTGTTAACTACTATTTTGTGGGGTATGTCTACCTGGTTTAAGCAAATAAGTATTCAAAGTTTAAAAATTGCTAATTTTTTTAACAATTTCATCAGAGTTCAGATATTTTTACAAAAAAAAAATGGCAAACCTAAATTTACGGCTAACAAAAAGTATTATATGTAATGAAAAAATTATATCAGAATTACTGGGATATGATGAAACATTACGTTATTGCTACATAAATTGACATGTCAAAATTGAAAAATGGGGCTTGGTCTTTAAGGTCAAAATTGGATCTGTCACTAATTGGTTAAAACTCTGAAATGTTTTGATTGTGTGGCTTTCTTAAAGCGTTAACAATAACTCATAGAAATCATTAATACAGAACAATAAATACAGAACATATTTTTGAATCGCGAAGTGATGAAAAGAACGGAACAGAAGTATCAAACGTGTTATTATTTGTGCAGAAATCATCAGCTGGAGCCATCTGTTAATGCAATGTACAGTTCATAAGTTACTTCTCGCTAGAAGAATGTCTGGTTTGTGAAAGCTGTAATAGGATAGATGGACCTTTGTAATAATTTGGGAGCATATTGGCCGCGGACCTCTACAGCTGTGAAGTGAGTGGGCGTCACTGAGTATAGGCAAAGCTCTGTCTGACAGATTATTACTTGTAAGTGAAAGGTTACATTTCTCTACCAGAAGCATAGAAAGCTTCAGACATCCAGATTGTACAGGAAAGAACAAGTATGTACCCTACAGCGCATAGTATACAATGTTCTGTGCTTCAAATTAGTTTGCTGTTTTATAATAAAGATTAATGTTTTTTACTGCCATATTTGTTTCTGGGAAAGCCAAGAGGTGGACGAAAAAATAGTCCATTTTGGAAGGTGACCTGGAGTCTAAAACTTCCAAGAGTCCCTTAGTGGAACAAACTAATCATCATGTTCTGAGGGGCATTCATTAAAGATTTCCCTTGAGCAACTTCTATTTATCGTAGGATGCTGAAAGTTGACATGTGTAATGATATAAGTCTCTATAGTTTACATGCTAATTTTCTGCTCAAGACTGATAACGGTCTTTCTTTTACAGGTGTTGATGTGGTGTGAGGTGTGATAATGGATCCAGTGCAATACAGAGCAGTCAACAAGTTCCTTTACTTGAAAGGTGTATTGATTGAGAATGGAATGCGGTCGTCCTGGAATTGGAGCCTTTTCCACCGACGTTTGACCAGATTTGAAATAATGATACCATTTCTTGACTTCATCATATGATGGGGAATCATCACCATAAACCTCTTTAATCTCCAGCTTCCGAAGAGATTAGATGTGCCCGGTTGGAGACAACAAGATGTCATGCCAGTGGAAGGCCATTGCAGCAGCTATTCCTTTTGTGCTACTCCTTTTGTGTTAGTTTTATTTATATCTTGAAACTTTTAAGGCCCCGTTACACGGGGAAACATCGCCGGCATCTGAGGAGCGTTGCCATTTTGAAGCGACATCGCTGGAGAATTGCCCTGTTTAACAGGGTGATATCAATGGTGATAGTTGCATCAGCAACATCGCCTGGTTTCGGGACAATGTCCTGGCAATGTTGCTCAGGCATTCTGCCTGAATCGCCCTGTCTGACATCGCAACAGTGATGTTGCAAGCAACTTTCCCCATTGAGTCCAATATTAAGGATCGCAGCCACAGTTGAATTCCCCGTTACACGGGGAAACATCTCCGGTAACTTCGCTGACGGTAGCGCGCACGTTTTTGGCCGCTGGCCAAGATCACTAGTGAGCTGTCAGACGAGGTGACATCGCCGGCAACTTAGCAGCGATGTTAAAAGCAACTATCGCTGCCAAGGTTTAACTCAACCCTGGCAGCGATCCTTAACATTGGACTCAATGGGAGAAGTTGCTTGCAACATCGCTGTTGCGATGTCAGACAGGACGATTCAGGCAGATTGCCTGAGCAACATCGCCAGGTTTCAGGACATTGTCCTGAAACCAGGCGATGTTGCTGAAGCAACTATCGCCATTGATATCACCCTGTTACATGGGGAAAGCACTGGCGATGTTTCTGCAACTTTGCCACGCCCCTGAGTTGCCGGCAATGTTGCGGGAGATGTTTCCCCATGTAACGGTACCTATAGGGAACTTTTCTCTGAATATTTTACTCTGAACCTTGGATCCCTGAAGGTTTTCCTTCTGTTGATTGCACTGTATTTTGAACCACTGTGGAATAGAGGAAACCAAACACCGACCACCTTGGAATGTATTGAGGAGTGAACTAATTATGCACAGTGGAGTGATGCAATAGGCCAACAGTGTAATGATACCCTTGAATTTATGCTGCTACCCACTGCCTTTTGCAGATATATATCTGAGACAACTATTGTCATCTAGGGTTGGATATTATATGCAACTACTGCTTGGTATGGATGTAAGATGTATGGATGTAAGGGGCATGCAGTCATCAGCACCTATAGACACAAATTTAATAAATCTATGGTTACCAACTAGTTTACAATATAGACAGTTACAATTTGGCTGGATATTGGTACAACAATCTGTGTCCGGAGGTGAACACTCTATGCAGTCAATTAAAGGGTACCTGTCACCTAATCTAGCCTCCTAACCTATCAATACCTGTCCCTGCAGCCTAAAAATACTAAAATACCCATCCCTGTCTGACATTTTAGTGATGTGTAAAAGTTGAAGAAATCATTTTGTACCCTTACATTTTCTTTGTCAGCTGGGCGTACCCCTGGGGGTCTTTGTTGGGTAGGCAGGGTCTCCTGGGCCACGCTGCCCCCGCCTCGGAGCTAAAATGATGCCCTAATGGGCGTAATGCTGGTGCCAGAAAACGGGTATGTTTGAATTTCCCCACCTCTTGCCGCATCACTGTGACGTGGGTCAGGTGATGCGGCATCGCGTCACTTCCGGTGACGGAAGCTGGATGCACTCAGACGCACAGGCCGCCTTCAGCATGCATCTGTGCATGCGCTGAAGGTTGCCTGTGCGCTGAGTGCACCCAGCCCTATGTCACCGGAAGTGATGTGATGGCGGCATTACATGACCTACATCACGGTGATGCGGCAAGAGACGGGGAAATTCAAAATGCCCACTTTCTGGCACCAGCATTACGCCCATTAGGACCCCCAGGAGAACGCCCAGCTAACAAGGAAAATGTAAGTGTACAAAATGATTTATTCAACTTGTACATATCACTAAAATGTCGGACAGGGATGGGTATTATGGTAGTTTTAGGCTGCAGGGACAGGTATTCATAGGTTAGTAGGGCTAGATTAGGTGACAGGTTCCCTTTAAAGACAGGTTTGGCGTAGCATAGGTGACCAATGATTTGGTGGATGTTATAAAGTCTGTTACTAAACGTGTTGTTTATTTATTGGGCCAACTTCTGGAGCTGTGCAGGCTAATGTCTTCTTCTGCAGTGGATAGACCTCATGTGCCATGTGAAGTACGTAGAACTTTCAGGGTTTGCAAAGCGGGCAAAACACTGAAGGCAAGGAGATGATGGTTTAAACGTGTGGGTCTGTTCATTATCATGAGAAATGTTTGCTCACTGGGAAATAAGTTAGATGAACTATTGGCACTAATTTGGACCCTGAGGCAGTACAAAGAATGCAGTTTGATGTGTTTTACTGAAACTTGGCATCATGGGGATGTCCCTCATTCAAGTGTCTATTAGTGATGAGCGAGTATAATCGGTGCTATTCGCTGCGCGCACAGATAGTACGGTATTCGCAATACTCGTTACTCAGCGAGTAACACTGATGCTTGTGAGTGATGTGTCAATGCGTTATAGATCTGACTCAAATTGACAGCTCCCTTCAGTACAGAAAGTGAGCTGGCATCTCAGGGAGAGCAAATTGAATGTTAGGGTTTCTCTGGGGGGCACAGAAAGGAATTTTAGGCACAGAAATCATGAAAAAGCACACCCTCCCGCCCTGTCCCGGAAAGACACATTTTATAGCCGGAAGTGTGTAGGTGGAGCATATCACTAATTGAATAACATTCGACTCGCTATTTGGATGAATATACGAGTATTAAAAACTACTCATTACGAATATAGCGAGTGCTAATATTTTGCTACTCGCTCATCACTAGTGTATATGTATCAGGGTTTTACCATAGACTGGACTAATAGAAAGATCATGAAGAGTGGCAAAAAGAAAGGTAGAGGGAAGACTCATGTTGCAATCATTTGTATGTGGCAGTAAAGGTGCTTTATTGTTGTCCGAATATTGAGCTGCTGGCTGTTGACGCCAGTCATCTCCCAGCTGGCTTGCCACGGACCTCGCAGCGCAGTAGATGAGCCGCGGCCGCCAATCTCCTGACAATATCTGTGGCTCATCTACTGTGCCCCGAGGTCCACGTTGAGCCAGCTGGGAGATGACCGGCTGACGACGGTCATCTCCTGGCTGGCTCACACGCGCTGCAGCCACCGTCGGGACATCAGTGGCTAACGCCGCTGCTCTCCCGACGATGGCCGCGGCCGGACGCGTATATCCCGGCAATAGCAGCATAAATGTGCCGCTGTCGCCGGGTTTCAGCTTGGCGCAAATTTTGAATGCGCGCGGCTGTTTTGCATACTCCTTGCTGATTGGTGGCCCCCGCTGGCGGCCACTAATGAGCACCCTGGCGCGCGATTTCCGTGACAGACACAGAACCTTAGACGATTACATAGTAGATAATGTGTAGTGTGCAGCGGATTACTCGTATACAATAATGCTTTGAATTTACAGACTGGGACATATTGTGTGGGACTATTATTTAATTATATACCACCATTAATTCCATGGTGCTGTACAGAGAAGGGGTTACATACAAAATTATAGATATAGATTACGGTAAACAAATTAACAATGACAGACTAGTACAGAGGGGAGAAGAAGTTTCAGCCCTTGCGGGCTTACAGTCTACAGGATATTGGGGAGGAGACAGTAGGTCAGGGGTGCAGCAGATCAGGTGGTGTTGGGTCGGCATCATTGCAGGCTGTAAGCTTTCCTGAAGAGATGGGTTTTCAGATTCCTTCTGAAAGATCCGAGTGTCGTGGATAATTGGATGTGTTGGGGTGCAGAATTCCAGACGATTTGGGATATTCGGGAGCATGAAAGAGAATGCTAATGACAAGAGATGAGCAAACTTTCCCTGAAAATATTTGCCAATTTCAAATTCAGCATGAAACCCACGAACAAAACTCTGTTTGTGTTCGGAAACCCAAGCAATTTACAAAAAATTGGCAATCGCAGCTATGTTTGGGAAAAAAGTTGACATTTTAAAATGGCTCAAAACTTTCCCTGATTGTTTGGGGCCAAAAAGCTTGCTAAAAGACCCACTGGCTAGGGACAACATGTGTGACAGGGGCAAAGACCAGCGATCCCCTGTCTGCGCCTAAGACCCTGAACAATCATAACGACCGTCGGCGCAGTACTGGGTGTTTGCTGGTGAGTCTGCCTGTCTGATAGTCACCAACAATCACTAGCGATGTGCCAGCGATCCCGATCGTTGGTTGGGTCGCTGGCACATCGTTATGTGTAACCCAGCCTTTATATAACTTATTACACATGTGCAGTTTCAGCGTCCTGCAATTAATAAAACTGCTCAGGGGAAATATTTAATTAACACCCCTCGTAAAAGACATCTATGAGTCCCATACTAATTGGTTAATAGCTGTGGCCCATGGCAGTCATTGGTTCAGGCCTATGGTAGACTGCTATTGTAGTGCACACTTACTAAAACTGCTGACTCACCGTAGCTGGGTAGTTCACGTCACAGGCGTCTGCTTCTCTTGTCACGGAACCGCGCCTGCGGCTGTGAGGCCCGGTGGTCCAGATCAATAGGGGAAATGGCGGAACAGTAGGGGTAGTTTGTCTTTGTGACGCCACCTGCGGGTGTTCTGGTAACTTTACCAGCGCTGCTAGGTCTCCGGGGGATGGTAGGCAGCAAGTTGGGACGCTCCCCACAGGATGAGCGGGAGTCCCCGGAGCCGGGAGCTGCGCAAGATGTTGTGAGGCAGCTGCGGTAATGCTGCTGTTAGGCCCAGGAGTCAAACACAGACACGCCAAAGTCTTTTTAGTACCTTTACTGGTGGTTTTCAGGTACGCCAGACCAGGTTCGTGAAGGTTAGCAATCCTGGAGATTCACAGCAAGCAGTTGTGTAGGCTTCCTTCTCTCTATACTTCTGGTGCTAAGGTCGGGTGGATGTGGAATCCATCCGGACCGGGCAGTGTGTTCAATAGAACGGATTTCACCTGGTTGTCAGCACTGAGGGCACTGTAAAAGGGGTGATGATAATTCTACCTTCTTCCCTGGGCTCTCGTTGGTAGGTGCGACAGGTGGAACAGGGGGCTAGACTCCCTGTTAAGTATGCTGGTTCTCTGCAGTGGCTATGTAGCTTCCGCAGCTTCGGTTCCAGTAACCGCTTGGTAAGGGAAGAGTTAGAATACTCTGGGTTCCTTGAGAGGTGCGTCTCCTTTCCTATTATCCCAATTGCAGGGATTTCCTCACTAGTAGCTAGGCTGACTAGGCCTGGTGTGTGTCTCATAAGCTTGAGACCATCCACAACCTGCAGCTCTTGTAGCCTCTGCACACTCTGGTGTTTCTCCCTCCAAGACTCTATTTATAGGGGGGAACTGGCTCAAAGTGACCAGTGGAGCTCCCCCTAGAGGCTCGGGGTGAAACCAGGTGTTCTAAGGTGTTGTTGTGTTGTTTGGTGTTTTGTGAGTTTTGCTTTGCTGTTAACTCCATTCATGCCCTAAGGATTTCTGTGATGCCCAACAGGTGCCAGGGTGCCACACTGCCACTTTCAATTCTGCAGCTGCCTCCATCTACCATGGCTGTTTTCTGTATTCTCTTCAGTTTCCAGTGCCTTTTCACTACCAATCATGCCTCTTCCTTCCAAGAGCAATGGGAGACATTTTTACTTTTCCGCTGGTCCCAATAATATTAAGTGAAATTATATTATTTAATTAATGAACTTGTATACGGTCATCTAAGTTTATAAAAAATATGTAGTCTGTGGTATAGCGTCCACGGACCGGGTCGGGGTACACTCACTTGACAGCGTAATTCAAGCAGACAGCAATGGTTTCTATTTACCTCAAATCCAGATGGTTTATTTAGCCACATAAACCACTTGATATAATTATTGTACATAGTCCATCACTTCACACATGGGATTGGTCTGCACAGTTCACTCACTGACCTCTGTCAGTACACAGCCCCCTTCTCAAGAGGTTACCTTGTCCAGCAATCATAGCAGGCTTCTCATACTGTCTCCTTACAGTCCATTGTTACCAGGAGCTGCTCCAAGCTCCTTACCTGGGCCTTCCCATGTGCTTCCCAAAACAGCCAGTTTTCAGGCTTGAGGACCTCAGCTGACATCACAGACATGTAACCAAGGAGTGGCTGCCTGATAACAGCAACACACCCTCCCCTGGGAGGTATGTAGTTACCCAGACCCACCCATTGCTTCTGGTTAACCCTTACCTCCAGCGTACATCACATCATAGAAAGGTGTTGGACAACAAGTTTCAGCAGTCAACCTGGGTTAAGATCGCTGCAGACCTCTGTCTGTTCGACATATACCTGTCCCTCCTGACAAAGGCGGTGGACCCATCACAAGTCATATCCTAAAATAGGGAATTATATACTGATCTTAGGGGCCTTTCACACTAACGTTTCTGTCAGATCTGAACTTGCGGCACACTTGTGGCAAGCCACATACATTATCTATGGGGCTTGTGGCAAGTGCAATATTGCTGCGATCCGGCACTTGCAGCAGGTGCGGCAGTGCAAAATAACAACAGCTGACCACGTTTTTTTCGCGGCCCGACTGCCGCAAGTGCCAGATTATTAACGCGGCACATGTGGCAGATGCATTTTTTTTTCTCCGGATCTGCCGGACAAAAACGCTGATGTGAAAGAGGCCTTAATCTATTACCTGGAAATAATTTACATTAGTGATGTGATAAAATATGACTTTGTGGTAACTGGGGCAATAAACCAGAATTTCACTGCAACATGTGAATAAACACTTTATTGGTATAAATAGGAAAGGAATTCTGTGAGAAGACATAAAACCTAATAAAGAACTGTTCTTTAGGAAATATATTAATTAAACATGCAGTTGCAAATGAATGTTAATAGATGTGCAGCAGTCTTATAATCAAAGGAACAAATCAATCATGAAATTATTCACTTCTGGGGAAAAAGAATTTCTTCTTGATTGATTTTTTCCAGATGCAGCCTGTGCCAATGGAATGGATACTTTTATTTTTTTAACTAGTTACAACAATTACATTTTTATTATGCCGTCCTAAATATTCTTGGAGTTTAAATTGGTTTGACCTCTAAGTGATAAGACAATTACTAAGGTCATAAAATTGATGGGAAATATCAGCAGTGCTGCTCTATAAGAGCGGCTTTACACTGCGGCACGATCCGGTCCGGGGCTGTCTGGGAGGACCCTGACAGCCGCGGACTGGATCAGCACACAGAACTGGAGGGCTAATATGCCCTCCAGTCCGGTGTGCAGCCGCACGCAGTTCCCACTGCTGATAAGTCAGGACCGCAGCGCCGCGGTCCTGACCTGTCAGTGGCTGCAGCTGCGTGCGCTGCACAATGGACCAGAGGGCATATTAGCCCTCCGGTTCTGTGTTCTGATCCAGTCCGCAGCTGTCCGGGTCATCCCGGACAGCCCTGGACCGGATCGTGCCGCAGTGTGAAGGCACCCTAACACAACCTTCTTAAGTATGAAATTAAGCCGTTGAGTGCTAAATGTCCAACATCAGATAGCAAAGATATACAGGTTCTTCTCAATAAATTAGAATACCATTCAAAAGAATTTATTGCAGTAAATCAATACATAAAGTGAAACGCATATAATATATAGAGTCATTAAAATCAGTGATCTATTTCAAGTGTTTATGTCTGTTAATGTTGATGATTATGGCTTATAGCAAATGAAAACCCAAAAGTCATAATCTCAGAAAATCAGAATACTTAACACAAAACACCTACAAAGGCTTACTAAGCATTTAACATAGTTCCTTAGTCTCGTCCAATAGCCTACGTAATCATGGGAAAGACTGCTGACTTGACAAATGTCCAGAAAGAAGTCATTGAAGGCAAACAAATGGACAGTGCCCTCAGAACCGCACATCTGACACGTTTTGGAGTCATATCCCGACTCCTTCCTCAGGGAGCCAACAGAGCGCAATACAACATGAACAGATCACAATATATAGTCACTATATATCACAATTGTGAAATGCGTCGGATGAAATAAAAGCCACCTTTGCGCCTTCATCTGTCTGACCATCTCTTCCATGTATGAGCAGCGTGGTTCTGAGGACTCTGCCCATTTGTTTGCCTTCATTGATTCCCATGTTTCTAGTGGAGTGTTGGATCCTGCTGCAGCCATACTACACACTTTTACACCAGTTGTGGGTGACACAACTGGCTCAGGTAAGCAGTTATATTTATACTGCATTTCTTTCTTTTAAAGATAATACCCTATTGCGCTCTCCTTCCTCCACAGTTACCAGAAGGACGTCATTGACACACACCACAAGGAGAGTAAGCCACAAAAGGTCATTGTTAAAGAAGCTGGCTGTTCATGGAGTGCTGTATCCAAGCATATTAATAGAAAGTTGAGTGGAAGGGAAATGTGTGGTAGAAAAAGGTGCACAAGCAACCGGGATAACCACAGTCTTGAAAGAAAAAGGAGTAGACTGCTGCTGGAGTCAGAGCTTCAAAAGCCACCACACACAGGACGTGGGCTACAACTGTCGCATTCCTTGTGTCAAGCCACTCATGACCAATAGACAACGTACAAAGAGTCGTACCTGGGCCAAGGAGAAAAAGAACTGGACTGTTGCTCAATGGTCCAAGGTGTTGTTTTCACGTGAAAGTAAATTTTGCGTTTCATTTGGATAACAGTGTCCTGGAGTCTGGAGGATGAGTGGAGACTGGAGAGGTCACAATCCAAGCTGCTTGAGGTCTATAGTGTGAAGTGTCCACAATCAGTGATGGTTTGGGGAGCCATGTCATCTGTTGGTGTAGGTCCACTGTGTTTTATTAAGACTAAAGTCAGCGCTGCCGTCTACCAGGAAATTTTAGAGCACTTCTGCCTGCAAGCTTTTTGGACATGGAGATTTCATTGTCCAGCAGGACTTGACACCTGTCCATACTGCCAAAATTACCAATACCTGGTTTAATAACCACAGTATCACTGTGCTTGATTGGCCAGCAAACAAAGTCGCCTGCCTTAAACCCCATAGACAATCTATCAGGTATTGTCAAGAGGAAGATGAGAGACACAAGATCCAACAATGCAGATGACTTGAAGGCCACTATCAAACCAACCTGGGCTTCCATAATATCTCAGTAGTGCCACAGGCTGATCGCTTCCATGCCACGCTGCATTGATACAGGAATTCATGCTAAAGGAGCCCCAACCAACTGTACAAACTTTTCATTAGGCCAATATTTATAAGGGCCCTTTCACATCAGCGTTTTTTTTAATTTGCGGCAGATGCGGTGAAAAAAACGCATCTGCCGCAATTGCCGCATAACCGATGCACTTGCGTCGCGGTTGCGGTAATCCCCATAGAAAGTATAGGGGGACTTGCGGCAGGTTTTTTTCGCGGCCGCACCTGCCGCAAGTGCAAAACCGCACTTGCCGCACCTGCCGCAAGTCCCCCTATACTTTCTATGGGGATTACCGCAACCGCGCCGCAAGTGCATCGGTTATGCGGCAATTGCGGCAGATGCGGTTTTTTCACCACATCTGCCGCAAATTTAAAAAAACGCTGATGTGAAAGGGCCCTAAGTTAAATAATTTTGTCAGTTGGTCTTATATAATATTCTAATTTTCTGAGATAATGACTCTTGGATTTTCATTGGCTTTAAGCCATAATCATCAACATTTACAGAAATAAACACTTGGAATAGATCACTGTTTGTAATAACTGTATAATATATATGTTTTTCACTTTATGTATTGAATCATTGAAATAAATGATCTTTTGATGAAACTCTAATTTATTGATATGCACTTGTACCTAAAAATGTACAGCAGGTCCAATCATTGTGCTTAGCAACCTATCAGTGCCAGAGTATATACTTGATCACTGCTTTATTCAAACTCCTTGCTGCTCTTTTCTGGCTGGGGAGAAAAGGGAATCAGGGGACCCTCATTCTAGTGAACCATTTATCTCTAATCTGCTATATAATCTCCTAATCGTGTCTGTCTGACGCCGAAATCGTGCACCAGCGCCAGGGTGCTCATTGATGGCCGCCTCCAGCGACCACCAATGAGCAAGGAATATGCAAAACAGCTGCGCGCATTTGAAATTCTCGCCAAACTGAAACCCGACGACAGCGGCGCATTTTCGCCGCTGTTGCCAGGTTGAAAGTGGCCATCGTCGGGAGATCAGCGGGATCTCCCGATGGTGGCCGCAGCGCGCACGAGACAGCCGGTAGATGACTGGATTAGCGAGTAGCCCGAATACCGTACTATTTAGAAAGTACCAAATAAGAGTATACTCGCTCATCCCTAATTATTACTTATGTTTGCCAGAAAATTTCAAAGGGCCTTATAATATTTTTTTGCCCAGAAACATGGGTTAGGGTTTATTTTCAGGGATAACATATTTTTTCCCATGAACAGCAATACATATTTATTCTTGAACTAAAAAAAATCAGCATTTATTCAAATATAATCATGTCATCACGCATGCACACTGCACATAAACACTTCACATACACATGTATATACACCAAACTGCACACACACATGTGTATATACACACATTGCACATACGATACATAACAAACTGTCTCCTCTTCAGTTTTTCTAGACTCTAGCAGATAAAGGACCTTTGGTGACATCATGGTCATCAAAGGTCCTTAAGCAGTCTTAGCCTTGGAATTGAAATGCTTGGGGCCCCTAAGGGAGTGTTGTCCTGTTCAATTTCCCAGATCGCAACATGCTGGCCCTGGCTAATTTTTCAAGCATACTCCAATAATCCTGTGAAATAATGCTAGAGTTTATTTTCACATTAGGTCTTATTTTCAGGGAAACACTAATTAAAAATATTTTAAACTATTTATGTGTTACCTGTCTGTTCTGTACATGGTACATTTGCAATCAAACTCCAATTACAAAACAGGTTTATTAGCATAATGTACTAATTTTCAGCTGTTTAAAATAAATCAGGAACAAATTAAATATCTAGCACAACTAGTATAATAAATGGTGATTTGTGTACACAAAATGTTACTTTCAATGACTACAGGAGCCTCAAATTATTCTACCCCTTCATAACAAAAATCTTTATTACTTACAACAGCACCCTTGGCTTCTATGACTTGTTGCAAATGTGATGCTTAGCCACACATCAGTTTCTGGCATCATTAATGAGGAATCTTCTCTTCATGGGTAATGGCCTCCAGTTGATTAATATTCTTGTCAAGAGATTGGTTCAAAAAGTCAAGTGATCAAGAAAAACAATACAAGCAATAGCATTGATTCTATAAAG
Source organism: Allobates femoralis (assembly GCA_033576535.1). NCBI lineage: Eukaryota > Metazoa > Chordata > Amphibia > Anura > Aromobatidae > Allobates > Allobates femoralis. The sequence continues at coordinate 743,854,268 of JARQOC010000003.1, read as the reverse complement.
TAGGACTTTACACCTGAGGAAGTCAACAATCTGTTGTGGAAATGCGCTGTGGTAAATAAACATGTTGACCCATAAGTAATCTCCTTATTTGTCCCCCCAGCGCTCTTAGCCAGTAACCCTTTCTTTCCTTAATTCATTTAGCTCGAGTAGCACTCTCACAATGATGGAGGCACAGCTGAGAGCGGCGACATCAAACCGTTTATCTGAGGTCACAACTAGCATGGTTCCCACTGTACCTCAGCTGTGACCTCAGATGAACTCTCTGACGTTACTGCTCTCACTGCTGCAGCTATCAGTGTCAAAGAGCTGCTCACGATGAGCGGAAATTGTAATTTCTCCACTCATCGTGATATAGCTTAGCTGAAAAGTTTTGTCAAGGGACATCATACTGGGGATTATCATCGGAGAGTATGTTTCAGGTTAATAAATGAGTAAAAGAAGGTTGTCTGGGGTTTTATTTAAAATAAAGGATTTTTCTCTGTGTGATTTTTAACTATTCAAAGACTGAATTGGTAATGTGCAGGACTCATAAAAACCTGAGCATTACCAATCTGGGGATTGATCATCGCTATCAATCATAGCTATTAACCCCTTCTATCACTCTGATGCCATAGCAGGGCATCAGGATGAGCCAGGTACAGCACCAGAAATTGGTGCTTTTAATAAATGCCACAATTTCTGGGGTGTCTGCAGGTTGCTATTCTTACCCTTGGGGGCAATATCTATGTTTGTTCTTGGTGGATTATCAAATTGGGGGGAACCCTCACTATCATTTTTTTATTATTTATTTATCTAATTATAAAAACAGCGTGGGGTCTCCATACTGAGCCAATATAAAGCGCACAGCTGGGCGCTACAGCTATAACTGCTTTATCTGTGCTAAGTATCAATATATGGGGTATCCATGTGCATATTTTTTAAACTATTTATTTTTACACATGATGGCAGGTTTGTTGTCGTACACTCATGTATATGGCAACCAAACACAGTTTCACAATGGTTGGAGGCACAACAGACTACCACAGATGCTGTCACAGAGAGTGGGTGTCAGTGTTTGGTGGTTTCAGTCAAAGTAACCCAGAAGCAAGTGTGACCACAGCAGGAAACTGGTAAGTATAATTATCCCGTATTAATCACCCTCAGAGAGGGCTGAACCCGAACAGTAAGGACTTATCAGGGAAATCTATGTTCAGGATACATACATGAACACTAGATGATCGGCATGGACCCCAAACTTTACAGATTGAGTTTACCCATCACTACAGTTTTAACACTTAAAATCATTTATCTCAGTGACCTGCATTTTTCTCCGATACTTGTCACACGGTCGGATACCACACAGATCACATCTGTATGCGGTCACTGTGGCATTCGTGCTGCTGGCAAAAAATGGACATATCTAAATGTGGAACACATGCACATCACACGGAAACATGGTCTGTCTGAAAACACTGATATGTGACGATTCCTACAGGTTTTAATGTGCCTGCGTGTGTCCGTGTCTCCAGTATGTGGAAAACCAGATGAACTACATATCAGAAACACAGATATGTGAGGCTGGGCTGAGATGTACTCTTTTTCTGATCCAAATGTACAACAAAAGCCATCTCCAATAATCCATATAACTAAACCATAAAGGCTTCAGATTTCTGTTCTAAGGAGTGATAAAATAAAAATTGAATTTTTGTCGATCAATGGTATGTTTGTAGCAGAAGCGGACCTACCGTGGTGCAGCTGGTTCAGCTGCACCAGAGCCCCGACCGGGTAAGGGGCCCTTCAAGCCTGCAGGGGGCCCCCCAGCCAACCCCATGTCCCTGTGTCAGAGGAGAGGGGGTTAACTGAGGGAAGCTTCATGCTTCCCTCAGCTGATCCCGTCCCTCCTCTCCTCTCCAGCCCCGGCACCCAGATCTACAATGCGGCGCAGGTAAGAGCCGCACGCTCCACCCTGCCAGCACCCCCCCCTCGCTTCTCACCACCAGCACCCACGGCTCCTCGCCTACCGCTGCCAGCACCCCCCCTCCCCGGTCCTCACCTAAGGCTGCACCAGGGCCCGGGAGGCTGAAGGTCCGCCACTGGTTTGTAGGAAGAAGAATGAAGAATGCTGAATAGAACACTCCGCCTACAGCGAAGCATGGCGGTGGGTCAGTGGTACTCTGGGGATCCTTTGGTTCCTCTGGCACTATAAACCTTCAGTATGTGGCAAATCTAAGACTATTAGTGAGCTGTAGGCCATTGTCCATAAGAAAATGGATATAATTTCTCAGGAATACTGTCAGAAACTGGTGGGTGGCTTTGCTTAATTTTTGAAGCAGGTCATAACAGTCAATGGGTTTTCTATGTACTAAAGACACTTGTCATTAAGGGATTAAATAATTCAGAGACATAGAAGCCAATAAGAGTGGCACTTGGTGTTTGAAGAAACTACTGGTTACATTGCTTGTTACATAATATAATGTGTGGTACCTTTCTGATGGAGTAAAAAAAATACACAATGGTCACTGAAATAGCTTTTGTCAATGCCCCTTTTACTATTTTTTTTTCTGTTCAACAGAAACAATTCAAAAGCATTGTCTAATTTTCATTGGTCAGTGTCGATGACCATTGTGGATTTTCTTACTTTAACAGAACTAGCAAAGGTACCAACAAATCTGGCCATGTGTGAATATTAGTTATGTCGAGGCATGCATTTGAATTGTCGTTTCTCTAGTTTATTGCAAACAGCAGAAAGTTTGTAAATGTTGTTAATAAACCAAATTTGCCATGAGGATTGAATAATTATCATTGCAAATCCATATGGAATTGGAGTATTTCATAGCATCTCTTAGTAGGCATGGCAGAATGTAATGAGAAATGTGAACTTTGAATAACATCCTAGAGTCAGACATACTGCAAATTAATTTATAGTTAAACTGCCTTTAGGCTACATTGGTCAGATTAATTTAATAAATAGAACATCACTGTAGGTGAAAATAATGAATAAACTTCAACATCTGTATGCATTGGCCACAAGGGGCATACTTAGAGATCGCTAGAGTTTTAAATTGACTACCTATAACAAAAAAATTACATATCTATTATATAATTGCGAATGGGTTTTTTGCCCCTTCTGAGTCCACTCGCGCTGCGAGTCAGCGTGGTCATGTGGATACGCCCGAAGCATTGGCCGCGCAGCGGCCATTGCGAGCAGTTCTAAGGCGACTCGCTATGCCCGCGCAGCGGGCATGGCGAGTCGCCTTAGCAGCGCGAAGCATTGGCCGCGAAGCGGCCATTGCGAGTCAGAGACTCGCTCTTCTAGAATCCCGATGCATGTGCATCGGGCACCCAGCTAGTATATATATAAAAGCAAACATGCACCAAAGAAGATACAGTCATCGCCAAAAGTGTTGGCACCTATGACATTGTTCTGGAAAATGAAGTATTTCTCTGAGAAAATAATTAAAATTACATGTGTTTTAATGTACACGTTTACTTTCTTTGTGTGTATTGCAACAGCAGACAAAAAGAAAGAGGAAAAAAAGAATATGGACACGATTTCACACAAAAACTCCAAAATGGGCAGGGCAAAGCTGTCGGCACTTTTCCAAAGCTGTGCGTAAACCACTTTGTTTCAAACATGTGATGCTGAATTAAACTCACATGTGGCAAATAACAGGTATGGGCAATATGAAAATCACATCTGAAAGCAGATAAAAAGGGGAGACATTGACTCACTCTTGACATTGTGTGTCATGTTGCAAAGATATTTAATCTGTCTGGCAGGCTCAGGGTGCATCAGTGGCAACATAAACTATCCATCAACATTTGAATTAAATTAAACACACTCGTAGGAGAGCCAGGAAGACCCCACTTCTGACACAGAGATTCTAATAAGGTTAGCATGCAGTTTGCCAAAATGGAAGTCAAAATCATTATGGGAAAGTGTATTGTGGACAGATGAGTAGAGATGAGTGGATCAGTGGAAGCTCGGTTTAACTGGGTTCAGTGGGACTTCAGTTAAAAGTTCGGTCCTGGACATGGGCCTTTATCCAAACTTAATCTGGAACCCTGAACCCCACATAAGTCAATGGGGATCTGAACTTCTGTGCTGTAAAGCAGCTGTAAAATTGTTGTAGTAAGGGCTAAGTGGCTGTAAAAGGAAGCAAAATGGAGGCAATTTCCCTGCTAAGGCTGGGGTTACACATAGAAATCCGTTTTGGAAGTCATTTTCATCACCAATCCGTTTTTTATAGGGTGCTTTTGTGTCTCCTGCACTCCTGTACGTTTTTGGAATTTTCATTAAAAAAACGCATGCGCGAACGCATGCGCAAGCGCAAGTGCATGCGTTTGCATGCGTTCGCGCATGCGTTTCCCATAGGGCCCCATGTTAAAAAAAACGCATGAAAACGCATGCGTTTTTTAACTGATGCCAAAAACGCTGTTTACTGCGTTTTTGGCTCAAAAACGGACAGGGCAATGTTTTGAGCTCCAGAGAAAAACGCACAGGGTGTTTATTACACCCAATGCGTTTTTCTGTCAGTTTTTGGACTTAGAAAAAAAAAAATGACAAAACTGAAGCCAAAAACTGACTGAGGGCTTATGTGTAACCCCAGCCTAACATGTGGATATGGAATGAATAAATAAATTTTAAAAAATGTGCTGAGATCCCGCTTATTTTTATGAACCAGTGCAGGTAAAACAGACATCTGTAGGCTGCAACATTGTCTGCTTTACTTTGGCTGGTTGTCAAAAATAGAGGGGATCCCACACCATTTATTCATTTAAATAAATAAATGTAAAGCAGATAACTGTGGGCTGGTATTATCTGAGTGGAAAGGGCCATGATTATATGGCCTTTCCCAGCTTAATAATAACAGCTTGTAGTCACCCATTCATTAGATGCACCAATTCTGATGCTTTACCCGGCTCTTCCTGATTACTGCGGTGCAGTGGCAATCAGGTTAGACTTGTGGAATTGATGTCAGCTGTGAATTGACAGCTGATATCAAGTCCAGGGTTTAGTAATGGTTAGTCATCTAGAACAGAGGTCCCAACTCCAGGCCTCAAGGCCCACCTACAGTGCAGTTTTCAGGATTTCCTTAGTATTGCACAGGTGCTAATGTGATCATCTGCACAGGTAATGATTCCAAGCCCTGTGCAATACTAAGGAGATCCTGAAAACCTGCACTGTTGGTGGGCCTTGAGGCTGGAGTTGGGACTCTGATCTAGAATATAACATAGTAACATCATTTTTAAGGTTGAAGGTAGACTTTAAGTCCATCTAGTTCAACCCATAGCCTAACATGTTGATCCAGAGGAAGGCAAGAAAACCCATGTGGCAAGACTAAGCTCTAGATTGGGGGAAAAAATTCCTTTCTGATTCCACATACGGCAATCAGGCTAATTCCCTGGATCAACACCCTATCAAGGAATATAGTATATATAACTGGTAATATATTTTTCAAGAAGGCATCCAGGCCTTCTTAAATGTTAGTAGTGACTCACTCATTACAACATCATGTGACAGAGAGTTCCAAAGTCTCACTGCTCTTACAGTAAAGAATCCACGTCTGTGATTATGATTAAACCTTCTTTCCTCCAGACGTAGAGGGTGCCCCCTTGTCCCCGTCTCAGGCTTAGATGTAAAATGATCATTAGAAAGGTCTCTGCACTGTTACTTCATATATTTGTGCATTGTAATAAATCACCCCTAAGCCTTCATTTTTCCAAAATAAATAACCCCAAATGTAATAACCTGTCTTGGTATTGCAGACCCCCTGTCCTCTAATAACCTTGGTGGCTCTTCTCTGCAAACGTTTTAGTTCAGCTATGTCTTTCTTATACACCGGAGACCAGAATTGTACACAGTATTCTAAGTGTGGTCGCACTAGTGACTTGTATAGAGGTAAAAGTATGTTCTCCTCATGAGCATTTATGCCTCTTTTTATGCATCCCATTATTTTATCTGCCTTTGCAGCAGCTGCCTGACACTGGCCACTAAATGTGAGTTTATCATCTACCCATACACCCAGGTCTTTTTCAGTGGTAGTTTTGCCCAGTGTTTTACAATTAAGCACATAATTATACATTTTATTTCCTCTACCCAAGTGCATGACTTTACATTTATCTCCATTTACGCTCATTTGCCATTTACCAGCCCAAGCTTCAAGTTAACATAAATCCTCCTGTAATATAAAACTATCCTCCTCTGTATTGATTACCCTGCAGAGTTTAGTGTCATCTGAAAATATTGAAATTCTACTTTGTATGCCCCCTACAAGGTCATTAATAAATATGTTAAAAAGAACACCCACCTCCATTACTAATAAAAACTCTCCACATGCTCTCATTCACCAATTTATTACTTCAAAATAAATCCTGGAAGTTCCAAAGTAATCCAAGGAGTAACATCCCATGACATCCATCGATTCCTATGAGCTTCATTCTATGACCTATAGAATTTCTCATGTTCACAAGAAATTCCGGACATGTTGCTTACCGGCCATGACCTATGGAGCATCATTCTGAGAAAATTCTCTGAATGAAGCTCCAGAGACTACTGCCATCCAGCGGTATGTACAGAATTTCTCCTGGTTATTAGAAATTTCGAGCTTGCCGCTGACCTTCAGTGACATATGGAATGTACGGATATATGTAGCTTAAATGGAGCCCCATAACAGCTGCATGGTCTGTTGCTATGTGTGGTACACCCTTGTTGGACACATGGAAGAATCTTATCATTGGACTGACATATTAACTGATTTTGGAAATACCAAGCAGCGGATTATCATCATGACAGTATTATGGACCACAATGTCACTGCAAAGGTTTAAAAAGTTTACTGACTATTATTGCATACAAAGTTAGCCAACCCCATTCCAAATTAGGTTTATTAGCAAACTATTACAAACTGTCTGCTGTTTGTAATAAAGCAATGAAACAAAAGGAAACAATTAGCTCAAGACAACCATTGTAACAAGTGGTTTCTCCAAATTCAGCAGAAATATGCCACTTATAATTTCTGTTTGAGTTTCAGAATTATTTATCTCCTTCATCATCCTTCAAATTCCACCACCGATTTTCTATTCGGTTAATGTCAAGCACCTTTGGAGACCGCTCCAGAATCATACAGGGCTACTTCTAAAACCAAGTCTTGGCTTGGTGAGTTTGAAATATGCATGGGATCATTGTCCTGTTGGAGACTCCATTTATTCATCACAGAAGGCGTGATGTTTTCTTCTGGAATTTTCTGTTACTTTCTTGAGTCCACCTTGCCATCCAAGCACATCAGATTTCCAGGACAGAGAAAGCAAAATAGTCCAAGGTCATCAATGAGCCACTGCCATAATTCATCCACCAGAACACTGATGCATAAGCCCTTAAAATTTCAGTTTCATATCAAGACTCTACAGAACAGACTCTTCTGTGGCTTGTAAGCATCTGCTTTTGTGACAGTATGGGTGCACAATATGTGTGAGCCTTAGAAATTGCACCCTAGAAGATATTGCTCTTCCTAAAAGCTAGGAGAACTGTTCAGCTAGTAGCCAGGAGGAAGGTAGCATAGGCAGAGTAAGATAATTGGTGGTATAGGGGATTCTAGGATTACAAAGACAAATAGAATAATTTATCACTGGTTTACCTCTACTAAATAGTTTGAAGTCTCCCTGCTAAGGGTTCAGAATATGGTAGAGTGGGTTGATAAATTACTGCAAAGGCCAATGATGAACCAGCTGCCATGGTACATGTGAAAACCAAAGACAGAATCAGTGATTGGTGAAAGATCCTTAAAAATAATTTTAAAGAATTTGGCTGCAAGCTGAAGGTAAGGAACTCCAAGATGATATTCTTAGAAATACTGCCTGCGCCATGCACAGCATAGGGGAGAGAGAGGGATCTTAGGGAGTTAAACTCATGGCTTAAAGAGGCATTCCCATCTACAAGGTCCTATCTAATTATGTAGTAGCTTAAATACTAATAATATCAGCAAATATCTCCATTTAGAAATGCAGTATGCAGTATAGTTCTCTTGATTAGATATGTCACTTACCTCACGTGCAGAGTATTACAGTAGCTTAGGTATCCAGGGTTAAGAACACGAGCACTTAACTGTCAATAAATGAGTGGTTGTAACCATCGAACACCTAAGCTGCAATGTGTCATATCCCCACCAGAGTCTGCCTCATTCTGACACAAGGTCTGCCATATTCATCCTGTGGGTGCTGGGGAAAGAGACGCCAGAGCCAAAATCTCTGGAGAGCGAAGGCTCTGCCCAACCAGTAGGGTAAAAGTGCCTGGCCCCTACTGTACTTCACAGTCTGACAGAGTGGATGTGTGTTGTGTGTGTGTGTGTGTGGGTGTGTGTGTGTGTGTGTGTGTGTGTGTGTGTGTGTGTGTAATTCCCAGATTAAGTCATTGACTCCTAAGTTCAGCCTATAGGAATGGTGATATTATGTGCCACAATATTATCTTGTATTATACATAATCTTTTTTTATATACCCTAAAAGCTTGTTTGCTTTTAAAGTTGCTGCTTAATGTTGAGCACTGCTCAGATTACTTAAAATACTCAAGTCCTTCACCTGTTGTTTTGTCCTGAGTACATTTCCATTTATTGCATCCATTTTTGGAAATATTCAAGAAGCTTGTAAGGGACTATATATAGGAGTATATGATAGAAAACAATATTATAAGTAATTGAGATCACAGTTGTCTAAAGACAGGAGTTATTAAACTAATCTGATTCATTTTTATGGAACCCGGGCTGAGTAGAAGTTGTGGATATTTTTTTCTGACTTTGTAAACACGGTTGATATTGTCCCATATAAATACCAAATGGGTAAATTGAGGTCTGTAGGCTTAATAGTGTTTTTGGATTAGACTGAAAATTTACTTTACAACCGCATTCAAAAAGCCTTAGCGAATAATTGCTACTCTGAATGGTCTTTACTTATAACTGGTATACTCGAAGGTTCAGTGCTGGTACCAATGTCATAGAATCATAGAATTGTAGAGTTGGAAGAGACCTCTTGGGTCATCTGACCCAACCTCCTGCTTAAAGCAGTATTCACTAAATCATCCCAGACAGATATTTGTCCAGCTTCTGTTTGAAAACTCCCACTGAAGGAGAACTCACCACCTCTCATGGCAGCTTGTTCCACTCATTGACCACCCTCACTGTCAAAATGTTTTTCCTAAAATAAAATGTGTCTCCTCCCATTCAGTTTCATCCCATTGCTTCTAGTCTTTCCTTGTGCAAATCAGAATAAAGCTGATCCCTCTACATTATGACAGCCATAGAATACAGCTAATCCCTCTACATTGTGGCAGCCATAGAGTAAAGCTAATTCCTCTACAGTGTGACTGCCCTAGAATAAAGCTGATCCCTATACAGTGTGAGAGCCCTTGAGGTGGGATTAATAATGTTGTTTTTATTTTTGGAAATTGCATCAAGCTATGTTGTATTATGCAGGATATGTAAAATCCATAAATTACAAAATGAGTTGGAAAAACTGAGTTTTTTGGCATTCACATGGTAGACGAAATTTCCTAGGGAGAGATCTAAATATTTTGGTTGAAAGATTAAATAACAGGACAATGACAATCAGCAGCTTCTGTGTCTATCAGGACATTATTAAAAAGGCGTGAACTCTCTATAGATGAATGTAAAGGGCCTGTCACACGTGTCAATGTCGCCCGCGATATCGCTCATGCGTCACAAATCATTAATCGCCTGAGCGATGTGGAATTATCGCAGGTAAGATGTCACACGCGTCAATATAACCCAGCGATGCGGTGATGTCGCCATCTTGCGAGTGATTTTATTTAGTCGCTTGTGCGTTGTCAAAATAGAAAATACGTTGCTGAGTTTAGTGTCACACGCAGCGATGCACAAGGTCTACTGAGCGATGAGCGACAGGTTTTACATCTGGCAGTGAAACCTGCGATCGGCGATCAGCGACATATCGCTGGTTGCATCGCTTGGTCACACGCTTCAATGTCGCTCCTGCATCACTTTTACGTCGCTCGAGCGACTGAAAATCCGTGACGTATGAGCGACATTGACAGCGATATCGACGCATGTGACATCCCCTTAATCCTACTACTTTTACAAATCCTACTACTTTTACAATGCGTTTGTGTAATGAGGTGAACAATTCAGACTGCCGCATTGAAATGGACATGGAATTGGACTTTGTACAGTCCACTAATGCCCACTGGTGGACAAGTGCGGAAACAATCACAGAGGGTGGAAATCCCCCACCATCTCTTTTGTTTACCCAGGAAGAGAAAGAGCGGGAGATTATTACAGACCCAGAGCTCAGCCAGGACAGACCTGCGTGTGGTGTCTCCCGACATAGGGCTCTTTTGCACCCGGATTTTTGGGAAGAAATACCCCTTGAGGATCGCTGTTGCAACCCCCGGTCTGCAGGACCTTGTCTTACCGAGAGTCCATCTCAAATTCAGGACATTGCCTCCGGAATTCAGGACATTGCCACCGGATTACATGTGCAGGGGCTGTGACCGACATAAGGGAGCCATCTGTGCTACTGTGATCTCCCTTCTGCTGCTCGGTGTGCCCCGGGACAGAGAGAGAGAGAGACTAACAAAAATCTGTTACCTGCGGAAGAAGACCAAAGAAGAGGACTGAGGAGTTTCCCCCTTCAGCGCTGCACTGGGACCCGTCATCGTGAGATCCCAGGCCTGCCACGTGGGAGCGACATCTTCTTCTGTGATAGACTGGTACGTGATTTGAGGGAAAGTTAGGGAAAGATATCTCCATTTTGTTTGTTTTCTTTTTCTTCTTCTTGCTGCGCACCCGGATAAGGTGAAGATCCAGGGACTCCACCATATACATGTGTACAGCTAGATCAGTTGACTGTGTTATAGATATGTATTACAGTAAAGAGATGTTACTACTGGTTAAATCTGAGTATGGAGATTCTGTTGAAGCCAGACATACACACACACCCGCGGCCTTACCACCGGTCGCTACATCTGTGTGACCTCCTCTGAAATATGCAGTTCAGTTCTGGACAGCAGTCCATAGAAATGACGAATGGGTGTTAGAAAAAGTACACAGAAGAATGACAAAACTGATAAGGTGTGTTTAGGATCTTGGTTATGAGGAAAAAGTTAATTAAATATAGCCTTGAAAGAAGATATCTTAGGCCCCTTACACACTGGCGTTTTTGACAAATTGCAGCAGATCTGGCAGATTTACCGCATCTGCCACCTAACGGCCACACTTGCGGCATATTTGCGGCAAGTCCCATGCATTGTCTATGGGGCTTGCAGTCGGGTGCGGCAAGTGCGGTTCTGCCAGATGCGGCAGATGTGGTACTTGTGGCGGCGAAAAAAAAACGCAGCTGACAGCGTTTTTTCTTGTGGCCGCAAGTGCCGCATCTGCCGCAACCGTCAGAACTGCACTTGCTGCACCCGACTGCAAGCCCCATAGACAATGCATGGGGCTTGCCGCAAATGTGCCGCAAGTGTGTCCGTTAGGTGGCAGATGCGGTAAATCTGCCAGATCTGCTGCAATTTGTCAAAAATGCCAGTGTGAAGGCAGCCTTAGAGGGACATTATTAACTTGTACAACTACATAAATGTCACATACAAAAAGTAAGGGCTAAAGCTGTTTCATGTAAAACCCCTCAAAAGACAAGGGAGGAAAAGGGCGAGTAACTGCAATGTTTTAATCACCTGTTATTTTAGCTTATTGCTATGTTGTGACAACCAAAAAAACATAATTTTGACATTTTCACTTTTTGTTCCAATACACAGTTTTCTGCTCAGATTAATTTACTGTATTTTTTCGCTTTATAAGACACACAGGATTATAAGACGCACGCCAAATTTGGTGAAGAAAAAGAGAAATAAAATAATTTTTAATGTTAAATAGGGTCCATCTTATAATGCCAGTGTCCGTCTTACAATCAGGGTACCTTGCCCCTCATCCTGATGGTACATAGCCCCTCATCCTGCTAGTATATACTCCCCATCCTGCTGGTACATAGCCCCCATCCTGCTGGTATATAGCCCCCATCCTGCTGGTACATAGCCCCCCTATCTTGCTGGTACATAGCCCCCCATGCTGCTGGTACATAATGCCCCCATCCTGAATTGATGATAATATAAAATAGTAATAAAAATTTATACTGTGCGGAGTTGTGCATTAGCATGGCTCTGTACAATAGAAGTATTTTGACTGTGCAGTCTTCAATCGCTCTAAAGGGGACTAGTAAAATTAATTAAAAGTAAAAAAGAAAGTTTTTAAAATAAGAAAAAATGTAAAAAAACACTAACGTTAAAATCCTCCCTTTTGCCCATTGAAAAAACTATTAAAAAATATGCATAATTGGTATTGCCGCATTCAGAAATGCCCAATCTATCAAAATATATACTACCATATTTTTCGGATCATAAGATGTACTTTTCCCCCACATTCTGGGAGAAAGTGGGGAGTGCGTCTTATGATCCGGATTTATACGGTGGCTGTGTGACTATGGGGCTGTGCTGAGGGGAGCAATGGCTCTGGACCAGCTGTAGAAGGCTGGCATGGGTTGCACAGGCAGGAGGAAGGTCCCGTGCCCCAGCTCATTAAGCTTACGTATTATTGACTGCATCCCTCTTTGCATCACCTCAACGCTGAAGCTTAATGATTTATGGCCCCTCTTCTGCCATACACAAAAAATACACAGCAGTGTCTTCCTGTCTATGCATGCTGGCATCTGATCATGTGACCAGCACAGTGATGTCATCGCTGTGAGTCCCGGTCACATGATCAAATACCCGGGACACAGGAAGGTGGTGATGCTGCAGGCAGGGAGCCAGGGATCGGTGAGTTACCTGGTTTATTATTTTTTGTTTGCAGCATTAGGATGGCATATACTGTGATGGGGGCATATACAGGATGAGAGGTAATACTAAGAGGTGAGAGAATCTGCAACAAGAGGGAAAGGTCTACAGTGTCAAAGACAGAGGACAGTAAGCGACACCATATTTAAATATTCAAAAAAGTGAACAAAGGAAGACAGAGTAAGGCAGTTAGGGCAGTTTTGGTTGAGTAATGCAGTCAGAAGCCAAATTGTAACTGGTCAAAGAAGAAGCAGGAGGAGAGGAGGGAGGATAGTTCAAGATGGGCATGCTTTTCCAGTAGTTTTGAGGTATAAAGGAGAAGTGATATGGGGTGATAGCTAGACACAGAGGATGGGTTGAAGGAGGGATTTTTGAGGCTGGGTTTGATCGAGGTATGCTTAAAAGATGAGGGAAAGACACCAGTTGTTAGTAATAGGTTGAAGAGATGGGTTAGGCTTGGGATGAAGACTGTGGTGAGGTTTGAGATGAGGTGGGATGTGAGCGGGTCAAGCGTGCAGCTGGTGAGATGTGATCTTAACAGGAGAGAGGAGAGCTGATCTGTCATGATGGAGAAGCTGGTTTTGGAAGAAGAGGGCTGGTTAGTTATGAGGGGCTGTGGGGACTGTGGGCCATAGATTTCTCTGATAATATCAATCTTTGCTTGTTAAAAAGTTTTAAGCTAAGATGAGAGGAGAGGGAGGAGGTGCTGGGAGATGGAGGTGAAAATTGACAGTGTTGAATAGCTGTTTATTTTGTGAAAAAGCAGGATATGAGAAATGAGAAATAGGTTTGTTTTGTGGCAGTGAATATGGACATAAAGTTGGTGATACAATGAAGAGCTCGGTGGAATGGGATCTCTTCCATCTCCCTCACTAACCCCGGAGACCAGCCTTAATTTTGCCAGGGTTGCCTGTTGGTTGTGCAAGTTTTGCTAGTGTGAGTGGAGTATTTTAATTAACTTGAGGATGTAATTTCCTAGCCAACGCCACAATGGGATTTCCTATGAAATTAGTTAGGTGACAATGAAAGCTGCCTGCCAATTATACAAAGAGGAAAGCTCCCTAGCTAGCTGTAAGAATTGATTTCTTTCTACCTGCAGATTCAATAGAAGATTAATCACAGCCCAGACATTTAAGAGACGAGCAATAACTCTTAACATTTCACGACCCTTCTCTCCTATAGATATGTCAAGCATAATATTGCATCTAGAGGTGTAGATGATCATCGCACATATTTTTACATAATTGTGCGACCATCATAAGTACCCTAAACTTGATATTGGCCAGTGGGATAACAGGCAGAGGGATCATATATCCCATCACCTCAAAGCTAAAATCATAACTGAAAATATTAGAGCATTGTCTTCTGGCTATGACACTCCCAGGCAAAGTTATGACCCATAATAGTTCTTGAATATCTATCTCAGGGGGGTGGGAACTATGAGACGGCCCTGGGCAGTACAAGGGCAGGCCTCATACAGTGTAAAAATGGCCCACCTCTTCTCCATCTTGATATTTTTTCTAAAGAGGCATTGTTCCATCAAAGTCCCAAGTATACCCCAGGAACAGGTTGGCACCATTAGGTACTGATCACTTGTGTCTGTATTCCGTTAAGGTGTGTATCCCGTTTATCTTTTATTTGCACTATGACTGTAACATTTGTAATATCTTAATAATACCTGTACATAGTAAAATCTAGTGTGTCCAATAGGGCTATTAAATATATAAATTTACTCTTGAGTTGTTCTTATTCTCGATCACGAGTCCCCATGTCCGTGTGCTCACTTATATTAACACTACCTGTACGAAATATAAGCCCGATCATGGACAGGGCTTATATCAAACGAGAAACTGGTGGCAGCAATTAGTACTTGGGGTTATTTAAGGCCTCTGTCAGTGAGGGGTGGTGGTTATTGATACATGCTTTGGCCTGACACTGGAAGGCATATACCACACTCAATGTGGGACCCTTATAAACCAGTACTGACAGGGCAGCTGCGATCCTTCCTTTATCCTCAGGCATTTCCCTGACAAGCCTGAGATTAACATGAGGTGCTGTAGAGCTGCCAGATTTGTTGGCCAATCCATCACAAAGGTGTTTGAGATTTCTGCAAGGAAGAGTGAGTTTGTGGAGTGGGGGTTGTATACTAGGAGAGGAAAAGGAAGAGAGATATGTAGGGTGTGGTCAGGCAGGGGTGAGGTGAGTTTGAGAGGTTGGATAGGGCACAGAGGTGGGTGAAGATAATGTCCAGTTAAAATTGGTAAAAAGGATCAGTTAAGAGATAGCAGCATGCCAACGCCTCCACTATTCTTGTTGCTTGGGTGAGTAGTGTGAGAAAGATAAAATCCACATAAGAAAGTGAAGCTGAAGAGGCTGTGTCAGAGGGGTTTAGCCAGGTTTCAGTAATGCCAAGTAAGGAGAATTTGTTAGTCATGAAAAGATCATTGATGTTTGAATGTTTGTTACAGACAAGTAAGCATTCCATAGAGCTCTTAGTAGAGGTACTGGGAGAGGGGGCTAGATGAATGAGTAAAAGGTTAATGTGGATGTAAAAATTTTTGAATGGATCGTGGGCGGGAGTTAGAAATAACTGTGAGGATGTGGTGAGGAGGGCTAGGATTTTGGGATATGTTACCAGCAATGAGGAGAAGCAGAGAGAGCATTAGAAGGTAGGAGAAGGAGAGGGCATGAGGGGCTGTGTGCATCTGAGACAAAGGATTGTATGTGGTGGAACAGTTCTGAGAAGGAGGTGAGATGGGTGGGGAGGATGGAGGGAGAGATGACCAGTTCATTACTAGGTGAAAGGATTAGAGGCATTAGTAAGAAATGAAGTAGTATGAGGTGAAAGTGAAAAGAAACTGAAACATTGTTTACAGTGCATAAGCATCTAGTTTTTTTCAGACCCCTTCCAGTCAAATTGTGGTTTAATTCATTATAGTACACTTTAAATGCAGCACTTCAAATGATGGTCTGACCAGACTGAAGTCTGATCAGACCTTCCCCTCACATAATATACACATATAAATGCAATCAGGTGTGAAAAGGTGGGGGCCAGGGGGTCTGGACTCCTCATTACCATTTAATCAAAGGAACTAGTTGTAGCAAAACAACATGAAGGGTAAATGACTCACCCCGTGGGGGCAGTAGGCTACTCGGAGCAGGGCCAGGGGGAGAACGTTGCTGGAGATGTCACGGTGGCGTGACCCGGTCTGTGGCCCGGAGAGGTCAATGAAAAGGGAGTGGTTAGAGTTCTTGGCACATTAGGAGGTTTACTGGACTTTAGACCTGGGGATGCTTTTTCATGTGCCGGCACACGTGGGATGCGGCTAATAGAGGCCGCCGCTGCTACACTGTTCCATTTGGAGTTGATGACAAGGCAGCTTGATGGGAATGCCCTCCTTGGGTAGGGAAGACCCCCTTGGGCAGCATATGTTACTTGGTGAGTTGGTGCTGATGCTACAGCGCAGGGGCACAGCAAGAAAGTCACAGACACAGCGGGGTGCAGTCTCGAGATGTTTACTCACAGTTTTGTCATTCCCGGTTACAGCAGTCGTCACCGATGCAACAACCCATGGAGCACTGAGTCCTGGGAGGTGGAGATGGGGATCTGGCTAACTCCCAGGTAACGTGGTGTCACTAAACCAGTTCCCCTTTCTACTGTCCTTTCACGGTCGACTCTTCTTCTGCGCTTGCTTTGCCCTCCTGCCCTGCACCTCACGCACAGTGCCCCAAGCCAGTGACTGCAGGTCTTCATTGGGTTTCTACATTGTCTGTCCCTTGACCCTATGTGACCACCTTTTCAGGAGATGTGCGCGGTTTTGGCTGCGGCACTTGGAGATACCGCAGCCTCCAGGTTTGCTAGCTGAGCCTGGTCTTCTCTACTAGTCTAGGGCCCGGTCTTACTACACTGCAGCTGGTCTCTTACGCGGATCATCTCGTTTGTGGATTTGGGCATCCCTGGGTGGATTGCTCACTACCCGGTCCCTTGGGACCCCCTATGTCTTCTGGAGCACCCTCTCTGTCATTCTCTCAGCTCCTCTGTCTAGTCTTGCTTCTCTCAGGTCTTAGGACAAGCTCCCACTGGCTCCAGTCCTCTGGATGTCTCTTTCCAGATGTTACCCCCTCTGACAGACTTTCTGGCCCTCACAGACTCCTTCAGCTCATGCCAGCCACCCACCAACTGTCTTCTAGATGTTTCTCTCATCCTTATATATTATCTGTGACGTGTCCTGGTTTGCTAATGTGTATCCTCCCTGACTTCACTCCTTCTTGGGTGCTCACCTAAACTCCACTCTCCACCCCATCCCCACTACCTTGGTTCCTCCTCTCCGGACAGGATCACTGACTGTGATCCTGTCCCTCAGGAGCATTCTCACCCTAACCCTGTCCTAGAGTGGTGTGTGGTGGTCTGGGTGTCTGGATGCCGGTCAGTGTCCCCTCCTTACCCGAGAGTGGGGTACTACACCTCTAGCTAGGGTGCAGTACCTCTGTGGTGACCGGATCTGTAGGGGCGCCACAAACAAAGGGTCATAAAATAAAGTGATGGAGGTGATGGTAGTTAGAAATTACATGCAGAAGTAAAAATATGTACCAAGAACAGAGGAAATCAGAGAATGGGAAGAATGAGTTGGAATGAATCTGTACCTGCATTGGCAGATACAGTACACAAAGAGAAGATTAAATGGAAGGAAAGCTAGGTTGAAATTGATTTATACCAATATGCGAGATACAAGAGACACAGGAAGGGTTAAATATAAGGAAACATTGGGTGAAATTTAACTCATACCAATATGGGAGATGCAGGAAAAACAGAAAGGGTTGAATGCAAGGAAAAGCTGGGTGAGATTGAATTCACACTATTATGGGGGATGAAGGAGACACAAGAAGGATTAAATGCAAAACAAAATGGGTGAGTGAATTTATACCTGTTGGAAGATGAAGATGATGATTAGATGACGATAAAAAAGCAGTGATGAGAGGTGACCAGGTACATCATGATGATCATCTCTTGTGAATGCCAGCACTCAGTGAGCATTCACAGTAAGTGAGTCATGACAGAGAAAGGGGTCATCATTGCTGTCATGACAATACATTGGCGTAATCTAACTAGTTAACTGGTGCGGGTTCATCTCCGATCCACCTGCTCCTGTTAGCTGCATATATTGGCTGATCAAATCAGCTGACATGAGTGAGGAATGATGCGAGCTCAGCGTGTGAGCTCGTATCAAAGTCAGGGACAAACCAATGGCGTACCAATACAGAGTTACAGTTGTGGCCAAAACTATTGACACCCATGCAATTCTGTCAGATAATACTCAGTTTCTTCCTGAAAATGATTGCAATCAATCACAAATTCTTTGGTATTATTATCTCCATTTAATTTGTCTTCAATGAAAAAAACACAAAAAGAATTGTCCTAAAGCCAAATTGAATATAATTCCACACCAAACATAAAAAAGGGGGTGGACAAAAGTATTGGCACTGTTAGAAAAATCATGTGATGCTTCTCTAATTTGTGTAATTAACAGCACCTGTAGCTTACCTGTGGCACCTAACAGGTGTTGGCAATAACTAAATCACACTTGCAGCCAGTTGACATGGATTAAAGTTGACTCAACCTCTGTCCTGTGTCCTTGTGTGTACCACATTGAGAGCATGGAGAAAAGAAAGAAGACCAAAGAACTGTCTGAGGACTTAAGAAACCAAATTGTGAGGAAGCATGAGCAATCTCAAGGCTACAAGTCCATCTCAGAGACCTGAATGTTCCTGTGTCTACCGTGCGCATTGTCATCAAGAAGTTTAAAGCCCATGACACTGTGGCTAACCTCCCTAGATGTGGACGGAAAAGAAAAATTGATGAGAGATTTCAACGCAAGATTGTGCGGATGGTAAATAAAGAACCTCGACTAACATCCAAACAAGTTCAAGCTGCACTGCAGTCCGAGGGTACAACAGTGTCAACCTGTACTATCCGTCGGCATCTGAATGAAAAGGGACTGTATGGTAGGATGCTCAGGAAGACCCCACTTCTTACCCCGAGACATAAAAAAGCCAGGCTGAAGATTGCCAAAACTCACCTGAGAAAGCCTAAAATGTTTTGGATGAATGTTCTCTGGTCAGATGAGACAAAAGTAGAGCTTTTTGGGCAACACCATCAACATAGAGTTTACAGGAGAAAAAAAGAGGCATTCAAAGAAAAGAACACGGTCCCTACAGTCAAACATGGCGGAGGTTCCCTGATGTTTTGGCTTTGCTTTGCTGCCTCTGGCACTGGACTGCTTGACCGTGTGCATAGCATTATGAAGTCTGAAGACTACCAACAAATTTTGCAGCATAATGTAGGGCCCTGTGTGAGAAAGCTGGGTCTCCCTCAGAGGTCATGGGTCTTCCAGCAGGCAATGACCCAAAACAAACTTCAAAAAGCACTAGAAAATGGTTTGAGAGAAAGCACTGGAGACTTCTAAGGTGGCGAACAATGAGTCCAGACCTGAATCCCATAGAACACCTGTGGAGAGATGTAAAAAATGGCAGTTTGGAGAAGGCACCCTTCAAATATCAGGGACCTGGAGCAGTTTGTCAAAGAAGAATGGTCTAAAATTCCAGCAGAGCATTGTAAGACATTAATTGATGGTTACCGGAAGCGGTTGACCGCAGTTATTTTGGCTAAAGGTTGTGCAACCAAGTATTAGGTTGAGGGTGCCAGTACTTTTGTCTGGCCCATTTTTGGAGTTTTGTGTGAAATGATCAATGTTTTGCTTTCTGCTTCATTCTCTTTTGTGTTTTTTCATTGAAGACAAATTAAATGAAGATAATAATACCAAAGAATTTGCAATCATTTTCAGGAAGAAACTGAGTATTATCTGACAGAATTGCAGGGGTGTCAATACTTTTGGCCACAACTGTATGTGTGGAGTTCTTTAGAGCACACACCAAATTTATACTGTTAATGAAAGCTGGACACTAACTACGGTACTTTACATTGTATCAAAGTGTCATATCTTTAGCGTTTGCAAGCTATAGACATCCAGTAACTCCATAATTAACACCTGTTTTCAGGTGGAAATGTGATGGTTTCTATGCCTTTTTTAGAATCATGAATGTATCCAAACTGTCTGACTTTTATGCTACATACTTTTATAATGAAGAAATAAATTGATGTTTTAAAGAAATCTTGGATTTCCTGGGATAATTAGTCCGGAAAGGTGCTGAATGTCTATAGCTTGCATGTATTAAGCTTCATCCAGTGGAATCCGTGCAGTCTGGAGGACGGGGTAACCAAAGGAGGAGGTGAGCGGACAACCCATATTCTTTTTTACATGTCTTTAGTGTTGTCCCATGTAAAGATGTAATAAAATATTTACAAAAATGTGAGGGGTGTACTCACTTTTGTGATACAATGTATATATATATTGTACATATTGTATATACGCACAGTAAATATACACATAGAGTGCTATAGGCTGAGGGTGTACAATAGTGAAACAAAATCCCATATGGATAACAATATAGATGAACAATAAAATAAGAACTCACTATTTTTACTTATGTTTGCTTTAGTATTTGCCCCATATTCTCGAGCTTTTGACTTAGGCTTTCCCATATTACCGTCCATATTGGATTTTTGTTTCACTATTGTAAGTCCCCAGCCTGTGACTTTCTATATAAATTGCTGTAGAAACTCTCCAGTCCATATACTGTAAGATGTGAATTTACGGTATATGTGAAAGAAAGAATGCGCAAATAGGGTCTTATCTCAATAACACACTTTCACTTATCGATGTGGAATTGCTCACCTTTGTCAGTTGTGAAACCCACAACTGGTAGAATAGCGTACAAGCAGCTGCTGCAGGAACCGCACTCCCAACGGTGACCGTGGTCGTAATGCAGAATCCTGGATGTTCCCTGAGGAAGGAGCTCGGGAGGAGGCTCCGAAACGCGTTGGAAAATAAAGGCTGTAGCTGTACCAGACATTCCTGTGTCTGTGTTTCTTTGGTCTCGGAGCAGCAGCGCGGACACTGAAGCCCTTTGTCCAAGATTCTAATTTACAGTATATGGCAGTTATTAATTTTTATTTTTCATATGTCGGTATTATTATTTTATTAAATGCAATATTTTTTATATACTTTTTTTAGTTTACTACAGACCTATGTTTATTATTTCTGTTCACGGTCACGGTTAAAAAATTATGTTAAAGGGAATCTGTCAGCAGGTGTTTGCAATGTTACCTGATTATAGCATGTTGCAAGGATTCTAAACAAAAAGAAACTGTGCCTCTCTTGTCAAGTTCTGCGAATATCATTACAGGACTACTTTGTCATGTACACGGCAGTCCGTCACACCCAGTGATATGATTGACACCTCACTGTCAATTCACAAACTCTTTTGAGAGCCTGGTGTGGGTGGGGCAGGTATCTCAGCTCTACTGTGTTTCTGAAACAATATTCTTTGATTGTGTCAGAACAGCTTCAGCCAGTAGTCATAGTTGGATTCAGGGTCTCTGCCTATATCAAGTTTCTGTCAGATGAGGTGGTAAAAACCCACATCCAGATTCCCTTTAAGGTCATGGAGGACTAAAATGATATGTTGACCTAGTATTGGCCTAATTTTTGCAAATGGAATCACAAATCTTTTACAAGTACCGTATTTTTCGGATTATAAGACGCACTTTTGTTCCCCCAAACTTTGGGGTAAAGTGAGGGGTGCGTCTTATAATCCGAATATACGGATCATATAGTATATTATATAGGGGATGGTGGGGGCAGCTCTGGAGTGTGCCCGGGGGTCCAGTGTGCTGGCTGGGGGCTGCAGGAGGGAGCGGGAGATCTCCTGCTCCCGCTCATTTAATATGCACTGCCGCTGTCCATCACCACGGTGTTGAAATCGCACCGCGGTGATGGGACTGAGGGCGCAGTGCATATTGCATTGCCTGCGCCCCCCCCAGTGATTACACATGCCTCCCCCCATGCTGCATATGGCCCCCCCCAAGCTGCTGCCCATAATAAAATAACAAACGTTTTCCTCACTATTTCCAGTGATGAGCTGCCTGTCTCCTGCTGTCTCCCTCCGTGCAAGCTGCGTCCGAACTTCCTGCTTCTCTGCCTGTGATGTGACTCTCTGCTGAGCAGCTCACATGACAAGCAGAGAAGCAGGAAGTTCGGACGCAGCTTGTACAGAGGGAGACAGCAGGGAGACAGGCAGCTCATCACTGGAAATAGTGAGGAAAACGTTTGTTATTTTATTATGGGCAGCAGCTTGGGGGGGCCATATGCAGCATGGGGGGAGGCATGTGTAATCATAGGGGGCCATATCCAGCACTGGGGACGTGTGCCTTCAATGGGGGACGTGTGCCAGCAGTGGGGGACGTGTGTCTTCAATGGGGGATGTGTGCCAGCAGTGGGGGACGTGTGCCAGCAGTGGGAGACTTGTGCCATCAATAGGGGATGTGTGCCAGCAGTGGGGGACGTGTGCCAGCACTGGGGGACGTGTGCCAGCAGTGGGGGACGTGTGCCATCACTGGCGGACTTGTGCCATCACTGGCGGACTTGTGCCATCACTGGCGGACTTGGGACAGCACTGGGGGATGTGTGCCAGCAGTGGGGGACGTGTTCCAGCAGTGGGGGACGCGTGCCAGCAGTGGGGGACGTGTGCCACCACTGGCGGACGTGTGCCAGCAGTGGGGGACGTGTGCCATCACTGGCGGACTTGGGCCAGCACTGGGAGACGTGTGCCAGCAGTGGGGGACGTGTGCCAGCACTGGGGGACGTGTGCCAGCAGTGGGGGACGTGTGCCAGCACTGGTGAACGTGTGCCAGCAATAGGGGATGTGTGCCAGCACTGGGGGACGTGTGCCAACAATGGGGGACATGTGCCAGCCATAAACCGATTAAGGGGGCCATATCTAGGATGAGGGGGCTATATCCCAGGATGAGGGACCATGTACCAGGAAATGGGGGCTATGAGAGACATATACCCTATATGATTTTTAAGACGGACACTGGCATTATAAGACGGACCCCATTTAACATTAAAAATTATTTTTTTCTCTTTTCCTTCATTAAATTTGGGGGTGCGTCTTATAATCAGGTGCGTCTTATAAAGCGAAAAATACGGTATATATACAGTTGGAACGGAAAGTATTTAGACCCCTTTAAATGTTTCACTCTTTGTTTAATTGCAGCCATTTGGTAAATTCCAAAAAATTCATTTTTTTCTCAATAATGACTGAAAAAAACAGGAATGTAGACATTTTTGCAAATTTATTAAAAAAGGAAAACTGAAATATGACATGGTCATAAGTATTCAGACCCTTTGCTCAGACACTCATATTTAAGTCACATGCTGTCCATTTCCTTGTGATCCTCCTTGAGATGGTTCTACTACATCACTGGAGTCCAGCTGTGTTTAATTAAACTGATAGGACTTGATTTGGAAAGGAATACATCTGTCTATATAAGGTCTCACAGCGTACAGTGCAAATGAGAATCATGAGGTCAAAGGAACTGCTTAAGAAGCTCAGATACAGAATTGTGGCAAGGCACAGATCTGTAGTACTCAAGAATTCCAAGAGCACAGTGGCCTCCATAATCCTTAAATGGAAGAAGTTTGGGACCATCAGAAGTCTTCCTAGACCTGGCCATCCAGCCAAACTGAGCAATCGTGGGAGAAGAGCCTTGGTGACAGAGGTAAAGAAGAACCCCAAGATCACTATGGCTGAGCTCCAGAGATGCAGTAGGAAGATGGGAGAAAGTTCCACAAAGTCAACTGTCACTGCAGCCCTCCACCAGTCAGGCCTTTATGGCAGAGTGGCCTAACAGAAGCCTCTCCTCAGTGCAAGACATATGAAAGCCCGCATAGAGTTTGCTAAAACACACATGAAGGACTCCCAGACTATGAGAACTAAGATTCTCTTGTCTGATGAGACAAACATAGAGGTTTTTGAAGATAATTCTAATGGGTATCTGAGTAGAAAACCAGACACTGATCATCACCTGCTCAATACAATCCCAACAGTGAAACATGATGGTGGCAGCATCATGCTATGGGGGTGTTTTTCAGCTGCAAGGACAGAACAACTGGTTGCAATTAAAGGAAACATGAATGCAGCCAACTACAGAGATATCCTGGATGAAAACCTCTTCCAGGGTGCTCTGGACCTCAGACCTGGCTGGAGGTTCACCTTCCAACAAGAAAATGGCCCTAAGCACACAGCTAAAATAACAAAGGAGTGGTCTCAGAACTACTCTGTGACCATTCTTGACTGACCCAGCCAGAGCCCTGACCTAAACCTTAACAGTAAGGGTAGCTGGAGATCACAATGTTATGGTTGCCTTCCCCTTCTGGGCTAGAGCTCAATTTAACCTCTATGACTGCATCATTCAGCTGAACAGCAATGCCAACAAATCCTCAAGATGCCATAAGGTCCTTCATCCTCTACTGCAGGGGTAGAGGACTCCAGACCTCTAACCAGGACCAATAACAGGTCATGTTTTTAGGATTTCCTTAGCATTGCACAGGGGTTGCAATTATCACCAGTGCAGGTGATTCAATTATGACCTGTGCAATGCTAAGTAAATCCTGAAAACATGACCTGTTGGCGGCCCTCAAAGCCTGGAGTTCTCCATCCATGCTCTAATGTGCCTGACCACTACCCTGTGACCTTGTCTGCAGCTTTATTTAATATGAAAATTACTTCATAGTCTGAAGTGCTTCAAACATAGTTGCACCCTTATGGTACCTTTACACGCCGCTACCGAAGGTAGCAACAGGTAGGCACCGCACGTGCACGCACGCGTTTTCAACGGTTCCTAACGGTACCTGATGCCGCAATTACACGCCGCCACAAGGTGCTCCACAGAAGGTATTTTCGTTCTCCGGAAGTGCCGACGGGTGCCGCAGGTTACCTTCTGTGGAGTACCTTCCCTGATTTACACGCCGTTACCACAAGGGAATCTGGGCGTACATATAGTGCGCCGTAACTACATAGGCGTGACAGAGTTGTGTCTTACCCGACGCTTGTATGGTGATTGGACAATGCAATAACATCATGATTGGCCAGCCAGCGCAGGGAGGCTACCTAATACATGACGCTATACTAAATGTGTATTGTGACTGGTCAGCTCGTTAAATATGCCGCCCTGTGCAGTGACAGCCAATGGGTACACAGTAGTCTCCACCAATGATAGCTGATGGGGCGTGGTATACATGACGCTCAAGCACGCCCCAGGTAACTCAAATACCGTACCTGTGCCCCGATTACACGCTGCTACCATAGGGGTTATACCTGCTTGTTTTTCAGCACGGCTGAAAGACAGGTATCCAAAGAGACAGGAAGGTACAACCTGAATTACACGCCGCCACTTTGCGGTGTTTTACAGGTAAAAGGTACAATTGTCTCCGATACCTGCCGGTTTCTACCTTTCGGTAGTGGCGTGTAAAGGTACCATTAGTCTTAACCTTAGTTGTTGAAGCTGCAATCATTTTTCTTAAATTATCCTTCTAATAAATTATTACTTATTGTTTTTCTTTATATAATCTTCATTTTAAGAAAGTATCCAAACTATTTCATGATGTTGGATTCTGAAGTATAATCATAATCTTCAGGTCATGATTGCAGTCAAGTTGGGAGAAAAAAATAGGAGGTTGTGTGCTTTGAAGCAATCTGCCTCCAACTTTCTAATGAGTCTCTTGGGATGGTACAGAAAAGTTCCTTGCTTAGTTTTAGTTTAGTGAGTTCAGAAAATGACCACTTGTTTAAATCAAGTTATTATGCTAAACATATTAAAATAATAGTACTACTTTTTCTTATCTTCAATGTCACAGTCTGCATTCTAACCACTTTACGACCTTGCCTTTTCCTTTTTTGTTCTTGTTTTACTCCCCTTCTTCCAAGAGCCATAGCATTTTTATTTTTCCATCAATATAGACATATGAGGGCTTGATTTTTGCGGAAGGAGTTGTACTTTTGAATGACATCATTCAGTTTAACATATAGTGTACTGAAAAACAGGGAAAAAAAATCCACCTGTGGTGAAATTGCAAAAAAAGTGAAATTTGATAATGGTTTTTGTGGTTTTTATTCACCACATTCACTGACATGCTTGAAGTCAGTAAAAGTAGATACTAAACATGTATACATTTACTGTTATGTAAGTGGTGTAAAAAAAATGTCAGTACTTCATAAAAAAAATGAATTATTCTTTTTGCGCAATATGCTGTGACTTGTAGCGTCATCATTTTCGGGATATGGGGCTGTGTGATGGCTTAAATATTTGTGTCTTGAAGTGATGTTTTTAATTATATCATTTCTAGGTGGATACGCTGTTTTTATCACCTGTTATTGCATTTCATTGCCATGTTACAGAGACCCAAAAAATGTAATTTCTTCTTTTTCTCCTCCGTTATGCAGTTTACCGATCAGATTAATTGATTTTATATTTTGATCATTTTTGAAAGCGGCGATACCAATTATGTGCATTCATATATATAGTTTTATTTCCAATGGGGCAAAAGGGGGTTGATCTGAACTTGCAGGGTTATTTTCATCCCTTTCATATTTTTAAAAACCTCTTTTTTGACTTTTTCTTTATGTTACTTGGCCCCTTAGGACACCTCAACACTGCAGTGCCTGATTTCTTCTCCAGCACAGAGCGATGCTTCAGCATTGCTCTGAACATCATAAATGATCACTTCCTGTGAACGCAGGCGCTCGGCGAACATCAACAGGAAGTTAGTCGTGACAACATCAGGGTCATCATCTGACCCCTGGCTGCCATGGCAACACATCGACACCCTGTGATCATGTCATGGGGTCGACAATGGGGAATAGCGCGATCCCTTCTGCAACACTTTAGATTGTGCTGTCAGTGTTTAACAGCGCATTCTAAGGAGTTAACTGCAGCGGGAGGATTGCTGATTTGTGCTCTTCTGTTAGCTGCACATGTCTGTTGATGGGATCAGCCAATATGTGTAGGGAATGATGCCAGCTTAGTGCGCAAGTTCGCAGGTAGGGAGTTAGGTGACCAAGGATGTACCCAGTACATCATGGGTTGTAAAGGTGTTAAAGGGCTGGTCCGAAGGCAAAGCATTTTTTCCCTAACCTCCTATCTACTTGGTCCCGTTATTTAAACTGTTTTCTAATATACGTGCTTTAAAAACTCCCTACCGTTCTATTCTCTATCTAGACTATGTAACAGATACTGTGTTTCTGTTTTCTGTCTGATGAAGATTTGTTTAAGTATTCCAGTGTATGCTGGGATATTGAAAGCATAGTTAGGTAATGGTAGGGAGTTTTTAAAGCAAGTACACTGATGGTCAAAAGGGTATCAATGTGTTGAACTTTTTACTTTCAAACTCCATATTTCACCATCCACTACAGCTTTGAGCATCAGACTACCTTCCTTTTTTAGACAATCATCTTGGTTATCTCATACATAAATTTAAAGGGAATCTGCCACCCACCCAGGGCCTATTAAACTAAAAGAGCCACCTTCAGCAGGGCCTATGCTGCATTTTGTGGAGGTGTCTCTTATCCCCATACCTCCCAGGACACCAAAATAATGACTTTATAAGAAATTATTTATAAGAGCATACTCCCCTCCCAGGACCTGAATGCCTCATTGCTGTTACCCTTCTGCCTCGACCTTCCTGGAGCTTCCTCTTCACTTCCTTGAGACTTCTCGGCACCTGTGCATATCCCTCAGTTCTTGGGCATGCTCCATGAGCTCTGCCCGGGAGCTGGCGCCACATGATGTCAGAACATTGCGCCTGCATACAACACAGGCACCAGATCCCACACTGTGTGGTCTTATGCTTTAGGCCGACTTCAGGATTGGGAATCTGGCATCTGCACATACAGAATGACTGCACATGTTCCCTTCTCGCCAGATTCTTAGCCCCACAGTCTGCATAAAGCATGAGACCACACAGGGCAGGAACTGGTGCCTGTTTTATATGCTGGCACAATGTTCCGACATTATATGACCTCAGCTCTCGGGCAGAGCTCACGGAGCATGCCCGAGAACTGAGAGATCTGTGCAGGCGCCGAGAAGTCTCTAGGAGGAGAGGAGGAGGGTCGCGCAGGGTCGAGGAGGAGAAGTAACAGCAGCAAGGCATTCAGGTCCAGGAAAGGGAGTAGTAATAGAGAATATAGAGGGCTCAACGTATGTAAGATTGGGTGCACCAATAAAAAAGAATAAGCAGTAAAAGTGTAGATTGGGCACACCAAAAATGATTAATGCACGTCCACAAGTAGATTAAGGTGTCAAAAAATTGCAATGTTTCTTTATTAGGTCACACAGTACACAGACCAACGTTTCGGCCAGCAGGCCTTCATCAGGGTACTAATGAAACAAAGATAACAGTACAGAAAAAAATGCAACGTGTTAGTAACACAACAAGATGGGGCAAGGGTTAAAGTATGTGAGGTGATCCCGGGTGGTTTGTAATGTGCGGTGACTCAATAAAAGAAACTGATTGTGTATTTCTATAGAAATTGTGACACGTGGATTCGAACAGGTGTGAAATACCAGAACTAATCTCATATTGCCAGTAATGCAAAAAAAGGGAGGGGCAGTGAGGTACAGCGTAGGAATTCTGTTTGAGTGATGGCCTCCATAAAAAGGAAAAAGGAAGAGAGTAAAAAGGCAAAAAGAGTCAAGATAAGACAAATGGGGTAGTATAATTACCCATAGTACTGGTGATGGATCAAAGATAGAACAAAATAGATCTGTCAGGGATCAATCAATGTTCCAAAGTGCTAAAATTGAAAAGTAAGTTAAACAACAGCAGCAAAACAAAGAAAAAGCTGGAAATATGAGTTCAAGCCAAAGGGTGAATAATGTTAGGGTTGTGTGGTGATACTTGAAATTATTCCAGAAATAATGGTCTTAAACGTGATGATTATCACATAGAGGATGAAATGAACAAAGGAAGAAAAAGAGAGAGATACAGACCCCTAAGTTCCATGTGAAAAATCATGCTGCGTAATGTGAGCAACCAACAGGTGTGAAAGAAGAGAAAACTTCATAGTTTGTAGTTTAAACAGTCAGAAAAAAGGGGGGGGATCTAAGAGAGTCAATCATGGTGTAAAGGTACCTTGGGGTAGTAAGATCTGGAGACAATCAAGGTCGGTCACCAGACCAGTCAAACAATGTTGACAGGTATTAATACTATCAAAGGGTAAAACATCTTATCTTGACTCTTTTTGCCTTTTTACTCTCCTCCTTTTTCCTTTTTATGGAGGCCATCACTCAAACAGAATTCCTACGCTGTACCTCACTGCCCCTCCCTTTTTTTGCATTACTGGCAATATGAGATTAGTTCTGGTATTTCACACCTGTTCGGATCCACGTGTCACAATTTCTATAGAAATACACAATCAGTTTCTTTTATTGAGTCACTGCACATTACAAACCACCCGGGATCACCTCACATACTTTAACCCTTGCCCCATCTTGTTGTGTTACTAACACGTTGCATTTTTTTCTGTACTGTTATCTTTGTTTCATTAGACCCTGATGAAGGCCTGCTGGCCGAAACGTTGGTCTGTGTACTGTGTGACCTAATAAAGAAACATTGCAATTTTTTGACACCTTAATCTACTTGTGGACGTGCATTAATCATTTTTGGTGTGCCCAATCTACACTTTTACAGGAAAGGGAGTATACCTCCAGGACCAAAAGTAATTTCTTATAAAGTCATTAATTTGGTGTCCCGGGGGATAGAGGGATAAGAGTCACCTTCACAAAATTCAGCATAGGCACTACTGAATGTAACTGTTTTAGTTTAATAGGCCTGGGGGGTGATAGGTTCCCTTTAACATGCAAATATTTAGCATATCATTAGCTATGCAGATTCTTGTCATGTTACTACATTGTTACTGTTTTGCTCCTAAAATCTAAATTTAAAATTTTAGCAATTTGTTGATTTTGTAAATCTACCTTTGGCTTTCAACACTGCCTGAATCCTTCTGGGCAGGCTCTTGATCGGATTCAAACATATCTCAGGTCTCTTGTACACATTCCCAATGTTAGTGCATACTGGTAGACTCAGTTAAGTATGTATATAGCTTTTTCTTCAACTTTACACAAAAGTATTCAATTGGGTTGAGGTCTGGGGAGTATGGGAGCCAATTTAACACCTCTGCTACATTGTCATTGAATCATTCCTTTGCGAATCTCAATGTATGCTTCTGGTTGTTGTCCTGCTGGAAGGCTATGTTATCCTTTTCATACACGTAGTACTTGAATGTACAAAGCAACTCATCTTGTAGTAAACTCAGAAATAGCTAAGCATTGAAACCAGCATCAATGTTGGTCAAGTGTCCAACGCCTTTGGCTGTGAAACAACTCCATATTATCACCCTTCCTCAACTGAACTTGACAGTTCCTTCAATTTAATTTGATCTGTTAGCCCCTTTTTCTATAGTTTTTTGCAGACCCATTTGCACCCATCAGAGCCGAGTCTATTAACTTTCATCTCATCACTCCATATCAACAATTCCCAATCTTTTATTTCCCACTTTTAGTACTTTTTCGCAAACTTGAGCCAGCGCTTCTGATGACAATTTTGAGGTTGATGCTTCTTTACCTTTCTTTGGGCCACTATTGCAGACTTGTGTTATGTGCATATATGGACTTCTTAATTTCAGTATCACAAAGCATACGAGCCACCTCCACTGCTGTGTTTGTCACGTAACAAACTATAGACATTGTCATGAGCTGACATGTTGACTCTGACATTTTGGCTGGACCTCCAACTCTTGACTTTTGAATGGATGAGTGGACTTCATTTCATATTCTTTCAACCTTCATGTCACTTATATGATGCAGTTTGGCTATTGATGAGCTGGATGATGCTGTTTCTCTTAGGAAATCTTCGTGGCTGCTCCTCTATTTGAACCAGTGACCTTTCATTTTTAAATCAACATAACACAATGAGCTATTAGGGAATGTGAGAACAGGTTAAAAAGTAATTGTTTGTAGATTACAGTAAAAAAAAAAAAGCACACACCAGGAGCAAAACAGTAACAATGCAGTGACATGACAACAATCTGCATAACTAATCATCTGCTAAATAGATGCATGTCAAATTTATGTATGAGAGTGCCAAGATGATTGTCTATAAAATGAAAGTAGTCTCACACTCAAAGCTGCAGTAGATGGTGAGATATGAAGCCTAAAAGTCAAAAGTTCAAACTATTGCTACTCTTGTAATTATCAGTCTATATTAGAAAATATCTTAGATTATGGAACTAAACCGATAGTAATTTAGGAGAAAAATGCTTTGCCTTCGGACCAACCCTTTAAAATAATTCTGAAAACCTAGCAAATTCATGAGACTGGCCACTGAGCCTCTTATTATACTGGCAATTCCTGGTCTACAGACATCACTTCTTAATTTTAATCTGGGGATCTAAAACATAAAATCAGCCATGGAGATTAGGTGATGGGTGCAGTTCAGTCCTCCTCTCTGCATGATAATCTCTGTCCTGGTCACAGATCATGCACCAAATACTTGTTAAAAAATAGGAGCAGCAGAAGACACACTTAACTAAAACCTTGCCTGTGTCTGTGGGACAACACCATTTGCTAGTCCAGGGATGGGCAACTCCAGTCCTCAATGGCCACCAACAGTGCATGTTTTATGTTTCTCCTTATAGTTGACCACTCATCAATATCTTTCATCCAACACACCGACATAGCACCTATGTGTTCATTTGCTTTCTCATTTTTTCCAGATTCACTTCACACCAGATATTGCCTGCACAGTCTCCACATAGTGTTCTAGTGAGTGGCACCACTGCAGTGTCATGGGATTTTTGTATACACCTTTTTGACACAACTAGCGTTCAATTCAGATCCCCCCTCCTTTTTTTTCTTTTCACTCATCTTGTATTTGTAATTTCACTATTTTAATTCTCTCTTTGTTCTTATCCTTTCTGTCCTCTTAGATCCCTAATAGTTATATATTATCTTTAAAAATTTTGGCCGTTCTAATAATGTTTAAAGGGTCAGATCACAAAATGACGTAGAACATTACCTCCACCCAGCATAGACGTCATGATCATGTGCTCTGTTAATAGCGTCTTTATATTGTATACCATTCACTATGTACTGCAATATGTTGACTCCCTGAGGAAGGAGCAAGGTGTAGGTCTGAAACGCAAATTGTGTTCCTCCCACTGTGTGAGCAGCTTGGATCCAGAAAAACAGTAACCTTTCCAGGTTCATCTCTTGTTTTCACTGCATGACAGTGTAATGTTGATCCAGCAGCAGCCATACCACGCTTATACATTGGTTGTGGGTCACACAACCATACCAGGTGAGCAGCTTCCTTTTTGTCCTATTGAAGTTCTCTCAAGGATAAGACCCTATTGCACTCTCATTCCTTCCTCACAGTTTCTGCATTAAATTTCTCCTTGGCATTTTACAAGGGGTTGGTATCGTCACCTGTGTAGTACTAAGGAAATCCAGAAAACAAGCACTGTTGGTGGCCCTTGAGGACTGGAGTAGCCCACCCCTGTGCTAGTCTAAAAGAACAACCAGAAAATAAGTAGCAAAATAGGTGTTTCCTAAAGTAAAGAGATTAGAAAAGACCCCGGGGAGGTGACAGTTGTGGTGCAGTTACAAAATATAATAGGACATGTTGGCATCGAAGGGAAGGAGTCAGCGCCAAGACTTGGAAGAGAGCGGACTTGGGTGTGTGAGCAGCAGAGAAGTCTTACAGCTGAATATCCATGACCAGAAAAGAGAGGAAGATAGTATCCTGAGAGTGATCGGTCCTAGAGGAGGGCCAGGCGGTCAAGCACCAAAGACCATGACCCATTCCAGAGGGAGACTATGGCCCATTCATAACCAGATCCAAGAGACAATCCAGAGGACTGTCCTTGTGAGGTGTTGCTTGTTGTCCAGGGCTATGGTACTAACTGAGGTCTGAGACCACACCACAGAATGCAAAGTCAGCTGGTATGCTACGTAAGTGAAGTTATCCTCTAATTTGGACTTGTAGACTATGAGGTAGCGACGTAACTCCAGTTAGGGCCAGTGTATTGATTAGGGTACATAAGGTAGTTGCTAACAGTGACTGAAAAGACAGTGATACTGGTGCTCCCTTGGTTGATTCAATGAGGGTTAAAATAATGTTAGCGGTGACTTTTATATAATATTCAAGTAATAATGTGTAAATAATATTGTGATTCCACTCTGTGTATCTATTTTGCTGAATTTCTCCTTGTAACATAATTTGTTTGCTTGCCATCATCAGTGCCATTCCCTTTTACCATACTTACGGCACTGTGCCTCTGTAAAATATATACCTTTGTTAAAGAGGACCTGTCACCCCCCTGGTGCTATGCTAACTGAATGCAGTACTGAATGCAGTGTGTCTGCTGCATTTAGGGAAGGGGTCCTCCATATCTCTAGCCCCCCCTGTAAGCTGTTAAAAAGACTTTATAGAGTGTACACATAAGGAGTTCGGAGGGACTTACTCAGTAATGAGTCATCGCTGTTGCTGATGTCCGCCCCGTCTATAACCTCTCTGTGCCACCTCCAGCCCACTCCTGTTCAGCCTCTTGTATGTGTCAACACTGCTGCTGGTGTCCACCCCGCCTCCATCCCTCTCTGTGCCACCTCCCGCCTTCTCTTGTTCAGCGTCCTGTATGTGTCATTGCTGAGGGCTGGAGGTGGCACAGAGAGGGCTGGAGGCAGGGAGGACACCAGCAACAGCAATGACTCATTACTGAGTAAGTCCCTCTGGACTCCTTATCTATATACTTTTTAAAGTCTTTTTAACAACTTACAGGGAGGCTAGAAACATGGGAGACCCCTTCCATGAATGCAGCAGACATGCTGCATTCAGTACTGCATTCAGTTAGCATAGCACCAGGGAGGTGGCAGATCCTCTTTAAGTTACTAATGTATCAGCTTTCTCTTCGTTGTTACTGTCTGGGGCCAAGGCTTGGGGTACTCGGAGCTCGAGCGTACTTGAACGGGGATGTCACGGGTGGTCGGTGCCCCAGTCCATTCCATTGAGCAGACAATAAAAAGGGGAAAAGAAAATAAATAAACTTGTTCGTGACGCCACCTGTAGGTCCGGTGATGGCACCAGCGCTACTGGACTCTCCGGGGTGATGTGCGGCTGCAAGATGTCGTAGCCTCTACAGGTTGGGCTGAGTCCTCGGGGTGTTGGAAATAGCAATAGTGGAATAGGGCAGCGTAGTTACTGTGGAGCAAAGCACGTAAATCACAGTGCTCCGAGAAGAAGCACAGACACGTTGCTCACTCTGAACGGGTAATTTAATCCAGTAATCTGCAGGTTTACAGGGTAATACAGTTCTTTCAGCTAAGGTAGTGAACCGGGTGGTTCTGGTAGTGAGCAGTGTCCCTCTGAAGCTCCACTGGTGTTCCTTCTCTATCACTTCCTCTGTCCTTTTCTGTGGTGCCCTGCACAATTCCACTTTTTGAACCAGGCACCAGGGTGATATGGGAACCTTTTATCTCTCCAAAGGGAACTCAACCCAGTTTAGTGCTTCTGGTGAAGACCGTGCTTGGTGTAGGGTGGAGGAATCGTACTCCTACAAGGCCACCGACCACGACGATATTTTGCGGTTCAGGGATGGACCTCTGATCTACTTCAAAGCGAGACGACTGTACGCTGACTTCCGACGAGAGGCCAGAAAAGTCAAGAACACTTTCTGTATGAGTGGTGCATGAAGCTCAAAGATGCATACAAGAAAGACTGTACCAAGGATTTATTTGCTTCCATGAAACAGGGGAGAAAGCCATTCACAGCCCAACAAGGAAACATCAAGAACAGTGATGGATTCGAGGTCAGCAACTAACATGGCATTAAGGTCAGATGGAAATAATACACAGAGGAAGTCCACAGTTAGCAGTGACTTCTCAGTCAAACTCTGTGTCTAAGATGAACCAGAGCCAGATCTGTTGGATAGTGAAGTGGAATTGGTAATGAAACAATTGCCAAAAACATGGCACACGGTACCAACTGCTAAAACCCCTCACAAAAGCAATGATAACAGCATTATGTGAAAAGATATGGAAGTCATGGGGATGGGAATGGAAAAAATTGATCTTCATCCCATTGCCAAAGAAAGGTGACATGAAAGACTGTGCCAAGTACAGAATCATTGCCCTGATCCCACACGCCAGCAAGGTGCTTATGAAAATCATACAAAGAAGATGGGGCAACACCCTTAATTGCAAACTTCCAGAAGTCCAAGCAGGCTTCCACAGAAGCAGAGGAACCCGAGACCACATTGCCAACATAAGATGGATCATGGAGAAAGCAAAGGAGTATCAGTAGGAGCTATATTTCTGCTTCATTGATTATACCAAGGCGTGCAACTGCATCGAACATGACAAGCTCTGGAAATCGTCTGAACTAGGAGTACCTACACACCTGATCAAATTGATCAAGTAACTCTATGACAACCAGAAAGCTACAGTACAAACCATATTTGGGCACACAGAGTATTTTAAGATAAAAAAAAGTCACAAGACAAGGCTACATCCTCTCACCTTTCCTCTTCAATCTCTACGAGGAAATAATGAGGAAGCTCGATTTGAATAAATCATCGGTTGGTGTGAGGATAGATGGAAGGTTCATTAGCAATCTGAGCTACGCAGATGATACAACCCTTTTGGATGAAAATGGGAAGGATCTGAGGAAGCTCACCTTAAGGCTCAATGAAGAAAGCAAGAAGTTGGTTTGCATCTTGAATATGAAGAAGTCCAAGATAATGACTAACGACAGTGAGAAGGTGAATTTGAAGATTGACAATGAAGATATAGAAATGGTAGACAGTTTCATCCTCCTGGGGTTCCTCACTGTAACGGTGGCTCTATAGCTGAATTGGGGGCTTGCAATGGGTCGTGAACATGGATCAACTGTATAAGTGCAAGGACATCTTGATCACCACCAAACATCGCTTTCTCAAAGCCATTGGATTCCCAATTGTGGCATATGTGGCACCCCTGTGACCAGGTGGCCACAAAGGGAAGTGCAGCCAGGTAAGGCAAGATGGTTGGCAAAACACCCACACCGTAGTACACACCGACCCTACGCCTAGGACTCTAGGTTGGACAAGGGGTGGCAGGTATTAAGAGACGTGGGTGGAGTGTAGGTAAGCACTGACAAGTGGGTGGAGAAACCAACACAATAAGAACACGGGAACACACACGGGGTAGTCAAAAGAGACGGGGTAGAGGGCAGAAGCGGTTGAAGTCGGGAGAGTTTTCCCAGGAGGTTTTGGGTTCCCTGGAGGTGCAGAATCCCGTAAGACATAGCCACGAGGAGAGAAAGCCCACTTCATAGCCTGGAGGTGACGGGAAGGAGAAAGAGACTGAAAGAGACCCCACAGCTGAGAAGGTGGGAGGACAAGGGCCCGGCAGCCGCACACATCTTAGCTGACTGGAGGAACCCTAAATTGAAACAGTGACTGACAGAAGGAGCCTGGTGTGCCCAAATATCTGAACCTGGAACACCGGCAGCAAGGCCATGACCAGAGAATCGTTTCTGAAGAGGTGACCGGGGATAATCCAGACCCTAATCACGAGACACACCGGTGTGGGGCAGGTGCTTTATGACCTGCAGCCTAACTTTCTACCACGGTCTAAGAACACAGTTGATATACTAGGACTGGTGACCCTGACTGTGAGGGAAACATTCACCCGTGAGTCCGCGACGACCAGATTTAACCCGTGGGTGAGATACTACGTTGAGACTGAGAGGCCTGAAAGGACTTTGAGGGAAAAACCCAGAAACACCACCTGAATTGCATAGTTTGAGTTGCCTGGAGCAGTGTAAATTATGTGAACTGTACGGAAAGAGCTGTAAACTGTCGTAACCTGCTGTGAAAGACCTAGTAATGTACCCAGTAAGCTCATCACTGCCTGTGACTGTTTACTTCCAGCATCGCAGAAAAGAGCCACCTGAGGAGCCACAGACTGTCATCCCTGCACACTGGTTTCATCAGTTTCTATACAGCATTAATTTTTATTTTAATACTGGGGTGGTGCTTTAAATATAAGCCACCCATCCCCCTGTCATATACTCACCTTACAACAATTATATACTTTTTTAGTGCTCCTCCAGTCCCACTAAAAGTCTATGAGAGCCAGAAAAAGGCAAGAATGAGGGTCTCGTGGAGATATATTGAGTTCTGACCACTGGTGTGCTCCAGAAACACTGGAACTGTCGGTAGGTCACAATCCCAGGAGATCTACTGGAGTGATAAAAGAAGATGAAGCCTCCGGAAGGTGAGTATGACAGAGGTCAGGGGACTTAAAAAAAATGCAGGCCTGGAACTTTAATGATAAAGCGTGGTCTAAAGGTGGAGCTGTAGTTCAATGTAAAGTACATGAGCATTGTGTATTCACATTGATATTCAGTTCAACAAGGAAAGAAATTTGAAAAATGTCTTTGTTTTAATAATTTGTACCAACGCATTTAAGCATGTCCTTTTTCTTTCACAAAGCCCTTTGTCTCTGATGTCTCTAATTACCAAATTTATAGCATCAAGTCATTTGTTTACTTTTGCATCAAGCAGTAATTATAATTCAGTTGGAAACTTCCACATGTCTTTCCATTGTGTTTGCCCAAATCTAGCAACAGCATATGGCTATGGTCTTTTCTTAATTAACATTTTACTATCACAAGGTAACATTTATGAAAATAAATAAGCCTATACTCCTCTATAGCTACGGTTATTAAAATTCTGTTATGTACATGGTTCCAAAACATCAGTCCCTTTCTCTAGTGGACCCAACCAATATGAAAAATCCTCATCACAAAGGTAAGATAGATTTCATCTTGGGAAGCAAACCTGAATTAGGCTAGGGTCATATTTGCGGTAGCAAATGCAGATCCTGATCCAGTTTTGAGCATGCAAAAGGCTCAAAACCGGATCAGGATCCACAGCCCATAGGAGCCCATTATAAAACCGGATTGCACTACATGCAATCTGGTTACCGCTTCAGGATTTGCAGCCTGCGGTAAAAATCATGTAGGCTGCAGTCTTCAGAGCAGTTTGTAATAGATGTGGGCAACATGTCTCTAGGGAGTGCCCACTCTCCCTGAGACATGTTGTCCACAGAGATCGGCATGTCAAGGGTTAATTCTTTATTTTACATGATTGCTGCTATTGTCGGCTTTTCCTATACTTTACAATGACAGCCGCCGGCTCCTGGGTTTGCAGGAGTACACTACGTACTTTGCGTAGGCACCAGGGACAGGACAGCATCCTTTATAAAGAGTTGTCCCTGGTGCTTACGCCATTTACGTAGTCTAGAGGCTGCTGTCCTAAGTGCTGAAATCATTTACAGTAGTTCTATGGCGGTGCGATGCCCATTAACCCTTGACATGCCGATCTCTGTGGACAACATGTCTCTAGGGACGGTGGGCACTCCCTAGAGACATGTTGCCCACATCTATTAGTAACATTAACCCATTAAGCATATGGTAACCGGATTACACATTATGAGCAATCCGGTTACCGTATGCAGAGTTAGGGACAC
Organism: Allobates femoralis; assembly: GCA_033576535.1. Taxonomy (NCBI): domain Eukaryota; kingdom Metazoa; phylum Chordata; class Amphibia; order Anura; family Aromobatidae; genus Allobates; species Allobates femoralis. The sequence continues at coordinate 743,815,908 of JARQOC010000003.1, read as the reverse complement.
ATCTTTGGTGAAAAATGTGTCTGAAGGCACTTGCAATTACCACATCTGGATCAGGATGTGGTAATCGCAATATGCCTTGCAAATGTGACCCTTGCCTTACTATTCTGCTTTCTGAAAGCTATGTTCTGTATGTGATATACAAATTCCAAGGAGATGTAGTCCATGGTTAAATTCTCATTTAGGAGCCAAGCACAAATTCTTTTCTTCTGATGACTTCATCAACCTCAGTCTCATGCGTAGGACAACAATTCTGCTGAGAATTGCAGTCACATTATTTCAATATTTTTTTATTTATACATTCTAGAAATTCACCATGCTCATGTACTATGGATGCTGTTCAATGCTCATATGATGCACAGACAAGAAAGGAGGCTCATTTGGGGCTTATAGAGAAATTGTCTTAGGCCAGTATGGCTCCATCCTATTTTCTACTTAATGGGCCTCTATCACCCTTTTTGTGTTTTTTAGGTATTAATATGAGCATACAGATAGCATAAAACTGAGATTATACCTGTATACATCCTGGATGATGGGTCATTTAGCAAAAATCATCTTTCATAACTTCTATCTTCCGACCTATGTGCTGCCCGGAAGATAAGTCTGCCTCTGGTCTTCATTATACAGGATTACTCCTCCTCTTCTCTTCAGTGTCCCTATGATGTCAGGTGAGAAGCCGGAAATCCTGCACTTGCGCATTCTGCCTGCCGTCTCTCCCTTCCACTGTTCCGCCCTCTGGGAGCACTGTCTTCAATTTTAATATGCGCAGACACCGGGGAGTAACTGTTACTTCACAGTGCAGTGGAGAGATGATAGGCAGAATGCAGATAGGCTGAATGCGCAGATGTGGGATTTCTGGCTGTGCACCTGACATCACAGGGACACTGAAGAGAAAGGGAGGAAGAATCCTACATAATGAAGACTGGAGGCAGTCTTATCTTACGGGCAGCATACGCCCCGTAGCCCGGAAGATAGAAGATATAAAAGATGATTTTAACAAAGTGACCCATCATCCCAGAGGCATACAGATATGGCTAATCTCAGCTTTAAGCGACCTATAACGAAAAAGGGTGGCAGATTCTCTTTAAATATTCTGCCCATGGTTTCTTTCTCTGTGGCTCTGCAATATCAGTATATAGATGTTTGCTGAAAAAGTAAGTGAGACAGCACACTGACTAATGTATCTCAATAGCAGTGGAGTCAGAGCGGGGAAACAGAACAGGGACATTGGTAATGCTTTTCTATCATCTATTCTTATCTATGCTATCTCTTTCTATCCTATAAATCTATTCTATCTATCTAATGTAGTGCATAAGTTTTTGAACTATCAAAAACATATGCGCTATACAATGACTCAAAAATGGCACTCTTGCTCTCCATAACAACAGAATACCTTAATACTTCTGTTGTAACGAACAGCAAAAACGATATGGGAACCCACCCTAAGAATAATAATAATAAATCTTTATTTATATACCGCCAATATATTCTGTAGCGCTTTACAATACAGTGGTTTGTTTACAAGCGGTCATAGGTAACAATAAAAAATATACAATACAGTAAGTAATTAAAATAGAGAATAAATGTAAAAAAAAAAATCCAATACACTAAGGAGAGAATCAATGTAAAAGTACAATACTCAAACCAGAGAAACAATGTAAAAAATACAGGACAGTAATTAGATACAACACAATAAGCATAGAATCAATGTAAAAAGCACAATACAATAATTACCGTATATACTCGTGTATAAGCCGACCCGTGTATAAGCCGACCCCCCTACTTTTGCCCCCAAAACCTGGGAAAATCTATTGACTCGCGTATAAGCCGAGGGTGGACCCCAGCACAGGTATGCAGCCCCCAGCAGTGGTATACAGGCCCCAGCAGTATGATATACAGCAGCCCCCAGTGGTATATACAGCAGCCCCCAGTGGTATATACAGCAGCCCTAGTGGTATTGCACTCCCTATATACAGCAGCTCCAGTGGTATTGCAGCCCCAGTGGTGTATACAGCAGCCCCTATATACAGCAGCCCCAGTGGTATTGCAGCCTCAGTGGTATTGCAGCCCCTATATACAGCAGCCCCAGTGGTATTGCAGCCCCAGTGGTGTATACAGCAGCCCCTATATACAGCAGCCCCAGTGGTATTGCAGCCCCAGTGGTGTATACAGCAGCCCCTATATACAGCAGCCCCAGTGGTATTGCAGCCCCAGTGGTGTATACAGCCCCTATATACAGCAGCCCCAGTGGTATTGCAGCCCCAGTGGTGTATACAGCCCCTATATACAGCAGCCCCAGTGGTATTGCAGCCCCAGTGGTGTATACAGCAGCCCCTATATACAGCAGCCCCAGTGGTATTGCAGCCCCAGTGGTGTATACAGCCCCTATATACAGCAGCCCCAGTGGTATTGCAGCCCCAGTGGTGTATACAGCCCCTATATACAGCAGCCCCAGTGGTATTGCAGCCCCAGTGGTGTATACAGCCCCTATATACAGCAGCCCCAGTGGTATTGCAGCCCCAGTATACAGCCCCTATATACAGCAGCCCCAGTGGTATTGCAGCCCCAGTGGTGTATACAGCCCCTATATACAGCAGCCCAGTGGTATTGCAGCCCCAGTGGTGTATACAGCCCCTATATACAGCAGCCCCAGTGGTATTGCAGCCCCAGTGGTGTATACAGCCCCTATATACAGCAGCCCCAGTGGTATTGCAGCCCCAGTATACAGCCCCTATATACAGCAGCCCCAGTGGTATTGCAGCCCCAGTATACAGCAGCCCCAGTGGTATTGCAGCCCCACACAAATGCTGGCACACGTCCCCCCTGTTGTAAGGCCCCCCCTGCTGATTACTTACCATCCCTGGTCTTCAGCAGCACCCCGGCGCCGGTCCTCTGTGCTCCGGTCCACCGCGATCCCGTCCTCTGTGCTCCGCTCCACGGCTGCATCCGGGTTCCCCGCGCGTCGCAGAAGCAATGACGTCATCGCGTCGGCGACGCGCGGGGAACCCGGATGCAGCCGTGGAGCGGAGCACAGAGGACGGGATCGCGGTGGACCGGAGCACAGAGGACCGGCGCCGGGGTGCTGCTGAAGACCAGGGATGGTAAGTATTCAGCAGGGGGGGCCTTACAACAGGGGGGACGTGTGCCAGCAGATTGGGGGGCATTATACACATATATGCACTGCTCCCCCTGCCGCTGATTGACAGGGGGATGCAGTGCATATGTAATGAGCGGCCCCACGTGACGGGGCCGCTCATACAGCAGCCTCCCCCCGCCTCCTCCTGCCTCCCCAGCACCCGGACAGAGCCCCCACCCCACTCACCCCGTATAGTGACTCGTGTATAAGCCGAGGGGGGGACTTTTCAGCCCAATTTTTGGGCTGAAAAACTCGGCTTATACACGAGTATATACGGTAAAGCAAAAATAAAGGTGACCCTGCTCAAAAGAGCTTACAATCTCCAATGGGATTGGGGTACAGGGGCTTATGATAGTGATAGTCCATCTTGAGGAAGTGGGGGATAGAAATAAAGTTACATGAATGGTCACCAGACATCTGTGTAAAGCTTTTGCAGTTTGGTGGAGTTTGAAGAAGAGATTATGTCCAGAGAGATGGTACTGTATATATCCCAATCACTGAGGACTTCTATTAGGGAGCTAGCAGAAGGAAGCTAGGACTTACACATACTGTATGTATTTAGTATAAAGTGTTATGGCTATATTCACACATTGCATTTTTTGCAGCGATTTTTTTTTTTTTTAGTGTAAATCAAAAGCAGCTTTTTACAGTACCAGCAACAGCTATTAGATTTCAGAAATCAGTCGCATGCACGCAATAGCTTCTTTTTCCTGACTGCATTGTAGAACTGTTGTGTATCTGAAATCTGCAGAACATCAATAGTTTCAGCATTTTTGTAGCGATTTTTCAACCTTGCAAAGCAACAAGAAAGGAAAAAAATGGCGCACAAAACAACGCAACAAAAATTTTGCAGCATTTTTGTGAATGAAACTAACCTTATCACATATAGTCTTCATCCAAAAACATTGCAAAAGAGTGGTGAAAACACTGCAAAAAACGCTACAAAAATACCGCTGCACGTGCATTTTGAACTCAGCGATTTTACTACCGAGAAAGCAGGTTTTAGCTGCAGAAAACAATGTACATAAACATAGCTTACAGAGATTACAATACCAATAAAGCCTGATAACATCATTACTTAGCTTTTCAACCATCAGTCGTTTCTCTCTAGCCGTAGTTCTGCGCAGTAAAGATTTAATTTTAATTGCCTTATTTATTGAAGGACTTTAGACAAAATCAAAGCCTCAAGTTCTTTCATCCAATTTGATCGAACAGAAACCTGAATTCCTTTTGATTCACTGTCTAATAATAGAAATTCAGAAATCTCAGTTTTATATAAGACTTCCAACTAGTAGGGACTTTGTGCGCTTTATAAATGTAAGTGAAAAATGCCCTGAAGTGCCAAGAAACGTGCAGTATTTACCAATTTCATATTTGCAATGCAATGTACCATAGTAAGATGCTGTTACTCTGTAATTTCCAATGGGCTAATAAAATACTGGTGGACTTAAAATAGGCAATAAGAACACGCCTATGGAGTTCTTCATCTCTTTGAAAGCAAGTTGCGTTGTTGAAATTATGTAACTTAGTCGTAAAAAGCAAATATTCTACAGTTTCTATTATACATATAGCTGTAATATTAATAACAGGCTATAAAGTTTTTCTTGTACTGAATTACTTGCGTGAAGACATTTATGGAACATATGCAAAGAAACACAGGGTGCAGTAGTAATATAAAAGTGTGAACCTCACTCAAACAGAATATTTCCATATTAACTGCAATATTACTTGCAGATGTCTAACCGTCATGTTCTCACTGTACTAATGTTATTTCTGGAGTTCACATTCTACCTGGACGACCATAGCAGCTACAAGCACAGAAACAGAAAAACATTTTCATTTTGTAGTTTGCCAGGATCCAATATAATTTGGTTTCTCCAAAGCTGATCTCTTAAAAGTAGAATTTAATGCAAGATTTTTGGGTAATTAATAAAATTGTGTACTGAGTCAAACCGACTCATCAGTCAGCGTAACACCTATCCAATGGCGTAGCTAGAGTCCAATGGAGCCCAGTGTGAAATTTTGACCTGCCTGTATGGGACCTTATAACATTCTAAACCCTATAAAGACTTGTGAATTGCCCTTTCTCCCCCTTCATTAAGTATTAATCTCCCCCATTCTGTTATATATGATCCCCATCCAGGTATACATGTCCCTTGTCCAGGTATATATGGTGCTCATAAATAAACAATTCAAAATAAAATGTTAATTTCTAATACTTGATTGAAAACCTTTTCTTGGCAATGACTACCTGAAGTCTTGAACTTATGGATAGCAAGGGATACTGTGTTTCCTCCTTTTTAATGCTCTGCAGTTGTTTTAAGTTGTTGTTTGTTTGCGGACCTTTCTGTCTAAATTTTAGTCTTTAACAAGTGATATGCATGCTCTATTGGGTAGAGATCAGGTGACTGAATTGGCCATTCAAGAATATTCCACTTCTTTGCTTTAATAAACTCCAGGGTTGCTTTGGATTAATGTTTTGGGTCATTCTTAGTGATGGGTGAGTAGTTCAGTATTCAGGTTTGGTAAGTCTAACCAAAAACGTTTTACAATTTGGATATTCTTCTCGAATAGTGAACATAATGCAAGTCAATGGGGAACGTGGATATTTGTCTGGGGTCTAATCCACAAATAGTATTTGTGTAAAACATTTCCCAGTCGGAATTATTGACTTGCAATATGTTCACTATTTGGGACAAATAGCTGAATAGCAAAAAGTATTTAGTTAGACTTATCCAAACCTGAATATCAAATTACTCATTCATCACTAGTCATTGGCCATCTGTATTATGAAATACTGAAGAATCAGTTTGTCTGAATTTGGCTAGATTTGAGCACACAGTGTGTCTCTGTAAACCCCAGAATTCCTCCGGCTGCTTTTATCCTGTGTCACATCATCAATAAACACTAGGAGACCAGTGCTTCTTGCAGCCATGCATGCCCAAGTCATCACACTGCCTCCGCGTTGTTTAACAGATGATGTAGTATGCTTCGAATCATGAGCTGTACCATGCCTTTACCATACTTTCTGGTAGCGGTTGATATTGGTTTCATCTGTCCAAAGAATGTTTTTCCAGAACTGTGCTGTTTTTTTTTTTTTGCCTGGCATGTTGCAAGATTATTCTGAGTCTGACATCTGCTGCTCCCAGCTGGCATGGGGAATGGCTCATTTCCTTATTGTGAGTTTCTCATTTCAATCTCTGGCATCCGAGTCCAGCTCTGGATCCTGACTTCTCTGAATATGAGGCCCAATATGAGTAGCATGGTGGAGTCTCAGGTGACATATGTGCCCTGTATGGGCTGCTCCAGTTCTTGTGCTGAACCACCCTCTGCCCTGGGTGGTAAGGAAGATGACATCCTCCAGAGCCTGCATATTTTGTGGTGGATCCATCATTAATATCACTGTGTACTGTAGGCACATGGTAACAAAGTGTAGCACAGATTAGCTGAGTTGTGTACTGCACTGCGAAGGCGGTGATGCCTCTTTGCTTTGTCTAGGTTACCACCTCTTCCAGTGCAAGGACACAATTGCTTACAGGATATTATTGTATTTACCATTTTTTTCTCTAGCTCCTGCATGGGGAGGGCTATAGAAGGCACCTGACTTACACTACAAATCCTATTCCCATGCCACAGGTAACACCTGGGGCTTTCGATTGGGTGGAGAGATTATTGAAGCCTGACATATTTGGAGGAGAATTAAGGAAAACAAATATGTTTTTTCAGCTCACCACCAATTCATCTGGAATGCTAAATAAAGTTAGTTGGCAGCAATGCACAGACAAGTTCAATATTAGAGGTACTTATAACATACTTGTGCACATGCCAAAAATCTGTAATCTAAATGTATGGAATGAAATGAACTAAAGTGATTGCACATTTTCAAGTAGCAATATACATAGTATGATGTCTCATGAGCGTGAACAGACCTATAAGACAATGTATATGAAGCATATAATGGCCATATTCTATTTTCATATGAATTGCTATCACATAAGTGTAGAAGAGATGGCCTTACACACTGCTGACCTTCTGCAATAATAAAGGTTTGGTCTAAAAAAAAACTAATAATAAATAATAATTAAAAAAATTATAAAAAAAATAACAAAATTACCGTAAATAAAAAAATGAAAAAAATAAATATTTAGCTCCCTTAAACGGTTTTTTAAGAACATTTTAAAGTTCCTGGAATTCACAGCTGCTGCCACATCTGGCACTGTTTCAAATATTCAGTCCTGCAGGTGTCAAAACACCTGCAAACTCCAGGAAGCTTAAAAATTCTTTTAAAGCGCCAAGAAATTCTACAGGTTGAAAGAAAACTAATATATAGGTACACTCCTTACCATAAGGTTAAGTGTTATTCCCAGCTAGTGAGTCTTCCGGTGAGTGTTTTGACCCCGAACAATCAGGGAAAGTTGTAGGGCCAATTTAAATTTTGAACGATTACCTGAACAAAGCCATGTTCACAGATTTTTTTGCTAAATTGCTCAGGTTTCAAATTGGGAACAGAATCTCCAATGTTCGGGCCGAATTTGAAATTGGAGCCGAATGGAGCCAATGTTCAGGTCGAATTTGAAATCTAAAAGAGCACATTACAAACAGCAAGATATTACACTACTAGTAAAAAGGCCCGATGCAATTGCATCGGGAGCGCGGTGAAATGAATTGTGTGTATACAGGCGGGTCAGTGGGTAGCAGAGTATAGAGGCGGCTGTGTGGGTAGCAGAGTATGGAGGCGGCTGTGCGGGTAGCAGAGTATGGAGGCGGCTGTGTGGGTAGCAGAGTATGGAGGCGGCTGTGTGGGTAGCAGAGTATGGACGCGGCTGTGCGGGTAGCAGAGTATGGAGGCGGCTGTGTGGGTAGCAAAGTATGGAGGCGGCTGTGCGGGTAGCAGAGTATGGAGGCTGATGTGCGGGTAGCAGAGTATGGAGGCGGCTGTGTGGGTAGCAGAGTATGGAGGCGGCTGTGTGGGTAGCAGAGTATGGAGGCGGCTGTGTGGGTTGAAGAGTATGGAGGCGGCTGTGTGCAGAGTATGGAGGTGGCTGTGTGGGTAGCAGAGTATGGAGGCGGCTGTGTGGGTAGCAGAGTATGGAGGCGGCTGTGTGAGTAGCAGAGTATGGAGGTGGCTGTGTGGGTAGCAGAGTATGGAGGCGGCTGTGTGGGTAGCAGAGTATGGAGGCGGCTGTGTGGGTAGCAGAGTATGGAGGCGGCTGTGTGGGTAGCAGAGTATGGAGGCGGCTGTGCGGGTAGCAGAGTATGGAGGCGGATGTGTGGGTAGCAGAGTATGGAGGCGGCTGTGTGGGTAGCAGAGTATGGAGGCGGCTGTGTGGGTAGCAGAGTATGGAGGCGGCTGTGTGGGTTGCAGAATATGGAGGCAACTGTGTGGGTAGCAGAGTATGGAGGCGGCTGTGTGGGTAGCAGAGTATGGAGGCGGCTGTGTGGGTAGCAGAGTATGGAGGCGGCTGTGTGGGTAGCAGAGTATGGAGGCGGCTTTGTGGGTAGCAGAGTATGGAGGCGGCTGTGTGGGTAGCAGAGTATGGAGGCGGCTGTGTGGGTAGCGGAGGGGTGAGGAGAGATGCAGCTGCGTGGCGGAGGGGTGAGGAGAGATGCGGCTGCGTGGCGGAGGGGTGAGGAGAGATGCGGCTGCGTGGCGGAGGGGTGAGGAGAGATGCGGCTGAGTGGCGGAGGGGTGATGAGAGATGCGGCTGCGTGGCGGAGGGGTGAGGAGAGATGCGGCTGCGTGGCGGAGGGGTGAGGAGAGATGCAGCTGCGTGGCGGAGGGGTGAGGAGAGATGCGGCTGCGTGGCGGAGGGGTGAGGAGAGAAGCGGCTGCGTGGCGGAGGGGTGAGGAGAGAAGCGGCTGCGTGGTGGAGGGGTGAGGAGAGAAGCGGCTCAGTGGTGGAGGGGTGAGGAGAGATGCGGGTCTCATTACAGACAGTATACACACAGTATAGAGACATTAGAGAGAGTATAGAGACATTAGAGAGAGTATAGACACATTAGACACAGTATAGACACATTAGACACAGTATAGACACATTAGATACAGTATAGACACATTACACACAGTATACAGACATTAGAGTATACAGACATTAGAGAGAGTAGGCACATTACAGACAGTATAGAGACATGACACACAGTATAGAGACATGACACACAGTATAGAGACATGACACACAGTATAGAGACATGACGCACAGTATAGAGACATGACGCACAGTATAGAGACAAGAGACAGAATATAGACAGATTAGAGATAGTATAGACACATTACAGACAGTATAGAGAGATGAGACAGAGTATAGACAGATTACAGACCGTATAGAGACATTAGAGTATACAGAGATTAGGCACACATAGAATACATACATTGGTGGAGACAGTGAGGGTATGTGGGGATAGGTGGTGAAGTGGCCGTGACGTCATCCACGGCGAGCGCGGCTGTGGGCGGGCTGGGGTGTCAGTGTGTGCTGGGAGCTGGGGAGGTGGGCGGTAATAGCGGGGGAGCGGGTCAGCGGTGGCAGTTTGTGCTGGGAGCTGGGGAGGTGGGCGGTAATAGCGGGGGAGCAGGTCAGCGGTGGCAGTTTGTGCTGGGAGCTGGGGAGGTGGGCGGTAATAGCGGGGGAGCGGGTCAGCGGCGAGCAGCGTTTGGAGTGTGTGGTGGCAGAATGTGGGCGCTTCCAGTCAGTGTCGGCGGCTCGCGATGGCGCATGCGCGCCATCGCTCGCCGCGCGTGATATCGGCACAGTGACCGGAAGCCCCAAACTGGTGATTATGTATATAGATACAAAACATGAGAGATCCCTATGTTATACAGTCATAGAAAAAGTACTGAGCCAAATACTACATTGTCAAAATATTCATATCCAAACCTTGGATTCAAAATTAAAACTTTATTAGAAAATGCTGGACACCAAATATTAAACCACAAAATTAATTCATACTTTAGATTAAACTCAGAAATAAATTCAGACCTCCCAAGTAGACACCTAAGTTGTTTCAATACCAAGCTCACATCCTGATATAATCCAAACCCGCACCTGACCATTGCATTAATTCAGACCTATGACCAGATTCCTAATAAGACTTTTAACCAGACACTTAAAATAATTCCGGTGCCAGACCCCAAAATAAATTAGACACAAGATTAGAAAATGAAATCATAAATTTGGTATATAATTGGCTTCTGGTGCTCAAATTGGTTCAAATCCCATAAACTTGTAGAGTAAAACTTGGCAGTCAATTGATTTTGATGTGTATATTTTATTAAAGTGATATTTGTTTGGTCCCTTTAATAAAATATACAAATAAAAATCAATTGAGTGCCAAGATTTACTTTACTAGAAAATAATTCAAGCCCCAACATTAGACACTAAAATAAATGAAACACAACATTAAACCCCTAAATTGATTCAGATTGCAGAGCAACCCCCCAAAAAATGTAAAACAATAATAAAACTACTCATATCATGCTATTGCCTTGCGCAGACATGATGTAGTGATATCATCATGCCTGTTGCACTCTCAAATGCTCAGGCTCAATGATGAAAGAATCAACTGTTGGCTCCATGCTTCATCATTGTGTTCACCATGTGCAGGATGCAGATGCGGGTGAAAGTGAGATGCTGGCCAGGGAGTGACTCTAAGGTGTGAGACACTGGTGTATAAAGTGGTTTGAGGAACAGAACTTTGCCCAGCTCTGATATAAACTGTACTTCCTACACCTGGCTCCACAGTCTTCCTCGGTACTCTCCCACAAATGCACAGTCTTTCCTTCTGAAGCAAATTAATTCTGGTATCTGAGAAGTAGTTTGTTTAGTTCAGTGTGCTTTCCATTTGTGGAGCCTCATGCACTTATATACACTTTCCTTTTCCTTAAATATCTACTAAATAATTGCCTAATCGTGTCTGTCTGTCCAGAAAATCACGCGCCAGCGCTTATTGGTCGCCACCAGCCGTGGCAACCAATGAGCTAAGCGTATGCAAAACAGCCGCGCGCTTTGAAAACTCGCGCCAAGCTGAAACCTGGTGACGGCGACACATCGGCATCGCTATCGCCAGGATACACGCGTCTGGCCGTGGTTATTGATGGTAGCCGCGGCTCATCTACTGCCGCACAGAGGTCCGCGGTGAGCCAGCCGGGAGATGACCGGCATCAGCTCGCAGCGGTAGTACCCCGACCGCCATATTGGAACACCCACATTATGGGTATTCCTATATGGCGGCCGGGATTCAAATCGCACTTGGCAGGATTCAAAACCCTTGCCAAGCCGTGCTCCGCTTTGCTGATTGGTCGCCGCCAGCTGCGGCAAACAATCAGGGAAGCGTGTTTTAAAACACGCGCCAAGGGCGCTGACTGGTCGCTGCGGCTGGCAGCAACCAATCAGCAAAGTGGAGCACGGCTTGGTATATTGGCGCACAATTTGGACTGCCGCTCATAGTGTGACGCACTTTCCTCCTGTTTACAATGCTTCCACTCATAGTGTGACGCTCTTCACTGCTGTTTACAAGGCTGTCAGTCATAGTGTGACGCACTTCACTCCTGTTTACAAGGCTGTCAGTCATAGGGTAACACACTTCACTCCTGTTTACAAGGCTGTCAGTCAAGTGTGATGCACTTCACTACTGTTTACAAGGCTGTCAGTCATAGTGTGACTCACTTCACTCCTGTTTACAAGGCTGTCAGTCATAGTGTGATGCACTTCACTCCTGTTTACAAGATCTGTCAGTCATAGTGTGACACACTTCACTCTTGTTTACAAGGTGTGCCACTCATAGTGTGACACACTTCACTCCCGTTTACAAGGCTTCCACTCATAGTGTGACGCACTTCACTCCTATTTAAAAGGCTGTCAGTCATAGTGTGACGCACTTCACTCCTGTTTACAAGGCTGTCAGTCATAGTGTGACGCACTTCATTCCTGTTTACAAGGCTGTCAGTCATAGTGTGACACACTTCACTCCCGTTTACAAGGCTTCCACTCATAGTGTGACGCACTTCACTCCTATTTACAAGGCTGTCAGTCATACTGTGACGCACTTCACTCCTGTTTACAAGGCTGTCAGTCATAGTGTGATGCACTTCACTCCTGTTTACAAGGCTGTCAGTCATAGTGTGACGCACTTCACTCCTGTTTACAAGGCTGTCAGTCATAGTGTAACGCACTTCACTCCTGTATACAAGACTGTTAGTCATAGTGTGACGCACTTAACTCCTGTTTACAAGGCTGTCAGTCATAGTGTGACACATTTCAATACTGTTTACAAGGTCTGCCACTCATAGTGTAACGCACTTCACTCATGTGTACAAGACTGTCAGTCATAGTGTGACACACTTCACTTCTGTTTACAAGGCTGTCAGTCATAGTGTGACGCACTTCACTCCTGTTTACAAGGCTGTCAGTCATAGTGTGATGCACGTCACTCCTGTTTACAAGACTGTCAGTCATAGTGTGATGCACTTCACTCCTGTTTACAAGACTGTCAGTCATAGTGTGATGCACTTCACTCCTGTTTACAAGACTGTCAGTCATAGTGTGACGCACTTCACTCATGTGTACAAGACTGTCAGTCATAGTGTGACGCACTTCACTCCTGTTTACAAGGCTGTCAGTCACAGCGTGACACACATCACTCCTGTTTACACGGTCTGTCAGTCATATTGTGATGTACTTCACTACTGTTTACAAGGCTGTCAGTCATAGTGTGACTCACTTCACTTCTGTTTACAAGGCTGTCAGTCATAGTGTAACGCACTTCACTCCTGTATACAAGACTGTTAGTCATAGTGTGACACACTTCACTTCTGTTTACAAGGCTGTCAGTCATAGTGTGACGCACTTCACTCCTGTTTACAAGGCTGTCAGTCATAGTGTGATGCACGTCACTCCTGTTTACAAGACTGTCAGTCATAGTGTGATGCACTTCACTCCTGTTTACAAGACTGTCAGTCATAGTGTGACGCACTTCACTCATGTGTACAAGACTGTCAGTCATAGTGTGACGCACTTCACTCCTGTTTACAAGGCTGTCAGTCACAGCGTGACACACTTCACTCCTGTTTACAAGGTCTGTCAGTCATATTGTGATGTACTTCACTACTGTTTACAAGGCTGTCAGTCATAGTGTGACTCACTTCACTTCTGTTTACAAGGCTGTCAGTCATAGTGTGATGTACTTCACTCCTGTTTACAAGATGTGTCAGTCATAGTGTGACACACTTCACTCCTGTTTACAAGGCTGCCACTCACAGTGTGACGCACTTCACTCCTGTTCATAAGATCTGTCAGTCATAGTGTGACACACTTCACTCCTGTTTACAAGGTCTGCCACTCATAGTGTGACGCACTTCACTCCTGTGTACAAGGCTGTCAGTCATAGTGTGATGCACTTCACTCCTGTTTACAAGGCTGTCAGTCATAGTGTGACGCACTTCACTCCTGTTTTCAAGGCTGTCAGTCATAGTGTTACAGACTTCACTCCTGTTTACAAGACTGTCAGTCATAGTGTGATGCACTTTACTCCTCTTTACAAGACTGTCAGTCATAGTGTGACGCACTTCACTCCTGTTTACAAGGCTGTCAGTCATAGTGTGACGCACTTCACTCCTGTTTACAAGACTCTCAGTCATAGTGTGACGCACTTCACTCCTGTTTACAAGGCTGTCGGTCATAGTGTGACACACTTCACTCCTGTTTACAAGGTCTGCCACTCATAGTGTGACGCACTTCACTCCTGTTTACAAGGTCTGTCAGTCATAGTATGCTGTTCTTCAATCACATTTACTTCACATGTTGTGTCAGTGACAGTCTGAACTTCTTCAGTCACGTTCATTTAATAGGTTTAATTGATTGTAAACGCAAATACGTCAATGACGATGACATAAAAGCTGCAGAAGCAGCAAGGCGACAACAACGTCGACACCAAGAGACACCACAACAAACTGTCGTGAGACAAGCCCAGGATGCGGTATCTCACAGACGTCGTCGGCAACAGCAAATACCACAACAAACTGCTGCCAGACAAGTCCAAGATGCCGAATCTCATAGACAATGTCGGCTGAATTAATCTCCAGAAGACAGGGCAAACAGACAACAACATGTTCGCGCCATTTATAAAACACGAATGCTCTACCAACTAAGGCAAGCCCAGGAGAATATTCAACAACTTGCATGTTACGTCACAAATGATGAAACGACAATTATTCAACACTACTGTGCTCTACATGCAACTCTCTAAATTTTATTGATGAAAAACCATCTGACAATAAGTTTACTCAATGCTGCCAAAAAGGGAAAGTTATGCTATCGACACTTCACTACCAAATCTCTTTGAGCAATTGATGAAAGGAACGCATCAACACAGTAGAAATTTTATGGACAATATCAGAAGCATCACAAGTTCTCATGCGTTTGCTTCATTTGTTGCTACATTGCACCGCCACCTGGATTCGGACCGTATTGTTTCAAAATTCATGACCATATCTACCACCGCACTGGAACACTTTACCCAGAAATAGGACAACCACCAAAATTTGCACAATTATACATCCTTGATGCAAATGAGGCTACAGAACAAAGGATGATTCTGAAAGAAAACGAAAAGTGTAATGCTGAACTGATGAATCTCATTGCGTACATTTACAACAAATCAGCCCATTTGCTGCCACATATCACATGCTAAAAGATGTTGAAGCTGAGGAGCAACAGAGGGCTATAAAAAATGGGACTAAAATGCCTTCTATTGTGATGGCAATTAACAAGAACGTACACAAGATCCCCTATTTTATAACAAACGACGTGTAAGTGAGGTTGCAGTTGTTTTTCAAAACGATGATGGAGAGCCTCCTTTTCAAAGGGACATATTAGTCCATCTTAAGCCAGACCTTAACAACCCTTGCTTCCTAAGACACAACGAATTAACATTTTGCACAGCCACCTTGATGCTCTTCTGTATCCACTATTCTTTCTAAGAGGTGATCAAGGGTGTCATGAAAACCTACACCAGCAAGGCACTTTAAGGCTACGTTCACACATTGCGTATTTTGCTGCTTCTCTGTGTTTTTTGCTGCGTTTTCTGTATTTACCTGCGTTTTTTGCTGCGTTTTTTTACGCGCGCTTTTTGCAGTGAAAACGCAATTCTGGATAAGCAGTCCAGCCAAACCTATGGGTTTTGACACAATCCATTCATACACTGCGTATTTGTGCTTTTTTTTACGAGCGCGTTTTCACTGCGAAAACGCGCGCGTAAAAAGAATCTCCATGTCAATTCTTTCTGCTGTTTTTCTCTGCATTTTTCCATTGCCACCATGATAAATGGGCTCTGAAAAAGCGCAGAGAAAAATGCAGAAAAAAACGCAGTGTGAAAGGAGCTGCGTATTTCACAAAATATGCGCGTAAAAAAGCGCAGCTGCGTAAAAAGATGCAGTGTGTGAACGTAGCCTAAGACCAATTACACAACTGCAGTACTACAGTTTTCTTTTGTCTGTACGAAGTACTTCAATCCTATTTTAAACAGTGGCAAACTGATACAACAGTACGTAGTCAACGCATATGTTAAAATTGAAGCTAATAGCCTAAATTTTATACGAATGAACCAAAAACAACTTAAAAGTTGAAGACTACTGCGTTCTTCAAGAACATTTGCAAAACCAATCTATTCAAAAGGGAATTCCCATTGGAAAAACAGTAATTCTCCCGTCGTCGTTTGACGGTAGCCCCCGCAACATGCAACAGCGTTATCAAAATGCAATGGCAATAGTCACAAAGTATGGAAGACCTGACATTTTTGTGACAATGACCTGTAATCCTAAATGGCGGGAAATTACAGAAAATCTAGAACCCTGGCAACAAGTGGAACACAGGCTGGACTTAGTTGCACACGTATTTCAACTTAATCTCACCAGCCCTTTGAAAGATATAAAAAATGGCCTTTTTGGAACAGTTGTAGCAATGGTACACGTCATTGAGTTTCAAAAACGAGGTCTCCCACATGCGCATATACCGTATATACTCGCGTATAAGCCGAGTTTTTCAGCCCAAAAATTGGGCTGAAAAGTCCCCCCCTCGGCTTATACGCGAGTCAATCGGTATATACTGTGTGGGGGGGCTGTCAGCGAGGGCTGGAGGAGGCAGGAGAAGGCAGGGGGAGGCTGCAGTGACAGCGGGAGGTCACATGATGCCGCTCATTAAGTGCTATGAATATGCACGGCATCCCCCTGTCAATCAGCGCCAGGGGGAGCCGTGCATATTGCACTTTACTGACTGAATTCAGCCTCCCCCTGCTGGCACCCACCCATCACTGTACAGGGCACCCCCCCATCACGGATCAGGGCTCCCCCCCATCAGGGCTCAGGGCTCCGGGATCAGGGCTCCGGGCTCCGGGCTCCGGGCTCAGGGCTCAGGGCTCACCCCCCCCCCCGGCCCCCGCACTGCTCTCAGCACCGGGCTCCCCCCGCACCGATCATCTCACCCGTCTTCTTCCAGCCACAGACTTCCTCCGGTACGCTCGTTCTCCCTGTATGCCAGACGGGCGCATGTGCAATGACGTCATGCAGCGCGCACAGCAATAAGCCGGCATACAGGGAGGACTAGCGCGTACCAGAGGAAGCCCGTGGCTGGAAGAAGACGGGTGAGATGATCGGTGCGGGGTGAGCCCGGTGCTGAGAGCAGTGCGGGGGCCGGGGGGGGGGTGAGCCCTGAGCCCTGAGCCCTCTATACATTGATGGGGGGTGCAATGTGACAGCAGGGTAGAGCTGTTAACCCCTGCTGAGGTCCTGTATACCACACTGCTGGGGTCCTGTATACCACACTGCTGGGGTCCTGTATACTGCTGGGGCCTGTATACCACACTGCTGGGACGTGTATACTGCTGGGACCTGTATACTGCTGGGACGTGTATACTGCTGGGGCCTGTATACCACACTGCTGGGACGTGTATACTGCTGGGACCTGTATATTGCTGGGACCTGTATACTGCTGGGGCCTGTATACCACACTGCTGGGACATGTATACTGCTGGGACCTGTATACTGCTGGGACCTGTATACTGCTGGGGCCTGTATACCACACTGCTGGGACGTGTATACTGCTGGGACCTGTATACTGCTGGGACGTGTATACTGCTGGGGCCTGTATACCACACTGCTGGGACGTGTATACTGCTGGGACCTGTATACTGCTGGGACCTGTATACTGCTGGGGCCTGTATACCACACTGCTGGGACGTGTATACTGCTGGGACCTGTATACTGCTGGGACGTGTATACTGCTGGGGCCTGTATACCACACTGCTGGGACGTGTATACTGCTGGGACCTGTATACTGCTGGGACGTGTATACTGCTGGGGCCTGTATACCACACTGCTGGGACGTGTATACTGCTGGGACCTGTATACTGCTGGGACCTGTATACTGCTGGGGCCTGTATACCACACTGCTGGGACGTGTATACTGCTGGGACGTGTATACTGCTGGGACCTGTATACCACACTGCTGGGACCTGTATACTGCTGGGACCTGTATACCGCACTGCTGGGGTCCTGTATACTGCTGGGGCCTGTATACCACACTGCTGGGACGTGTTAACTGCTGGGACCTGTATACTGCTGGGACCTGTATACCACACTGCTGGGGTCCTGTATACTGCTGGGGCCTGTATACCACACTGCTGAGACGTGTATACTGCTGGGACCTGTATACTGCTGGGACCTGTATTCCACACTGCTGGGGGGCTGTATACCACTGATGAGGGGCTTGTATACCAGTGCTGGCGGCAACTGTATAGTAGTTAGGGGCACTCTATACCAGTGATGGCTGCTATATACAGGGATGGTGGGCTATTTACCAGTGATAGGGGGCTTTATAACAGGACGGTGGTCTGCTGCATTGGCAGTTTACTGTTTCTATTTGAAATAAAAGTTCAACATTTTTTCGTACCTATTTTCATTTTTGAAATTTTTCAGTACCGGTAGCTGCTGCATTGTCCACCCTAGGCTTATACGCGAGTCAATAGGTTTTCCCAGTTTTTGGGGGTAAAAGTAGGGGGGTCGGCTTATACGCGGGTCGGCTTATACACGAGTATATACGGTACTTATTATCTTAGATGCGGATTCTAAGTTTTGCACAGAGGAAGAAATTGACAACATAGTGTGGGCTGAAATTCCTAACCAAGAAAAATATCCTGAACTGTATGATATTATCATCTCTCATATGGTTCATGGTCCATGTGGTGAAGCAAATCCAAAAAGTCCATGCATGGAAAACGTCAAGTGTACTAAAGGCTTTCCAAAGTAGTTAAAACATCACACTGTTAAAGACTTGGATGGCTACCCATCCTACTGGCGAGCACACATTGATAACATTGTTCGCAAAATAAAATTATAAATAACTCGTGGGTAGTCCCATACAACCCATACTTATCAAAACGCTACAACTGTCACATCAACGTACAAATCTGTGCTTCAATAAAAAGTGTCAAATATCTTTTCAAGTACATGTACAAGGCCATGACAAAGCTAATGTTGAAATACAACAGGCAACAGTCAATCACGATGAATTATCAACTTTTCTTGACTCAAGATATGTGAGTGCTCCAGAAGCTGTTTGGAGGATATTTGCATTTCCAATGCATTCACAGTCCCATGCCATTATACGTTTAGCTATCCATTTACCTAATCAACAACAGCTTTGTTTCTATGAAAATTGTCAAGTCGAAGATGTTTCAAAAACTTTAAGCACGATGTCAACATTAATGGAATGGTTTTTGCTGAACCAGCGTGACGACAATGCAAGACAGTATTTGTATTGTGAGATTCCAGAGCATTATGTTTGGAATAAAACTGGGAAGCTAAGACAACGAGGAGTTAGGAAAATAATTGGACGCATGTATACTATTAGTGTCAATAGTCAAGAAAGATATTGCCTTCAGCTGTTACTTCTGCATGTCAAAGGAGCTACAAGTTATGATTATTTGAAAACAGTTAACGGAGTATTGCACGATACATTTAAAGCTGCAGCTTTGGCTTTAGGACTTTTATTGGATGATACTGTTTGGCCACTTACTTTAGAAGACGCAGTTACCCTACATATGCCTAAGCAACTACGCCAATTGTTTGCCTACATCTGTGTATTTGGAACACCTACAAATCCCGCTCAACTTTGGACAAATTTCAAAGAACATCTAATCGAAGATTACTGCTTATTTCTTCACAACAAAAGTGGAGATTGTCAAAATTGCCAATCTTATGCCATGCAAGATGTCCAAAATGTCTTACTACTGCATGGAAAAACATTTTCAGACTTTAAGTTGCCACAGCCTGCAACACAAGTTCCACAACTTCCAGAGTATGATGAAGCTTACGAATTATTGTTGGCAACACAGAAAATAAACTACGTATTGCATATGATACTATTGTGAGTGCCACAGAAAACCAAGCAGATGAAAGGACAAAATGTTTCTTTATTGACAATCCAGGAGGGAGCGGTAAAACATACCTATATGAAGTTTTAATGCATCACGTTAGAAGGCTGGGAAAAGTCGAATTGCCATCGGCTACAACAGGTATTGCAGCAAATCTTTTACGAGGAGGTCGCACTATGCATTCACTCTTTGGGATACCTGTTCCTGTCAACAAAATTTCCGTTTCCAGTATAAAACAGTTAAACAACGCACATCTTTTGATACTTGATGAGTGCACTGTGGCACCCAAATATGCTTTGACCTTAATTGACAGACTTCTGCGTGAAGTAATGACTACAAATGTTGCTGAAAAGAATGAAATTCCGTTAGGAGGTAAAGTTTTTGTCATTGATGGAGATTTTAGGCAATGCCTTCCAGTCATACCAAATGGAACAAGAACAGATGTTATTGAGTCCAGCTTAAAAATGGCTGATCTTTGGAAACAGTTTACTCAACTCCAACTAATTAACAACATGCGATCTTCAGACCCAGAGTACAGCAATTGGCTTCTTAAACTTGGTAACGGTGAACGTAGCAAGGAATACAACCTTGGAGAAGATATTATTGAAATACCAGAAGACATGTTGTGCACTGACTG
Source organism: Allobates femoralis (assembly GCA_033576535.1). Classification (NCBI taxonomy): domain Eukaryota; kingdom Metazoa; phylum Chordata; class Amphibia; order Anura; family Aromobatidae; genus Allobates; species Allobates femoralis. Next base: position 743,795,716 of record JARQOC010000003.1, on the reverse strand, counting down.
CATTGTAACTGATGTATTTGGACAACGCATTGAAATTGATGTGAACGATCAAACCAGTGTTGCGAGGGCCTCTTCCCATGCAATTCTCTGACCCAAGAATGATGACGTGGCTCAGCTTAATTCCTGTGTGATGGATAGAATGCCTGGAGATTATAAGCTGTACAACAGTGATGATTCTGTGAATGTAGACAATGAAGATGAACGAGAGCATTATCCAGTTGAATTTTTAAATAGTCTTACGCCATCAGGAAAGCAATCCCACAGACTACAGCTAAAAGTTGGGACAATTGTAATGTTGCTTCGGAATCTAAATACAAAAAATGGTCTATGTTATGGAACTTGCCTTATTGTTACTGAACTCCATTCCCACCAAATTCAAGCAAGAGCTGTTTTTTTAATAGTATATGCTATTAGAAACATCTAGCATGAGCCGTATTTTAAATATGTCAGAAACATCGCTCAAATCTATGACACAAAAACCAAGCAGTCCCCGAAGGCTCTACTGATGAATATACCTACTATTCTGAAAGTAGGACACAACAATATATCAACATACCAACATTTGATTTATGTTTGCTTTAAAACAAATAAAAATAAAAATAGCCCCATCTTCCATTGGTTCTACAAACGTGAGGAAAGGGTATGAATTTGCAAACCAGAAAAAAAATCCCATGACAGATAAAGTGAGAGAAAAATAATTAATATTTCAAAAGGAAGGATATGAGCCAATAAGTCAAAATCTGCATTGTCTATGTTGAGCAGAGAAAAACGGGCTAAAATGTTGAGACAGATCCTTATTTCATATTCCAGTGTTGTATATTCACCAATAACTGTTCCATACTAAAAAATTGTCAGCAAAACATAAAAATTTTTAAAAAATCTTCTTGTCCTAGCATTTCCTCAATCAATCCATTAATAAATCCATGATGATGTTTGTAGCAGCATCTGTCACTTTACATCAGAGAATATGTATATGTAACTTGCTATAACTACCATACAGCTTGAAGAGGTGCTACAGAGTTAAAAACATTTAACATGACTGCAGACATAATCATATTTTTGCAGGACAAGTTGACCTTCAAATGAAGGGGTGAAAAACAATTAAAAATCAGTCCCCAGACCACCTGTCCCTGCACCTTCCGGAATGCATTGTAGGCATCCCTTTGTGTAAAAAAAGGGTATTTGTAAAGTATCTAAAAGTGCTTTTATTACCTTCCTTTCTGCAGCTTCTCAGTGCTTGAGAAGTCACACAGGGCGTTCCATATCATAGGACTTGCGCAGAGGCAGTTGGCTCTGCAGCAGCTAATCCCAGACTAGCTGCCATAGAGCAAACTCGCACATGCGAAATGCACAGCGCAAAGTCCTATGATATGGATATGACGCGATTTGCATCATACAGGCTATACTACCCATGGAGGGGGGCGAGGAAGCTCACAATACATTAGCACGCCCATCTGGGCATGAATAATTGATCTGCATGCGGCGCTGAGAAGCCGCAGGGAACGCACTGTGTGACTTCTCAAGCACTGAAGTCACAGAAAGCAAGGTAATAAAAGCACTTTTACATACTTTACAAATACTCTTTTTTTACACAAAGGGATGCCTACAATGCATCCGATTTTTAGGGGTCAGGTTCCCTTTAATACATCATCTGAACCTAGTTTTGAGTATTTGAGGAGGTTATGGAGTGTTTCTGCTCCAAAAAATCAACGTGAACAGTTGCTTACTTACACTGCTTTTTTGGAGTAGAAACCCAAAAATTCTTCCTAATAATCTCAAATCTCTATGTTTTGAGGATGTTTAAAGGGAACCTAACCCCACAAACTGACCCCCCCACATCTTTAGACCTGTCCCTGCACCCCCTCTTATCATTTCTAGCCATCCTTTTTGCAGAAAAAAAATCGATTTTGAAAAGTAGAGAAAAGGTTATATTACTTTGTCCTGCGTGAGTTCTCTCTTTTGAGGAAGCCGCAATAGGCGGAGCCTGTCTGCTGCTCCCTTGTAATTATACACGCCCCTCTCTGCTTGCTACCTTTCTGAGTGTCTGGCCGCGTCGTGAAAGGGGCGGGGATAAATTGCATCATGCAGTTAGCCCCGCCCCTTTCCATGGCGCAGCCAGGCTCTTAGCAAGGAGAGAGGGGCGTGCATAATTACAAGACTGCAGCAGACAGGCACGCCTATTGAGACTATTATAGAAACAGAGAACTCACACAGGACGGAGGTGATTATAACCTTTTCTCTACTTTACAAAATCGATTTTTTTTCTGCAAAAGGGATGGCTAGAAATGATAAGAGGGGGTGCAGGGACAGGTCTAAAGATGTGGGGGGGTCAGTTTGTGGGTTAGGTTCCCTTTAAGTTTTATCATAGCCATACGGTATGTTATGTATTGCTACATGTGTGCAATATCAGAACCACCACCAGCACTTCAATGTGGCACCAGAACCACTTTCAATACATGAATGCAGCACCAGAACCACCATCAGTACATGAATGCACCCTTAGAACCACCACCAGTACATGAATGCAGCGCTAACACCAAGGTCATGAATACATCACCAAGCTTAGTACAGGAATCAATTGTAATGTCAGGTCAGCCCCACATACAATTGTATTGTACCGTATAATCCTAAAACTCCCAATATGTCCTTAAGAATGGTGAAAAATTACTGGGAGTTTGTTGTTATCAACCATCATCAGACTGTAGACCATACAGGAATCATAGTACTGACCAAACGGACTCAGTATCAGAACATTTTTTTACATCCAGATATCTTGCAGGTGACATCTTCTTTGATTGAAATTGTTTCCATCCTTTTTTGTTGATGTAGTACAGAGGCCATGATTAGAATTCATGCCTAGAGTTCATCTATCCAAGCTTTCTTCTTTTCCACAATATTACAACATTGCACCCTTAAAATTAAAAGTATCATTATACTGACCCATAAAGATACAGTATATTACCTACTGTGCTCCTTAATAAATTATTGATGCTCACTGTGCTTCCTGCACAAAAATATCCCACCCCACAATTCCTTTTGCCATAATATTTGCCCAACACTACTGCTCTCCATAGAATCCCCCACACTGCCCTTCTCTGTAATATACCCCCACATTAACCCTCCCTGTAATATCCCCCCATTCTGCCCCTCTCCAAAATATCCCTCCACACTGCCTCATTATACCCCTTACCCCTTACCATAATATTCACTACACTGCCTTGCATAAAGTCTACACAACTCTTCTCTATACTGTGCCTCCTTTCACAATTCTTCCCCATTGCCTCATAATTAGCCCTCGCAGTAACATCAACCTTTGCCCTTATCAAAAATAGGACATTCAATTCTTCAGCTCCTCAATTGAGCACTTGTCAATGCCTGTTATATCCCTAGTATTGTGATGACAGCCGCAGTGTGATGAAGTTAGCAGTGGGCTGACCTCATTAGACCGCTGCATGTAAGGGTGGAGGCTGATGAACGCTGTTTTGCCCCCATACTGGTGGTTAAGTGTTCAAATGTATTTATGCCTGAAAGATACTAATATATTTGCATATATGAAGAAAAGAAATGGTGTGTTCCTAAGAGCTGAAACAAACCCTTTGGCAGGCTGCATGTGTCCCGCGGGCTGTATGTTTTTCAGATATATTCTGACAGGATGTTTGGCCAACTTTATTTCCATCCGTGTTAAGGAAAGGAGGGGGCATGTGGACTTTTAGCATTCCTATATTCAAATCATTTAGTTAAACACCATAATTAAAGGATCTGTAGAATATCTAAACATTATGGCCATTTATTGCCATTTTTCTTGTCCCACGAAATTAATTCTCTTTATGCTTAATTAGCTCTTTTTTACTATGGTGTTTATTTGCTTTATTTTATGTGAATGCATGTAATTGGAAATTCAATCGAAATCATTGTAAAACAATTTACGATCTTGTAAATCATCATTAACTTAACACTTTGCTTTATATTTTCCCTTAAAGCCACATCTTTTTTTTCTAGGCTTCTTGTATATTGTCTTTCTCTCATTTTTCTATTGTTCTGTTCATATCTCTGGACAGTTGTGAGATGTAAGGACTGCGGCTCTGTACTCAATTACAGTGGAATGCAGTTAATATGTCGGCTCCCACTGAGAACTTAATACATCACTCTATAACTTCCTGAACTGAAAGACAGGATGCTGTGGATTTTATTGAAAACAAATTGTTTGGATAATCCCTCTCTTCTGACAATCAGGGGAAAAGTAAGAAAAAAAGCTCATGTGATGAGTGTGTGCAGCACATGCCAAATGAGAATTTATTTTAGCGACTCAGAACAAGTCGTTTGATTTGCCAAGCAGTAAACACTGATACAAAACGTATGTTTCAGTCGTACAAAATGCATGGATTTAATTTTGTAATACTCAGAAGGGGTTTATTAACTAATGTTTTGTGTCCTTCTCCGTCACACACATCCCGTTATTACAGTAAATGTCAAAGATCCTTGCAAATAGCTATAAGAGGGATTTTCATCATTTTACCATGTGGGTGGTCTGCAGTGAAAGTGAATTCTCTGTAGAAAGATCTCAGCCACAGAAGAATGACAAAGAAAATCAATCTGTAGAATTACAGAAAGCGAGAGTTTTTAGCACATTGTCTTATTGAACAAAAGCAAGATGACCTTGAGCACAATGCATTCTGCTCTGATAAATGCATGCATTTCTGTGATAACAGCAGAGAAATGTTACTTCAGCGAACTTACACTTGGCATTTTATTATAATGAACAAAAGAATTCACAGCACAATGCAAAATAAAGGCCCTATACACACTGGACTGATGTCAGCCAGTCAGACTTGCCAACACCCACGGGTTTGGTTGACACACCAATGTTTATGTGCGCACCAACCAACTGATCATTTGGGGAGATGTTAATCAAGCATTTCCAATTCATTCTCTGTTGGGGAATATTAATATCATCCTAGCTTTAGTTACAATTCTACTTATCTAACTGATTATAGTTATTAACACAATGGCTCTAATGAGACTAAAGTACTACCTGCCGTACCAATGCTATTGTGAAACTTCCCTCCACTGTGTACCATATGTCTAGCCTGATTCTTGCAGATTGTCTTTTGGAATCGTTCAATCTTTGGTATTTGGTGTTAGACCTTTAGGGTCCTTCCAGAGTCAGTATTTGATCTTCAGGTTCTTTCTTGAGGTGATATTCAGTCTCCAGGTTCCTTCTGGAGTCAATATTCTGTATTCAGTCTTTGCTTTCCTTCTAGAGTCAATATTCGGAATTCAGTCTTTGCGTTCCTACTAGAGTCAATATTCAGTATTCAGTCTTTGGGTTACCTCTGGATATCTGAACAATCACAGGTACTTCCCCAGTAATGATGACTGAAGGACTGCACAGCCATTGGTTTCCTTCCAAGTCTTGGCACCAACTCCTCCCCTTCTCTGCTGTCCTAGGTTTTTATGCGTAGTAGGTGCGCCATAATTATCACCTGACTCAGCGTGTCTTCAAATCTCTTCCTTCAAGGAATCACCTATGTTGGTACTGAGTTCCTAGTTATTTCCTTGGGACCAACAAATTAGGTTTGCAGCATTGCAAGTCTACTGTAGAGTAGCTTGATGAAGCTAATGTTCTCATCACAGAAAGTAATTTACAGCTTCCATCAAATATTTTTGACTCTGATATTTAAAGGATAAATTCATGTTGTTATTAAAAAAAATGTGCCCAAACCCCACAGCCAGGTAGTTCTACCTACCTACCTGTTGTGCTTGGCGCCTGGCAGAAAGTGGTCATAGACCGTACCATGTAAGTGGTGAATGGCACCAGACACAACAGGCAGGTACACTTGAAACCAGAGGTTTATATACACTATATAAACAGACACATAGACTAGGGTCACACTTGGCAGTCAGTTTTTCTGCATTTCCAAAACCTGATTCCGTTTTTGGAAAATTACATTTTTTATTCTAAAAAACAATATGCTTTAACGCATGCGTTAACGCATGGTACCTATATGTACCATGCGTTAACGGATGCGTTTCCCATAGGGCCTCATGTTAAAAAAAACGGTATGTGTTTTTTTACTGCACCCAAAAACGTTGCTAGCAAAATGCAGAATATTTGCTAAATGGCAGAATAATGTGAGATAATGTTTTAAGGCATTTGAATTACTTTCTGCAAAGTCAAAATATTATGTACATGTTATTAGTATTTGGTACCATTGCCTTTAAACTATATTTGGGTCAAACATTTTGGATATCCTTCCATAAGCTTTTCACAATAGTTGGTAGGAATTTGGGACCATTCCTCCTTACATAACTGGTGTAACTGAGCCATGTTTGTAGGTCGCCTTGCTCGCACCTGCCTTTTTAGCTTTGTCCATAAATGTTCCATAGGATTGAGATCAGGGCTTTGTGATGGTCCATGCAAACATTTACTTTGTTATCCTTAAGCCACTTTGTAACCAGCTTGGTAGTACGTTTTTGGTCATTGTCCATTTGTAAGACCCATTTCTGCCCAAGCCTTAATTTCCTGGCTGATGTTTTGAGATGTTGCTTTATTATTGCCACATAATCTCCTTTCCTAATGATGCCATCTATTTTGTGAAATGCACCACTTCCTCCTGCAGCAAAACAACCCTACAACATAATCCTGCCACCCTTGTGTTTCACAGTTGGAATGGTGTTCTTAGGCTTCCAAGCTTCTTCCTTTTTCCTCCAAATGTAACAATGATCATTATGGCAAAACAGTTCAATTTTAGTTTTGTCAGACCACAGGACATGTCTTTCAAAATTTAGGTCTTTTATTCTGTGTGCCATTAACCTGGCTTTTTTATGTCTCTTTTGGAGTAATGGCTTCTTCCTGGCAGAGTGGCCTTTCAGCCCATGTTGATTTCACTGTGGATAATGACACAATCTTACCAGCTTCTGTCATCCTCTAAATAAGGTCTTTTGCTTTTGTTCTTGGGTTGATATGCACATGTTGGACAAAGCACATTCATCTTTGGGACACATAATCTGTCTCCTTCCTAAGCGATATGATGGATGGACATTCCCATGTTGGTTGTACTTCCATATAATTGTTTGTACAGATGAATGCGGCACCTTCAGGTATCTAGAAATTTCACTCAAGGATGAACCTGACTTGTGTAAGTCTACAATTCTCTTCCTGATTTCTTGGTGGATTTCTTTAGACTTTCCCATTATGCTGCAATAAGAAGCAGTATATTTAAGGTGTACATTAAAATACATCCACAGTTGTGTCTCTAATTAACTCAGATGTTGCCAATAAACCAGGAGCTTCGAAACACATGACATCATCATATGGGCAGTCCCAAATTGTTTAAAGGCATAGAAATCTTAGGGTACCTTTACACGCCGCAACCGCGGCGAGAATAGTTGACAGCGATATTTCGGAAATATCGCTGCCACATTTATACCCAATCGCCTTCTTATTGCGGCGTGTAAATAGGGAATTTGGCAGCGATATGTCGCCTTGCCACGGTTGCCTGGTTACTGAGCAATGCTCGGTAACCAGGTGACCGTGGCGAGGCGACATATTGCCGCCAAATTCCCTATTTACATGCTGCAATAAGAAGGCGATTTGGCGGTGATAATTCCAGCGAGAAATATTGCCGCCAAAATTGTCTCCTGCGGTTGTGGCGTGTAAAGGTACCCTTAGTGTTTGTAAACTTGTGACTTTCCAGAAAATAATAAAAATACCTTAAAACATTCTCTCTTTGATTATTCTGGCATTTGGCAAATATAAATAATTATGGTAATCCTAATTGACCTAAAATGGGAAAGGTTTATTCTGATTTCATGTCAGATAGTGAGGAAAAAATGCATATGTGTCTTTTTATGCTGTGTAGGTAAACTTCTGGTTTCAACTATAGGTGGATGCTATCTTCCTGTTAGTTCTTAGGCACACTTAATAATATTAATAATAATAATTATTATTATTATTTAAATCCAAGATATCCCCTTTAAGGAATTGCAGGCAATACTGTATAATCGAAGAAATTATGGCAAGTGCGACTTTTATTCCAGAATGGAATTCGGGTTACAAGTGAACAGGGAGGGAGTGAGGTGCGGAGGAGGACGACAGGTGCTCCACTTCATGTGGGTCATGCTTCAACAGGTCCACGTGACTCACATGAAACGGAGCGCCCGTCACCCGTCGCACTTAAAGAAACCGCAGGGTGAGTGCCGTCATTTCTTCGATTATATTGCCTGCATAAATGTTTAATTTGACTTTAGCAACACCCTATTCTACTGCCGGAAAGAGTCTATTTAGAGAAAGTATTTACAGCCACTAGTTCCCAGAACCTTCGCACTCGACCTTTAAGGAATTGCTTTGTCTAAGTTGTCTGATTTTTATTATTTTGAGTTGACATTTTGGAGCTTTGTAACCAAATATTAGTTTTCAATATAGTAATAGTTTTAAGTTACAATAGATTCTATGTACAATGCTTGCCCCTTCTTAAAGTAAATGCAGATCAAGGAGACTGCAGTGCTATACTGTCTACAAGATAACTGCTGATGGAGGAGCATGTGACCAAACCTATGTATTAGCCTCCTGTAGAAAAACAGTTTTCCAGTATTGAAGTGTTTTACAATTGGAGGTGGCTGATGGACAGGTTTTGTAACATGCTCTTTCCCCATCATCCATTTGGTGGACAGGAAAGCTGTGCAGTTTGTGAGGATGGCTGTACTAGGAAAGAGGAGAACATGTAAGGCTGGTTTCACATAACATTTTTTTTCCTGTCCGTGGGATCCTACTTTTTGTAGGACCCCACAGACAGGAAAGAACACCACAGGGGGTGACCTATTCTGTGTCCAGGTCCGTGATTATCATGGATCCGGGAACAGCGGGGCACTTTCACTTCCACAATGTATAATATACATTGCGGAAGTGAAATAAAACAAAGAGTTAAAAATAAAAAAATCAGTATTCTCACCTATCCAGGATACACCGCTGTCTCCAGCAAGGTCCGGGTGCTTATAGGACCTGCGGTGACGTCACAAGCCGATCATCTGATCGGGTCACATGACCGCAGTCACCGCAATAACTGCAGTCATGTGACCAGGTGACGCTGCCGGGTTGTGACATCATCGCAGGTCCCGTAAGTACCCAGACCTTGTTGGAGGCAGCGGTGGATCCCGGATAGGTGAGAATACAGATTTTTTATTTTTAACTCTTTCTTTTACTATATTTCTCTTCTGCAATGTATATTATACATTGCAGAAGTCAAATTAGAGGGTTAGGAGCAATTTTAGTGTACTGAGCATGCTGAGTACACTAAAATCGGGTCCGAGGAATGATCAGCTGTTTCCTCGGACCAGCGCTCATAGGCCCCCATGTTAAATCCCGAGGATCGGATTTGGCCAAATTGCCATCTGATTTTGTGGGTTCCAATTTTGTTCTGTGCCCAAAATCGGAGCAGTCTCCGATTTTGGATACAGCAAAAAATCGGAAACTAATTGGATCACACAAAATCGGATAGTAATTAGGCCAAATCTGATCCGACCGCCACATGGGGGCCAAATCGGATCCGTGGCTGTCTGATTTACATCGGACAGCCACGGATTGAAGAAAATCGCAATGTGAAACCAGCCTAATACTTATAGTACTTAAGTGTCTCAAAACCTGTCCTCAATACCTTTGTTTAAAAATGAAAAAGTGGTGAAGCCCTTTAAATCCGACCTGACAGATCATTGGTTTTGCAGACAGGAGACTATTAGTTAATTTAGCCTCAAATGCTCGGAGGTACACTTCCTCTTCACTTTCAGCAGGTTTATTAATTATTTACACTTTCAACATTCTAGTTTAATTTGTGGTTTAAAAGGTCTTATCATATTTAATAATGTTGACCGAGTTGTGTTTGCCAAACTTTACATAAACGTACACTATATCATGAATTTACTGTAATTTTTTCCATCAAATTAATCCGTAGTGTAAACACGATAACCCAGCTTAAATATCTTCAGCAGTCTAGCCGCAGTCAGCTGGTAAAACATCTTCTCAACATAGGATGTCACAGCTTGTAAAAACAGAGCTGCACATCCTTTAGTAGTTTGGCAGCTAAAACAATAATTGCACAGGAAAGTGAATTGGACCGCAAACTGGCAACAATGAATTCCAATGGTGTGACATAGTGCACATAGAATACAACTAGAGCGATATGACAGGAAAATACTGAAGCTGGCACCCAGAAGGCAAATTAGTTTTGGGGGATAGAGAGGAGGCTATTAAAGCCTAAATTTGGTGATGTGGGTAAGAAATTCAACATGACATAATATTATTGCAGTTCATTTTGTGTGCAATGGCCACTTCATCTCCAAATGATGTTCTCCTCTCTGCATTTCAATCAAGTAACATCTTTTCTCTGGACCACAGACACTAGACTCCTGATTGCCATAGTTTCATAGTTTTTAATGTTTAAAGTAGATCTAAATCCTATGTGGCAGATGCTAATTGCCCCATATTAAGTGAAAAATTCCTTATTGACTCCAAATGTGGCAATCAGACTAGTTACTGAATCAACACCTCATCACACAATTTAGTATCCATAACCTGTAGTGTTATATTTTTCAAAAAAGGCATCTAGACCCTCCTTGATCTATTGTAGTGAATCAACCATAACAAAATCATGTGGCAGAGAGTTTCATAGTTTTACTGCTCTTAGGGTGCTTTCACATTGGGGTTTTAGCCCGGATCCGGTGGATCCAGGCAAAAGAACGCATCTGCTGCAAGTGCCGCCTAATGGCAGCACTTGTGGAAAGCCCCATGCATTGTGTATGGAGCTTGCGGTAAGTGTGCAGCAGACGTGGCAAGTGCGGTGGTTGGCAGTTGCGGCAGATGCGGCCGCGGCAAAAAACGCTGCTGACCGCGTTTTTTTCGCGGCCGCAACTGCCGAAACCGCACTTGCTGCGTCTGCCGCACATTTACCGCAAGCCCCATACACGATGCATAGGGTTAGACGCAAGTGTGCCGCAAGTGCCATCGTTAGGTGGCACTTGCGACAGATGCGTTTTTTTGTCCGGATCCGCCAGATCCGGGCACAAACGCCACTGTAAAAGCAACCTTACAGTAAATAATCTGTAACTGTGAATATGATTAACCCTTATTTCCTCTAAACATACATGATGGTCCTTTGTAACCAACAAAGGCCTTGTAAAAAGATCATTAGAAACATCTCTGTACTGTCCCTACATATACTTGTACATTGTAATAAGATTACTCTTAAAGGGATTGTGCCACGGACAATTGTACACTTTAATTAACTGATCTTAGAATTAAGATAAGGTCCACAATTGGATGTGTGAAAAAAAATATTCCTGCCCCAAGATATATCAACTCCATAAAAATACCCTTGGCACCCTCCCAGGTCCCTCTGAGTATTTTAAAAGTGAAATAGCTCTCCAATTCTCATAGGCAAATAAATAATCTCTTTATTAAATATTATTAAAATAATTTAACATGTTCAGAGGACATATTTCTCCAAAAAATTAAAAAAACACTAGGATTCAGCATACATATATTAGGACATATATTGCAGATATACAGCTTTGCATCTACAGGTATTGTATGCTATGTCACCTTAAAGTGCAAAGTAATCCCACTTCTATAGTTTACTGTTGCTTTAAACTTATCAGGGTAAATAAATTCTTCTCCTGACGCTCTTTTCCTTATTGCTATCCCCACCTTAGTTCTTTTTGCTAGGTAAGGGCTACCTTCCTCCTAATAAAATCGACTAGTATTTGCTGCATGTTGCATATATCATGGGACAACCAAGGTTAACATATCTGGTGATTCAGCTACTCCTTGCACCCAGTTCAGTCCTTTCCAGGCTGCAATCCTGCCACCGCCGACATACGTTTCAAAATTAAAATCATCCTCAGGGCATCTCTGAGGAAAAAATATTCCTGTCCCAAGATATACCTGTGAATGTGTCCCTGTGTAATGCATGTGTCCGACCATGCAGGAACAGATCAAATATACCACAACACCTGGTCAGGGAAGAAAATAAAAGAAAGTATACAGACATTACAGCCAGGGATCAGAGCTGATTCTTAATAGATCTTAGTATCATCGGTAAATATTTAAGTTCTTCTACTAGGTAATTAATAAATATGTTAAAAAGAAGAGGACCCAATACTGACCCTACTGTCAGATGTGACCCAGTCTGAATGTGTTTAATTAATAACCACCCTTTGTTACTTATCACTGAGTCAGTTATTAACGCAGTTACACATATATTTCTCTAGTCCAATAACTCTCAGTTTATGCACCAGCCTTTGTATGATTCCATATAAAATGTTTTTTAAAAGTCCAGATAGATAGCATTAACAACATTAGGCTAGGGTCACACTTGGCAGTCAGATTTTCTGCCTTTTCAAAACCTGATTCCGAGTTTGGAGATTGCCATTTTTGCATCCAAAAAACGCTATGCGTTAACGCATGGTACCTATATGTACCATGCGTTAACCGATGCGTTTCCCATAGGGTCCCATGTTAAAAAAACGTATAGCATTTTTTAGCAGTCCATTTTGACACTGATTTATTTTGTATGGGAGCCTATGGATCCCTTAAAACCATCAGTTTTTCTCAAATTCTAAGTTGAAAAACTGGTGTTTTTTTAACGGATCAAAGGCTCAAGTCTGACCCTAACTTTACTATGGTTTATCATACTGATAGAAGCTGATCAGGACTAATCTCTCATAAATCCATGTTGATGCTGAAGTTATTCTAACTGAGCTATTCAAGAATAGCATCTCTTAGAAAACCCTCAAGCATTTTACTCAGAGGAAAACCTTAGTTGCCTATAATTTCCAGGCTCATATGTTGTCCCCTTTTTGAATATTGGCTTCATATTTGCTGTGCACCAGTCCTGCGGTAGAGACCCTTTTATTATAGAATCCTTTAAAAATACAATAATTGCTCCCCTATCACGGTACTTAATTTGCAGTACTCTACTCTACTCTGGGCCTGAGGATTTGTTTACGGTACTTTAGTGATTTCGAGGTTGTATAGTACATCCTGCTGGATGCAGGTGACATTTAATTGAGAATTTATGGTATCCTTGATCATGTCGTCTGTCTGAGAAAAAACTGTATAACAGATTGACCTTTACCTCATCCTCTTCCACAATTAATGCAAGATTATTTTTGAGGGGTCCAAAACTGTCATTTTTGAATTTCTAAATGTTTATGTTGAAGATATTTTTTATTATTTTTACTATATTTTGGCAATGAGTCTCTCAGGATTTATTTTGCTAGTTTGATTTGCTTTTACACTATTTATTTAATCCTCTCTAATTATTTAAAGCAGCATTCCAGGTTTTTTTTAGGGCTGGAGCGATGCTTTAAATCTTATTCCCCTGTCCCCAATATTATTTTCTAACCCTCCGTCTGCTTGGTTTTTTTGGCACTGCTCTGGTCTCATCTTGTGACCATAAAATCTGTTGACCAGATGTCAAATGTTAGGTCACAGGTGCTCTATACATGTCTAGGAGAGTCAGAACGAGGCCAGAACGAGGCTGTCATAGAGTTCAATTGTATTTTAACCTCCAGCGCACTCCATGAAACACCTAAAATGCTGGCAGGCCACAAATTACTGGAGTAGCAGTGAAAGAATATGAAGCTGCCAGAGGTCAGTTTAAGACAAGGCAGAAGACTTAGATTTAACGTACCACTCCAGGGGTGCAATAAAAAAAATGCTGGAGTGCTGCTTTAATACCTCAACACTTTATTCTTGCTTTAAATTCCTAAAGTCTTTCTTTTTGTCATTTATTGCACCCCTTACAGCTCTATTTAGCCTTAGTAGTTTCTTCTTTTTTCTAGCTTGTATATTCTCAAAGGATATACACTGATGAGAAAAATGGTAACAATGTTTTAAACCATTGACATTCAGGCTCCATATATTACTATCTACTACAGCTTTGAGCTCATTTTATAGACAATCATCTTGGCTATCTCATTCAAAAATTTGACTTGCAACTATTTAGCATGAGATTAGTTTTGCAGATTTTTGTCATGTCACTATCTTGTTACTGTTTTGCTCTTGGTGTTTGAAAAATCTATTTCTTCCTACAAATTATAATATGTTCTCAAATTCTCTAATTCCTCAGTGTGTTTTTAGATTAATTCCCAAGCAAATGGTCACTGGTTTGAATTGAGGAGCAGCCATGAAGAAGATTTTCCAAGAAAAGAGAAACAGTCTCATCCTCATCGATAGCGGTCTCTCGGCCAAGAAAATTGCCAAACTGCATCATGTGAGTGCCATGACAGCTGTAGAAAACAAAATTAAGTCCATCTATCCATTCAAAAGCCAAGAGCTGGACGTCTACGCAAAATAGCCTGGAGTCATCATCTGACCCAAGGCTGTCATAGCAATGCATTGAGGCCCTGTGATTGCATCCCCGCCATGGTGCTTCGGAATGCACTGCAAGTAATTGACAGTGCGATCCAAAGCCTTGACAGTGTCAATCAGGTTCACTCTGTGTTGTTAGCTACACATGTCAGCTGATCAGATCAGCTAACATGTGTGGGGGGTGATGCAATCTCAGCTCATGTGCTGGTATCAAAGGGAGGGAGGCAGCCAAGGCCATACTATTACGCCTTTGGTTGTGAAAGGGGTTAATCCTCCTGGCAGCGGTTGGGTTTCATTCATGAGGATGGTGGTGTTGGTGCAGTTTCAGCCAAAGCAACAATGTATGGAGAGTGGCGGCTATAAATGTGTTATGACACGCACTGACTGACAGCAGGATCTAATGATGAAATAGCTTTCAGTCAGTGCAGCTGGGGTAAAATTTATAGCCACTGCTATCTGTATACAGAGCATTGAATAAACGAACACCAGCGTCTCACAGATGACTGAAATCAAAATGCTGCCCGGAGAATTAAAGTTCTTTTCCTTTAGGCAGTGGAGTTCAAAGTGCAGGCTTTAAACCTTGGGCGGACCTACCGTGGTGCAGCTGGTTCAGCAGCACCAGGGCCCCGACCAGGTAGGAGGCCCCTCAAGCACTTGTAGGGGGCCCCCCGTGACCTTATGTCCGAGGAGAGGAGGTTAACTGAGGGAAGCTTCCTGCTTCCCTTGGCTCTTCCCGCCCCTCCTCTCCTCACCTGACGCTGCTAGCACCAACCGCCCCCCCCCCCCCAACTCCTCACCCGACGCTGCTAGCCCCCCCCCCCCGGTCCTCACCTAATGCTGCACCAGGGCCCGCCAGGCTGAAGGTCCGCCACACTGCTTCAAACATTATGATTCGGCAGATTAACCTCCATATGTACAGGTTAATTGCAACTTTACATGTGATATGGTCCTTTTTAAGTCACAATTTGCTTTGTATGCACATGGGGAAGGTTGGCACTCTTTACTTAGGCCCTCCAACATAATTCCAAAGCCCAGAACGTCTTATTTAGTCCAATATTTGCTTTTCACTACTATTCATCATGTGATAAACTTGCAGAGTTGTTACTGTCATTTCAAATCCAATTTTGTATATAGGAATACTAATGCAAGTGCACTTTATTGATAATCGTGTTGATTTTATTGCACACATTGTATATTCATATCTAGCACTATATGTATAAGTAGTCCATTCCATGTTACATTTGTTCTATCACTTCCTATGTAAGATTTAATTTGTTATTATTATCTTACCTCATTTCACTACAAAACTTTATAAAAGTCTTTCACTTCACTCTGATTATACCTTTGGTCCCATACTCACAATATTACTTTGCTTTTATTGGCATTTATCATTTGCAGTTAGCCTGGGTAGATTCACACTCCCCTATCTACTTTCCTTCAGGTTCTTGGGATCGCTGTGGGCAAGTCACACCTTCGGACCCCTTCCCTTCACGGCACCTGGCCATGGGCAGACTCGCAGTCACTTCCTTGACTGGGCCTCTGCTTGCGTTTCAAAGACCGGAAGTGTGGGTGGTTATGTGATTGGAGGATGATCATGTGGGGGCGGGAAAGGATTTTCAGCTGTCCTGGATTAACCACTAGATCACCTCTATAAATTGTTGCAATATACAACCTGCTGGTGGCACACTAATCCCTGATGAAGTCCTAGCATACGAAACGTGTGTAGGGGCCATTGGAGAACAGGACCACATCTTTGAGATTACCATCTATTGGGTTTGTTCTTAAAATCTTAAACCCCTTAATATAAGGGATATAGAGTAGCATGCTGTAAGCAGTGTCTGGGCTTGTAGTTTATAACCTTATATGCCTCCAAATAGCTGATCTTGATTTTAAGTGGGTTTTTATGCTAATTATCTGTCCTAATTAGCTTAAAATGTTATATGGTTCTTGAGTGATTTGTGGCATAACTAGGAACAGTATCTGTAAGGGTACCTTTACACGCTGCTACTGGAGGATGGATACAATCAGCTACAGGCTACAAATGTAGCTTGTAGCGGCAAAATACCCCGTAGTAGTGGCGTGTGAAGACGGTAGGAGGCACCCGGCCACAGATACATCTGTTTCAGAGCACTGCCCGGAAACAGGTGGCTACACAGGCGATTGTAGCGAGCTGTATCGGCGTGTAAAGAAGCAACAGAAGGGATGTGTCGACACCAGGCAATGTACCTGGTATGTAGCTGGGGCGTGACACAGGCTCCGGGATACCGCCCCCCTTCAGCGATCATTGGTGGAAGCTCCTGCGTTACGATTGGTAGTCGCTGCATAGGGCGGCATATTTAAGGAGCTGACCAGTCACACTACACAATTGCTCGAGCGTCATGTATTAAACAGCCTCCTGCGATGCCTGGCCAATCATGGGTTTCTTGCTTTGTCCTATCAGCGTACGGACGTCTCGTAATCCACAATTGTGGCACGCCTATGTGCTGTCCCTGCTGCAGCAGGTCCGCCCATATTAGCTTGTTGTAGCGGTGTGTAAATGAGGTACGGTGAGCTACAGAAGGTGACTTATGGCACCCGGCGGTGTATCCAGAGATAGATGTAACGTAGCGTAGCGTAGCTTGTGGCGGCGTATAAAGATGGTGCGTTGACCGTTTGTAACCGTTTGTGCGTGCTCGTGCACGTGAAGTAGCTGGTTGTATCCATCCTCCAGTAGCGGCGTGTAAAGGTACCCTAAGAGATAAACTCCAGGGGGCTATTATTTTATGTGGGTCAGCTTTAGGTATTAGATTATAGCATAGACCAGGTGCTGGGCTTATAACAGCAGATAATTCGGACAGTCCCGTAGAGTACTACCTTGATCTATAGATGTATGAGGTGACCATTCAGGGCAGAATACAGAACACTTGGTTAATAATCTGGATAGTGCTGCTTTGCCCTTACAATCATTAAATCCCAACTGATTTAGCTATACTTTATATATTCACTGGTTATTGGAGTGTGGCAGTATTTTTATATCATGTATATTAGTAATTCCAAAGAATAGTGTTTATATACATCAGACGGGTTACTTGTAAGATGACACTTGTACCCAGATAATTTGGTGTTCCTCTAATTTTTTGGCCAGGACTACATACATATCCATTGTGATTTTCTGTGTGACCTATGTATACATTGAGAACCTATCCTTGAAATATTTTGATGCGTGTACAGTTCCCCTATTAAGACGAGAGGCATTCATCTTCTTCTTTTATGAACCTTGTGGTATCCATTTGGCCAGAGTACCCTGACATTCTTCCCACAGATTTTATGTCTATTTTTAACTTGACGGGATTATTTTTGAAGAAAAACAAGCAAGTGCAATAAGATTTTATTATGCAAAATTGCTATTTTATTTGATTTATGGCCAAATTGAATTTGTTACCACGTTTTTGCTGCCTCATCTAAGAGCAGCAAGATATATGGACAGAGACCCTGATTCCAGTTAGTATACTGGGTGCAGCAGTTGTAATAAGATCCTAGTTCTCTCGTTGCAGATGTAGCGGTGGTCTGAATGCTGAGCCTTGTATAATGCCACCCACAACACTGATTGACACAGGTTTCTGTGTACACTGTGCATAGGCAGAAAGCTACATAGATCCGTTGACTTGAAGGAAAAGACACCTAGTTGTGTAGTGATAATCTGGTGCTGATAAAACTCTGATTTTTAGAAATAACAGTTTACAGCCTAGAAAGTGACACATCACTGGAATCAGAGTGTTTGTGCCTACTTCATGCCTCAGATTACATAGCAAAATCCTGATTCCCTTTAAAGATTTTGCTATTATTTATTATATATTTAAAGTGTATTTCAATTAATCCCTAAAGCACCAGCATTTTATGACCACTAAAAACCAAGTAGTTGTCATGTTGCATTTTTTGGCACATTCCAACAATAACTTGTTAGGCTACTTTCACACTACGATTATTTAAAATCCGATGCTGTCCGATGTAAATCGGACAGCATCGGATTCTTCTGATGCCTGGAATCGGATGCCAAATAGGCATCCGATTCCGACATTTTATCTGATGCCTGCCAACACCTCCCTCCTGTCATCAGCTGTCTCTCCCCCGCTGCTCCAATATGGTCCCCGGTCCTCCCCTCTTTTCCCGCGGTCCTCCTTTGCGCTCCCCCTCTTGTCCCCCATTGCACTCCTCCTCTTGTCCCCCTCCTCTCCTCTTGTCCCCCTCCTCTCCTCTTGTCCTCCTCCTCTCCTCTTGTCCTCCTCCTCTCCTCTTGTCCTCCTCCTCCTCTCCTCTTGTCCTCCTCCACCTCTTTTCTTGTCCTCCCCTCTCCTCCTCTCCTTTCTCACCTGTCCACGACTCCTGCACGGTCCCGCGCGTCTCCCGGTGTCTTGCTGTTCTGTCTTCTGTGCTGCCAGGACCTCTCGTGATGTCACAATCACATGACTGCCGGCTATTGGTTACTGGCAGTCATGTGATTGTGACATCACGGCAGGTCTTGTCAGCACAGACGGCAAGATACCTGGAGACACCGGAGACGCCGGGAGACGTCGGGGGCCTCGTGGACAGGTGAGCATAGATTTTTTTTTTTTAATTAAGCCATTCATTCACTTTCGGAGCCATTTTAGTGTACTTAGCATGCTCAGTACACTAAAATCGGGTCCGAGGAGACATCAGATGTTTCCTCGGACCCTGCTCCATAGGGCCCCATGTTATAGGGATCGGGTCAGATCGGATGTGCACTAAATGCCATCCGATATGGTCCGATCCCAGTTTGTCCGATTTTATTTTCGGTGCTAAAATCGGACAGAATCGGATCGGACCAAATCAGATGGCATTTAGTGCACATCCGATTCGGTCCGATGCCCATAGGGCTGCATGGGGCCCAAAATCGGTCCGATGCTGTCCGATTTTTATCGGACAGCATCGGAACTGATAAAATCGTAGTGTGAAACCAGCCTTACGGTGTGGAAAAATGCATTCATACAATGTTAAGGAGTTGTATGGAAAGAATTGATTTTTTTTACATCACCAACATCAGAGCTTGCACTTTTGTGGTACTGATAATTGACATAATGTGCATATTGCCAGCCTACCTTCATATTTTCCATTCTGTATTTTACTAGAACAGTGGATGGAAACTGACGGAGGAACTTAGCCCAATATTATCAATTGGAATTTTACCAGTTTGCATCAACCAGTCAACCAGATAAAAGTGCTTGATGCAAAATGTACGGGAGGAATCAGGGCACTGATGGACAACAGCTGTTTTGCTTTGGGAAGGGTTGAAGCATGCATAATGCAAAATGACTGTATTCATTCAGTGCCATACTTCCTCCCACAGATTTTACTATTCTCTAAATAAAATTCTTGCTTTACAGATGAAGTGCGCCACTTTTGCCTTCTTCTAATGTTTGGATGAGTCTGGTGACTTCCACAATTGGGCACTTGAAAACTCCAAAGACATCTGAAGTTTCTCCCACACCTGGACCCTGATTAAATTGGCAGAGTGAGAAGTGCTGGAAGTTCTATTTTCTTGTTTTTCCTGGTTTTTCATGAGAGTTTACAAATTACATATGCTCAACATAAAATAACAGTTTATTACTATACTAGATGGTGGCCCGATTCTAACGCATCGGGTATTCTAGAATATGTGTGTAGTTTTTTATGAAGATTTAAGAAATAATGCAATGCGAAGCTGGGTTTAAACCCCGCGCCAATTCGCGTCCGGACTGCGCCTGTCGCTGATTGGTTGCGGGTGGCTGGTGTGACCAATTAACAACGCGGTATTTCCATTACAGACAAACAGACAGAATTAGACGATTATATAGTAGATACCTACAGCAGTGCTAGTGTTCAGTAGTGTCGGTGTGGCGGTGTCTATGTGCAGTGGTGTCGGTGTGCGGCGGTGTCTGTGTTGTTTACAGGTATGTGCTGGAGAGGCAGAGATCACAGGGAACCAGTGAGCAGAGATCACATAGATCACAGCAGGGGTCCTTGGAGCAGAGATCACAGCAGGAGTTCGGGGTCCTGGGAGCCGATCTGCCCAATCATGCTCCTCCGGAGATGCTGCACCTTACACCCACTTGCCCTGGAGGGAGATCCCAGGATCTGTCAGTACTTGGAGCTTGTTCCAGCTGATCCCAAATCCCCAGGAGTTTGCGTGCTCTCCATCCCAGTGCTGTGGCCCCAGCAGTGGAGCAGGCAGGTGTCCCGTCCTCTGTTTTGCTCCTCATCTACTTCCCCAAACACACAACTCTTTCCATTTGATAGTAAAAAGAATAGAGGGCTGGGTGTAGTGAGGGACAGCGGGGACAGCCAATCGGGTGGGGGCCCTGGCTGGGGGGCGTGGCCGGTCAGCGACGCCGGATTTCGGTTACAGAAAGAGAGAGATAGACAGACACGATAGGGCAATTATATAGTAGATATTATTTCAACTTGTTTCTAGGGAATTTGTAGACTCTGTCTTGGTTCCCACCTTAAGTCTAAAGACCTGGTTACACGCAGCGATATCGCTAACGATATTGCTGCAACGTCACAGGTTTTGTGATGTTGCAGTGACCTCGCAGCGATGTCGCTGTGTGTGACATGCCATAGCGACCAACGATGAGATCGCTGCGGAATGGCCAGGACCATTTTTTGATCGTTGGTCTGCCGCTGGGCAGCAGAAATAAGCGTGTGTGATGCCTTTCTAACCCAATGTGTTCCCTGGTAACCAGGGTATACATC
Organism: Allobates femoralis; assembly: GCA_033576535.1. Lineage (NCBI taxonomy): Eukaryota > Metazoa > Chordata > Amphibia > Anura > Aromobatidae > Allobates > Allobates femoralis. The sequence continues at coordinate 743,774,622 of JARQOC010000003.1, read as the reverse complement.
AGGTTTCTAAGCACAGTGCGCTGGTAACCAGGGTAGACATCGCGTTTCTAAGCACAGTGCGCTGGTAACCAGGGTACACATCGGATTACTAAGCACAGTGCACTTTGCTTAGTAACTCAATGTGTACCCTGGTTACCAGCATTCTCCCACTGAATACAATAGCGGGACCTCAACATCTTGGAAAAGAATAGTTTATATTCTTTTCCACAATATCGAGGTCGTTACACTTGTCAATGGTCGCTGGTCGGGTCGCTGGCACATCGTTATGTGTAACCCAGCCTTTAGTCTCCCCTTTCGCTTTGCATTATGTCCATCAATGAGTTGTTCATTTGAGCTCCAATAAATTATTTTGATATGTCTGCATGTAATGGCCCTTGGAGGCCATTCAACTAATTTGTTGGGTGTACTAATCCTATATATTTCATTTATTTTACAAAAACGTTGGTGTCTTATAGATTGACACTTCTATTACATATTGTGTCTGGTGTTTGTTTTAACATTTAACGACCTCCAATTTGCTTTGATTGAAGCCTTATAATACAAATGCCTGAAGCCTTATATGTGAGACATACTAATGAATGTCATTTCTATGCTCAGAAAATACCCAATTATTCTCAGCTTTTGTGTTCGAATACCCAAGTGTGTTAAGAAGTGTAGTCAAGTATGCCACAAATACAATTAAATAGATGTCCCTGGCATTACATTTTCATGGTCATGATTTTTTGTCAAAAATTAGAATACATCATTAGCAATAAAAAAAGTAAAAATAAACAAAAAATAATAGGACTAGCTGAGAGTTCTTTTAAACTATATTTGTATACCCTCCAGTGGGCTGGCACCACAATATTTAGATTACCTAGAACACTATGGTTGCAAGAATGTATACAGTGAAACTATGGGATAAAGGTTCTTATATTTTTCACCAAAGACAGTTCTAAGGGCCGCTTTACACATCGCAATATCATTCCGATATTGCATACAACTTCACGGGAGCGCACATGTTTTTGGCACTTGTCCAAAATCGCATAGTAGATGTTACACAGGGAGAAATCGGCAGGCTACGCAGCTAGGATGTCATACGCCCCTCTTGCACACTGCGTCTGAGCAACTCAGGGAACGACCAAATAACATTGGAGTGAATTGGGAAGTTGCACTTCAAATCGTAGTTGCGCTGTCACACAGCACGATCCTGCCAGATCGTCAAGCCAATATTGCATGGTTGAAGAGCATGCACAATTCAAAAACAATATCGTAGTTGCATCGTTTTTGAGTTGCATTGCCCATTTACACGACACAACGCACGAACGATATCAACTGCAACGCCCCTACCACGTGACTTTTTATCGTAGTTGCGTTGCGATATCGTGACGTGTCAAGCGGCCTTAACTTTGTCCAATGTTTTGCTAAACTAGAGAAGAAATTACATTAATGATGCTTTACCCACTTGTCCTAAAAAGTGAATGAATAAATGTTTCACCAGAAATCCTTGTATTCTTCTCAAACATTGCTGATTCTTTAACTTCTTGACTGTTCCCAATTTTTGATGTTGAAGTTCTGCTGCTTCTTAATTTCAGTACTTTGATTATGGCACGCCTATTTTTTGCCCTTGGAACACAAACAAATTTCTATGTAAATTTTTGTCTGACGTGATCATAATCTCTGTGTTTTGACTGACATTTTTGAGTTATTACCTATTTGATTTAACTAGTTGATTTAATTACTAAGAAACAAAACGTGAACTGGAACTGAAATGTAACCAAGCAGTAGGTGCATGTTCACACTGGCCTCAAAACAGCAAAACCAGCAAGAAATAGGCAGCAAATTTCTCACTATTTTCTTGTTAGTTTTGTTGATTTAATTACTGTAGATGTTTTTATTTTGGAGGCTTAATCTTAACTATAACTAATGTTATTTTCCGTGGTGTGCTCCACTGTAACTCGCACTCCTATATTTATTATTTAATAGCGCGCTTTTTACTTGTTCATATTGTATCTGGTGGTGCGGCTCGTTGTGTCCCTTGGTATTCACAAAGTCATTTATGGGGTAAGGTCCACAGTGTCATACACGCTGACAATTACTTTCCTTTTCTGAAATTTATTTCGACCTCACATTGACCTATATCATTTCCGGCGTTGCATTCCACATTGACAACCACGTTAATACTTTTGTGCTGGGCTATATTTTCACTCCCATTTTGCTCGGTGGTACTAATGTTGTTGACTGACGTTAGTCCCGATGGAATTCAGAAATCTGAAAAAGAAACCAGGTGCTACCATAGGGCATCACCAACACAAATGAAACTTTTTCTGTTTAAAGGAATATGCTCACCTGGTGTGGTTGTGGAAGTCACAACCACTATAATCGTCAATACTTTTACTTTGGCTGCTGCAGTCTCGCCTTTAATAAAATGATTTTCATAAAAATATAAAAATATAAAAGTTGGGGTTTTTAAACAGCGCTGCCAATCATTCCAATGATATTCAAAGTCAAAGAGTTGTCATGAAGGTGATTTTTCAAGGTTCACAGACCTCTTCATCAGGAAAAATCGGTTACATCGGTGGTTTTCTTGATGAACCTTGAAACGCGTAGAATAAAAATCACCTTCATGACAACTCTTTGAATTTGAATATTATTGAAATGATTGGCAGCGCAGTTTAAAAACACCAAATTTTATATTTTTATACAGTGCTGTGCAAATTAATTGGGATAAAGCAAGTCTTTACTTGTTTTTCTTGCATTAGTTTTACTATTTCTGATAAGTGTTCTATCAGTTCTTGGTGTCGTTTTCCTTTTTCTTCCACATTCCCCTTTAGTTTTGGAGAAAACGATCCAGTTTCATTGTGTGTGCGAATTATTCTTGAAACAGTAGATTTTCCAATACTAACGGTGGAAGCGATTTCTCTTACAGTCAGACTTGTATGTTCATTAAGAATAATAATTCTAGACCTCTTCCGTGGAGTAACATCCATTTTTACAGGCAGGAATCACACTGAGAGAAAAAGTCCACTAAACCACTCCTCACAGAAACAAGCTCTCAACTGAAGCTGAGGGGGCAGCTAGCTGTTATTTTCTGACTAAAACCAGTCAAACCACATTTAGTTACTCAAGGTTGTACACTCACACCTGTTCAAAGCAGTTAAAACTGGTTTGAATCACTGACTGGTAACCAACTTACAATTTTACTTACAAAATGCTTTATCCCAATTAATTTGCACAGTACTGTATTTTTATGAAAATCGTTAGTCCCGATGGTGCTGTCCATGTTGACAAACACCAATATTTACTACCTAGGGGGTGAGTGTCATAGTTGCTTACAATATATTCAGCTGTGCAACCCACTATGGCATGCACTCTATTCATGGACCTTCACTGCAATGGATCTGGGTACTCTTGGTAATGAGACATCGTATTTATCTATATTATGGTAATTTATTTGCTCCCATTTTGCTCATTAACCTCATAGGTCATTCATTATTTAATTTACTTGTTCAAACCTGCATGTTATTTCATTCAACAGTAGTTTTCCACCACATATGAGGTATCGGCGTATATTGTATAGCGCATTTTCTCCTGTTACCCTTGTGAAAATGCAACATTTGAGGCTAAAGTAACATTTTTATAAGAAAAACTAAAATTTTAATTATTTGCTTTCACATTGCCTTAGTTCCTGTGAAGCCCCTGAAGGGTTAATAAAACTTCTTGGATGTGGTTTTGAGCATTTTGAGAGATGTAGAGTCTAGAATGTGTCACTTTTGAGTATATTTATATCCCTTAACAATGTTTTGTAAATTTTGTTGGAAAAATGAGATATTTTTAATAAACTTTGAAGCCTTTTAACGTCCTAACAAAAAAATGAAGTTTGAAAAATTGTGCTGATGTAAAGTAGACATGTGGGAAATGTTAGTTATTAACTGTTTAGTGTGACATAACTCCCTGGTTTAAAGACCTAAAAAATCAAATTAAAAAAATGTAATTTACCACTAATGTGAAGTACAATATGTCAAAAAGAAAACTTAGAATCACTGGTATCCATTGAAGTGTTCTTGAGATATTACTAAAGGTACTGTTACACGCTACAATGTCGTAACGATTAAACACAAAACCTTGATCGGCATTCTATAGTATAACCCCTGGTGAGGTCAAATCATCGCTCAGGGGTTTTTTTTGCACAATCTCCAAACAATCAATTTTATAGACTGGAGAAAACATGGAGTATATTGCAGTATAAAAACTTTTTATTTTTATTAAATCATGTGTTAAAATACGTGATAAAAAAGTGATACAGGAGAGGTTCTAAGATGCAACTCAACCAGCATGTTGTAGCCAGAGTATGATACAATTGTACTTGACAAAAAACAAACATAGGTCAATGTTCTAATAAGACATGATAAATTAGTACAGATCCAAGAGAGAACCAAGTGAATAGTTGCTTAAATAAAGTGCACAATCACAGTGGAAAACTCACTTGTGGGTTCTCATAGAGAGCATCAGACTATATAATACCCACATTGTTTACCTATGGTGAAAGTACTGGTACCAGACAGTCAGAGTAACAATTGATCCAAGGATTCATACCTATATGGCCAACCGCGGGATTGCAAATTCAGAAGAAGTGAAAGTAGGTCCTATAGCCCCTACATATGTTTTGCCCACTCAGCTTCCTCAGGGAGAGGTCTTTAAATGGTTATGGACACCGCGCCATGACACCGGCGGTGTCTTTATAGCACTGGGAACTTCGGGTGCGGTGTTAGGCACTTCCGGGTTCACCATGCATTACACACATGCGCAGTCTGTCTACAAGGTCTATGGGCGGTTCCAGCCCTCTGCTCATGCCCCGCCGTCATCCAGCATAGGGACGCATCAGCATGGATGCTAGGCAGAGGGGCAGTGCAGAAGGCGGATACCTAATCTCCAGGGACACAGAACAGACCTGAGCTGTAGGTCACCTATACTTAATGAAAACACACAAAAAATACTGGGCAAAGAAAAGATTATTATCAATAGCACATCAGGGAAAAACAGGAGATCAATCACCAATTGCTATGCATCAGTCCCTGATGTAGTTACTACGCCCCAACTCAGGATATAGTCTTCTGTAGTTTGGTAGATTAATGTCCATCTCTTTGTCATATCTAAGTCCAGCTTGTGTGCTTCACATGTGGTGATCCCAGGGCAAAGGACGCAGGAAAAGAGTCTTATACACCTTGGAAGTGTATGGTGTGGCGTGTAAATATTAAAAAACCTAAAAATGATATAGAACCAAGAAAGAAGTTAAAAATAGAAAAGACAGAAAAAGAAAGTCAGCATTTGACATGATGAGCAGTCTCTCATAGATATGGACCATAGGTGACATTTTCATTAAGACCATTAGGGGTAAGAGTTCCCAGGATCACGATCCACTTAGTCTCCAAACGCGCCAGTACTTTTTTAGGTCACCCCCTCTATTGCCGCAATGCACCAAATCTATCTCCCGGACCTTAAAGGAGGCAGGGTTGCATCCATGATGTTTAAAAAAATGCTTTGGTATTGTTTTAAGCACAGTGGGGTCTTTTGCATCTTTCGCTCCGATAATGTCATGAACGTGCTCGCGTGTGCGTTCCCTCAACTAGATAAGAGAGCAGGCACATTGGGCAAAATACACCACACATGTTGATGAGCATGATATCCTGTACCTAATCTCAAATCTACGTGAGTCATCGGCAGAGTGGAAATGGGTCGCACGTTCCACATTAGCGCAGGTGCAATGTCCACAGGGGTAGCATCCCAAAATCGGCCCCCGAGAACCAAAGGGATTCGGTACATGCGGCACATAGTAGCTGTTAACCAACATATCACTAAGATTTCTGGCACATCGTGGAGTCATAAGAGGTTGGTCAGGTATACACTTTCTCAAAATTGGATCGGTGAGTAGGACCCCCCCAGTGTCTACTGAAAATGTCCCTCATAGTCTGCCATTCGTAAGTACCTACAAAGCGTAGTGTTGGTTCAATCTCGGCCTTTTTTGGTGTTTGTTTTAGCAGGTGGTCTCTCGGTGTATGCTCAGCCCTCCAGAGCCCACACTTTATGCACCTATTCGAATAACCACGATCTCTGAATTTTTGCTTAAGGTCCACGAACTGACGCTCGAACCCCTCCTTTGTCGAACAGATCCGCCTCACCCTCAAGAACTGGCCAGTGGGGATGGAACGTATGAAGGCTGAACTGTGACCAGAAGATGCGTGTAGCAAGGAGTTCACAGAGGTTGATTTCCTGTTGACATCCGTCTGAATCAGACCGGAGCAATCTACTTCCAAAGCAACGTCCAGGAAATCAATCCTCGTCGAACTACACTTGTATGTCAATCTGATGTTATAACAGTTCATGTTAAGTTCTTTCATAAACTGTAACTGAGCCAGGGCACAATGTAAATGGGTCTGTAGGACTGCGTTCACACCACCACATAACTAGACCACAGAAAAAAAACAGTACAACAAATGTGTTGAAGTACCCTGCTATAAAAAGGTAATTTCTGTGGTCTAGTTATGTGGTGGTGTGAACGCAGTCCTACAGACCCGTTCACATTGTGCCCTGGCTCAGTTGCAGTTTTTCATATTACGATGCATGTAGTAATTATGTGTCTGTGCATACATGTATGTATGTGTATTTGTAACTGTATATAGTTGGTTTATATGTACAAATGAGTGTATGTACTTTGCATCTCTGAATTAAAATCTGAAGGTTGCCATATGTGTATATTTATTTAGATATAGTGTACATGTTGCCTCCTACGTTTAAAAAAAAAAATAAGGATTTAACATAAGCACATACACATATATATATAGGACTGCTCAACTCAATCGTTACACCAATTGTTTATTTGTGTGCACACGCAAATAGCTAAACGCCTAGAGAAAAGGATGGTGACTTCAATGAGTCTCCTTGTTTAAATGTGTTTAATGATAGTGTAAAGAATGAACAAGTCAAGGAGTCTACTGATCAAAGCATGGATCAGCAAATATGGCGCCTTTCCCATAACTAATGCCAGCCAATCGAAACACACTACTTTCAGCGCACACGGGGCGCTGAAAACACAACACCAAGGCACGCCTACGGGATTGGTTTCACGATCCCAGAAATAGCAAATCTGCGATCAGCAATCAAACGATTTATCGTAGTCATATCTCGGTGTCACACGCAATGACGTACTCACGATGTCGTTTGAACGACTGCAAACCCGTGACGTATCAGCAATACCGTTCACAATATCATACCATGTAACGGAAAGAAGTGGCCAGGTCAGAAAGGTGAAAACACGCAAATGGAGTCCGTGGAGCCATGTTTAAGAGTCTCAAACACGGGACTAGCCAGATATCCCTCCAGGGAAGGACCTAGCCCTGGGATGGACTCCTTGCAGAGACCACCATAACCACCATTTTAAGTGGCCCTTTTCCCAGGGGGCATTGCACCATGGATTTCACTTTGTTTGAGCGCTTTAGCCAGCTGCCCGCAGTGTTTTCCTCGACTGGTCTCCCTGAGATCAGTGAGAGCTTGGTGAGGAAGGTGAAAATAAGTTGGGTTGTGAAGGGGTTGAAGTTTAAAGATGCCTAAATACTGGTTAACATGCAAAAAGTCAATGGTAGCCAGCTTACCCAGATCGTAGTTTCCCCTTGGTCCGATCATCTGCCAGGTATCCACATGGAGATGAGGGAGGCACACCCTCCTGCAATCGCTTGGAACCAAACAAATAAAGTCCAGCGGAGGAACCCTTATTTCGCTATGTTTTCTTAATACCTTTTTATTCTTCAAACATCGTTAAAAAAGCATCATTCCTTTTTGGTCCAGGTATGTACATACAGTAAGGCACTTTATGGCGGTATAGAAGACACGGCTGTCTAGGAACAGACTACACGTTTCAAACGTATAGGTCTTCTTCTTTTGGTTAAGATTTAAGCTTTCCTAAACTTTCCACAGTTCTAACAAAATTTAGGATGCCATGTTGATCTAATCCCAGTTCAGAAAAACAGTGAAGGTCTGAGTGTTGTGGCTGTAATATAGATGTAAAGGTGCTCTCACTATCTCTTTTTAGTGCACCTCTCTGTTAATGAGAAAGATGCCTCTGTGGAGAAAGACAACAAGGGAAGGGAGGGAGACACTGTGGCGCTAATCTAAACGTAGCAGAGTATGGTATATGCAATGTTTCAATGAATTGCACTCAACAATTTGGGTAATTCCTAAGGATACAGGTACATCTCAATGAATTAAATTATCATCAAAAAGGTAATTTATTTCAGTAATTCAATACAAAAAGTGAAACGCATATATTATATAGAGTCATCTCAAACAGAATACTCTATTTCAAGTGTTAATTTATGTTAATGTTGATGATTATGGCTTACAGCCAAAGAAAACCCAAAGGTCATTATCTCAGAGAATTAAAGTAGGGAAGATGAAGGGTCTGAGAGATAAAATATTTCCTAAATAGGTATCAGAGGCTTCACCTTCTGCGACTATGAGAGTCACAACCACTATAATAGCATATCAAGGCTGCTGCAGTCCCCAACGTGGTGCATATAGAGTAGAGAGGATGAAGGGTTAAAAACTGCGCTGCTGTATTCCACAATATTTACATACTTTCTACTTCCTTCTCAGCACAAGAGATGTGGTATGATCAGACCATGTCCCTGTATGGTCAGACGCTGCCATTACACAGTACATAGCAGGGATACATATATAAGATTATCTCAGCCTATGAGATGTGGTATGATCAGACCATGTACCTGTATAGTCAGACACATCCATTACACAGTACATAGCAGGGACACATATATAAAATAATCTCAGCACAGGAGATGTGGTATGATCAGGCCATGTTCCTGTATAGTCAGACAGATCCATTACACAGTACATAGCAGGGACACATATACAAAATAATCACAGCACAGGAGATGGGGTGTGATCAGACCATGTCCCAGTAGAGTCAGACACATCCATTACACAGTACATAGCAGGGACACATATATAAGATTATCTCAGCACAGGAGATGTGGTATGATCAGACCATGTTCCTGTACAGTCAGACACATCCATTACACAGTACATAGCAGGGACACATATATAAGATTATCTCAGCACAGAAGATGTGGTATGATCAGACCATGTTCCTGTACAGTCAGACACATCCATTACAAAGTACACAGCAGGGACACATATATAAGATTATCTCAGCACAGGAGATGTGGTATGATCAGACCATGTCCCTGTACATTCAGACACATCCATTACACAGTACATAGCAGGGACACATATATAAGATTATCTCAGCACAGGAGATGTGGTATGATAAGACCATGTTCCTGTACGGTCAGACACATCCATTAGGGTACCTTTACACGCCGCTACTGGAGGATGGATACAACCCGCTACAGGCTACAAATGTAGCTTGTAGCGGCAAAATACCCCGCAGTAGCGGCGTGTGAAGACGGTAGGAGGCACCCGGCCACAGATACATCTGTTTCCGAGCACTGCCCGGAAACAGGTGGCTACACAGGCGATTGTAGCGAGCTGTATCGGCGTGTAAAGAAGCAAGAGAAGGGATGTGTCGACACCAGGCGATGTACCTGGTATGTAGCTGGGGCGTGACACAGGCTCCGGGATACCGCCCCCATTCAGCGATCATTGGTGGAAGCTCCTGCATTACGATTGGTAGTCGCTGCATAGGGCGGCATATTTAAGGAGCTGACCAGTCACACTACACAATTGCTCGAGCGTCATGTATTAAACAGCCTCCTGCGATGCCTGGCCAATCATGGGTTTCTTGCATTGTCCTATCAGCATACGGACGTCTCGTAATCCACAATTGTGGCACGCCTATGTGCTGTCCCTGCTGCACCAGGTCCGCCCATATTAGCTGGTTGTAGCGGTGTGTAAATGAGGTACGGTGAGCTACAGAAGGTGACTTATGGCACCCGGCGGTGTATCCAGAGATAGATGTAGCGTAGTGTAGCTTAGCTTGTGGCGGCGTGTAAAGATGGTGCGTTGACCGTTTGTAACCGTTTGTGCGTGCTCGTGCACGTGAAGTAGCTGGTTGTATCCATCCTCCAGTAGCGGCGAGTAAAGGTACCCTTACACAGTACATAGCAGGGACACATATATAAAAAAATCTCAGCACAGGAGATGTGGTATGATCAGACCATGTTCCTGTACAGTCAAACACATCCATTACAAAGTACACAGCAGGGACACATATATAAGATTATCTCAGCACAGGAGATGTGGTATGATCAGACCATGTCCCTGTACAGTCAGACACATCCATTACACAGTACATAGCAGGGACACATATATAAGATTATCTCATCCTAGGAGATGTGGTATGATCAGACCATGTTCCTGTATGGTCAGACACATCCATTACACAGTACATAGCAGGGACACGTATGTAAGATTATCTCAGCACACGAGATGTGGTATGATCAGGCCATGTTCCTGTATAGTCAGAGACATCCATTACACAGTACATAGCAGGGACACATATATAAAATAATCTCAGCACAGGAGATGTGGTATGATCAGACCATGTCCCAGTAGAGTCAGACACATCCATTACACAGTACATAGCAGGGACACATATATAAGATTATCTCAGCACAGGAGATGTGGTATGATCAGACCATGTACCTGTACAGTCAGACACATCCATTACACAGTACATACCGTAGCAGGGACAAATATATAAAATAATCTCAGCACAGGTGAGGTGGTATGATCAGACCATGTCCCTGTACAGTCAGACACATCCATTACACAGTACATAGAAGGGACACATATATAAGATTATCTCAGCCTAGGAGATGTGGTATGATCAGACCATGTTCCTGTACAGTCAGACACATCCATTACACAGTTCGTAGCAGGGACACATATATAAAATAATCTCAGCACAGGAGATGTGGTATGATCAGGCCATGTTTCTGTGTAGTCAGACATATCCATTACACAGTACATAGCAGGGACACATATACAAAATAATCTCAGCACAGGAGATGTGGTATGATCAGGCCATGTCCCAGTAGAGTCAGACACATCCATTACACAGTACATAGCAGGGACACATATATAAGATTATCTCAGCACAGGAGATGTGGTATGATCAGACCATGTCCCAGTAGAGTCAGACACATCCATTACACAGTACATAGCAGGGACACATATATAAGATTATCTCAGCACAGGAGATGTGGTATGATCAGACCATGTACCTGTACAGTCAGACACATCCATTACACAGTACATACCGTAGCAGGGACAAATATATAAAATAATCTCAGCACAGGTGAGGTGGTATGATCAGACCATGTCCCTGTACAGTCAGACACATCCATTACACAGTACATAGAAGGGACACATATATAAGATTATCTCAGCCTAGGAGATGTGGTATGATCAGACCATGTTCCTGTACAGTCAGACACATCCATTACACAGTTCGTAGCAGGGACACATATATAAAATAATCTCAGCACAGGAGATGTGGTATGATCAGGCCATGTTTCTGTGTAGTCAGACATATCCATTACACAGTACATAGCAGGGACACATATACAAAATAATCTCAGCACAGGAGATGTGGTATGATCAGGCCATGTCCCAGTAGAGTCAGACACATCCATTACACAGTACATAGCAGGGACACATATATAAGATTATCTCAGCACAGGAGATGTGGTATGATCAGACCATGTTCCTGTACAGTCAGACACATCCATTACACAGTACATAGCAGGGACACACATATAAGATCATCTCAGCACAGGAATGTTATTTTTTTAAACAAAGCCAATGTGGAAATCATTACTATTCTAAGATCTATTGATTAAAATTAATTTTGTTTATGGGAAAGTCCCTTTAATAAGACTGAGTACTAATATTACTAAGTATCCTGTTACTTTTTTTTGCATTTTATCATAGATTCAATGATACTGAGATTAATACACCATTCACTAGGAGAATATGTAAAAATAATCTCAAATCTTCCACCTGCTTTCCTCCACCGAGCATGAAGCCATAAGAAAACATCTTATATGTTAGTAAAATCTTTAAAGAGTACCTGTCACAACCACCCCCCCATACATGCTGATCTAATTGCAGCACTGAATGCAGCATGTCTGCTGCATTCAGGCAAGGGGTCCCCCATGTCTTTAGCCCACCTGTACCCTGAAATAATTGAATTTAAAAACTTACAATGTGGAGCCAAAGAGGTGGGGTGTATTGGCTGGAGCCACTTCTCTTCACAGGGCAATTTCACTCCCCCTGTATGTATTATCCTCCCTCCGCTGTCTCCCTCCTGTCACTCATGGTCTCCCTCTCCTGCGCCTGCTGCATGAGAAGCTGGACACAGGCGCAGAGCGAGGGATCGTTTTTGGAGGTGCTGGCTACCTGCCCCGCCTCCTGCAGTGACATCAACAGTTTTTCCCGCCCTGCTCCATGGATAACATGGAGTGGGGCGGGTAGAGGAGCTGACATCACCACAGGAGGCGGGGGAGGCCGTGTTGGTGTGGAGCGGAGTGGGTTTTCCATGCAGCAGGGCATGGATGATCACAGTGTGCAGACCCCCATATCACCCTTAAAAATTAATTAGCATAAAGCTCGGGACAGATAAAAAGTAATTTTCTGAGGTATGCAGGCGCATGTCTATGGATGTCTGTAAACAGTCATCGGCATACAAGTCCACAGTTCAGCAACAGTTGTTAAAGAAACAGGTAGCTCTACGGGTGGCTGCAAGTGGATGCCAGGTGGTATGGTGGTACCTGTGGTATGCCTTAGTTGACGAACCCGTGTCCTTTCTTCCCTTCTTAGGATGAGTCTATATCCAATGGCTCCTTAAAGGTAGACTTGGGGCTCCCCTCCCTCGTGGTGAGGAAGCAGGCAGACTGCTCCATCTGGCAGGGTGCCGCAGCCGGTGAACAGACTGCAGCAGCCGGTTGACGACTTCAGAGGTAGACTCTGGCCATTTCCTCGGGTACGGCGTTCCCGTGGTGGACTGGGGAATTCCCTGGAGTATGGCAGCTCCACGCTGGGGTTTCTCCTTTCTCTCTAGGGCCCAGACTCCCGTGTCAGGCACCCTCTCTCAGAATCCCCTCAGGATCCTCTCCCATCTTCCTTCCGGATCAGTGCAGAGCTGTCCGGGTTAACCTTCCGCCTCGCTCCACACTCCTCCTCGATTCCTCTCCAACTGCCTTCTCCTCACTCTCTCTGTTCCGACACTCTACTCCCTCCAGAGGTGAATATATCTCCCTCCCAGGAGAAACCTCCCACTTCTATTCTAATGTGGGAGTGCAGGAATAGGTCCCACCCACCAGCCTAGAATCCACTTGCAGCTGGGCAAGATTACACCACTTTTATAGGTGCAATACCCCACTGTGACGCCTGACCATGTTGGCCGCCACAAATGTATAAATGATGCATCTCTTTAGTTATAAATATCATTATTATGATAGAAGGAAAGAATGTCAGGGTACTATTTTAGCTGAGAAATTGTAACATATATTGATACTACAATCTTATTTTTTGATTTTTCATATCTGGTTGTTCTTACCAATGTTATCAATTTTTATTATTTTTGGGTGGCATTTTGTTCACTATTAGAATTGTCAACATATGTTTAATATACCTGAAAAGATTATACCATGTACTGACGTTTGTCTTAGTGCACTGTAATGCTGCATCTTGATGTGCCTTAAAGGCAAGGCTCTGATTTATAATTAATAATATTGATGTTTCCATAATGGATGTTTTCATTTTTTTAGGAGTCATCACCCTTTTATGTAAAGTGATCACTTTATGTCAAGCGATCGATTTTCAAGCAATCCATGAATGAAATTTGATTAAACCTTTTGACCAATCTTCAATCATTACAATATGATTTATGATTCCAAAAAATCAATACAACAGAAAAGGCAAATTTTGTTGTACTAATCAATGTTAATTCAATTACTCAAGCAATACAACTATTAGTCATTCATTTAAAAAAATCTCCAGCAAAAATTGATATAATACCTTATGCTTTATCTTAGGACCGAGGGTGAAGCTGCATGACGCTGAAGTTGGACATACATATAAGAACGCTATATACTATTCTCCTGACTCCTCTATACATATAAATGCTTTGCTAAGACAAGATGTAACATATTTTTTTATAGGAAGAGAGGATAAAGTCAATGCCAGACAGCCCTGAAAACAAAAACACAGCCATTGAAATTCCAACTACCTAAGGCTAGGTCAGACCTGCGTCTGCCCTCAGCCTGCAGGATCTACTCAAAACATAGTCCCAGGCAGGAGCAGCGCATTGCATTAACGGTATGTAACGCTATGCGCCACCTGCCTATGGTAACCCGATGCTTACCACAGCCGCCGGCGCGCACAGAGAATCCTTGGATATGTGATATTGCAGAGCGCACAGGAAAATACTGCAAGCTGCATTTCCTGTGTGCACAACAATAGCGCATGAAAGGGGATTCTCTGTGGAGCCAGCGGCTGCGATTAAGCGTTAGGATGCAATAGGGGTACATAGGCAGGCGGCGCATAGAGTTACATGCTGATAACGCTACGCGCTAAGCCTGCCAGAGACTAAGTTTTAAGTGGATCTGGCAGGCTGAGGGCTGAACGCTAATCAGACCCTAGCTATTCCATGACTCCAAGAACATAATATGCCAAGAGAGAGGCAGGAGGACTCCATTCACATTAGTTGGTTACCCAGTCTCACTTAAATCATCAGGTTAAGGCAACCTTCATCTAATGGGCATAGGGGCCTTGAGACTTAAAGAAATCTAAACATAGTAATCGTGTATTGCCAAGTAAGACCCTGTAATATGCATACTTGGTGTATCAGTTTTGTATGGAGTGTTTATGTAAAATCTGATCACTCCATAATCAAGTGTATTTATTGATATTCCTCACCCATAAACAGTTTATAGACAGTTGCTAACACTCTGTGTGCTTGTGCTAATCTTAGCCGATAAATGATTGGCTATAAGCAAGCTTAATGGTCTGCATAGCCAAGCTGACTGCAATTCTAATATGTTCATTCTGGGTAGAGATAAGTGCATTGCTTTGCACAACCCCAATCCATAGTCTAAATTATCATAGACTAGATCTGCACACCTTTCTTTACCTTCCAGTATTCCAGACTTGGTTTATTATTTGCCAGGCTGGCAAGACAACATCTTTGTAATGCACACATAATGTCCAATACAATAATTAGTTTCCAGCTCACCAATGATTTTAATTCCATCCATTCGGAGCTCAGATGACGGCTCTTCACTTTTCAGGTGATCACTGATCTATAATCAAATATTGACTATCAGTTCAGCTAATTATTGGCCAAGCCTGGGATCCCACAGGGTAAGGATTATCACGCAGCTCCTGTCCACAGCCAAAGACTACTGATCTGGACCACGGGCCAGGGTTCTGCAAAGCAAACTGCTCGTCTCTAGTTCAGTGAGCAAAGAAAGTATCCAACACTCTTTAGTAGATAATGAATACGATATTTATTTGTGTCATACACAGTGCAAAAATTAGAAGTTTCAACCTTTATGGCCTGCATCAAGCATGCACGATTGTAGGATAGGACCTTTAAAGCTGCAGAAAGCTAGCTGGAGTAAACACTCGTAGTGTGACATACCATCACCTCCTAGTAACATATCGCACAGCGACAGTAGTCACACTCCTTCTCGTGCTCCCACTCCATCTAGCATGCAACTTTCACTGTCCTATCTTACACTTGTGTATGTTTAGTGAAGGCCAAAAATGCCAAATTGTCTTGTTATCACATTGTGTTTTGGATGATCTAATAAATATTTTCTATATTATCCACTAAAACGTGCTGGACTTTTTCAATGCTGATATTTACAGGTTGGGACCAAATCCGAGCCCAGAAATATTCCAGGAGTGCCATATAATCCAAGAGTTCATAGATGATCATGTTTTGGCAGCATATCACTTGTTCACACAGAGCCATATGCTGCCGATAATGATGATTTTCAGACTTACAAAAAAATTGTCATACCCAACTGTAATGGATGCCCTTCACACCTTGCAGGTGGGCTGTCTTCTTAATTGTCTGCCGCTAAATTGGATGCTTTGTCTGAGTATGTGCATGCCACCGTAAGAACCATGCTGACAACCACGTCAAAGTAGAGCTTAATGACAAAGACCTTTATTAAGGGAAGGGTTAACAGTTTTATTACTTCTCATTACAGGGGCATTCCTTAGGGGTGTTTCTAGGTGATTGCATCATATTATGCTGAATCTACATTTTATTCTGAAAAAAACATTCAATTCATATAGTGTGTGTTAGTTAGCATCTTAGCCTTGGTCAGTACATTCAGTCCGGGAACATTCTCATAAGGAGCTTCTACACTGCTACATCTATCTCAAAACATTATATAAAATCTGAGACAGAGGAATCCCGAAGGAGGGGGGGAAGAAGGAGAGAGAACTAACTACAGAAAAAGAGCAAGGCCTTTTTTCTACAAACAGGCCTCTAGCCTGTACACTGGAAGATTTCTGAATGACTTCTATAAACTTATATAAATTATTAACTATTTATTGCCATAACACAACGAATGAATGATTTACTAGTGATTATTGGCCCTTCAAAATAAGGATTCAGACATAGAATTTGATACGTTTTTACTGTGGAAAATTCTCAGCAAATTTGTTACTTGTGAATTTACTCTCAAGTATGAGTTGACTTCTTTGTCTCCTCTAAGGAGTTGCATATACTCTGTATACCATTTGTTGTAGCTATTGTTGGCTTCCAGAGACTCCCGTCTCCTACCTATATACTGTACACTTTGCGCCATATATTTAAATATGTACAATTTATTTGATGGACAGGGAAATAGTCGAGAACATATTCAATTTCATTTTCTATGGAGGTTTAATCCTATTGTGTTCTTCAACCAATCTTGCCTGTTCTTATATTTTTTTTAAATACACATGCCAATGGCTCTCAAATCAGTCTCTTTAATATGAATAATTTCTTATTCAAGTTTAGATTTCGGTTCAGCAGCTTATAGAAATGGTAAAGAAGATCATATAAAAGAAAGTTAAATGCAACATATAAAGACAAATGCAAAACTACTGAACCATAACATGACTTTGGCTCTTCTGAATTACCCAGGATTTTTTCTAATGTGAGCTGCGGATGAGTTGAACATCTCGAATGTGTGATTAGATCACATGAATGGCACCCTCTGGGGCTCCCTTCTTTCTATTCCTTTTCATTTTCAGATGCTCTCATTAATATTTTAAGCAAAATGCTGGGAGCTGCCAATTATTTTCTGAATGCTTAAAAATACAATCAATTCCCTAAGAAAAACCTTGACTCACTCTGCTATGGTCAACCGATGACTTTGTTTCCTCCTTGAACATATGGAATTTGTTCATATAAAGGGACTCATTAAAACAAGAAATGCATAAAATAAGCATGAAATAGCATAGTAAATACTGTACGCTCTGCTCCTATAACACCCGGCTTCTTGTACAGATTTAATCAAGTGCATTAGACCTTGAAAGCAAGACATAGTTTTGACAGACAGGTCATATTCCCTCACATTGCAACAAGTAGGTGATTAATTTACGCAACATTATACTTTAATGACAATATGCATTTTATTTCATTTTCTTTAAACAATTACAAGCATTTACAAACACACACAATCCTAAATTTATATACACATATATTACAGCCAACACCATATATACTGTACAGTAATTGCCAAAAGTGTTGGCACCCTTAAAATTGTTCCAGAGAATGAAGTATTTGTCTCAGAAAATTAATGGAATTACACGTTTTGTTATACACATTTATTTTTTTTGTGTGTATCAGAACAACACAAAAAAATGAGAGAAAATAAGAATTGGACATAATTTCACACAAAACTATAAAGATTCTGAGCAAAATTGTTGGCACGCTCAACTTAATATTTGGTTACACACCCTTTGGAATAAATAACTGCAATCAATCATTTCCTATACCCATCAAGAAGCCTTTTATACCTCTCACCTGGCATTTTGGGCCACGCTTCTTTTGCAAACTGCCCCTGGTCTCTTATTCTTGAATGTTGCCTTCTTCCAACAGCAATTTTAAGATCTCTTCACAAGTGTACAATGGGATTTAGATCCGAACTAATTGTTGATCACTTCTCCAGCACTCTATTTCCACGTATTTCTGGGTGCTATCTTCTTTGTAATGTGTAGGCCTTCCTCACAATGCTTGGTCTTCTGTAGGCAAGGTTTTATCCTGCTGACTATGTAAAGTGTAGAGTAGCCAGCCATAGTTGTGGGCAAGGCAGTCGTCTTTTGCACCCAGCATGGTACATGAAGATGGGGTTTCTTCTGGCTGGTTGTGTAAATCTGTGTCATAGGGGTAAAACGCCAGTGCAGGCCACATGCTGCCGGTGGTGCTGGCTGACCAGGACCCACTATTAACTCATACCGACAAGTAAACCACAACTTTCTTCACAACAAATCTTTACTGGACAGTTCTGAACAGTTCTTCAATGACAATGATACACTTGGGATAGCGAGCACACATCTCAAATGGTTCTATAGCACAGAGCCTCTCTAGGTATACCTTCTGTACTTCTATCTGAATTGTTCCTGTTCGCATAAGGCAACACTCATTTCAGAATAACCCGGTTCAGAATCACAAAGTAGTGTGTATAAAGCATTCCTATCTCCCACACTAATACCTAATCTGATATTCTCAAAGTAGGGGAAATCCATCACTAAGGTCAGACCCAATCGCTTTACTATCAATGATCAGGAAATCACTTGATTCATGCACTGGTTCTCTTGGTCCACTTCTTGAAGGAGCTATAATGTTGCTGGGACCCGACTGCTAGCCATCTGTCTTCCTGGGCCCTGTTAGACTCAGTTACTCCTGTTTAGAGTATTGTTGTAGGACCTGCTGACATTGCTCACTCAGTCATGTTATCTAGACTTTGGTCTCCTTTCTCCTGTCAGTACACCTCACCCACTATCAGTAGTCTTGATGATCTTTCAGACCATTTGTCTGCTCTAGTCACAAGCAGAGCTTAATTTGCTGTACCAAAAGAAATCGTTACATTCCCTAGATGCTAACCCTTTCCATTGCGGGCTAGTCCCAACAATTAACTATCTCTTACCCTATAATCTGACAAACCACACACATTGCTACACATTTTATACATGATTCACTAAGATGCACAAAAGAATTCACATTAGGCTAGGGTCACATATAGACATTTTCAGCCTCACCGCTAAAATCTTAGGGATTTTCTGCAGAAGCGGACAGAAGGGGACACCGATACTGGTGTCCGCTTCAGCAGAACGGAGAGCCATAGGCAGCCATTCATTACCTGTACCGCGGCTGCACACACTCCGCTTTGGGGGCCGCTTTTCAGTGGTGCACAGGGCACGTTGGCTGGAACGTTTCCTGTGCACCACTGAAAAGCGGCCCCCGAAATGGAGTGTGTGCAGCCGCGGTACAGGTAATGAATGGCTGCCTATGGCTCTCCATTCTGCTGAAGCGGACACCGGTATCGGTGTCTGCTTCTGCAGAAAATCACTAAGATTTTAGTGGTGAGGCTGAAAACGTCTATATGTGACCCTAGCTTTACACTACCTAACAACAATGCCATTGGTGTCTTCAGAGAGGAAAGCATTAATCTGTCCATCTCCTTACACATGCACACCATGCACTTCATTGTTGAACAAAAAGCATGTTTAAACACACTTACAGTTTGCTGAGAGAAGAACACTTAGACAAGCCTGTGAAATACTTAGGGAATATAGTCTGATCAGATGAGACCATAATTGAACTTTTTGGATGTCAAAATTCACTACTTGTCACTCCAAAGACACCGAAACAACAGTGAAATTTGGAGGTGTGCACAAAGTGTGGGGCTGTTTTTCAGCATACGGTACTTGTAAACTTCATGTTATTGAAGGACGGATGAATTGATAAATGTACCAAGACATTCTAGATAAAAATCCACCAGGATGATGAAAATAATATGAGGGTGGATTTTCAGCAACACAATGATCTCAAATGCACAGCCAAGCAAACTCTCAATTGGTTTGTAGTAGTGTATCCATAGAAAATACTGATTTTGAAAGAAAACTATTCCTACAAATCTGTTGGGGTGTACACATTTATTCTGAGTACTGAATATCATAGAAATGTATTCATCTTCAGCACATTCCCAGCTGTAACTGAAATAAGACAAGCTAATCAAAAGGGATGCAAACGACTGCTTTATTCTTAACAAAATTGCCGTTATTATTAATAATTAGGACGGAAAAAAAAATCAAATGCACTATGCTAAACCATACTTATCATAATCGAGGGTCGTTGTAGCTTCTAGAGCCAACTGCAGCAGTTCAAACAATCAAGCGCTAATCATTTATTTACAGTACACATTTATTCTACCAAATTTAAAGCCAAAACCAGGGTCTGACACCTATTATAACATGGCAGCCTGCCCCAGAAAGGTCCTGATCCGAGACACTAATAAAATGTTCAGACAAGCCACTATTCATTTATATTTTCACTCATGATACACTACTTGTGCTAACACTAGGCTGTAACAAACATATATTTAATATTATATAGAGGGTGAAATAAGCATTGAACACGTCACCAATTTGCTAAGTAACTATACATCTAAAGGTGCTATTGACTTGAATTTCTCACCAGATGTCAGTTACAACCCATCCAATTCACACAGGCAAAGAAATCTAACCATAGATGTCCATAAATGAAGTTATGTGTAATGAGAAATGACACAGGAAAAAATTATTAAACACACTTTACTGAAATTTATGTAATGATTCGTACAAAAGCCTTTGTTTCTCCCTACAGGAGGCATTTTCAAGATGCCTCCTGTAGGGAGAAACTAGTCGCATGCATTGCTCAGGTTTGTTTTGGGCCATACTTTCACAGACACACTTCTTCAAATCCTGAAGTTTCAGTGTCTCTTTCTATGAGCTCTTTCCATACATTTTATAATGGATTCAGGTCAGGTGATTATTTGAGTCTTTCTAGCATCTTTACTTTCTTTCTCTAAACCCAATTGAAAGTTTACTTGGCAGTGTGGTTAGGATCATTGTCTTCCTGAAATAGCCACCTTTGTTTCATCTCCATCATCCTGGTAGATGGCAGCAGAGCTTTATCAAGAAGGTCTTGGTACATTTGTCTCTTTATTCTTCCTTCAGTCACATGAAATTTGCCAGTGACATATGCTGAATCACAACTCCGCATGACGATGTTCCCACCTCCATCCTTCACCATTGGCGTTGTGCATTTGTGATGATATACATTGCATTTTGACCTCCAAACATAGTGTAGTATGGCGTCCAAAGAGTTTAATCCTGGTCTCATTTGACCAGACTATATTCTCCAAGTATTTTACAGGCCTATCTAAATATTGTGGAGCACAAGTTAAACACACTTGAACATGTTTTTTTCTCCTGCAATGGAGTCTTGCGTGATGAGGATGTGTGCATTATTCATTATTTTGTTTAAAACAATTGTACCTGCTGGTTCCAGGATATTCTGTAGCTTTTCACAGGTGGTCCCTGGCCCTTGGACTACTCATCTTAAAATTATTTTCACTCCAGTGTCCGAAATCTAGCGGGGAGCACCTGGTTGTGGTTGGTTTATGGTGAAATTATGTTCTTTAACTTCCAGGTAATGGCCTCAAAGGTGATTATTGGAACTTTCATTAGTTTAGAAATTCTTCTGTAGTCAATGCCAGTATGGCATGTTTTGCAATTGTTATTCTTGTGTAGCAACTCACATGGGAAATAAGCAACACACTAAGGCTGCCTTCAGATTTGCAGATGCCTCCGCAGCGTTTTGCAGAGGCATCTGCAAGCATCTGCATGCAGACGGCAGCCCCTATGTTTATAATGGAGCGCACGGCAGTCTGCAGATGCTTGCAGACCGCCGTGCGCACCCATTCACTCCTATATGTGATCTGTGCGCAGGCGGATGCCTGCGTACAGATCACACACTCTCGTCCGCACCAGGGACGCGACATGTTGCGTCCTTGGTGCGGGCGAGAGTGTGTGATTTGTGCGCAGGTATCCGCCTGCGCACAGATCACATATAGAAGTGAATGGGTGCGCACAGTTGTCTGCAAGCATCTGCAGACCGCCGTGCGCTCCATTATAAACATAGGGGCTGCCGTCTGCATGCAGATGCTTGCAGATGTCTCCGCAAACGCCGCGGAGGCATCTGCAAATCTGAAGGCAGCCTTAAAACTGCAACTGACCCAGTCAGTTCCTGTACAGACTAGAGATCCTGATCCCGCAGTCCCTAATGGTTTCTGCATGAGCCCTGAACACAGACAAAATTATGGCAACTCAAACTATTTTATCTTTAACCTACAGTAAGTCAAAAGAATGTCATATGAACATGTCACACTCAATAATTGGTCTGCTAGTCTTGTAGAAATCTGCAACTTCCATTGACATGAATCAAATATGTTTAGTATGGCCACCCTAAGACTGTGTTCACACCGTGCGTTTTTGATCCATTTTTGCATGGGAAAACGGATCACTTTCTGTGATGCCAAGGAAAGTCACTGAGTTTTCTGAAATGCTGTGTTTATTACTGGTCCATTTTAGGGGCAGAAAACACATCCAGGAAAAAATGAGTATGTCAATTAGTGATCCGTTTTTTCTCCTCCGTTTTTTCCATTCACTTGTAATAGAAAATAACATTGTAAAAAAAACAGATGTAAAACATCAAAAACGCGATGTGTCTTGGTGCATTTTTTTTTTTTCAAAAATGGATCCAGTTTTGCTGCTGAAAATTGAACAAAAATGCAGCACAAAAAAAAGATAAAAAATGCACTGTGTGAACATAGCCTAAGAAGATATGCTACCTGGGAAGTAATATTTCCTTTTGCGTCTCTTCCAATATTTTTTTCACTTTTTAGAAACCTTAGTATGACTCCACACTAAGTTGGCATATTCAAATATCATAAAATTGGCTCATTGTTACTTACAATTAACCTCTCGAGGATTCAGAATATACATAATAAGCTGTTTTATCCTTTTAACGTCTAAGCCTCTGTTTACCTTCTTCACCTGGCCACTGTTTGTGGATATACTGTAACTATGGAACACTTCAACATATTTTGTGATTCTCAGAATGTTTTTGTGACACATTATACTTTATGTTAGTGGTACATTTAGGTTGATTTGATTTGCATTTTGTATGAAACTATTGAAAATTTGACCAAAATTTGGAAATATTAGCAATTTTCAAACATTAACTTTTTATGCCCTTAACACATATAGACCTCCCACACAAAATAATTAAAAACTAACATTAATCACATATCTACTTTACGTCAGCGTCATCTTTGAAATGTTTTGTTATGAAGTTAGAAGGGTTAAAAGCAGTACCGACTCTGCCTGAGTATCCTGGATCAGACCAGCCTGAGTGTTAAGAAGACCTGTTGGTGTTCTTGGACCTGTCCTGTTTATGTCTTGTCTGTGTCTTGTTGTTCCGCCGGTGTGCCTATCTCCAGACTGGCTCTTGGTGTCAATCCAGTGATGACGTCTTCCTGAGGTCGATGTCTGATGTTCTCTTGCTGTGCCTATTTCACAGTTCCTCCTGATATGTCCATGCCCGATGACCCTGACTGCATCAACCCAAGATGACCTTTCCTGTGATATCATCGCATGACGTCTGCCTATCTTAGATGTTATCCATACCTGATGTCTGGAATCGGGAGCCTAGCATTTTTAACCTTTTTAACCAGCATTTTTACTGTGAACTTTGTGTTGAGTAAACTCTATATAATTTACCTTAAGTAGTGCGGTGTCTTCTAGTCCTGATGTTTATGACCTTGCCCACTTGCTCAGCTGCCATAGTCCTCAGTCTTTGCCTATCCCTAATCCAGGCAGGCTCAGGTGCCCCTGTACTCCATTGGGTCCACATTCTACTTCCATAACTGGATGCTTGCCCTGCGTTGCCATTGGCCTGGCAGCATGGGAGCACAAGCTTGCATAACAGATAGATAGATAGATAGATAGATAGATAGATAGATAGCAAATATACTGTTCATTCTCCATTGTAACCAATGAAAAATATGTCTCTTTTACATTTTCCTATTGTCACGTTTAAATACTGTCAACTGTAAATATTCAGTTATTAAATGGAGATGTCATTCAATCAAATTGTGCCTTAAAACTAGTTACACATTCTTGATTATCCAATCAACCATGAAAAACAACAAATTACTTTTATTGATTTGTGCATCCACCAATATCAATTCAATGATGCCTCAACAGTCACATTATTGATCGGGACAAAATCTGTCCAACATTTAAACCAAGTATATGTATAACTATGGCTTCCACTTAAATGCAGAACAAGGTTTGTAACTGTAACCCTTTCGTGACCTTGGTAAACAGAACAAACTGCATCTTTTAGAATAGCCCAGTCATACTGTAAATGTATGTTTTCTTGGTTATTTCAAATTTTTAATTTATTGAAAATGTATCATCCATTAAATCTAAACAAAATGCAACTGTACAAGTACATGTCAATCCATGTGAAATGTGTAGAATTTATCTGATATCTTACACGAACAAAAGTCCAGACACATGCCCCCTATTTAATTTGAAGTGTCTACCCCATCTTTGCACGTGGCTTAAAAATAATAGAATAGAAATATTTATGGGGAGAGGCAAAAATGTAAATATTACTAATACATGGTAGAAAAAATGTTGGGCCAGAGAATAGTTTTGTTTTTAGCACAAACTCAAGCTATATGGCACGACATATAAGTATGTAGAAATTCAAAATACAATGTATTTTTGGATGATAAGACAAACGTTACCATAAAACATAAGACTCACCCTTGGTTCAGACAGCAGAAAATGGAAAAAAAACATTTTTCCTATCAATGAAAACTCTGTTGGCTCTGTAAAGTGGAAGGATCATTAGCACTAATTTTAATGTAGAATAGCAAAGTACCGTATATACTCGTGTATAAGCCGACCCGTGTATAAGCCGACCCCCTACTTTTGCCCCAAAAACTGGGAAAACTTATTGACTCGCGTATAAGCCGAGGGTGGACTCCAGCACAGGTATACAACCCCCAGCAGTGAGGTATACAGCAGCCTCCCCAGTGGTAGTATACAGCAGCAGCCCCAGTGGTATATACAGCAGCAGCCCCAGTGGTATATACAGCAGCCCCAGAGGTATATGCAGCCCCAGAGGTATATGCAGCCCCAGAGGTATATGCAGCCCCATATGCAGCCCCAGAGGTATATGCAGCCCCAGAGGTATATACAGCCCCAGAGGTATATGCAGCCCCAGAGGTATATGCAGCCCCATATGCAGCCCCAGAGGTATATGCAGCCCCAGAGGTATATACAGCCCCAGAGGTATATGCAGCCCCAGAGGTATATGCAGCCCCATATGCAGCCCCAGAGGTATATGCAGCCCCAGAGGTATATACAGCCCCAGAGGTATATGCAGCCCCAGAGGTATATGCAGCCCCATATGCAGCCCCAGAGGTATATGCATCCCCAGAGGTATATACAGCCCCAGAGGTATATGCAGCCCCAGAGGTATATGCAGCCCCATATGCAGCCCCAAAGGTATATGCAGCCCCAGAGGTATATACAGCCCCAGAGGTATATGCAGCCCCAGAGGTATATGCAGCCCCAGAGGTATATGCAGCCCCATATGCAGCCCCAGAGGTATATGCAGCCCCTGAGGTATATGCAGCCCCAGAGGTATATGCAGCCCCAGACGTATATGCAGCCCCAGAGGTATATAAAGCGGCCCCCCCCCATATCAGTATACAGGCCCCCCCTTGGGTAGTAATCCTGTAAAGGAAGAGATTAGTATACTTATCCCTCCACTGTCCCACTGCCGCTGTCCCGCCGCCGCCACCATCACGCTGCTCCATCTTCATCCAGCGTCTTCCGTCTTCTTTCGGCTTCCTCCTCTGTTGCGCAGGCAATGACGTCATTGCCTGCGACCATCGGAGGAAGCCGGAAGAAGACGGAAGACGCTGGATGAAGATGGAAGAGCGCGATGGCGGCGGCGGGACAGCGGCAGCGGGACAGCGGAGGGATAAGTATACTAATCTCTTCCTTTACAGGATTACTACCCAAGGGGGGGCCTGTATACTGATATGGGGGGGGGCACTCGCGTATAAGCCGAGGGGGGGACTTTTCAGGCCAATTGTTTTGCTGAAAAATTCGGCTTATACGCGAGTATATACGGTATTAGTGCTCCTGTGTATGTATTATACATACCGCTCCACAGCATGCACATTTATACTTACATACATACACACACTATACGTTACCACATCTTGCAGTTTTTAACCAGGACCTGTACAGAGGTTGCACGAGCTTATTAGCAGAAGGATCTTTTGCTTGTTTAAATAAAGGACCTTTCAGATCAAATGATCAGTCACATGACCTGAAAGGTCCTGAAATTACTCAAGTGAAAGGTCCTTCAGCTGCTCAGTTCCTGGTGACTTTTTCTCCTGTTCTGTATGGGTCACTCAGATCAGTGCAGAGCAGGAGGAGGGAGGGCAATGGTCTCTGTGATCGGAAAGAATGCTATGTCAGTATTCTCCTAAATAACAGGACACTAACTCCAGACTATAAGACGCACACACTTTTTAGCAGGAGTTTTCCTTGTTGCAAAATGCATCTTATAATACAAAAAACATGGTATTTACATTTTAAAGAAAGACTTGAAAGCATGTTTATTGAGTGCATTTTAAAAAGTCAGGTGTATCTATTGCTTTAACTGCATATATTTAAAAATGTAACAATATCTACATACACTATGTGCAGAATTATTAGGCAAATTAGTATTCTGATCACATGATACTTTTTATACATGTTGTCCTACTCCAAGCTGTATAGGCTTGAGAGCCAACTACCAATTAAGTAAATCAGGTGATGTGCATCTCTGTAATGAGGAGGGGTGTGGTGTAATGACATCAACACCCTATATAAGGTGTGCTTAATTATTAGGCAAATGCCTTTCCTTAGGCAAAATGGGTCAGAAGAGAGATTTGACGGGCTCTGAAAAGTCCAAAATTGTGAGATGTCTTGCAGAGGGATGTAGCAGTCTTGAAATTGCCAAACGTTTGAAGCGTGATCATCGAACAATCCAGCTTTTCATGGTGGCAAATAGCCAACAGGATCGCAAAAAGCGTGTTGGGCAAAAAAGCGCAAAATAACTACCCACGAATTGAGGAAAATCAAGCGTGAAGCTGCCAAGATACCATTTGCCAACAATTTTGCCGTATTTCAGAGATGCAATGTTACTGGAGTATCAAAAAAGCACAAGGTGCTATACTGAGGGCTCATCTAATTAAAGTACTCTACGTGGCCTTAGTACACTGCTGCTCACACTCAGTTCTCTTGGACCCACTCATACACTCTCAGGCTAGGATAACTGACATGAAAGAGCCTACATCCTCTGCAGATTATGTTTTTGGTCCCCAAGACCGGCAGGTCCCAGGATGCTTCATAGCCGACATCCTGGCCTCCAGTCACTCTAGCCGGCATCGGGAGAGTTCCTTCAGTAAACTCTTCCCACCCGCTCCTTCTCACATCCAGCACTGGAGGTATGCATGTTGTTACACTGCTTCTCTGAAGTTTCACCAGCCAGGATGGTGACAATTCTTTCCTGTATCGCAAGTCTTGTCTCTTCTGGCACCATGGAACTCCTGCATCTCTCATCTATCTCGCTGGTCATGCCCACATGCCACACATTTCCCACATGCCGGTCTGCACTCACCAGTCCATGTCTCTTCAGGCGCCATGTCCTCCACTAGCAGATACCACCTTCTCTGGGCTGGACCTTCTTCTTCCATCAGACACTCCTCTGCAACATCCCTCCCCTTCTAGAATTGACTCCAGCGACTGCACCTTCCCTCTTGAAATACATCACACCTCTCGGCCAGGTACACTTTTGAACACTTTGCCACCTTCTCTGACCAATGTGAGCAATACAATCTTTTCTCTGGTCATATGCTTCCGTCATCTTGAAGGCCACAATTCCTTCTGTCATTTTAGGGGTTCTCCTGCCTAGATAGCAGGATGTCTTTAACCTCTTGAGTTTAGGTGTCTTCCCCACAACTGCATACAGTATGTCATATGGGGAACGACCCTACTCACAACAGCCCCTGGAGTGCGTGGGTGCTGATGATATTACTTTCCCTACACAGTGAGCCGTTTGGATGAACTTTATAGAGTAGGCAGTACTCAGTACTCATTTTCTGTGTGATACAGAGGCGCCATCTTTATGGTTACTGATGATGGTATCTTACTTATGGACGATTCTTGACTAGGCAGCTGAATTGGAATCACTTTACATAAAACCACGGATAGTGATCCCTTGCAAGTGGATGCCAACATGCCCCTTATCTCACTTCATGCATCTGCCGAGCAGTACCTTGTCTTCTTCTGGGTCCCCCAAGCCTGATCACCTTGCTGGACTCACTTCCCCTTTTCACAGTCTGTCTCACACAAAATCTTCTCCTGCATCTAAGGTTCAGTCACCCACATGTTTCTAAAATACTTGTAAACTTGCTGCTTTCTGCTCACTCAGCTTTCCACACAGCACCAGGGACTGGACTCCTTCAGCTGTAGGATGAGCTTTGTCACTCTTGTCTTTCAGGCACCAGACTACAGACGCAACTCAAAATGTTGTCTGTCTCCTCTCAGCCTAGAGACTGGTTCCACCCCTTTTAAGCTCATCCAGACATAACCCTTCTGGTCTCTGCAATCAGTCTGTGCAGGCTTTTCACTTTTCACCAACATAATAGACTGATTTCCTCCATACAGCGTACTAGACCATACTATGTAGCATATACTATGTGCTCATAACTAGCTCTGCTATATCTACACCTTATTATGCCTACAAACAGTGCAATACATCACTACATAACATCTCCTGCATTATTGTACAGTGTGGTTAATACACTATGAAATCACACACAATAGAGTGAAATTATCAATGTCTTCATGGGGGGGGACACAGGACTGCAGGTCCACCCTCTTACATGCTACTGACGTGTAGTCCTCTTGTTGTCTACCACCAACCTCTAGTTGAGCAAAATTGTTTCTCCCTTTTGTGTTTGTTTTAACAATATAGTGCATTCACGAAACAAAAGAAAAATGAAGAAATGTATTTACCTTTGCTGTGAATTTTAACATATGGTGAGAACTAAATCCCCCCATACAAAAGTGAGACCACCATCTAATGTGTACGGGACATCTGGACAATTGATTGTAGGGAAAGTTAAGGATCAGCAATGTCTAGTAATTTCAGAATGTCAATCCTTTTGATTTCCTTGAGACAAGCCACTGCTAAACATACCTGGTAGCGGCTCTCTTAGCTGAGCGCTCATGTGTATGGGAGAGCAGATCCAGGTAGCTTTCATCGTTAGGCTGACAGCCATGTAATGTGCTTAAAGGGCTATAGAATCATATTTGACTGATGAGTCCAAAATAGGAAAGGAATAAGAAGCCCTAGCCTAAAATATATGTGGTTACCATATCATCCTGGATAATAACCTAATTTAGTATTTTAAATTAGCCATTTTTAAACACTGGAAACGTGAAATGTATCTCTAGTTTTAAAAATAGAAAAGTATATACAGTAATATATATGTGTAAAATATATATGGTCTGTTGATGTTGATACTGTTATTAAAGAGGCGAAAAAGTGAACATCTGGAAAATGAGGTTTGTAAGTGAAATATATAGAAGCCACAGATTATAGCCCTTGAGATACTGTCTGCATTACTGATCATACTTAACAATGGGAATAAATCAAGCCATGGAGCATTTTCTAAATCTTCTTGTTGAAGCTTTCATTGTGGAGATAAGAGACTGTGTTATAAATTAGCCATTGACCTTTGTTTACAGTCCAGATTTGCCATTCTCTACTGATTTAATGCGGCTTCATGGGCCACTCAGCCAGTACTAGTCAATAAGCTATTAGTAGCATCATCACAACACAACTGTGGGATGAATACTGTGACTGGTTCCATTATCTAAGAATTAGTAGCCTGATTGTACAAGCTGCCCGTATAAGCCATATCTATTAGAGACAGTACAAAGACATCACATGGCTGTGGAAATGGATGGTACAAGTAGCGCATACATTTAGAAGCCAACCTGATTTCATGAATGTTTTACACTTTTCAAGGGCTATTCTCTAGAAAGGAGATATAAAGAGAATTACTGGGGGACTACAATAGAGAGAAATGATGATTGCTGGAAATTTCCCTTGGGTGTCCAAGAGGACGACCTTGCAGATTTGCAGTGATCTCCTAATGTCAGAAACATCCTGGACTGTACTTTTTGTGATTAGCATGAGACATTATTCTTTTTTTTGATAAAGATGAACAAAAAGGGAAGCCATGGGTTAAGCCACCATTACCGAAAATACCATGTCCCGCGGACTAGTAGTAATAGTGGTTAATTATATCATTTACATTACATGAAATAATGGTGTGTAGGATAATTATTGTTCAATTTGTGTAATTTCTGCTGTAATTTGTAAAATCTGTGTAGCGTAGTAAACACTAGATACACCAATAATAATCATAAGGAAAGGCAACGGCATTGGATCTAATGATACACACTGCCATGTGGAGGA
The DNA here is from genome assembly GCA_033576535.1 of Allobates femoralis. NCBI lineage: Eukaryota > Metazoa > Chordata > Amphibia > Anura > Aromobatidae > Allobates > Allobates femoralis. The sequence continues at coordinate 743,743,928 of JARQOC010000003.1, read as the reverse complement.
TTTTCCACAGATAATTCATTTTAAAGTGCAAATTCTGGGTTAAATCTGAATAATTTTATTATTCTGAATACAGTAAATTACATATGGACAATGTGTATTGTATACATTACTTCATTTTTTTTAAGTGATTGTGTCAGATAGATGAAGCAATGGCCGAGAGGAACACCGCTGTGCAGTTAAATTACGGTACACGAGTTGAGATTGCAGAAACAAGGAAAAAGGTTTATTAACAGGCAGGGAATATGGGTACATGGAAGACAATGGGGAATATAATATGGAAATGCAAGAGTTTAAAGGTACCATTACATGTCGCAACATCGCCTACAATATCGCCCAAAAGTCACGTGGTTTGGTCAATTGCAGTTGATATCGTTAGTGCGTCGTGTTGTGTTACAGGGCGATTCAACTGCAATAAATCACTGGAGCGACATCACCAGGTTTTTGTTAACGCACTTAAACCGGGTGATGTTGCATAAGCGATGTGGCATGATCGTGCAGTGTGACGCCACAACAAGGATGTTGTTTGCGATTTCACTGGTTGCGCAACCAAGGCCGTAGGCATGCCTGTGCGTTGTGTTTGCCGCGCCCCATCTACGACATTGGTGGCTAGTATTGTATGCCAATTGGATGGCCCTGGTAAAGGAGCCATCTTTGATTATCTGTGCATACACCATTACATTCATTGACTTCTTCATCTTCTGAATTATCACAAAATGCATGTATACAAGGCGAATCTTTTTAAAAACCTCCTTTACTATTGCGGATTACCAAGGCGCGTATTGACGACGCTAAAAACATAGCGTCTTAACCAACAGTGTATGTACTGGCAAAAACTGCTATGTCAGCATGTCAAGTCATCAGTGATGCTAGCTGCAATCTTCCATCCTACATGTCGCACATATATGAAAATGTAGACATGTCAAACCCCTTATTAGAATAATAATACAGATATGCATTGTGTTCTATTTACACATATGTACATATCTGTAAACATATACATACATGTATGCACACACATACATGTATGCACACAATAGTCATACATGCAACATAATGTGCATACACATGTACATACTTGTTGTGTGTAGCTTACCTACTTCAACAGAACACGTACACAATATCCATACATGTTTGCAGTAAACACTGCACTACACTAGCGTTCCTGTCTGCCAGTTTGATGCCGCTGCAGTGTCTTGCTGGAGCTGCTACACATGACAAATGACATCAGTAGCGAGTTGGTAGAACAGGCAATTGCATCCATATCAGCACCATGTTGTCTGAGATGGCTGACCAATGGTAACGCTCTTTCGCCGTGCAGTCGGAGTGGTCTGGGTGCTGTTAAGCAAACTCAAGTATAACTATGTCCTAGGCTGGGTCAAACAGTACGCCCACATTGCTGATGTGGTTGTGCTGTGTGACGCAGCAACTGTGATCGTCAACTTCGACTCTGCAATTTGTCAGGTGACTTCCGGGACGCTGGATTGTCGGAGGTTGCCTGTGCGATTGCTATGTGTAATATCTCCTAAGCGATCTTGTAAAAGTGCCAAAAACGTGCGCACACCCGTGAAGTTGCAGGTGATATCACAGCGATGTTGCGATGTGTAACGGTACCTTTACAAACACTTCAGTTCTAGGTGAGCCTCTCAGAAGCACATTGCCCCAGATAAATAATAATATAATAATAATATAATAATAATCTTCATTACAGATATTACAAATTAATATCCTACAGTTATCTTTGCAAGCAGTATATAATCACTACTACACTGCACTAACAACCTGACTGGTATCTTCTACTCAGGCCACAAGGATACTGTGGTCCAATTACTGCGGCCTATGCTATACCCTATCGAGTGCGCATACTGGTACAAGACTCGTGTTACTGAGGCGCCCCCAGAGCTGTGGGGTACTCAAGACCGGTCTGCTGCTGTCTTCAAGGGAAGCCACAGGGGTAGTGACCTGGTCTCGTGGCCTGGGTTCAGCTTACAAGAGTAGGGGCTTTTCTGGCATTGTTAAGAGAGGGATTATATACAAGGAGGTTTTGTGATGCCACCCGTGGTGTGTGGCTAGGGATGGCCACCACTGCTGCAGAACCTCCGGGGATGATGGATGGGCAGCTAGGATAGAGTGGCTCTCCATGGGCAGAGCAGCTTCCCCGGGACAGTGAAGGTAGTTAGGTTGTTGTGTGCAGGACGACAGGCACAAGTAAGAGGCAGACTTACGGTTTTGTAGTTTTCTCAGTCCTTTTACGGGAGCAGGTGTAGTAATAACTGTCCACAGAGTCTCGAGGTTTCTTCCCATCCGGATGGGTCTTTTGCCTCCCTTACTGCACTGTGTATTGGCTTCTGCAGCCGCTTAAGCTGAGCTGCCAGCCCTGTCTCTTCCTGCGAGGTACCGGTATGACAGGCAACTCAATTCCTTTCTTTATATCCTGTTCCCAGATGTCTGCTGCTGAACTCTCTATGTTACTGTGTCTGTGGGTACTATGTGGCTGAGGAATCTGGAATGCCAACCTTCCAGTGTTGATTACCGGGACGTGAGACCCTGCACAGTCTCGAACTACAGTGTTCGTTCTTTGTGCCTTTCCTCTGGGGTGAGCACGGGGTTGCTCAGCTTCCAGGTGTGTTCTTGCTTCTCTCCTCAGACCCTAACCTCAGGCCTGACACTTAGCTAGCGATCTTGGGATGAACTTAGCACGGCTCTTTTACACCCAGGTCCTCTTCACAGTCCTCCCAGACACTGGACTGACCAGCCCCTCCCCAGACCAGAATTTATAGGGAAGCTCACCCTGAACCAAGGCTTGATCTCCCCTTCTGGACTGGAGGTGTGAGTGTTGCGTGTGTGTTACCTGATGAGAAGACCCTTTGTTGCTCTCTCGTGACACCACCACCCGGGGGCAGTGATGACACTATAGCACTTTGACCCAGGGGTGCCACATTACCTACTTCCAAATGGACAATGACCCAAAGCATACTGCCAAAGTGGTTTCAAAGTGGCTTAAGGATAACAAAGTCAACGCTTTGGAGGGGTCCATCATAAAGCCCCGATCTCAATCCTATTGAAGATTTATGGGCAAAACTGAAAAGGCAGGTGCAAGCAAGGCGACCTACAAACATGGCTCAGTTACACCAGTTGTATCAGGAGGAATGGGCCCAAATTCCTAGCAACTATTGTAAGAAGCTTGTGGAAGGATATGCAAAACATTTGACCTAAGTCATACAGTTTAAGGGCAATGGCACCAAATACTAATGAAATATATGTAAAGGGTGACTTTACAGAAAGTAATAAAAATGCCTTAAAACATTCTCTCTTTCTCATTATTCTGGCATTTCGCAAATATTAATATTACTAATTAGTAATTTGTAATCCTAATTGACCAAAAACAGGATAGGTTTATTCTGATTTCATGTCAGATAGTGAGAAAAACATACATATGTGCCTTTTAATATAGTGTATGTAAACTTCTGGTTTCAACTGAATTTAACTGCATCATAATTGTTTTTTAACCAGTTTTTGCCTCTCTATAAATAGTCATAGCCATCAAAAGAACAAACATGGATTGTAAAGACTAAAAACAAGAGTTTTTTTAATTTAAATATCACATTGCAAAAATTAGAAAAATATTATTATTGAAAATATACAAAAAAAATAGAGGTGAAAAAGAGAAAAGATCCCTAGCCTTGAGTGGACTTTTCATATGGGGTCCATGTGGTAAACTATACACATAATACAAGGCATAATCCTAAAACACGTAAGTTTCAACATTTTGTCTAGTGATACAGGTGCATCTCAATGAATTAAAATATCATCGGAAAGTAACATTTTTTTTCATAATCCAATACAAAAAAGTGAACTGTATGTATATTTATATGTACACACTACATCCGATAATGCTGATTTTACCCCCAAGCGGCACGCACTGGGCCGAGCACCAAGTGTACCTGAACACATGATCACTCCATTGATTTGCATGTGTATAGCACCCAAACCCCGAACCAGACACTAAATGTTTTGTAAAGTTTGCGTTCATTACGAACACGAACTTTAAGTTCGGTTCACTCATCCCTAGTAGTAACGTCTTGGTACACACACTCACAGAACAAATTAGGCATATGCACCAGTTATCACATATTTGTGAACCTTATTATTTTGCTATCTGAAACTGTCTAGGCAGAGTTGTATTTGTAGGAAGGCACATGAGGGCTCATGCCTAGACTGTCACTTTTCTAGCATATTTTCTCATTTAATTGCTTCCGAGTTCAACGCTGCTGACACCAGACAATTTGTTGTACAATCTTGAAGCCGCCTGGAGGGAAGGAGAAAGCAGGGATCCTGTCTAACACACAGTTAATGAATATAGCAGTATGCCAGAGCGGGGCTCATTCACACCACTGTATTTTTTATATTTTCACTGCCGTACATAAAAAAATAGTAAAATACTTGGCCCAATGTAATTCTATGGCCAGTGCTAACAAACAATTTTTTTCACAGACTGAATCTGCAAGTGAAATAAACCACAGCAGGCACTAGTTCCTTCCATTTGTTGGGTTAGACTCTCACATTAAAGTCTTTAGATGCGGAAAAAAAAATTGGATGCCATACAGAGCCATAGTATGGCATAGCAATTCTTTAACATAGGAAAATATAAATGGTCCTGTTAATGATCAATTGCTACTAAAATAAATGCAGATGGATGAGAAGTGAGAAGATAATGGTTCACATTTTCTGGATGAAATTCTGATCATTTTTTATACTTTGTATGACTATACCCTACTTGCAGAGAAGGGTCACTGTACTATGTCAAAATCAGCAGTTCATTGAGTTATCCTGCTATATATAGTGTCCCTAGTCTGTCACAGACTGTGCGGCTATAGGATGATCCCAGGTGTCAGCTGCCTCCTGTCAGTGCAGCTGGGTGGCAACATCACATGCCAGCCGGGGCCCAGCTGCACTGACACCAGGGATCATCCTGCACACCGCCAACTCTGTGCCCGCCTCCTCCACAACTCTCGCTCTGCTGACACTGCGCTCAGCACCAGAAACATGAGGGCCAGCACTGGACCCCAGGGGACGGAGAGGTGAGAGCCCATGTGTGTGTCTGGCTGTGAGTGTGGGTCTGTGTGTGTGTGGGTGTGAGTCTGTGTGTGTGTCTGTGGGTGTGAGTCTGTGTGTGGGGTGTGAGTCTGTGTCTAGGTGTGAGTTTTTTGTGTGAGTCTGCTCCTTTCTCCCCTGCCTGTGCCGCTTCGTCCTCCATCCTCTCACCCCTGCCACTTCATCCTCCGTCCTTCCCCACCCTGTCGCTTCGTCCGCCGTCCTCCTCCCCCCGCCGCTCTGTGCTCCGTCCTCCACCTGCCGCTCCATCCTCCCCCTGCCGCTCCGTCCTCCCTATGCCGCCCGCCCTCCCCCTGCCGCTCGTCCTCCCCCTGCCTGTGCCACTCCATCCTCTGTTCTCCCCCTGCCTGTGCGCTCCATCCTCCTCCCCCCGCCGCTTCGTCCTCCGTCCTCCTCCCCCCTGCCGCTCTGTGCTCTGTCCTCCCCCTGCCGCTCCGTCCTCCCCCTGCCTGTGCCGCTCTGTCCTCCCCCACCCCACGCTTCCTCCTCCTTCCTTTGTCCTCCTCCCCCTGCCGCTTCATCCTCTGTCCTCCCCCACCCCGTCGCTTGTCCTTCGTCCTCTTCCCCCCGCCGCTCTGTGCTGTCCTCCCCCTGCCTGTGCCAATCCGTCCTCCCCCTGCCTGTGCCACAACATCCTCCATTCTCCCCCTGCCTGTACTGCTCTGTCCTCCCCCGCCCTTGGTCCTCTGTCCTCGCCCAACTGTGCTCCATCCTCCCCTTATCGCTCCGTCATCCCCCCCTGTCAGCTTCCTCCTCGTCCCCCACTAAACCCGTCCGCTTCCTCCCTTCCTTTGTGTCCTCCTCCACTAATCCCGTCCTCTTCTCCCCCTGCTGTGCTGCTCTGTCCTCTCCCCACTCCACCGCTTCGTCCTCCGTCGTCCTCCCCCTGCCGCTCTGTGCTCCGTCCTCCCCCTGCCGCTCCATCCTCCCCCTGTCTGTGCCGCTCCATCCTTCCCCACCCCACCGCTTCCTCCTCCTTTCTTTGTCCTCCTCCCCCCTGCCGCTTCATCCTCCGTCCTCCCCCACCCTGTCGCTTCGTCCTTCGTCCTCTTCCCCCCGCCGCTCTGTGCTCTGCCTCCCCCTGCCTGTGCCAGTCCATCCTCCCCCTGCCTGTGCCACAACATCCTCCGTTCTCCCCCTGCCTGTACTGCTCCGTTCCTCCCCCGCCGCTTCGTCCTCTGTCCTCCCCCCGCCACACTGTGCTCCATCCTCCCCCTGTCGCTCCGTCATCCCCCTGCCTGTGCCGCTCCGTCCTCCCCCACCCCACCGCTTCCTCCTCCTTCCTTTGTCCTCCTCCACTAAATCCTCCGTCCTCCCCCTGCTTGTGCTGCTCCATCCTCCCCCACCCTGCCGCTTAGTCCTCCGTCCTCCCCCTGCCTGTGCTGCTCTGTCCTCCCCCACTCCACCGCTTTGTCCTCCGTCGTCCTCCCCCGCCACTCTGTGCTCCGTCCTCCCCTGCCTGTGCCGCTCCATCCTCCCCCACCCCACCGCTTCCTCCTCCTTCCTTTGTCCTCCTCCCCTCCGCCACTCCATCCTCGGTCCTACCCCTGCCTTTGCTGCTCCATCCTCCTCCCACCCGCCACTCTGTGCTCCATCCTCCCCTTGCCGATCCGTACTCCCCTGCCTGTGCCAATCTGTCCTCCCCCTGCCTGTGCCACTCCATCCTCCATCCTCCCCCTGCCTGTGCTGCTCCGTCCTCCCTCACCCCGCAGCTTCATCTTCTGTCCTCCTCCCCCCCGTCGCTCTGTGCTCCGTCCTCCCCCTGCTGCTCCGTCCTCCCTCACCCCACCGCTTCCTCCTCCTTCCTTTGTCCTCCCCTCCGCCACTCAATCCTCCGTCCTCCCCCTGTCTGTGCTGCTCCAGCCTCTCACAACCCACCGCTTCGTCTTCCATCCTCCCCTCCCCCACCACTCTGTGCTCCGTCCTCCCCCTGCTGCTCCATTCTCCCCTTGCCTGTGCTGCTCTGGCATCCCCCACCCCGCCTTTTCGTCCTGCATCCTCCTCTCCCCCGCTGCTCTGTGCTCCGTCCTCCCTCTGCCGCTCCATCCTCCCCCTGCCTGTGCTGCTCCATCCTCCCCCACCCCACCGCTTCCTCCTCCTTCCTTTATCCTCCTCCCCTCCACTTCATCCTCCGTCCTCCCCCTGCCTGTGCTGCTCCATGCTCCTCCCCCCTGCCGCTCTGTGCTCCTTCCTCCCCCTGCCACTCCATCCTCCCCCTGCTTGTGCCTCTCCATCCTCCCCCACCCCACCGCTTCCTCCTTCTTCCTTTGTCCTCCACCACTCCATCCTCCGTCCGCCCCATGCCTGTGCTGCTCTGGCCTAAACCACCCCGCAGCTTCGTTCTCCATCCTCCTCTCCCCCGCTGCTCTGTGCTCCTTCCTCCCCTTGCCGCTCTGTCCTCCCCTTGCCTTTGCCACTCCATCCTCCTCCCCCCTGCCACACCGTCGTCCCCCTGGCGCTCCGTGCTCAAAGTCCCGCCCTATTCAGCCCTCACCGCCTTCCCCATGCAATCCCTATTTCTATATTCTAGAATACCCGATGCGTTAGAATCGGGCCACCATCTAGTATATATATATAAAAAATAAAAAAATAAATATATATATATATATATATATATATGGAACATGTAAAGGAGTAGATAAATAAAAAACAAAAACAGTATATATATATCCCATGGAGGTGGTTATTCACATCATCAATATCACATGGCATATTCGCAAAATCATTCTCATTCGACTTCATCAGTGATAGGATTAGCATGTACCAGTGCACCTCAATGGTTTAGAATATCATTGAAAAGATAATTTATTTCAGTAAATCAATACATAAAGTGAAATGCATATATTATATAAATTCATTACAAACAGAGTGATCTATTTCAAGTGTTTATATTTGTTAATCTTGATGACTATGGCTTACAGCCAATCAAAGCCCAAAGGTCATTATCACAGAAAATTAAAGTAGGGAGGATAAAGGGTTAAAAACAGCACTGCCGTATTCTACAAGACAACAAAGGGTGAATATAATATTAATTTATTAGTCAATGTGTTTCAGGCCTCCCAGAAATGCCCTCAAACATGGCAATATGATACTGATATTTGATATAAAAGGAAAAGAAAAATCCGGCTTTACGATCGCGCTGTCCTCAAAGATAATAAATCCACGTACCCATGAACTCCGACCAATTCTTTATTCCACTGTAAACTCTACGCGTTTCGTGTACACACTGTACCCTTCCTCAGGAGTTGAAGTTACACTAATGTCACACATCAGACTTGTATACAACCATCCCCAGGAAATGAGGTAGGCAATAAGTCACATGATCACAAACATCACATAAAACTATTACACATTATTTGCAATAAAAACTACTTAAAAAACTTAATTATAAAAACGTCACTCAATTTCATAATAAACATTCACAAAATATTGCACATATCAATAAAAAATCAAGTTGTATCATAAAAATTAGTTTGTCTCCAATTGCACTTAAAGCATCACTCCAGGGATATTGGAGGACTCGATCCCAGAACTGGTCTCTGGGTCCCACATTCCTATTCAAATCACACCTATACTCAACCCCATGAGCTATTCCCACTACTCACACACTGAACAACCAAAAGGATAGACACCTCAGCACATTCCCCACACAATTACAACAGCTAGCTTCATCACATTATATGAAGCGCCCTAAAACACATCACATAAATTATCATAAAAACAATAACAAAAAGAATTAGGAAGATCTTACATGAGCACTGGTCAGTGCTTCTGAATGACCCGGTATTAGGGACGAGTTTACCAGCAAAACTAGGACTAACTTTTAAAAGGGCTTCGACCCTAAGAAATTTATTGGCGCCTAGCCGTTTGAGAAACAAGAAAGTGTCAAAAAAGAATAGTATAAAGATTGGATCCTTTAGATGCAATTTAGCTCGTTGTTTATGCTGTAAACTAATGTTGCATGGTAATACCACCTTTAGTTCTTCACAAAACAATATGTCTTTCAATATTAAATTCTCATTGAACTGTAAAAGCTCTTATGTGATCTATTTGATTATTTGCCATTGCAGACTACAATATATGGGGAAAACGACTCAAGAACTCCATAACCGAATAAACTCCCATAGACATCACATTAGGGAAGTTTTTTTGTTCCATGGGCTATCTAAACATTGTCTAATTCAACATATTAAAGAATTATGCATCGGAGTGATCGCAATTGATCATGTGCCGGAAGGTACTCCTGACAGGGACACTTGTTTAATGAGGAAAGAAACCTACTGGATTCACAAATTACAAACTCTGCAGCCGTATAGGTTGAATGAAGTTGTCCAATCTCTTCAAATAGTTTGGGGACACTAGATGCTATGAGTATAAAACAGTCAAAAGTCCTGTACTGTTCATAGAATGTAGGTTCATAGCTATCTGGGTAGGTGATTTAGACTCAATTATCGGTTTGCTATTGTTTTTATGATAATTTATGTGATGTGTTTTAGGGCGCTTCATATAATGTGATGAAGCTAGCTGTTGTAATTGTGTGGGGAATGTGCTGAGGTGTCTATCCTTTTGGTTGTTCAGTGTGTGAGTAGTGGGAATAGCTCATGGGGTTTATTTATTTACTTATTATTATTTATTTATATAGCGCCATTAGGTTCCATGGCGCTTTACATGAGGATGAGGGAGACAAGAACAAGTACACTAAATCTAGGCGATCAGGACGTACAGGTACAGGAGGGCAGGGACCCTGTCCACGAGGGCTCACAGTCTAAGAAGTTGAGTATAGGTGTGATTTGAATAGGAATGTGGGACCCAGAGACCAGTTCTGGGATCGAGTCCTCCAATATCCCTGGAGTGATGTTTTAAGTGCAGTTGGAGACAAACTAATTTTTATGATACAACTTGATTTTTTATTGATATGTGCAATATTTTGTGAATGTTTATTATGAAATTGAATGACGTTTTTATAATGAAGTTTTTTAAGTAGTTTTTATTGCAACTAATGTGTAATAGTTTTATGTAATGTTTGTGATCATGTGACGTGCTGCCTACCTCTCTTCCTGGGGAGGGTTGTATACAAGTCTGATGTGTGACATTAGTGTAACTTCAACTCCTGAGGAAGTGTACAGTGTGTACACGAAATGCATAGCATTTACAGTGGAATAAAGAGTTGGTTGGAGTCCATGGGTACGTGGATTTATTATCTTTGAGGACAGCGCGATCGTGAAGCCGGTTTTTTCTTTCTCCTTTTATATATGATCTGCTATACCGGTGGATTGCTGTAGTTCCGTGGATGCTGTGGATTTTACTCAGAGGTGCATATGGTTGTTGTGTCATACACAACTAAACCAGGTGAGTGGATCCATGTAGAAAATTGACTATATACAATTGAGATAAGACCCTATAGTGCGATTTCTTACCCTCTATTACTGATATTTGATGATATTCTAATTCATTGAATTGCACTAGTACATTATCATTGTACACCACGGCATATCAGATATAACTTAACAAGACCAATTTAAATAAACCTGTTCAATTATAATGATAAATAATATCGTGTTGGAGATTCATACCCCATGGTGCTCTTGTCTGCAGGCAGATCTCTATTGAGATCTTTCAGTATTTTTGACAAAATATTGACATTATACTAATGTAATCTGTAAATTTTTGGTTCCGGCTGTGAAGTTCCTATTAGACTATAAGACGCACCGAACCATAAGACATACCCAGATTTTAGACGAGGAAAATAGGGGTAAAAAATTAAGCAGAAAATGTGGTTATAATGCACTATTAATGGGGATCTGTTGCTGACATATACAGGGGTAATGTAATGGACCACTTCCAGGTAATATATGATCCCCCATCCTGAATATGGCCCCCCATCCTGGATATGGCCTCCATCCTGCGATATGGCTCCCACATTCTAAATATGCCCCCATCCTGGATATGGTCCCCCCCCCCCATCCTGGTACATAGCCCCCTTATGGTGGTACATAGCCTCCCCATGCGGGATATGGCCCCATCCTGTATATAGCCCTATCCTTGGATATGGCCCCTCCATTCTAGATATGGCCTCCTCATCCTCATATATGCCCCCCATACTGTATCAGCCTGTCATGCTATGTGGTCCCCTTGCTGGTACACACACAAAAATATTAAATGATGTTAACTCACCTCTCTGTAGCTCTCCGGTCTGCAGCATCGCTGTCTTCCTGTGTCCTGAGCATCAGATCATGTGACCGGGGCGCACAACAATGATATCACAATGCTGCATCAATCACATGGTCGGATGCCCGGGACACAGGAAGAACATGATGCTGCAGGCAGAGGAGCTACAGAGAGGTGAGTTAACATAATTTAATTTAATACAGAGGGGTGAGGTAACATTGATTATTTTTGTGTGTGTGTGTGTGCCAGCGGGGGGGCTTTATAGTGTGACGGGGGGCCATATCCAGGGTGAGGGGTTAGTATACATTAGGCTCATGTAATATGCAACATCCCCCGTCCACCACTCAGTGCCGACTTCAGGGCTGAGGTGATGGAGAGGAGCATGAAGTGAATATTACATGAGCCTAATGAGTGGGCCTATGTAATAATTGGCTGCCTCTGCAGCCCACGCCAGCCTCCTCCAGCTTGCTCCAGAGCTGCTGCTCCCCCCAGCACAGCCCACAGCCAGCAAAGGTCCAAATATCCAGATCATAAGACGCAACCCCACTTTCCCCCAGAATTTGTGGGGAAAAAAGTGCATTTACGATCCAAACAATATGGTAATCATTTTTGCTTCAATGGAAATTATTTTAGACAACAAAATGGAGCCCCGATGAGGACGAGCTTCTTCCCGGCTGATGCCAATATCTTTATGTCATTTTGCGAGGAGAGATATATTTTGTCTGAGAATAATCCACCTCCACATTGTAAATGTCTAGCGACAATTGTGTCAGAGTATCTGTAGTTCAATATTGATGCCATGACTATTGACCTGGACCCTTGTGCATTTTTGGGCTTCAAAAATGGAAAACTGGCTGAGCTCTCCACTCATGCCTTGGAGATTTTGTCATGCCCGGCAACCAGCATTCTCTCAGAATGTGTCTTCAGCTCTGTTGGTGGTGTCCTGATGGATAAGCGCATTTGACTGTCCACTGACAGTGTAGACAGCCTATTGTTTATCAAAATGAACAAGTCATACATCTTCAAGTACTTTTACCAACCCAGCGGCAGACTAGGGAGACTAGGCGGTAGTGTACTTTTCAGTGTGGTGCATTGCTTTCATCTCCTCATTACAATATTTCAATTCTGGGGCAATTGATGCCACTTTAGTAGTGCTTGTGCCTATTTTTTTTTTAAAAGGGAGACTGTTGTTGGGGTCTCCTTGCTGTGTGGTTCAAGACTTAAGCAGGCTCGCTGAGCCCTATAACTACTACTGACACTCCTTAACCTCTTCCAAAATATTTAACCTTTATATGCTGGGTCCAGGCCTCCTGCCTTTCTGCTATTGTGGCCCAAAACAAAATGTTTAAATGGATACCACTTTGCTGTGGTGTAACACTAATTTTTTGAAAAGTGGGTACTCTTGTTGGGTTCTCCTAGCTGTGTGGTTCATGATTTGAGCAGGGCTCTCTGAGTACAATACCTAGTCCTGAAACTCCTGCACCTCTCCCAAAATATTTAACCTTTGAATGCAGGGCCCAGGCATCATGCCTTGCTGCTACCGTGTTTCCCCGAAAGTAAGACAGGGTCTTACATTCTTTTTGTGGCCAAAAGTGGCCCCCTGTCTTACTTTCGGGGGGGGGCCTTACATTGGAGGCCCCACCATCCATCCATCCATCCACACACTCCCACACATACAGACAGACACATGCATACACATATATACACATATATACACACCATACACACCATACACACCACACACACACATAGCACCTCTTCTTACCGGGTCCGGTGTGGGGTCCCCGATGGTCCTGTGCCGTCCTCTGTGCTCCGGTCCGGTCCCCGAGATGATCCGCTGCCGTCCGCCATGTTCCGGTGCCGGTGCTAGGCTCCATGGTCCCTGCTCTTCCGGAGTTCAGGCCTAGCTCCGCCCAGGTCATAGTGTGGGCCAATCAGCATAGCGGCGCTCAAGCAAGCGTCATCGGGCGCTTGCCTCTGACGTCAGCGCCGCTATGCTGATTGGCCCACACTATGACCTGGGCGGAGCTAGGCCTGAACTCCGGAAGAGCAGGGACCATGGAGCCTAGGACCGGCACCGGAACACGGCGGACGGCAGCAGATCATCTCGGGGACCGGACCGGAGCACAGAGGATGGCACAGGACCATCGGGGACCCCACACCGGACCCGGTAAGAAGAGGTGCTATGTGTGTGTGTGGTGTGTGTGGTGTGTATGGTGTGTATATATGTGTATGCATGTGTCTGTATGTGTGTATGTATGCATGTAAACCTTCCCCCCCGTGTTTCCCCGATAGTAAGGCCCCCCCCCCTACCCGGCCTTATAATCGGGGGAGGCCTTACATTAGCAGGCCCCCCCTTCACCCCTAGGCGGCCTTACAATCGGGGGGGCCTTACTTTCGGGGAAACACGGTATTATTCCCAATACAAAATGTTTAAATGTATAATATTTAAACTGTTTTTGGGGGCTCCTTGCTATATGGGTCATGACTTGAGTAGTGCTTCCCGAGCACAATACCTACTCCTGACACTCCTGCACCTTTTTATGAAGATTGAATTATTTGGTCCATAGAACCTCTGATTGACAAATTTGCTGTATTCACATCCACCCTTTTTTGGGTCTTAAAACAGTGTTTTCTAAATCTCCTTAAATATTGGTGTAAACTCTTTTTGGGCATAGAACCAGGTTTTTCCAAATCTTCTATATTCACATTCACAGCTTTTGTTGCTTAAAAACATTGTTTGCTAAACCTCTCCTGCCCACTAGAGCTATACAGGTCACTGACCCACCTGGTTCCTCTGCTTATAGTAGTCAATGAAGCTGATATTCATGCCACCTGAGAGTGGCGGAGCAAACATTTTACTGGAGCAGTTGAATGAGGTTTGAGGGCATCCTGCCCACTAGACCTATACAAGTCACTGACCCACCTGAATCCAACTTCTAGCAATCTGTGATGCTGATATTTGTGCCACCTGTAGTGAGATTAGAGGGCACCCTGCCCAACAGTCCTACACCTGTCACCCATCCCTTCTTCCTGATCAATGTTGAACCTTGAAATGCTAGGCCAGACCCTGTTACAACCCCTGTAACATGCATTCAGGCTGGTCCATTCAACAATTTTTAGTCTGGGGACATTGATATCACATTGCTGTGGTCTGACCTTAATTTTTGGAAAAGTGAGGACTAGTCTTGGGGTCTTTTTCCACTGTGGTGCATTACTTGAGCAGGGCTCTCTGAGTGACATGCCTACACCTGTTACTCATCCTCCTTTTACTCCTCAGCCTCCTTTTACTTATTGTATAAACAAAAGTGGCAGAAGCTTCTGTTTCCATGCCTTCTATAGCACCCCTGCCAGAGGCCTTTGACTGAGAGAATGTTATGTGGGGCACCCCCACCTCCCAGGAAGTATCCTTTTAACTATGAACTGTCCAGGCCGATGTCATTTCTGCAAGAAATTATCTTCTCAGATGCCCTTGTCCAAGAGTGGTTGCAGGTGCCTATGTGTAACAACTTTGAGGAGCAATGTACCCAGGACCATCTGGTAACCGTCTTCTAAAAAAGGGGTTTTGGTACCTAGCCGAATACGGTACTGGTAATTGGAGCTGAGTCAACCAGTCCACCCTGCTGCGTGACCATCTGCCTTCATGACTAGGTTGGGGAGGTGGACACCTTCATGAAGGGCTTGTAATGGGTGGAACACGGTAGGGGTAAGTTGGGTGGCCACCGCAGAGAATTTCCTTGAGCGTCAGCAGGAGGCTGACATGGACAGGATAGAGCGTTGGCTGCTGTCCAGGCCTCATCATTTTAGTCTACCAGCTGCAGTGAAACCCACAGGGGCCAGAGCCTGAAGAGCCTGTCAGGGTTGCTTGAGTTCCTCGGGTGTATGCTAAAGGGGGTGGCTGTCCCCTAATTCCTCCATCCTCTTCAGGTGGTGGTTGAGAATGTCCCTGGATGAGTAGCCACTGTGACTTCCCGATACCATCTGGAAGCAGCCTACACTATGGAACTGGCATGTCCATCCCAGTAAGTGGTGAAAGAGCTGTGGCAACAGTGGGAGGCTTCACAAAAGTATGCCGATTAAAAAGAACTGCTCTAAAATAGGCCTGTTATTGGGTCTCTGACTCATTTAAGAAGTTACCCTGCATCATGCAATATGTGAAGTTGGAGGCTGATAGCCTCACCATTAGTCCTGGAGTTGCCATCTTGGCCGGATTAGGACTGTTTTTGTGTGGAATTTTGACTAGAGCGAGGTCTGCTTTTTTGCCTCATGGCCAGGTAGACCTAGCTTTTATCTCTTCCCAAGTTTAGGGCCGGTTGCTTTCCCATGCTGGATTAGCGGGACTTCAGCTATACCTCAAAGCCCTATATGAACTGTGCTCTTAATGGACTGTGCCCTTAGTGGTACTGTGCCCTACATCAATTGTACCCTAAATGGACTGTGTCCTAAAGGACTATACCCTTAATGAACTGTGCCCTACATGGATTGTGCCCTAAATAAACTGTGCCATTAATGGACTGTGCCTTTAATGGACTGTGCTCCCTTATCTTGATGGCCTGTACCCCATTTTAATGGACTCTGCTGAATCTTGTAGAACTTAGTTATGTACTGTTTATATCTATATCTGTGTGTCTTTCAGTTATTATGAATAGTCTGTGCTAAGTGCCTTTTTTAAAATGGTCAGTGTTTGTGTAACATAAATCTGAAAAATTGCATCATGTGCCATAATATGCTTTTTTTTTTTAATTTGCAACAGCTTTTTAATTTTGCTCCTTGTGTGCTGGACTGTTTGTGCAATGTAAGAGGTGCTTTGATGCTCCTCTTCAGATGCTGGAGAACAAGCCACAGGCCTCTGGCCTGAAGGTGTAAGATATGAAAATGCAAGACACTTCAGACACTCCTGTAGAACAGGGCTGGCAACTCCTGTCCTCAAGGGCCACAAACAGTGCATGTTTTCAGGATTACCTAGCATTGCACAAGGTTTTGGAAATCATCACCAGTGCAGGTGATTAAATACCATCTGTGCAATGCTAAGGAAATTCCTCAAAACTTGCACAGTTTGCAGCCCTTGAGGACTGGAGCTGCCCACCTCTGCCCTAGAAGTCTCTATGGAGTTAGGCAGGGGGAAAAAGGAATCCTTCAGCCCTTTGACCACAACCGCCTCTCTCCTTTAACCCTATTACAAGCATATAGGGGGTCATATTCACAAAAAGCATTGCCTACTTGCTGTAAGAGCAGGTACACAGGCACTGGTGACAGTGTGACAAACGGTGCAACATGCAAATCTGATGACAGGTACAATTTAATGAGCATGTGTGGCTATGCCCCAGCCCACATCAAGGTTGCCCATTTCAGCAGAGGTGATTTAGACTGGTGTGAAAACATAAATTTTTTTTGTGTGTGTAGCTCTCCATTTTTCAACTTTTCAAAGCTTTTATGTAAATTTTCTAGTTTTAAAGGTTTGATGAATAGGCCTCATTGTGTTTGTAATAATGGTGTAATCTAAGCATAATATGACATATCTGAAATTGAGAAATTAAATGTACATTAATATTTAAGATTATAATTTAATGTAAGACAACTTTTTTCTGTTTTCTTCTTTATAACTAGAGGTAGGCAGCAGTAATGTAGAGCGAAGTTTTCAGTAAAACATTTTCTCTAGATTTAGCTTCCAGCAGTGAGAAGCTCACAATTTGGGATTTTCATTTGGGAATGTGCACTGTTTATTGCAAGAGTGGTTATTTTGGAGAGAACATATTAAGGGTATCTGTTTTGCTGGATAATACTCAATGTGACTGGGATTTTCAGCAGCTTCTTTATTTGATGTAAAGGGTTATTGTTTCATGTATCTTGGAGCTAAGTAACATCAAGAAGGTTTGAACTGAGTCCCATATCAGTAGGAGTCAGCTTTGTCGTTGGCTTGCAGCTGAAATCTGTCAAGATTTTGAGAGACAAGTAGCACAGTAGTAAAGGATAAAATATTAGCAACCAGGAGGCACCAGTATTAGAATTGCATATTTTTGTTGCGTTCTCATTGTGGATGTAATACTGGTCATTTTAGTATGTCTGTATATTAGAAGGGTTCTCACAAATGGCATATGTGCCAATGATGATAAAATATTAAAGCAAGGCATGCTCACATGTGCTGTCCACTCTCAGCTCCAGCACATGCACTCTAAGGGCCCGTTCGCACGATGCGTATTTTGCTGCATATTTGGTGCAGATCCGTTGCGTATATGCAGCAAATCTGCACCATATCTGCAGCAGTGTGTTTACACAGCAAAGCCTATAGGTATCGTCACACGGGGCAATCGCGCAACATCGCCGGCAACTCACGGGAGCTCGCACGTTTTGGGAACTTTGCCAAGATCGCTGTGAGATGTTACACGAGGAGACATCGCCGGCAACGCAGCAGCGATGTTCAAAGTAACTATCGCTGCAAGGGTTAAACTCAACCCAGGCAGCAATCATTTAACATTGCAGTGTATTGGGGAAGTTGCTTTCAACATCACTGTTGGGTGTCACACAGAACGATTCTAGCAGATCGCCTGAGCAACATCGCCTTGTTTCCCAACATGTTGGGAAACTTGGCAACTCCGCTCAAGCAACTTATCGCTTTGAAATCACCCTGTTACACATAGCAACGCACTAGCGATGTTGCTGCAACTTCACCACGCCCCTGAGTTGCTGGCAATGTTGCCCCGTGTGACGGTACCTTATGGGTTTTGCCAATTCCTGTACACATAGTGTCACTAAAATATGCAGCATATATGATGTGTATTTTAGGTTATGTGCCCACTGTGCACCAAAAATGCACGACCCATTGTTTTGTAATAAAAGTAAGGCTGTGTGCTCACGGTCCGGAGGAGCTGCGTGTTGGACGCAGCTCCTCCGGACCTGAGTGAAGCCGCTGGTGCCCGCAGGGAGACCGGAGCCACCATATACTCACCATGTGCAGCGGGTACACGGCAGCTTCTCCATGCAGTCACCCGAAGGGAGCTTTTTCCGGCTCTGCAGCATGAAATAAAATGAACATAGAATGACGGCAACCCGCACCGCAGCTGTCAGACCGCTGCGGTCGGGTTAAACATAGTGGGCATGGGATTTCTTGAAATCCCATCCACTATGCTGATACTGTACTAGACGTCCAAAACGCTACGTATATTGATCGTGTGCACGCACCCTAAGGCTAGGATCATACTTCTGAGGTCGCATCCGTTTGCAGTATCCGTTAACGGATGTGTTTTGTAATGTGTTGTTTCTAAAAACAGATGCGTTAAAGGATGGTACCTGTATGTACCATCCGTTGACAGATGCATTAACGCATAGAGAGGTGTTTTGATTCCAAAAGTCATGTAGGGGTTTGCATTGTAGTTAGCCCAGACCGTATCTAGGGGCAGCGTTCTCCCGAACCGCATAGTGTTACCGCTATGCTGTTCAGGAAAATCTGCTTAGTTATTACCGGATTGCGGTAAAAGAAGACAAAACCGTCAGTGTAGCCCTAGCCATAGTGTGGAAAAATCTGCAGCATGTCAATTCTTGCTACAGGTTTATCTGCATTACATACACCAATTCCCGACCCCCCCCCACCTCAGAAACAGGGTTTGTGCCCTCTGGTAATGTGTGGAAATGTGTTAAAAATGTATTTGTAGTATGTATATAAATTGTGGGGATCTGGTGAGGTGCTTCATGATTGTGCAAAAACTACTACTTTATCATGAACACTGTTTGACGTCCCGTTGGTTTTTGCAGCCAACAGAACTTCAAAATATATCTTTTTTGGTGCATATTTTGTCTGAAGGTGCAGATAAAAATACATACCCTATTCTTCCATGCAAACGGGCTCTAATAATATGTGCTCACGATCCGGAGACTGCGTGTTAGATGCAGTGTCTCCAGACCTGAAAGAACCTGCGAGTGCACGCAGGGAGACCACAGCTGGCCTATGCCCATGATCTGCTTTGGGTGCAGGGTGACTTCTTCCTGCATTCATCCGCCGAGATCGCTTCCGACTCCGCAGCATGAAATTAACATGCTGCAGATCTGCGGGAGCTCAGCAACCCGCACTGCAGCTGAAATAAGGCTGTGGTCAAGAGAAGCATAGTGGGCATGGGATTTCTTGAAATCCCCTCCAATATGGTGCCACTTTACAATTTCTTGCGTTCAAACTGTTGCAATTACTGATCGTGAGTGCCCATGCAACACTTTTTTATGTGTTTTTTGACAAATGTGCATCATTATCTGCAGGCCTATCCTTGTAACAGCAAATTCTATGAGAGTTTAGAAGTGCTTTGCCCATGTTGCCGTTTTTCCTTGCAAATTTGGTGCAGAAGAAATCTGCAGCATGTCAATTGTTGGTGCAGATTTACCTGCGTTCTTCAGCGTTTCCAGCCATTGACTTTATTACAAGAAATGCATGGCACAAATCTGCATCACAATGCAGTAAATAAGCAGCAAAACACACCGCATGTTTGATGCATTTCTCTGACAGAAGATGCAGATTTGGTGAAGAAATTTTCAGCACCAAATCTTCAGCGTTGGCACATAGTTTTACAGCTCTGCTGGACCAGGAGTGGAGGCCTTCATTTTGTTAGGATTGTTTAAAACAACATTTCTATTGTGCAGAGACATTAAAGCATGACTCCTGTGTTTTTTTTATTGCAGTATTTGAATGGTACTTGAAATATATGTCCCCGGCACCATGTATTATACACACGTTCCGGCAGCTTCATCTTTTATCTACCCCACTCCTGCCAGTTTTGTGACCTGACGGCAGCTCCAGTGTTGAAACTTAATATATCTGTATGGGAGCCTGGTTCTGTTTGTTATAGACTTGCATTGGGAGCTTGTGATGTAACTTATGATTCCGCCCAGACAGACGTTACAGTCACGAGATGGCTTTGTGTGGCCTGAGTGGAGTCGGTAAAAGGTGTGGCCACCAAAAGGGGAGTATGACGACAGGCTAAAATTTTAAGTGCCCCTCCAGCTCTGGAAAGAGAAACCCTGGAGTGGTGCTTTAAGTGGTCAAAACATAAAATAGACCCTTCCCCCCTCAACAGAAGACCTCATTAATTAGACTTTGGTTAGCAAAATGAACATTTCTGAGTAATAAATAGTATTAGCATAAACTTGGCATTTTATCTCCATATATTCTTCTAATCTTTGAGCCTCATATCCATAACTGCTTAATTACCCTTACTTGGGTTTGTCTGACTATGGCTGGGTTAACATTTGCGGACCCCTCCGCAGCGTTCTGCAAAGGGGTCCGCAATGTGACCACAGCGGCCGCGAGCTCCTATCTTTATAATGGAAACGCACGGTGCTGCGCTTGACAGCGCATTACCGTGCGCACCCATTCACTCCCATATGTGATCTGTGCGCAGGTCAGATGCCTGCGCACAGATCACACAGTCTCGTCCGCACCAGGAATGCAACATGTCGCGTCCCTGGTGCGGACGAGACTGTGTGATTTGTGCGCAGGCGTCCGCCTGCTCACAGATCACATATGGGAGTGAATGGGTGCGCACGGTCATGCGCTGTCAAGCGCAGCACCGTGCGCTCCCTTTATAAAGATAAGAGCTGGCGGCCGCTGCGCACACATGGCGATTCCCCTCTGCAGAACGCTGCGGAGGGGAACGCTAATGTGAAGCCACCCTATTCTCCTACATTTTTGCTACGATACCGCATACCTGGCTTGACCTTGACCTCTGTTACGAGACCATGGCTGGACCAACTATGTTTGTCAGCATTACATACCCAAATCCTCCAGACTATTAGTTAATTCTGGGTACCTGACCATGGTTCTGAAGCCTCATCTCTCTGTGCCACCCTTTCGATCCACTTACAACTCTTCCTATTTGAAATTCATTCCTGCTAGATGTATATGCTAGAGGCACCTACAACAAGGTGGAAAAGGGAGGTGCTATCAGTAAAATTATGCTGGTTGCTTTCTCTTTGTATTGCAGCAATTAAAACAATCAAACTGTAAATTGTAAATCTTTATATCTCTTTATTTGTTGTCTCAATGACATTATTTCTTGTGGTTTTTTTTGGTCATATTAAAATATCAAAAAGAAAGAACTCGGCAATTGTAACACGGAAGTTTCCATTGTAGGTGATAATAGTTTGCACAGTATGTTTTATTGTCTATTTTTGGTGCTCACATTGACCTTATATATTTATAACAATTTTTACAGATGTCTATGGATTAAATTATTACAGAGAACACAGATGAGAATGTTCTACCCATTAAACCACAATTGCATAATGGTTTTTGCAAAGTAACTAGTCAAAATAGGGCTAATGAGTATGACTTATAGGTTGCTCTGACTTGTTAACTAGTCCCCATAGACAGCTCAGCGGGTGGCCTTACATGCAGCTGTAACTGCTGGAAAATGACCCTGTCTGGACTGGTGTTTAGAAGAAATATCATTCTGAGGTTTCAGATAAAATGTGTCACATAAAATTGGTGTCTGCACACTTGTTTTGCAATGTAAAATAAGAAAAAGAGAGGAAGAGAGATAATCACTTGCACTTATACTGTATGTAATATAAGTATATTTCTATATACATACCATCCATATCTAAGTTTAATATTTATTCTTTGACATATACACACTCATGTCTGTATATAATTGTATATAAAATCCATATATTTATACAGCCTAATGTATACAATTATTTTAGCTGTAAAGTATAAATAACTGCAAAAATATTATTATTATTATTATTATTATTATTATTATTATTATTATAGCATCATTTATATTATGGAGCTTTATATGTGAAAACAGGCATACATAGACATGTACAGTAATCATGAACAATACAAGGCATACATGTACAGGAGGAGAGAGGACCCTGCCCATGAGGGCTCACAGTCTACAACGGATAGATGAGGATATAGTAGGTGAGGGGGGAGAACCCTGCCCACGAGGGCTCACAGCCTACAAGGGATGGTTGAGGATACACTAGGAGAGGAGAGAGGACCCTGCCCAAGAGGGCTCACAGTCTACAAGAGATAGGTGAGGATACACTAGGAGAGGACCCTGCCCGCGAGGGCACAATCTACAATATAGAAATGTTTATAGTTTATTCATAGTTTTTTTCACAATTAGAAAAAATGCATTAAAGTGAATAAACAGAAGAGAAATTTAAAGCACCACTCCAGCATTTTTTTTATTTTATTTCAGCAGTGGAGTGACACATTAATTCTAAGTCCTCTTCTCCCTGTATGACGTTCACTCTCCGGTGGCTTCACCTTTTTCCAGTGACACTACAGTTGGTCTGTGGGGATTTGTGACCTACCGGCAGCTTCTTTGTTTCATGCAGCAAGCCAGAGGTCACAGCTCAATAAATCTCTATAGGAGCCTTATTCTGGCCTTGTTTTGGCCCTCATAGACTTGCATTTAGCACTTGTGATGTAACTTCTGACTTTTGGCCATTTAGAAATTACATCACAAAGCTCTCACTGATCTCAGGGAGACCAGTTGAGTAAAACACTGCGGGCAGCCGGCTAAAGCGCTCTAACACAGTGAAATCCATGGTGCATTGCCCCCTGGGAATTTGAATATGCTTAAGCTCGTAACTGAGCGGGATAGTGATGGAAAGGGCCAATTTATATGGTGGTTATGGTGGTCTCTGCAAGGAGTCCACCCAAGGGCTAGGTCCTTCCCTGGAGGGATATCTGGCTAGTCCCGTGTTTGAGACTCTTAAACGTGGCTCCACGGACTCCATTTGCATATTTAGAAATTACAGGCACATGATGGCGCCGTGGTGTCAGTAGGAGGTGAAGATGCCAGAAGGCGAGTATGTGGCTAGGGATAGGGAGACTTTACATTTAAAAAGCCACTCCAGCGCCAAAATAAAAATGCTGGAATGGTACTTTAAATCAAATCAATACTTGGTGTGATCACCTTTGACAAAAACAGTATCAATTCTTTTAGATTCCCTTGAACTCATTTTTGAAGAAACAATGCTTGGAAGTTGTCCATACATCTTGAAGAACTAACTGCGGATCTTCTTTGGAGGCAGGCTTGCATAAATCCATAAATCTTTCCGTTTCTTCTTATTACCACACAACAATAATAACCCCTTTATGTCACTGCCCAGTAAATAATGCCCCTTTGTCTTATCACGTAAACAATGCCTCTCTGTGTATCATAGTTACATGGCTGAGAAAAGATGCAAATTCATCAAATTTAATCCAGGGATGGGAAAGGATACAGGGAATGTGGTATAGGCGGCCGTCACACGCTGAGATATCGTGCAAGATATCGCTTGAAAGCGGCAGATTAAACATCGCGTAAGCGATGTCTGTGCGTGTGACGGCCAGATACGACGAGCGAGATCTGATCAAATCTCTAAATCGTGATCTGAGGTTCGGTTCTCAGATCTGACGATATCGGCCAATTAAATACGCACAATCGACACGTGTAAATTCCCGACATCACACGAAACGTGTGATTTCAGCGATGGCAAAATCCATCACGTAGGCGTGTCAGGAGTTTCCTATTGCCTGACCTCCTCAGTGGTGATTCGTGCAACGAAATGGTTTCGGATTGGCTGCTTCACCACTAGCTCGCATTGGTGGAAGATGATGCGTTGCCATTGGCTGCCCTCACAGGGCGCCATTTTGAAAGCGCTGTCTTCAGCACCACACAAAGGCGTCGGCTGCACAATATCTCCGAACTGTGCACCCAATTGCGTCGACTTGATAATCGATTCTGCGTGGTCCCCGACCCTTCTGTACGTTTTGCCCATTGCAATTTAGTTATGTGCTACAGCACACATATACATTGCGATCAATATCACAGGACATTGTGGGGATGAGGCCGCCATGTTTCAAAGGACATCTGACCCAATGAGGACGCAGTACTGAGCACCAATGGTGTAGTGAGGGGCGAAGCTTGGAGCCCATGTACCACGCCTATCGGCTCCAATAACGCCCACATTTGCTCCCACATCGTTTAGGAGATTTCTGTGTGACTTTAGCTGAACGATGTCCACTGCTGATAACTGCATCTCTCAGACGATCGCTGGATGGGTGGATCGGGGAATCGTCTGAGCGATGTCTGTGGGTGTAGCGTCGTGATGAGCGATTTTGCGCGTCGTTCGGACGATATGCAAATTTAACATCGTCTACGATATCTTTAGCGATATCTCAGCGTGTGACGGCCGCCATAGGAATATCCAAAATCCATGGTTCAGTCTGCACTAAAAAGCAATAAGTTCCCTTCCACATATAAGTAGCTCTCCTGGTAAAGAATGCTTCTTATCTCCTATGAAGTTTGAACCTTTTTTCATCTAGATGTAAGGATTGCCCAATTGTTTTTTGGGGAGGTTTTATATGAAGCAGTTTTTGACCACATTTTTGCATGTGTCACTTACTGTATTTTTTGGATTATAAAACGCACTTTTGTTCCCCCAAATTTTGGGCAGAGTGGGGGATACGTTTTATAATCCGAATATACGGATTACATACTGCAGGGCAGGGTGGGGGCTCTGGAGTGGGGTCCGGGACTGGGGCAGGCTGGCTATGGGCGGCAGGAGGCAGCGGGAGGTCACGTGCTCCCGCTCATTAGCCTCCTCCAATATGCACTGCACTGCCGCTGTCCATCACCTTGGTGCTGGACAGGGGTGCAACGCACATTAGGTGTGCCTGCACACAGCCCTCTGTGCTGGTACACTTGCCCCCATCACTGTTTAGAGTCCCCCTGCTGGCACGCACATAATAAAATAAAAAATCATTACTTCACCTTCCGACGATGGCTCCGTTCTGCCAGCTGAGCGGTGACTTCCTGCTTTGGTCTCAGCCATCGGGTCATGTGACCAGAGCGCATCATGATACCGGATGTCATCACTGTGTGCTCTCGATGGCCTGGACCAACACAAAAACTCACAGCTCAGCTGGCAGAATGGAGCGATCGTCGGAAGGTAAAGTAATGTTTTTTTATTTTATTGTGCGCGCCAGTAAGGGGGCTCTAAACAGTGATGGAGCAAGTGTACCAGCACAGGGGGGGTGAGTGCAGGCACAGGGGAAAGTGTGCCAACACAGGGGGGTGAGTGCAGGCACAGGGGCAAGTGTGCTGGCACAGGAAGGGGGGTGAGTGCAGGCACAGAGGCAAGTGTGCCAGCACAGGGGGGTGAGTGCAGGCACAGTGGAAAGTGTGCCAACACAGGGGGGTGAGTGCAGACACAGGTGCAAGTGTGCCAGCACAGGGGGGTGAGTGCAGGCACAGGGGCAAGTGTGCCAGCACAGGGGGGTGAGTGCAGGCACAGGGGAAAGTGTGCCAACACAGGGGGGTGAGTGCAGGCACAGGGGCAAGTGTGCCAGCACAGGGGGGTGAGTGCAGACACAGGGGCAAATGTACCAGCACCGGGGCAAGTGTGCCAGCACAGAGGCATGGGCATGAGTGCCAGCACTGGGGCAAGTGTGCCAGCACTGGGGCAAGTGTGCCAGCACTGGGGGATGTGTGCCATCAAAAGGGGACATATGCCATCAATAGGGGATGTGTGCCATCAATAGGAGATGTGTGCCATCAAGAGGGGACATGTGCCATCAATAGAGGACGTTTGTCAGCACTGGGGGACATGTGCCATCACTGGGGGATGTATGCCATCAATAGGGGACGTGTGCCATCAATAGGTGATGTGTGCCTGCACTGAGGGACGTGTGCTATCAATAGGGCACATGTTCCATCAAAATCTGCGCTCAGGCCCCACTCACACCACGGTCACCCCGCACTCAGCCTGCACTCATACCACTGTCACCCTGCACTCAACTCGCACTCACCCTACTCTCAGCCTGCATTCAGCTCGCACTCACACAATGGTCACATCGCACTCAGCCCGCACTCACACCATGGTCAACCTGCACTTAGCCTGCAATTAGCCCCCACACACACCATGGTCACCCCGCACTCAGCCCTCACTCACACCAAGGTCACCCTGTACTCAGCCTACACTTAGCCTGCACACATCCCGCGCTCACACCACTCACCCCACGGAAACCCCACACTCAGCCTGCACACATACCACGGTCAGCCTGCACTCAGCCCACACTCACACCACAGTCACCCTGCACTCATCCAGCACTCACACCATGGTTTCCCCACACTCATACCATGGTCACCCTGCACTCATCCCCAACTCACACCATGGTCACCCTGCACTCAGTCCCACTCACACCATGGTCACCCCGCACTCAGCCTGCACTCACCCTGTCCTCACACCATGGTCACCCCGCTCTCAACTTGCACTTACACCATGACAAACCCACATCCTGCCTGCACTCACACTATTCTAAGCCCACACTCACCCTGCACTCACTCCACTCTAAGCCCACAGAATGAGGAACTGCCACCATCCTTTTCCTCATGCTGCCACAGGAGAGCAAGCACAAGGGAGGGGGGCAGAGAGCGAACACAGGGGAGAGGGGGGCAGAGAGTGAGCACAGTGGAGGGGGGGGCAGAGAGTAAGTACAGTGGAGGGGGCAGAGTGCGAGAACAGGGGGGCAGAGAGTGAGTACAGTGGAGGGGGGCAGAGTACAAGCACAGTGGAGGGGGCAGAGAGTGAGAACAGGGTAAGGAGCAGAGAGTGAGCAAGGGGGGGTGGCAGAGAGTGAGCACAGGGGTGGGAGGCAGAGAGAGCATAGAGGGCAGAAAGCGAGCACAGAGGGGGCAGAGAGAAAACACAGGGAGGCAGAGACAAGGCAGCACAGGGGGAGGCAGAGAGTGAGGGGGAAAAACAGCGGGCAAGGGAGCGACCTCACAGGGGGGGTGATGGTCGCTGCCCCCAGTGCTATAGAGTCCGCCCCATCATAATGTAACCACCCACCTCATGCGGTAGCATCGGGCTCCCATCTAGTTTTCAATACTTTTTAACAGTTTTATGGCCCTTTATAAATCAGAAAAATGGCAGCCAGCAGCCTTCATTATGCTGAATCCGGGAGGAAGCAAATGACAAAAAATCCGCATTCTCAAAATGCGTATTTTTGTAAAAATCAAGTACGGTAAACTTCAATTCCACCCAAATACATTTGCTAATCTCTAGCTACATCATCTTTCTTGTGTTTGCAGCCTGCGTCCTGGCACAGGCAATCTAAAGATGTTATGTCATCATGCTCCTTGTGTCCTCTGCATATCACTGAGGACTTCTGGCAAAACACATGTTTAAAGCAGTTTATGACTTGCCCAAGTAAATGGCAAGATAGGTTTCACTCTATGCTTTGCTACAGTTTTACACATCTTCTGTCTACTAGGCACGTGGATACTCTGAAAGTGACAACCACTGACTCCAATATGACCTCCCACCTCCAGTCTTGAAATTGATTAGTGCCCTGAGAAATCTTATTTCTCCCCATCCCGCCTAATGGTAAAACCGGGCTGTCTATCGATATTTCTTTTTGGCAGATACAGCTGTCATCAAATCAGAGAATACATTCCCACAATGATACATGGCTTCTTGCTGTTTAAATATTGATGACATTATTCTTTTTTAATTTAAAGTGTATCCTCTCCAGTGACTCTAAAAAACATTTTATATATTTCTTCTGTTTTATGGGAAACTTTCAGCAAGATAATTCATGTCCTATCAAGGAAAATATTCTTTTTGACATTGCATTCAGGGAATGGTTGAACTGTGCGCTCACAATGCAGGAATACAAATGGATTTCTGTCAAACTCATGAAACTTGTATTACGGTAATATTATTTGACTCAAAATATTTTGAATTATTTTAATTTTTTTTATTAAATAGAAGCTATTGAGAAGAAATAGAGAGAAAAGGTAGACAGACAGAGGGGTGATGACACGTCTGTAATGTAATGTTCAGTTTTAGCATCAATAAAATGTTATATTGTTAAACTAATGAAGATTTTGATTCCAAAAGAAATGAAAGGCGGCACTGATCGGTAGACGTACAGCTCCAGATTTTTATTCAAGCCATAGGAATTGACATTCGTGCGGGGAAAGGGAGTGTGGAGGCGGCGGACGACGGCAAGCCGTTTCACGGGATCACCGCTTCAAAGGGTCATATCTAATTGAGATATTTAAAAAATAATAATAATCTACTATATAATTGTCCAATTCTGTTTGTCTGTAACGGAAATCCCGCGTCGCTGATTGGTCGCGCCAGCCGGCCGCAAACAATCAGCAACAGACACAGTTCGGCTGCGAATTGGCGCAGGATTTGAACCACGCTTCGCTGATTGGTCGTGCCTGGCCGGCATACATGTTGTAGAATACCCCATGCGTTACAATCGGGCCACCATCTAGATAGAGATAAACAGATATTATGATATTCACTAGTGATGGGCGAACCCGAACTGTAAAGTTCAGGGTTCGTACCTAACACCTAGTGTTTATGCACGGACCCTGAACACAGACTTCCCTGAGAACTCTGTGTTAGTGCTCAGGTTCGGCTGCCTGGATATAGGGTTAGGGGGTTGCTAAAGGATGCAAAGTAGGGATTACAAGCATTATATTTACCATCGTCCGCACTGTGGTCACATTACGTCCAGGTCTGCTCATTAGGCCTCATGCATAGTCCCCTGGTTTCCTTGCCCACCCTGGCAACTTGAATTTACGGAAACATAGACAGAAAAAGATATTGATAGAGAACAAGGAGCAAATGTTTTGGCATCTTATCGCACGTATGGAAAGTAAATTGTCCAGTCATAGAAATAATTCTGATCGGTAGAAATTGGGTCATTTATAGTGAAGGTTTTATTTTAAGCATTTCTAAGTACCCAGACGACAGTAATTTATTCACCTCCCCAGGATGCAGCACTGACTATGGCCCACTCACTCGTCCTTAACTTAGCTGCCAGAAGAGGAGATTCTCGAAATAATGATAATGTAAAAAGAGAAATAGGGAGGGGACAAGAGGCGCAATAGTGCCCTATCACTAGTGACACTTGTGTATGCAGGTAGTGCTATGAAGCTCCTCACCTGGTCCAGTTGTGATCCCCACAACTGGTTTGAAGGCGTTTTGGAATCAGTGTTCCAGCTGCTGCAGGACCTCCACCGACCACTGGATAGTGGTTTAAATCCAAGAAGATGATGGGAGTGTTGGTGTGTCACGGTCCGCGCTGCTGTGGTACGAATAAACTCACCAAAGAGCCCAGAGTATTTTCATCCTTTATTTCCTCCTCTCTCCAACGCGTTTCAGCGCCACACCTGGGATGTCCCTGAGGAAGGCGCCGGGTGTGGCGCTGAAACGCGTTGGAGAGAGGAGGAAATAAAGGATGAAAATACTCTGGGCTCTTTGGTGAGTTTATTCGTACCACAGCAGCGCGGACCGTGACACACCAACACTCCCATCATCTTCTTGAAATAATGATAATGTCATGCCACATAGCTAGTCAGAGGTAGGAATGTGGTCACTAACACTCACATGGACATTGAAGAACAATCTTTACTCTCTACAATTAAGCATACTGAATAAGACCACAGATTTACACATATTATACTTGATTACTTTTGATTGGTCTGATAGGTGATGCATAGAGACTTTACTGCTTGTTTTTTCATTTACATAGTCCATGACTCCAAACACCTCGGGCCTTAAAGAAGACCATTCACCAAATTTTTCATGTTGAAATGAACAAAAAAATGTAACAGTGGCTAATGAGCAGAATAACACTTTCCTTTATTATTTTCTGTTGTGAACATATTAGCAGGCAGAGTATTTGACAGCTAATGACTTAATTTTTATTAAATCCAAGTAGGTGCTGTCAGACAGTATTCACTGGGGGAGTTTACTTTTTCTCCCTATATGATGCTGACCAATCATAAACAGGCAGCAACTCCCACCAAGAAAAGAACACCCCCCGCAATAGCTGAGTGCAGGTTTCTCAGTGTGTGAGATGCAATGACAGAGAGTCTGATCTACTGTACTGATTCTTCTCCATATTGTCTGTTTAAAGCTGAAAACTCAAAGGTGTTAGTAATCACACTTATGTCTGTTGCATTCAACATGTAATTATAATAAGATCGGTTGCCAGTCATTATATGCCTAAGGCTAGGGTCACACTTGGCTGCGTTTTTGAGGATGTTTTTGGCAGCTTGCATTTTTGGGCTGCATTTTTTATGTTATGTCTGGAGCAGCCTTAAAAAACGTTTTGGAAAATCACCAAAAACGCACCAAAAAATTCAGCGTGCAACATTTTTTGGTGCTGAGCCAAAAACGCATTCAAAAAACGCATGGCACTTTGGCAATGCGTTTTTTTTGCATTGGGGCCTATGGATGCGTTTTTACATGCGTTTTTCACAAAAGGCAAGTGTGAAAAAACACATGGAAAAAACGCATCCACGATGCCAGTGTGACCCTAGCCTTACACAAGACTAGCCTGCTCTGGGTTACTCCTCTGTCAGATGTTATGACACTCATCCTAATCTAACTGCTAAATGATAAGAAATTTCTCTGAGCTCAACAGACATAAGTGTGACCACTTAAAACTCTATGCTCCAGACAGGCAGATTTGGAGGAGAAGCTTAACTCAACTGATCTACCCCTTCCCCCAAATAAACTACTAGGACCCTATCTGAGGAGTGTTAATCATCTGTGCTCTGATTGGTCAATATCATAGAGGAAGAAAAGGTACATTCCCCAAGTGAAAGCTAGCTTTTAGCACCTACTTGGACGTCACATAAATTAACTAATTATGTGCCAAATATTTTGATTTTTAATATCTCAGGAACGGAGAGAGGTAAAATAATTTTTAAATTAGAAATGTTTTCTTTCTCTCTGCAGTGTCCCGTTCAACATGAAAAATTTGGTGAAAGGTAAAAGCAAGTAGTGCAAGTTACAAGTTTTTCATGCCCCGGAATATATTTGCATTTCAAAACCCAAAATAAATACAGACCTAAAAGTTTAAAATAAATACAGAAAATATTTTTTGTAAGCAAAAGTATAGGCAGTATATTCTAGTGTATAAAAAGTCTCTTTGTCTTGACAATGAGAGAAAAGTTGGGATTGAAGAGGTGTATCACGGTCTGCGCTGCTATACCCAAGGAAACACTCACATGGAAGGCAAGGTTTCAAAAGCAGTTTCTTTCCTTTATTCCAGCGTGTTTCGGTGCACAACCTGGCACCTTCCTCAGGGATGTTACATGTGCCATCACAGTGGGGTTCTTGCCTTCCATGTGAGTGTTTCTTTGGGTATAGCAGCGCTGACCGTGATACACCTCTTCAATCCCAACTTTTCTCTGGACATTTTTCCACGTGCGAGTGGTCGGTGGAGGTCCTGCAGCAGCTTGCTTGTTGATGCCCTTCAAACCAGTTGTGGGTCCCACAACTGAACAAGGTGAGTGGATCTATAGCATCACATTCACGCTTTAGGGTACCTTTACACGCCGCTACTGGCGGGTGGATACAACCAGCTACTTCACGTGCACGAGCACGCACAAACGGTTACAAACGGTAATCGCACCACCTTTACACACCGCCACAAGGTGCGCTACAGTAGGTTACATCTATCTCTAGATACACCGCCGGGTGTCTCAAGTCACCTTCTGTAGCTCAGCTTACCTCATTTACACACCGCTACAACAAGCTAATATGGGCGGACCTGGGGCAGCAGGGACAGCACATAGGCGTGCCACAATTGTGGATTACGAGACGTCCGTACGCTGATAGGACAAAGCAAGAAACTCATGATTGGCCAGGCATCGCAGGAGGCTGTTTAATACATGACGCTCGAGCAATTGTGTAGTGTGACTGGTCAGCTCCTTGAATATGCCTCCCTATGCAGCGACTACCAATCATTATGCAGGAGCTTCCTCCAATGATCGCTGATGGGGCGCGGTAACCCGGAGCCTGTGTCACGCCCCAGCTACATACCAGGTACATAGCATGGTGTAGAAACAACCCTTCTGTTGCTTCTTTACACACCGATACAGGTCGCTACAATCGGCTGTGTAGCCACCTGTTTCAGGGCAGTGCTCGGAAACAGGTGCAGCTACTGCCGGGTGGCTGCTACCGTCTTCACATGCCACTACTACGGGGTACATTGCCGATGCAAGATACATTTCTCGCAAGTAGCTGGTTGTATCCACCCGCCAGTAGCGGGGTGTAAAGGTACCCTTAGTGTCGCTAGTGATAGGGCACTATTGCGCCTCTTGTCCCCCACCCCTCTTGTATTTGTCTTGACAACAGCACTTAGATTTTAGGGCTAGGTTAGAAAACCGAATCTCTTACCCTAGTAAAGAACTGCATAGCTACAACTAATTATATCTTGGATAAATGGAAAAGTCTCGATCAGCTTTGCAAATGTACTATCAACTTATCTGTTGAACTGTTAATAAACACCTGTTTTCAGGTTACATTAAGGTCCTTCGTTTCACTTGATCATTCTTGGATATCACTATTGTTATGCCGAAAACTGTGCACCTTTGGTTATATGATTGGGCAGGCGCGATGGCTCAAGTGATTAGCACTGCAGCCTTTGCAGCACTGAGGTCCCAAGGTTCTGGGTTCAATTCCCACCAAGGACAACATCAGCAAGGAGTTTGTATGTTCTCCCAGTGTTTGCGTGGGCTTCCTCCCACATTGCAAAGACATACTGATAGGATATTTAGATTGTGAGCTCCAAGAGAGACAGCATTACCCATGTATGTAAAGTGCTGTGGAATTAATAGCACTATATAAATGAATAAATATTATTATGATTGGCATTGTCTTACTGGCAAATCAATAGAGTATCATTTTAACTCCATTTACAGACTGCAATATGACTTTAAAAGGATTTCACGTTATTTCTTGTATATTGAAGTTCTACGTGTGTTCTAAACACTTTATGTTAGACAATAATTCAAGGATAGATTTTGTAAGTGTTTATGTAACTTAGGTTGGAAATGCACTTAACTGTAGTCATGTATTACCACTTACAGTAATGACAATTGTGTGAATCACTGCATGATAGTCATTGACAAATTAGAGAGGCGGTGAGTGAAAAGAAAGCTGATGTCATTTCCTCAATGACTTTGTGATCTAACTCAGATTTATTATACATTTGATCTTACAACAGTCATTTACCATTTAAAAACTTCTTTTTTAACTTTCCTTCGAACACTCCATTCTGACTTGAGTTCTTCATGACTAGTTTGAAGTAGCACGTGACTGTGGGATTTCAGTGACTCTAGACAACTGTCTTTCATACATGTCTGTTAGGCAGTGGGTAATCATCTAAAGCATCTGAGGATACATCACACAATCGTCATCTTTATTCCAGTTCTACTGCTGCGCGGTGGGGTCTCTAGAGAGGGGCTGCAGCTGGAGATGGCACACGGCAGAATGCATGGCCTAGTCATCCTCCACTCAGAAGGTCACTATCCACACCTGCTTCAAACCATGTGAACTTAATTGGAACCAGTTTATCTTTTCCCAATAATTGTGGAAGTCGGGTGTGGGGGTGGGGTGGAATGTTCATTGCTTGGCTACAGAGTAGAAAGTGATTACGCCTCTGGGGAAATGAAGGAACAGATGTGATATCTGTACCGTTTGCAATCTTTCTGTTGCCATTTTATTTTTATTTTAGCTTTCTAAATCAACAAACTGAGTGGAGTAACATCTGCTGTCAGTCGTATGTCTCAACATATTGCCTGCCTTTACAGTACATAAAATATTTGACATTTGCTTGTAGGATGAAAATGAACTCCACAAAAGGAAAAATAGGATCTGATCCATTTCAACCTATGAAAATAGTGATGGATCAAGGCCAAAATCCCAAATGAAGTCATTTCTGGCTTTGTCTATAATTACACCTTCCTGGTCACAATTGCCACGGACCTACCTGCCAGTTCAGAAACCATTAATACTTTTAACTTTTTATAAAATGATTTTGTATCCTTTCTCAAATCAGAGATCTATTGAAAAAGATACCTAGATAAGGGTAGCTGTAAAAGTGTCAGTTCATAGAGACATATTGCCATATAGACTTGTAAGGTACAGTATGTTAATCTACATCAAGGGTCTCAAACTCAGTTGGGTAAATAGGCTGCACATAGGAAAAAATTGAATATGATGGGTAGTGTTAAGGTGATGTTTTCAGCGATACCATTTTTTTTCTCTATGACTTTATGATTTTTTTTTTTTAATTTTTCATGTTTTTTATTTAATGGCATTTATCATATAGGTTTATTTTTTTTATCCAATTTAAATAAAACATAATTTATAGTTACAATATATTTTTTTATTATTTTTTTCATACTTTATTTTGAACTTGTTTTTAATTCTTACATTTTTTCCCTTTTATGTCTCTCAATTGGCCCTATACAGTAATAATAATAATAATAATAATAAATCTTCATATAGCGCCAACATATTCTGCAGCGCTTTACAATACAGTAGTTAATAAATGAAAATACACAATATAATACAGTAAGAAAATACACAATATAATACAGTAATTCTAGTAGACAACGAATACAGTACAATAATAGGAAACAATACAATAAGCATAGAATCAATGTAAAAAATACAATAGATAAAGCAAAAATGAAGGTGACCCTGCTCAAAAGAGCTTATAATCTACAACGAGATAGGGGTTACACAAAGTACAGGGGTTTATTACACTGATGGTCCAGGTATTTTGAGGAAATGGGGGATAGAGATAAAGTTACATGAATGGTCATCAGACAATCTGTGTAGACCTTTTGGGTTTGGTGGAGTTTGAAGAAGAGTTATGTCGAGAGAGATAGTGAATGGGCTATGTACAGTACAAAGGAATTTTGTTAGGGAGCATGATAGGCCGCCTTGAAAAGATGTTTTTAGTGAGCGTCTGAAGCCATGCAAGTTGTAAATAGTCCTGATTTCTTGGGGTAGACCATTCCAGAGAAATGGTGCGGCTCGGGAGAAGTCTTGGAGCCTGGAGTGGGAGGATCGGATAAGTGCAGATGTTAGTCGAAGGTCATTTGTAGAACGTAGAGAACGAGTGAAAGGTGTCAGAGTTTTTTTGGATTGTTGGATAGTGAGGAAATCAGGGTGGTGAAGTAGGTCTGTTTGGCGAGGTGAAGGGCAGAGTTGTAGGTTTTTAGCATGAATTTATAATGGATAAAGTCTTCTGTGAGCGCGTTTTCCTCCATAGGCGTTAAGCACTCCTAGAGCATGGCTGGAGGAATTGTGTTTGTGATGTGAGCTAGGGCTGTTTTGTTCTATGTTTGGAGGTTCTGAGGGTGAGAGGCGCTACTTGGTCCAGGGTGCTTCTGAGAGTATTATTATAGTGATTTACTGCCAGATCTGGACAGAAGAATGACGAGATTGGGGACAGTGATGAGATGAGAGAGTCTGTGTATGCATGAGGGTTAATGGCTTGTAGATTTCTGGATGTTTGCTGTTTAATATTGTTAATGATTGTTAATATTGTTTAGCAATTAACCCCATATAGTAATTCTGATCCACATACTGTAATAATGTCCTGTAATAATTTCCCTAATGTCTCTCGTATGGTAATAATGATTCCCATTAGGCTTTGTGTAGGACATATATAAATGATCTGTAAGGTATCCACTGATGTTGTATGTGCAAGTAGCAAGTAATGTGGTCCTCCTACATTACCCGTACATATGATTTTTTTTTTAGGCCCCCTTCACACCGCGGTGTGATCAGGTCCGGGGCTGTGCGATATAAACCAGACAGCCCCGGACCCGATTTTGACATTATGCAGCCCTGTGGAGCCGGATGGAACCGGATGCACTATATATAATGAAATTGCCGCTACACTGAACACAACATGCTAGGGAACAAGCTAAATGGCTGATACATGAAATGCAGGATTTGTCTGTGCAGCTAAAAAATGCATGTGTGATAAATGAACTCAGTAAATACTGTACTGGAATCAATGAATTGAGAGACTTAGCTTCATCACTGACGTCATTGCGAAGAGCCCGGTAACTACGCCAAAGTGCTCTCAAGCTTACCGGGTCCTATTCTGACACTATGTGTGGTCTACATTGCTGGGAAGTGGTTTATATACCGGTGTAGTGCAATTAAAAAACCAGCTGGTAGTGGTCTGAACCAGGACCAGGGCTACAGTAAGATGGAGGTGTAGGCGGAACCCAGTAGCTACACCTACACCTCCATCTTACTGTATCCCTGGTCCTGGTTCAGACCACTACCAGCTGGTTTTTTAATTGCACTACACCGGCATATAAACCACTTCCCAGCAATGTAGACCACACATAGTGTCAGAGTAGGACCCGGTAAGCTTGAAAGCACTTTGGCGTAGTTACCGGGCTCTTCGCAGTGACGTCAGTGATGAAGCTAAGTCTCTCAATTCATGTATTCCAGTACAGTATTTACTGAGTTCATTTATCACATATGCATTTTTTAGCTGCACAGACAAATCCTGCATTTCATGTATCAGCCATTTAGCTTGTTCCCTAGCATGTTGTGTTCAGTGTAGCGGAAATTTCATTATATATAGTGCATACACATATTTTTTGCCTGCACCTGCACATTTAAAAAGGTGAAGCCAGTCCTTATGTATTTAGGATGGAACCGGATGGCAGCTATGTGCCATCCGATTTCCATCTGTCCGGGAGAATCCAGGTGAATTCGGATTTTTCTTCTGGACACAAAAACGTTGCTTGCAACGTTTTTATGCCGGGGCGAAAATCTTCCCAAATCAGATCCTCCCGCATCCTCCTGGTCCCATGTTAGGGAGCGCCGGATCATCCCGGTCCGACAAAAGTATCAGATCCGGGAGCCAGCCGCCGGCAGCTGGAGTTTAGCAGCGAATGCTAACTTCAGCACCATCAGCTGACCCCTGCTGTGATGTCAGGAATGCGGCTAGCTCCCCGATAGTTGTGATTTTGAAATTGCAGCAGCTGCGGGTGCGATCTGAGGCATCCAGCAGCAAACCGGACCGGAGGGCATATTTGCCCTCCGGTTCTGTTTGCAAACTGGGTCCAAGCCTGTCCGATTCACATCGGACAGCCCCGGACGTGATCACACCATGGTGTGAAGCCAGCCTTAGTTTTTGTCTATATATTGACATTTAACTTTCTGTGCTGTTGGGATGGCAGTATCCAAAACTACACCAGCTATTGAATGTTGGGAAGTTATTAACTTTAACCTTTTACATTCCAAAATTCCCAATTTGGGAACACATGATAAATATTTCTTTTTCCAAGTTGTCTTAAATGACAATACTAAAATTTCAATCAATATAACTTATTTAGGTGCGCAGTTTGTGCAATCAGTAATAAAAGCTTGAATATATTCATATAATATCTGATGTGTTATCTCAAACGTTTATTGAAATCAGACAATTTCCTGAAAATTTTCAGACTTGTAAAATTTGAAAAAAAAAAAATGTTTTGATGGGCTTCATGTGGGATTGAAATAGGACTTTATGTGCTCAAAAGCCATCTGTCAATGGCATATATGCAACATAATTATCAATTTCATGGTTAGGAAAAGGTTTGTGTGTTCCCAAAATAGGAATGCTGGCATGTTCTATGCTGAACTCAAAGATGATGACATAGAACAGGGGTCCCCAACCACCAGGCCGCGGACCAGGACCGAGACGACGTAATGCCGCAGGTGCAGCGGGGGCCGGTGACTGCTGGTATGTGTGTGTGTGTGTTGGTGTGGGGCTGGAAGAGGTTAATAGGGGCTGGAAGAGAATGGTGGGGGCTGGAAAAGGAGGATGGTAGGGGCTGAAAGAGGAGGATACTGGGGGATGGAAGAAGAGGATGGTAGGGGCTGGAAGAGGAGGATGGGGGGGCTGGAAGATGAGAATACTGGGGGCTGGATAAGGAGAATGGTGGGGGCTGGAACATGAGAATACTGGGGGCTGGAAAAGGAGGATGGTGGGGGCAGGAAGAGGAGGATACTGGGGGCTGGAAGAGGAGGATGGTGGGGTCTTGAAGATGAGAATAGTGGGGCTGGAAGATGAGAATACTGGGGGCTGGAAAAGGAGAATGGTGGGGGCTGGAAGAGGAGGATGGTGGGGGCTGGAAGAAGAGAATACTGGGGGCTGGAAGAGGATACTGGGGCTGGAATAGAAGAATGGTGGGGGCTGGAAGAGGAGAATACTGGGGGCTGGAAGAGGAGGATACTGGGGGCTGGAAGAGGAGAATGGTGGGGGATGGAAGAGAATACTGGGGGCTGGATAAGGAGGATGATGGGGGCTGGAACATGGGAATACTGGGGGCTGGAAAAGGAGGAGGGTGGGGGCTGGAAGAGGAGGATGGTGGGGGCTGGAATAGGAGAATGGTGGGGGCTGGAAGAAGAGAATACTGGGGGCTGGAATAGGAGAATGGTGTGGGCTGGAAGAGAAGAATGGTGGGGGCTGGAAGAGGAGAATACTGGGGGCTGGATAAGGAGAATGGTGAGGGCTGGAAGAAGAGAATACTGGGGGCTGGAAAAGGAGGATGGTGGGGGCTAGAAGAGAATACTGGGGGCTGGAATAGGAGAATGGTGGGGGCTGGAAGAGGAGAATACTGGGGGCTGGAAGAGGAGGACGGTGGGGGCTGGAAGAGGAGGATGGTGGGGGCTGGAAGAAGAGAATACTGGGGACTGGAAGAGGATACTGGGGGCTGGAATAGGAGAATGGTGGGGGCTGGAAGAGGAGAATGGTGGGGGCTGGATAAGGAGGATGGTGGGAGCTGGAACATGAGAATACTGGGGGCTGGAAAAGGAGGATGTGGGGCTGGAAGAGGATACTGGGGGCTGGAATAGGAGAATGGTGGGGGCTGGAAGAGGAGAATACTGGGGGCTGGAAGAGGAGCATACTGGGGGCTAGAAGAGGATAATGGTGGGGGCTGGAAGAGGAGAATACTGGGGGCTGGAAGAGGAGAACACTGTGGGCTGGATGAGGAGGATACTGGAGACTGGAAGAGAAGAATGGTGGGGGCTGGAAGAGGAGAATACTGGAGGCTGGAAGAGGACAATGATGGGGTTTGGAAGAGGAGGATACTGGGGGCTAGAAGAGGAGGATGGTGGGGGCTGGAAGAGGAGAATGGTGGGGGCTGGAAGAGGTAAATGGTAGGGGCTCGAAGAGGAGGATGGAGGTTGCAAGAGGAGGATGATGGGAGCTGCAAGAGGAGGATGATGGGGCTGCAAGGGGATTATGATGGGGGATATGGTATTGGGGGCTGAAAGGATGTGGATATTATGGCCTGCAAGGGGATGATGGGGATATTGTGTGCTGCAAGGGGATGATAGGGGCTGCAAGGGAGTTACGTGAATACCACATTGGGGGCTGCAAGGGGATGGAAAAATAAGACATCCCCTGAAAATAGTACGTAACACATCTTTCGGGGAAACAGGATACTAAACTCCACCCCTTATCCATAGCCAAGCGCCATATGACCAATGTCCCACCCCCCGTTGGGCCACAGAAAAATGGTCTTGCATGAAGCCGGTCCCCAGTGCAAGAAAGGTTGGGGACCACTGACATAGAGTATGGCCAGGGTCACATTTGCGTTTTGACCCTGGCCTGCCGGAATCCAGTATTATCTTAGAACATTTTCCAGTGCCGCATAGCGTTTCCGCTATGCGGTGCTGGAAACCGCTGCCCTTAGTTACCCGCTGTTTACCTGCACGACCTGTCACACAGGCAGCGGCTCGGAGGGCGTTTTACAGTGCCGCACAGGAAACCGTTGCAGACACGATTTCCTGTGCGGCGCTGTAAAACGCCCTCCGAGCCGCTGCCTGTGTGACAGGTCGTGCAGGTAAACAGCGGGTAACTAAGGGCAGCGGTTTCCAGCACCGCATAGCGGAAACGCTATGCGGCACTGGAAAATGTTCTAAGATAATACCGGAATCCGGCAGGCTAGGGCACATCGCAAATGTGACCCTAGCCTATAAGAAATATTGATATCTCTCCACTTATTATCTTCCCAATACTTCCAAATGTTCACATTTTGGAAATTTATTTCAATGCTTTCTGGTAGCAGCCATTAAAAGGTGAAGGCTAGGGTTAGACTTGCATCGTGAATTCTGTTTTTAAATTCGTTTTTCACAATTGTATTTTGTAATAAAGGCACGGAGAATCGTATCCATAGGCCCCATTGCAAAAAACGCATGGCCAAAGTGGCATGCGTTTTTTGGATGCGTTTTTTGCCTCAGCACCAAAAAACCTTGCATGCTGCATTTTTTGGTGCTTTTTTGGTGATTTTCAAAAACGAATGCGTTTTTGTAACATGGGGCCCTATGGGAAACTCATGCAAAAACACATGGCACTAAATGGTACCATGACTTTTTGCATGCGTTTTTGCTTGCGTTTTTAAAGGCTGCTCCAGACCTAACAGCAAAAATGCAGCCCAAAAATGCAGGCTGCCAAAAATTCTCAAAAACGCAGCCAAGTCTGACCCTAGCCTAAGGCTGGGTTCACATTGGCGTTCCCCTCCGCAGCGTTCTGCGGAGGGGAAGCGCCATGTGTGTACAGCCAGCAAAAGCCCCTATCTTTATAATGAGAGTGCACGGTGCTGCGCTTGACTGCGCATGACCGTGCGCTCCCATTCACTCCCATATGTGGTTTGTACGCAGACGGATGCCTGCGCACAAATAACACACTCTCCTCTGCACCAGGAATGCAACATGTCGCGTCCCTGGTGCGGACGAGAGTGTGTGATTTGTGAGCAGGCATCCGCCTGCGTACAAATCACATATGGGAGTGAATGGGAGCGCACGGTCATGCGCAGTCAAGCGCAGCACTAAGCGCTCTCATTATAAACATAGGGGTTTCTGCTGGCTGCGCACATATGGCGCTTCCCCTCCGCAGAACGCTGCGGAGGGGAACGCCAATGTGAACCCAGCCTAAGAAAGTTTTTTTCTGCTATGTATATGATAAGAAATACAACTTTTTCCTGTGTGGATTTCACTCCACATTTGAACACAGTGTGAGGAACACATGGTGAAGAACAGGACGTTGGGTAGGGTCACATTGCCAAGCTAAATTGCATTCACCGCATCCGGATCCGGATGCGGTGAACGCAATGCCGGGCACACACAGTTTTTGTCAAAACTGTGTGCAGAATACCGCACTGCGGTCACCGGATGGCTCAGGATGTGTAATCCTG
Organism: Allobates femoralis; assembly: GCA_033576535.1. Lineage (NCBI taxonomy): Eukaryota > Metazoa > Chordata > Amphibia > Anura > Aromobatidae > Allobates > Allobates femoralis. Next base: position 743,702,619 of record JARQOC010000003.1, on the reverse strand, counting down.
AGCCATCCGGTAACTGCAGAGTTTGCGGTTCCCGGCTCAGCAAACCTAGGAAAGAGTTAAATTGATTAGTACAGTACTGTTTGAGGTCTGTAGGGGGGCTTAGACCCCCCTACAGACCGGCCGCCCACTTCGGTGGGCTCCTAATACAATATTCCCGATGCCACGGTCTCCTCCGAGCCCGTGCAAGACCCCACACACCCCCAGCCCCCCGAATTACTATACAGGGGTGCCTGCACCCCTCTGTTATCCTTATTCCTGTTTTGGGGGCAAATGATATATTAAAGACATGGTTAAAGGACATATTTACGTGTGTTCTCCTCCAATGTTGTGACGAATCCATGGGCGGGGCTGTATGCGGCAGCCTCCGCCCCCTCATTTGTTATGGCCGCCCCCTCTGTGCCTCAGCCATTGATAAGAGGCCGGCCGCGTCATGAAGGGGCGGGGCGCACGGTGTGACGTGGTTCGCCCCGCCCCTTCATGACGCGGCCGGCCTCTTATCAATGGCTGAGGCACAGAGGGGGCGGCCATAACAAATGAGGGGGCGGAGGCTGCCGCATACAGCCCCGCCCATGGATTCGTCACAACATTGGAGGAGAACACACGTAAATATGTCCTTTAACCATGTCTTTAATATATCATTTGCCCCCAAAACAGGAATAAGGATAACAGAGGGGTGCAGGCACCCCTGTATAGTAATTCGGGGGGCTGGGGGTGTGTGGGGTCTTGCACGGGCTCGGAGGAGACCGTGGCATCGGGAATATTGTATTAGGAGCCCACCGAAGTGGGCGGCCGGTCTGTAGGGGGGTCTAAGCCCCCTACAGACCTCAAACAGTACTGTACTAATCAATTTAACTCTTTCCTAGGTTTGCTGAGCCGGGAACCGCAAACTCTGCAGTTACCGGATGGCTCAGGATTACACATCCTGAGCCATCCGGTGACCGCAGTGCGGTCACGGCAAACGCTGCGAAAACTGCTGCCTGCATGATTTAAAACGCAGGCAGCAGTGCCGGATCCGGCCACCGGATGGCTTGTGAAGCCATCCGGTGTTTTGCATAGGCTCCTATGAGGAGCGTTTCCTGGTCCGGTTTTGAGCTTTTTTAAAGTTCAAAACCGGATCAGGATTCTAAATTAAAAACGCTGATGTGACCCTAGCCGTTATCAAAGGCTTCTTTCATTGACCATTCAATGCATATTGAATAACTGTAACAGCTTTGAAGTAATGTGAGAAAACAGACAGCAAAGGCTAAATGAGCAATTGCTTCTCTACAACATCATTTTGTTATCTTCACAGACGTCCTGACAGATATTCCAGCAAGTGAGATGAAATGATCTCTTCCCTCTTTTACTCAAACTGCTAATATTCTCACCTAATCTCCAGTCTGAGAATACCCAAGTACAGCAAGTGTTTTTATGACGGCTACTATATTTCATGAGCATTAAAGTGCAGTTCTCCTTTGGAATTACATGCTTCACCAAATAAAAGGAAATTGCTTTTATGGCATTAGCACATTTTCTGTAGCTGTCCATTCATACATAATATATATGTAAGAGCAAGTTCCAATAATTTAGTGGAAATAATAAATCCTAAATTGTTGACAGCGTCTTTTCTCGCGTTAGGAAATACTGCGATATTTTAATCACATGACTGTGTTGGAGCCGCACTACAGGCGGCGGCTCCATAGGGTGACATTGGCAGCGTTAACACAGCACTACCCTGGCGGTAGCACCGCATTTATGCTGCCAAAGTCTAAGGTTTTTTAAAACCTGATCCGGTTTTGAGCTTTTAAAAATAATAATAATAATAATAAAACTTTATTTGTATAGCGCCAACATATTCCGCAGCGCTTTACAGTACAACGGTACATATAAGAAAAATATACGGTACAGAAACGTAATGCAGAACAGTAGTTACATACCAAAAACATAGAATCAACTTAGGAAATACAATAAGAAAGGCAGAAAATGAAGGTGACCCTGCTCGAAGGAGCTTACAATCTAAGACGGGATGGGAACACAAAGTACAGGGGCTTATAACAATGAATATCTTACGTCTAAGTGATTACTGTTAGGGAGAAGGATAGGCCGCCCTGAAGAGGTGTGTTTTTAGGGAGCGTCTGAAGCTATGCAAGTTGTGGATGGTCCTAATTTCTTGGGGTAGAGCATTCCAGAGTTTTGGTGCAGCTCGAGAGAAGTCTTGAAGTCGGGAATGGGAGGTTCGGATTAATGCCGATGTTAGTCTGAGGTCATGTTCAGAGCGAAGGGGACGGGTGGGGTGGTAGACAGAGATGAGGGTGGAGAGGTAAGGAGGTGTCGCACCATGAATAGCTTTGTGGGTGACAACGAGCAATTTGAATTGGATTCTATAGTGTACGGGCAGCCAATGTAGTGACTGGCACAGAGCAGAAACATCTGAGTAACGGTTTGCTAGATAGGTGATCCTGGCTGCTGCATTGAGGATAGACTGGAGAGGGGAAAGCTTACTGTGGGGGAGGCGCTCAAAACTGGATCAGAAAACGCTCCTCATAGGAGCCTATTATAAAAACTGGATTGCTTCACAAGCAATCCGGTTTCCGCCTCCGGCTCTGCAGCCTGCGTGAAAAATCATGCAGGCTGCAGTTTTCGGAGTGGTTGTAACATCCGCAATGCGGGAACCGGATTGCTCAGGATGTGTAATCCTGAGTAATGCGGTTACTGCATATACTTTCCTTATCCTGGCTGCCCCGGGATAAGCAAAGTGTTCTGTGTGTCTTTAAACTTTTAATTTAATTATTAAATGTTATTATAATGTCTCTAGGGGTGCCCACTCCCCCTAGAGACCTTCACCCACTCAGGTGGGCATATAATGCTTTACTCACTTATGTACAGCAGCCGACTCCTGACGGCTGCTGTACAGTTTTATCAATGAAGGCGCTGGGCTCCACTGACAGCTGCGCATACTATAGCTATTGTAGCTATAGTATGTGCACTGTCCGAAGTTCTGAAGCCATTTACAGTAGATCTATCGGCAGCAGTATTTGATCCCTACCAACCATTAGGAGTTCTAGCTCATAAAGACCAGTTAGACCAGGGGTAGGGAACTCCAGGTCTCGAGAGCCGCACACAGGTCATGTTTTCAAAATTTCCTTAGTATTGCACAGGTGATTATTGAATCACCTGCACAGGTGATGATGATTCCAACCCCCGTTGCAATATTAAAGAAATCCTGAAAACATGCACTGTGTGTGGCTCTGGAAACCTGGAGTTCCATACTCCTGAGTTAGATGCTCCTAAGTTCCATACTCCTAAGTAAGACGCTGGGTGAGAAGGAGACAACTGTTGGTGCAATAGTAAGAGAATGGAAGAAATACTAAATGAGTGTCGGTCGGCATCAATCTGGGGCTCCATGCAAAATCTCACCTCGTAGAGTATCCAGCATCATGAGGAAGGTGAGAAATCAGCCTAAAAGTACACAGGGGGAACTTGTTAATTACCTCAAGGCAGCTAGGACCACTGTCACCAAGAAAAACATTGGTAACACATTATACCATAATAGATTAATATCTTGCAGTGCCTGAAAAGCCCCACTGCTCAAGAAGGCACATATGCAAACCTGAAGTTTGCCAATGAACATCTTGATGACTCTGAGAGTGATTGGAAGAAAGTGCTGTGGTCAGATTAGACAAAAAATGAGCTATTTGGCATTAATTCAACTTGCCCTGTTTGGAGGAAGGGAAATGCTGCCTATGACCCAAAGAACACTGTCCCCCCCCCAGTCATGCATGATGGGGGAAACATTATGCTTCTCTGATAAGGACACAGGACTACTTTATTGCATCAGTGGGACAATAGATGAAGCCATGTACGTAAAATCCTGAGTAACAAACTCCTTCCCTCCACCAGGACATTAAAAACAGGTTGTGGCTGGGTTTTCCAGAACGACAATGACCCAAAACATACAACCGAAGCAACAAAGGAGTGGCTCAAAAAGAAGCACATTAAGGTCATGGAGTGCCCTAGTCAGTATCCAGACCTAAATCCCATAGCAAATTTATGGAGGGAGCTGAAGCTCCAAGTTGCCAAGCAACAGCCTCAAAATCTTAATGATTTAGAGATGATCTGCAAGGAGCAGTAGACCAAACTTCCTCCTGACATGTGCACAAACCTCATAATCAACCTCAATGTCTGCCTGCTGTGCTTGCCAACAAGGGTTTTGCCACCAAGTATTAAGTCTTGTTTGCCAGAGGGATCAAATACTTATTTGTCTCTACAAAATGCAAATATATTAATATAATTTAGACAACGTGATTTTCTGGATTTTATTTTTGACTAGTAAAAAAGCCTGATGCTATCGCATCGGGAGTGCGGTGACATCAAAATGGGGGCGGGCTTTTTGGCAGTGGGGTCAGCAGCTGTCACTTCACCCTGTGGGGCATCAGCAGGGGCAGTGTGGGGAGTGAGGGCATGTGGGGGGTAAGAGGGGTGAGCAGGGGCAGTGTGGGGTGAGTGGGGAGGTGAAAGGGGAAAACAGCGGCAGTGTGGGGTGAGTGAGGGCTGAGCAGGGACAGTGTGGGGTGAGTGGGGGCATGAGCAGGGGCAGTGTGGGTGAGTGGGGGGTTGAGCAGGGGCAGTGTGGGTGATTGGGGCCAGTTGGGGGGGTGAGAGGGGTAAGCAGGGGCAGTGTGGGTGAGTGGGGGGGTAAGCAGGAGCAGTGTGGGTGAGTGGGGTCATGTGGGGGAGGTGAGAGAGGTAAGCAGGGACAGAGTGGGGGCATGAGCAGGAGCAGTGTGGAGAGTGAGGGCATGTGGGGGGGGGGTAAGAGGGGTGAGCAGGGGCAGTGCGGGTGAGTGGGGTGGGCTATGCAGGGGCAGTGTGGGTGAGTGGGGGCAGTGTGGGTGAGTAGGGGGTAAGCAGGGGCAGTGTGGGTGAGTGGGGTGGGCTATGCAGGGGCAGTGTGGGTGATTGGGGGCAGTGTGGGTGAGTAGGGGGTAAGCAGGGGCAATGTGGGGAGTGAGTGAGGGCATACGGGGGTAAGAGGGGTGAGCAGGGGCAGTGTGGGTGAGAAGGGGGGTAAGCAGGGGCAGTGTGGGTGAGTGGGGGGGCTATGCAGGGGCAGTGTGAGTAAGTGGGGGCAGTGTGGGTGAGTAGGGGGTAAGGAGGTGCAGTGTGGGGAGTGAGTGAGGACATAGGGGGGGTAAGAGGGGTGAGCAGGGGGAGTGTGGGTGAGTGGGGGGGTAAGCAGGGGCTGTGTGGGTGAGTGGGGGGGCAAAGCAGGGGCAATGTGGGTGAGTAGGGGGTAAGCAGGGGCAATGTGGGGAGTGAGGGCATAGGGGGTAAGAGGGGGGAGGAGGGGCAGTGTGGGGGTAAGCAGGGACAGAGTGGGTGGGGGACTAAGCATTGGCAGTGTAGGTGAGTGGGGGCAGTGTGGGTGAGTAGGGGGGTAAGCAGTGGCAGTGTGGGGAGTGAGGGCATACAGGGGTAAGAGGGATGAGCAGGGGCAGTGTGGGTGAGTGGGGGGATAAGCAGGGGCAGTGTGGAAGAGTGGGGGGTAATGAGGGGCATGAGAAGGGCAGTAGGGGGTGAGTAGCAGTAGGGTGCATGCTCCAGCTCAGCCCTGCATTATTGTCCGTGCAGCATTGTGGTGGAAAAGGGAATGGGCGAGGGAGACGGAGTTAACATAGAGGCGTGATAATGGGTGTGACTGAGAGCCACTGCCCTTATGTGGTGGGAGTGACCTCGGTCACAACCCTTATGACGTCATTTGGTAGCTCCGCCCCCCGCTGTCATGCAATGTCGGGCAGCAAGGAGGAGAATGGCAGGGTGAGCGGCGGGTGAGCGGGAGCATGGGACTGGGGAGCGGTGGAGCAGCGGGCGGTGCGTGGACCGGGCAGTGGTGGGGGTTTGGGGGTGTATGTTGTCCGGCCCCATCATCCATCGGCATCTAGGTATCAGCAGTTGTGCGTTTCCGGGCAGGAAGCGGCAGCTCGCAATGGTGCATGCGCGCCATCGCTTGCAGCGCCGCAGAGCGCAAAACTGCTGATTTGTATATAGATATTCTATCTCTCACTGTTTAAATGAACCTACCCTTAAAATTATAGACTGTTCATGTCTTTGTTAATGGCCAAACTTACAAAAACAACAAGGGATCAATTACTTATTTCCATGACTGTAGGTGTCTTTTTATATAGTGTATGTAAACTTTTGGTTTCAACTGTAGCTATAGTATATTTTAAAGTATTAAGTTACTCTTTAAACCAGCAAGCAATCCTGAGAGATTTCAGCTCTGAATCTAGCAGATGCTTTAGGCAGCTTTGGACTATGATGGCCTAGGCAGAAGATAGTTTCCTGTCCTATCCGGACTGGCTCTTTTAGTAGAGTCGGATATGCTACCTGCATTGCCATACAAAATGTTTCAGACTCTACGTATAGTGTTGTTTTTCAGCTTTGAAGTGAAGGGACTCAAATTTTAAAAGAGTAGCATAGAGGGATCAAGCAGATCTATTGCAGCATTATACAAAATGGAGTTATCATATGACCATATGTATGATCCAATAAAGACAGTACATTAAGATCTTTACATCTAAGTTACACATTAGGTAAGATTTATTAAAGCGTCTAAAAACCCAACCTAGTTTTCATTTTGCATTCTGTTCTTGAAAAAATGAAAGCTGTTCTGAGATTTGTTGCTATGCATCAAAGCAAATTTTACTTTAAAAGAATTTCACAAATCTGCCTCAAAGTAATCCAAATGTAAATAACATTTATGAAGATTATTTATGGTCAGGTGTAAAATGGAATTCAAGGTGGAAAGAAGAAGGAATCCATCTAGTTAACCTATACCTAACATGTCAGTCCAGAGGGGCATACCCCATGATGTAGAGGCTAATTACCCCATATTAGGGTGAAAATTCTTCCCGACTCCACATATTATGAGTAGTTTCATTTATAGTGTAGTTTCTTTTTTTTTTTTACACCAGCGCATACTTTATGGAAAACCCTAACCTAATGATACAGTAATTGCTTTATAGAGACTTGTTTTTAGCTTTAATCGAGAAAGTGACCTGAATGTTAGGAAGCCTTTACATTGTCAATTACATGATATGAAATTAACCATCTGATAATTCAGGGCATGTGGTTATAGGTCAGATCTCCTGCCCCTTTAGCTCATCGTCATCAGACCTCAATGACTCTTAGCTTCACCCTATCACATTTTTATTAGGCAACACTTTAGAAGGCTTCTTATACGTTCCATTAGCAAAGAGAATTGATGAGCTAAATGCACTTTGACTTTATAATTCAATGAATGTTAATGATAGCTGAAAAGTATGGTGGTCGTCAACCACTTGTCTTCCAGTCTTGGCATGTCAGATATACTCAAAATGTATGCCACGCAGATACAGCATAAGATAATAATAATTTTATTTATATTCCGCAAAACTATAAAAATATACAAAAGCGCACATAGGTAATACGTTTTAAATGTGAACCTGTTACCCAAATCTGTCAGACTCACCTATTTCAGTTGTGTGAGTCACAACAATCTGTTGAAGTGTTCACAGGTGTGTGGCCATCGCCGGTGCCCCGCTAATGGTAAAATCCAAAAAAGATGGAGCCGGGCTAAAATCACCGCGCTGACCAGGAACCACACCGTCAAAAGATAGAAAATGAAGAAGAATCTTTATTAAGCTACATGTTTCGTGGCTGGGCTAGCCACTTCATCAGGGCATCAAGAATTAACATAAAAATGACACATTTATACTTTCATGAATCAAAACATATCCACCCATCAATGACGTAAAACACCTACATTTTACACAAGTAGTTAAACATATAAAAACTCCTATTGTATCAAACATTGGTCACATATAAAATTACAAATAACCATTACCATAATTAAATAAACTAAAAATCAAACATTTAATAACAAAAGGGGTATCCTCAGATTCGAATTCATCCACATAAGGGATACAAAAGTATAAATCTCATACTCTGCATTAGCCCCTTCAGCCACTATAAGTTAGCATCTTTGGCTGCTTACACATACACATCCCTAAGGTTACTTCTTTTTTCATTTTTTTAAAAACCTTGTATAAATACGCACATGCGTTTTTGCATGCGTTTTTCATGCGTTCCCACTAAAATCAATGGGGACAAAAACGCATGCGTTTTGATGCGTTTTTGCGGTAAAAACGCAAAAAACGCAAATGAAGCAAAACGCAGCAAAAGCATAGATGTGAAAGGGGCCTAAAACTTCAAGTCCTAGAAAGAACATTTCAGGTTTACATCACAGTGAACATCCATCTCTTCATTACATAACGGTCATTAACAATATAACCGCTTGCCATCTTACAGCGTGCAAACCACTCAAGCGAGCATTGCTGTACTTGGGTACTTTTTCTTGGTGCTCAACCCAGTGCGAGCTGCTTGTAGTCTTTGAATGGCTCACATGGGTGGTAAAATCAGCATTATTAGATGGAGTATGTACAAAAAAAAAGACAAAACCCCTTCCTGACCTGGAAGCGCTTTGCTTATGGGTGGCTGTATATGGGCGGAGAGCTTAACTACCCAATCATTGAATATCAATAAGGTTCAGGTTAAGTTAAGTTCCAGAACAGAACTTTATCTAAAGTCTGGCTGAACCCAAAGAATTCGAACTTCCACAGGTTTACTCATCTCTAATCAAGGACATTCAAAGGGGTTGTCCAGCATAAGAAGTCTGTCCCAAAACCAGCCTCATAGCTGTCCACAATATAACTATGGAATCGTTGCTTTGTATTCAATTATCTGAGATCCAGAAACAAATCATTGCCTGTTTTATTGCTGTTTTTAGAAGAAAGCAGCCATGTTTTTATAACTATTCACCATTCTTCTACGTTTTTGGAAAAACATTTTGAAATTGTAGAATTAGTATTTTATGAACTAGGTCCTAGCTATTTTTTTCATACACCCATATTTGGATACTTTTGAACTGTATCTAAATCTAAGTTGCCCATGAATCTGTTGTTCATAAACATTATACAAAGACATGTCTTGCAAAACAATGTAGTATGCATAATACTTTGTCTTTGCGATGATTTCTATATAGGAAAATCAATTATACTTATGTACGGTATATCAGATTTAAAGAGCACTTTGATGGTGGGTTTACACACACCAATTTATCTGTTCAATCTCTGAACCAATCTCTGGTTGCAGTGAAATCATGGATACATTGCTCCATGTTGTACACAGCCACAAAATGGAGCAATGTATCCATGATTTCACTGCAACCAGAGATTGGTTCAGAGATTGAACAGATAAATTGGTGTGTGTAAACCCACCATAAAGGGAACCAACCACCCCCAATGACCCCCCCGGACTATTAATATGGCTCCCTACACCCAGCACATACATGTGCTGCAATGTTTTTTGCTAAAAAAACTGCTTTTTAAAAGTGAAGATAATGCTTTATAAAGTATTTAACGAAGGGACGGGTGGGCGTTACTTAGCTGTGGCTAAAGCCGGGTTGCAGCTGCCAGTCATCATCCTGTGTCCCCTCGCAGCAGTAACGGCCAGCCCTTTGTTCAGCGTCACAGCCTGGTGCATGGGCTCGCATGCCCGTGCACACGTCATCAGCTACAGCCGGTAGCGAGCGCGCGCTCTGACTTCCTGCGCTCGGCTGTGGAAGTCAGAGCGCGCGCTCGCTACCCGGCTGTAGCTGATGACGTGTGCACGGGCATGCGAGCCCGTGCACCAGGCTGTGACGCTGAACAAAGGGCTGGCCGTTACTGCTGCGAGGGGACACAGGATGATGACTGGCAGCTGCAACCCGGCTTTAGCCACAGCTAAGTAACGCCCACCCGTCCCTTCGTTAAATACTTTATAAAGCATTATCTTTACTTTTAAAAAGCAGTTTTTTTAGCAAAAAGCATTGCAGCACATGTATGTGCTGGGTGTAGGGAGCCATATTAATAGTCCTGGGGGGGTCATTGGGGGTGGTTGGTTCCCTTTAAGTCCATTAAATGAGGAAATGGTTTGCCCATTTTGAAAGATCATATCAGAGAAAAACATAGCGGAGATCCTAATGTCGTCACTTTTGCTGGACTCCTAAGAGTTAATGCTACAACGCAAGGAGGTAACATACATAACATCTTACTACGTAAAGAGACTGGATTAATAATTAAGTATCAAGTGCAAAGTGGTCTAGGTCTAAATGACAGGAATGACCTGTCTGTGTTTTTAGAATAATATTTGTAGTTAATATGTGTATTTTAATGTATATTATAGTTCCATGTAATGACGTTTGTGGGTGGGCATTGTTAAAGAGGAAGCTGGCTGACATCAGAGAAGGAAAAGGAGCTGTTAAAGCGCTATCCAGGTGCGAAACAGCTGTCATCCAGCGTTCTCCCGCATCGTTCCCTATCATATGCCTGCATGGCTTTTTAAAGATTCACGAATAAAGAAGATTCCTTTTAAATACACTTCAGGGTGAGTGCCACCTGTTACTTTATACTTGTGTGGAGCCCACTGGGACGGGGTGCTCGGTACCGGACCGAGGTATCACAGGGAATCACGGTGGTCTTGGTCCTGACCGTGTCCCTGGCCTACAAGTATTGGGTTTGGGGGTTATTTACAGGGGATATAGTCGTGACGCCACCTGTGGTATGTGGTCAGGGTGACCACCGCTGCTGCAGAACCTCCGGGGATGATGTTTGGCAGCCGGTGATGTAATGGCTCTCCACGGGCAGAGCCTGGCTCCCCGGTGCAGTGGTGATGATAATCTATGGATGATGCAGGGTAGGGTAGTGGTAGAGATAATAACAGTTTGTGAGGGAGAGTAGGGCTCGAGCGCAAGGATTACACAGACTCACGGTTTTGTAGTTTTCCAAGTCTTTGCTGCAGATGGTATTCAGTAGATATTGTCCACGGAGTCTGTACCAGGGCCGAGTTGCTCCCACCCTGACCGGGTCCTTGGCTTCCTACTCCTGCGCTATGTGTGTGGCCCTGCTGCTGCTTTAGCTAGGCTGCTGGCCCTGTCTCTCCTCACTGGTACCAAACTTGCTAGGCAACTTGAGTCTTATCTTTGTGTCTCTGACCCCGCCGTGTTGCTTCGCTGTGGTACAGTGAAGATATATAATCTTCACTTATCCAGTGTTTCCTGTGCTGCTTGTGTCAGGCACAATTGCGGATGTGGTATTCGGTCTTTGCGCTTCTCCAGGGTGAGTTTATGGTAACTCCGTGTCCTGGGTGTGTTCCTCTGCTTTTCCTATTCCTCAGACCCTGGCTGGCCTGGAACTGGACAGTGGACCGTGGGGTGAGCCTAACGCAGCCCTTTTACACCCAGATCCTTTCCCTCAGTCCTCTCAGGAACTGAACTAACTGCCACTTCCTCTCCACACCAGAATATATAGGGAAGCAGCTTTAGCTCTCCCTTCTGGCCTGGAGGCGCTAGTGTAGTGTTGTGGGTTGTGTGGGGAAGTAACCCTTGGTGTTGTTACTGTGGCACATTAACCCCTGGGGTGCCACACTTGCGATTGGAGTATTATACAAAAACTGGAGTGAGCATGTCGGCATATCAATCCTATAAGTATCCAAATATTTAAAATAGTTTTTTAAAAATGTAAAGCATCAGTGAATGTAAACAACATGATGCGTTGGCTAGCAGATGGAGGGGTTCACAAAGTGAGTTCTGTATACAAATTCTGTTGTATAGTGCCTTTCTACATTTTTTAAATAGCCTTACCCTGCTATACTCTTCTCCACATAAAGGGATAGACTCAGTGGTCATATACAGAGCGCTCAGTAGTAAGGAACAATCATCAAAAGCTTTTGTACAGACCTGTTTATTAGTATTAGATTGATTATCCACTATGCGTTTTGACAATGACCTGTTGTCTTCCTCAGGTGGGGTTTATGTTTAACTATTCTTATATGGCTGGAGCTGCACAGTTTGCTTAGGAACCGCATCTGAGCCTTCAATAGAGCAAAAGGACCTTGGCGTGACGTCAACTTCCGGTGACGCGGAGGTTAGGTGACTGAAGCCGGACTCAAGACCGCACCAGGAAGAAGCAAGCGCTGCCTTGGAGCAGTGTTTGCAGCGACTCAGGATCCATTACAACCACGCTTACACCGCTGTTGTGCGCGGCGTGCACAACAGCATCAGGTGGGAGGAAAACCTATCCCCACCATCAATTAATCCCCATTTAAACCACCGGGTATTGTTCAAAGTGTGCCACTCTCTCTTTATTTTTCATACTCTTCTCCACAACTTTATCCCTGACCTGTCTGATGTGTTCCTTAGTTTTCACAATGTTGTTTGATCCCTTATGTTCTCAAATAAACTTCTGAGGCCTTCACAGGGCAGCTGTGGTTATACTGAGAATAGATTACACACAGGTGGACTCAATTTACTAAATAAGTGACTTCTGAAGGCAATTGGTCATCATAATAATAATAATAATAATAAAACTTTATTTGTATAGCGCCAACATATTCCGCAGCGCTTTACAGTACAATGGTACATATAAGAAAAATATACGATACAGAATGATAGGTAATACGAGAACAGTAGTTACATACAATAAACATAGAATCAATGTAGGAAATACAATAAAAAGGCAAAAAATAAAGGTGACCCTGCTCAAAGGAGCTTACAATCTAAGACGGGATGGGAACACAAAGTGCAGGGGCTTATAACAATGAATATCTTATGTCTAAATGACTACTGTTAGGGAGAAGGATAGGCCGCCCTGAAGAGGTGTGTTTTTAGGGAGCATCTGAAGCTATGCAAGTTGTGGATGCAGGGGCAGACCTTCCGTGGTGCAGCTGGTTCAACTGCACCAGGGCCCAGACCGGGTAGGGGGCCTCTCAAGCACCTGTAGGGGGCCACCGTGACCCTATGTCAGAGGAGAGGAGGTTCACCGAGAGAAGCTTCCTGCTTCCCTTGGCTGTACCCGCCTCTCCTCTCCTCTCCAGCCCCGGCACCCAGATCCACAATGCGCGGCCCGGCGCAGGTAAGAGCCGCACGCAATATCCCCCACTCCTCACCTGACGCTGGCAGCACCCCCCCCCCGCTCCTCACCTGATGCTGCCAGCACCCTCCCCCCCGCTCCCCACCCCATGCTGCCAGCACCCCCGGACCCACCCTCCTGCTCCTCACCACAAGCCCACAAGCTGCACCAGGGCCCTGCAGGCTGAAGGTCCTAATACCTTGTGGTAGAGCATTCCAGATGATTGGTGCAGCTCGAGAGAAGTCTTGTAGTCGGGAATGGGAGTTTGGATTAATGCCGATGTTAGTCTGAGGTCGCATTCAGAGCGAAGGGGACAGGTGGGGTGGTAGACAGAGATGAGGGTAGAGAGGTAGGGAGGTGCCGCACCATGAATAGCTTTGTGCGTGACAACGAGCAATTTGAATTGGATTCTATAGTGTACGGTAGCCAATGTAGTGACTGGCACAGAGCAGAAACATCTGAGTAACGTTTGCTAGATAGGTGATCCTGGCTGCTGTATTGAGGAAAGACTGGATTGTATGTAGTAATATCAGACTACAGGGGGGCTGAATAAAAATAAACATCACAATTTTCAGGTTTATATTTTTAAAATATTTAAAAAAACATGATCATTTTCTTTACACTTCAAAAATACTCGATACTTAGTGTTGGTATATCACATAAAATCCCCATAAAATACATTTAGGTTTGTGGGTATAACATGAAAAATGTGATATGAATACTTTTTCAAGGCATTGTATTCTAAAGAACATTAGTTGCCTATGAACAATATGGAATGGCAGAGGCTTCATATCTCCAGCCTCATTTGAATGCCAATGTAGCAGCAATGATTGCCTTATGTGTGATATCATGGACCAGATGTTTTCTCAGTTGTTTCTCTAAATTGACACACATCAGGGAAGATACCTGAGTTCTTTATCTGTGGACTTCTGGGTCAACAGATTGGACTAGAGATGGTATTTAGTGAAACAAGTGGTTTTCTCCCACACTGACCAGATTGTCCTACACAAGTGTGGAAAACCAATCAGGCATGGATCAATAGGGGGTTTCATTCACTATGTATGATGCCAATGATTAGATCATCATAACATTTGCCTACCTATCTATTGCAATTTATACTGTTCTGCTGCCTCCAGTGCTGATGCCCTCACACTGCTTGGACATCTCCTGTTTGTCCATTATGTTCTGTGCATATTATGTTGTTGGTGTGTCTGACATCACCATTGTCAATCGATACCACACTTCTCCTACTGGTTCATTGTGTTCTACATATAAACTGCACTATTGCCGGTAGAGCTGCCAGTTAAGGACCTACACAACTGGGCATCTCCTGCATGTCCATCATGGTCTTTACTGTGCTGTCACCTGCCACTGAAACTAATTAGCCAAATAACTCCTGCCTGTCCACTATGTTCTATATCTATACTGTATTACTAGTAACTCTATCCTACACAGGATAAATATAAGAACCCTAAACCTGTAATGTAGTTAGACATAACACCCAGACAGCGAGCCTGCTGACTAGGCGTTATTGTGTTGCTATGTTCCAGGCAGCCCTGAAACACTTTGACTAATAAATCAATATTATATTCACCCTTTGATGCATTATGGAATATGGCAGCGCAGTTTTTAACCCTTCACCCTCCCTACTCTATATGCACCACACTGGGGACTGCAGCAGCCGTGATATGCTTTTATAGTGGTTGTGACTCTCACAGCAGCACCAAGTGAAGCCTCTGATACTTACAGTATTTAGGTAATATTTTATCTGTCAGACCCATCATCCTCCCTACTTTAATTTTCTGAGATAATGACTTTTGGGTTTTCATTGGCTGTAAGCCATAATCATCAACATTAACATAAATGAACACTTGAAATAGATCACTCTGTTTGTAATGACTCTATGTAATATATGTTTCATTTTTTGTATTGAATTACTGAAATTGATTAACTTATTGATGATATTCTGATTTATTGAGATGTGCATGTATTTTTTTAGGTCACTTTAACATCACTAAGACTATAGATGTGTTAAAGGGAACTTGCCCCATTGAATGACTCTATTAAAGTGCAGATGTGCTATAATTTAAGTAAAATTATACAGTTTGTTTCCTGAAATTGCTGCAAAAGATGCAGATGTTGCAACAAGGATGCTGATTGAGGTTATCATTCAATGCTAAAATGATAAAGCTTTTATGTGTATTTCCCCTTTGATGCAATCTAGTAGCAATCTTCGTTTCTCTCACAAGAAATAGGCATTTTTAAGTTTTCAACGATTACTAAGAAGACACTCCAATGGCAAGTGATTCTCATTTGCATTTTAAAGACAGCTAGAGGTTACAGTTACACACTATGGTAATTACAGAACATGGGGACCCAGCTCCATCAAAGCTGAGCGATGTGGAAATGAAAGCATTAGAAATGTAACTTGCTATAAAAAATCTTTCAGATCTTCAATTCAGCCTTTAACTCTTTCTATGTGTTTGGAGCTTTGGTGGGTTATGATTCCTTCAATATTCATGTGGGCATGTGCTATGATAAACAATGAAACATTATTTGGATCTTAAAACTTGTATTGAGCAAATGCTTGAGTTACTAAACAGGTACAATTTTACTGATGGGTGTATTTTCTATTTTGGAGCTACTATTGAGGCTGTAAAGTTCCACTAGAGATTAGTATTTCTGCTTCTATTGTACTATATATTGCAAATATAAGAATATTTACCCATTGTCAAAATACAGTCATATGGAAAAGTTTGGGCACCCCTCTTAATCTTACTCTTTTTTTTTTTTGTTTAAAATTGTTTTTTTGCAACAGCTATTTCAGTGTGATATATGTAATAACTGATGGACACAGTAATATTTCAGGAGTGAAATGAGGTTTATTGTACTAACCGTAAATGTGAAATATGCATTATTTCAAAATTTGACAGGTGCAAAAGTATGGGCACCCTTCTCATTTTCATGACTTGAATACTCCTAACTACTTTTTGCTAACTTACTGAAGCACTAAATTGGTTTGGTAACCTCATTGAGCTTTGTACTTCATAGCCCGGTGTATCCAATCATGAGAAAAGTTATTTCAGGTGTCCACTTGCAAGTTGTTCTCCTAGTTGCATTTCTCTGAGGAGTGGCATCATGG
The DNA here is from genome assembly GCA_033576535.1 of Allobates femoralis. Taxonomy (NCBI): domain Eukaryota; kingdom Metazoa; phylum Chordata; class Amphibia; order Anura; family Aromobatidae; genus Allobates; species Allobates femoralis. The sequence goes on along the minus strand of JARQOC010000003.1, from coordinate 743,686,512 downwards.
GCTCCTCAAAACAGCCTCAAATGATCTGAAAAAAAAGATTGTTCAACATAGTTGTTCAAGGGAAGGATACAAAAAGTTGTCTCAGAGATTTAACCTGTCAGTTTCCACTGTGAGGAACATAGTAAGGAAATGGAAGACCACAGGGACAGTTCTTGTAAGGGCCAAAAGTGGCAGGCCAACAAAAATATCAGAAAGGCAGAGAAGAAGAATGGTGAGAACAGTCAAGAACAATCCACAGACCACCTCCAAAGACCTGCAGCATCATCTTGCTGCAGATGGTGTCACTGTGCATCGGTCAACAATACAGCGCACACTGGACAAGGAGAAGCTGTATGGGAGAGTGATGCGAAAGAAGCCGTTTCTGCATGCACGCCACAAACAGAGTTGCCTGAGTTATGCAAAAGCACATTTGGACAAGCCAGTTTCATTTTGGAAGAAGGTCCTGTGGACTGATGAAACAAAGATTGAGTTGTTTGGTCATACAACAAGACGTTATGCATGGCGCCAGAAAAACACAGCATTCCAAGAAAAACACTTGCTACCCACTGTCAAATTTGGGGGAGGGTCCATCATGCTTTGGGGTTGTGTGGCCAATAACGGCACCAGGAATCTTGTTAAAGTTGAGGGTCGCATGGATTCCACTCAGTATCAGCAGATTCTTGAGAATAATGTTCAAGAATCAGTGTCAAAGTTGAAGTTACGCCGGGGATGGATTTTTCAGCAAGACAATGATCCAAAACACCGCTCCAAATCTACTCAGGCATTCATGCAGAGGAACAATTACAATGTTCTGGAATGGCCATCCCAGTCCCCAGACCTGAATATCATTGAACATCTGTGGGATGTTTTGAAGCGGGCTGTCCATGCTTGGTGACCATCAAACTTAACTGAACTGGAATTGTTTTGTAAAGAGGAATGGTCAAAAATACCTTCATCCAGGATCCAGGAACTCATTAAAGGTACCGTCACACGCGGCAATTTTGCAAGCAATTTCACTGGCAATTTGCTGCTTGCAGTGAAATCATGGATACATGGTTCCATTTCTACACGGCAACAAAACAGAACCATGTATCCATGATTTCACTGCAACCAGCAAATTGCCAGTAAAATTGCTTGCAAAATTGCCGCGTGTGACAGTACCTTAACAGCTACAGAAAGCGACTAGAGGCTGTTATTTTTGCAAAAGGTGGATCTACTAAATATTAATGTCACTTTTCTGTTGAGGTGCCCATACTTTTGCACCTGTCAATTTTTGAAATAATGCATATTTCACATTTTCAGTTAGTACAATAAACCTCATTTCAATCTTGAAATATTACTGTGTCCATCAGTTATTACATATATCACACTGAAACAGCTGTTGCAAAAAACAATTTTAAACAAAAAAGAGTAAGATTAAGAGGGGTGCCCAAACTTTTTCATATGACTGTAGCAATAATGAGTACTTTCAGATTCACCTATCTTTAATTACATGCGTATGCAAGTTTAGTTCAGCACTATGTATACAGTGATCAGGATGGCAGAAATGGTAACAAACCATCTCTGTCTTCTTTATGGAGAGTCTGTTTGTGTCTCACAGTCATCTACCAGCTGCCACAATGTTATGCAGCTGCCCTACAGAGGCCACTTGGATATTTATAATTTATTGGAGGTCCAGAGGTATATAATTTGGAGCAAGATTTATACATTACTGTGTAAAGTGGCACATGGCAGTAGCTATGGGGTGAGGTCTACCTCTGTGCCATATCACAATACATGAAAGGAGTCCTGGGTTAGGAATGTGGACTTGGACTATGGAGGCAGGAGGTCTTTGCAGGCCACATGATGCCACAGACTTCGGACGGCCAGGGCCTGATGTTTACCAGTTCAATGAGAGAGATCATCACTTCTTAATAAATGGTACTTTGCTGTACAATCTACTTGACATCAACTATAGCCAAGAGATAGCACATGACTTCTCATACGGTTCTTCATTCACACACAGTTTATTCACTTCTTCTACCTCATTTGTCCTTGCCCCCATCCCCCTTGTTTCACCACCTCCTAGCTTAGCACCACAGTACAGTAAATGAAAGTCATCTTTTCCATCCACGGTTGCATCTAGTCTGCCTCCTAGGGGACTAATTTTTCCAATACGGCTGAAGCTAATTTTAAGCTTCCTGAACTTTTAAGCAACTCATGTCAAAGACACTCACTTTGTCACATATTTTGTTCCATGATGGCCAGTTACATATTCTGAGTTATTAAGGCTTCTCTGTCCTGCTAGACATCCTTTCTTTTGACGCATCTACAGTTGTTCCCCCTGCACTGCAGTTGACTCTCCCCTTCCATGAAATCGCTTCCCTGTCTTCGTTTTCTCTACTCAGAATCTCACTATCTCTGTCTCAGACTCCTTTCTCCCTCTATGGACACCCACATCATGCAGCATACTGCTAACTAGATCTTAGGTCTTTTTCAGTCTCAGGCTGAGTGCTATCTGACATTCTGCTAGAAAACTGTCACTGTCCCTGCTCTCAAAGCCCTCCCAGAATTGGCCGGTCCACAAATATTAACTATTCCTTGCTCTACTTTTAGCAGAACACAATTCAACATGACACTTTACATACACTGTGTGTAGAATTATTAGGCAAACGAGTATTTTAAACACATGATACTTTTTATACATGTTGTCCTACTCCAAGCTATATAGGCTGAAGAGCCAACTACCAATTAAGTAAATCAGGTGATGTTCATCTCTGTAATGAGGAGGGGTGTGGTGTCATGACATCAACACCTTATATAAGGTGTGCTGAATTATTAGGCAAATGCCTTTCCTTAGGCAAAATGGGTCAGAAGAGAGATTTGACAGGCTCTAAAAAGTCCAAAATTGTGAGATGTCTTCCAGAGGGATGCAGCAGTCTTGAGACTGCCAAACTTTTGAAGCGTGATCACTGAACAATCAAGCGTTTCATGGCAAACAGCCAACAGGGTCGCAAGAAACGTGTTGGGCAAAAAAGGTGCAAAATAACTGCCCATGAATTGAGGAAAATCAAGCGTGAAGCTGCCAAGATGCCGTTTGCCACCAGTTTTGCCATATTTCAGGACTGCAACGTTACTGGAGTATCAAAAAGCACAAGGTGTGCTATACTCAGGGACATGGCCAAGGTAAAGAAGACTGAAAACGACCACCTTTGAACAAGAAACATAAGATAAATTGGCAAGACTAGGCCAAGAAATATCTTAAGACTGATTTTTCAAAGGTTTTATGGACTGATGCAACGAGAGTGACTCTTGATGGGCCAGATGGATAGGCTGGATCAGTAAAGAGCAGAGCGCTCCACTCAGACTCAGAAGCCAGCAAGTTGGAGGTGGTGTACTGGTATGGGCTGGTATCATCAAAGATTAACTTGTGGGACCTTTTCGGGTTGAGAATGGAGTGAAGCTCAACTCCCGGACCTACTGCCAGTTTCTGGAAGACAGGAAGAAGTCGGTATCGTTCAAGAAAAATATGATTTTCATGCAGGACAATGCTCCATCACATGCATCCAACTACTCCACAGTGTGGCTGGCCAATAAAGGTCTAAAAGAAGGAAAAGTAATGACATGGCCCCCTAGTTCACCTGATCTGAAGCCCATAGATACCCTGTGGTCCCTCCTAAAATGTGAGATCTACAGGGAGGGAAAACAGTACACCTCTCGGAACAGTGTCTGGGAGGCTGTGGTTGATGCTGCACGCAATGATTGTAAACAGATCAAGCAACTGACAGAATCTATTGATGGAAGGCTGTTGAGTGTCATCATAAAGAAAGGTGGCTATATTGGTCACTAATTTTTTGTGCTTTGTTTTTTAACATGTCAGAAATGATTGTTTCTAAATTTTGTGCACTTATATTTCACCTGGTGAAAATAAACAAGTGAGATGGGAATATTTTTGTTTTTTAAGACGTTGCCTAATAATTCTGCACAGTAATAGTTACCTGCACAAACAGATATCCTCCTAAAATAGCCAAATCTAAAAAAAAACACTCAAACTTCCAAAAATATTAAGCTTTGATATCTATGAGTCTTTTGGGTTGATTGAGAACATAGTTGTTGATCAATAATAAAAATAATCCTCTAAAATACAACTTGCCTAATAATTCTGCACACAGTGTATAATCTCAATAGTACATGACAAAATACACATTGCAACAAAAGTACTGATCTCTTCAAGGCGAAGCGTGGGCAGTTTGTTCATCTTCTTCCAACTGAGTGCTAGATATATTCTCGTTACATATTACTTTCTATAAAAAACAAACATATCTGGACCCGTAGAAGCGACAATAGTCGCAAAACGGTGTCGTTGTCCGTCGCCCCCCCGTGGCCACCTCCCTGCACCTTGACCGTCCCTGTAATCATGGAATAAAAGACCATCTGCTTTATTTTGGTGAGTGCCGCCCTTTCTTCAATTTTTTGCTGTTTAACCTGTTGCTTTGGCTGGGCACCACCAAAGGGGAATTTGCCTTAACGGGAAGTTTTCCTGGACTTGACTGCGAGTACCGCTTAGTGCACTGATTATCTCCTTTTTTTCTATTACTTTCTATACTTCTTTGAAGTTGCTGGGCACAGCTGCAGTTCTTTTCCTCTTCAGATTTAACCACGCTCCAGGCTGGAGCTCACATGAACACCGCCGTCACACTGCCTTGCTGCTCCTGGTCATGTGTGGTGCTCATCCGGTCACAAGGTCATTGCTTAGCAACGGGTATATACAGAGGCGGCAGCACTCACCAATCTTCAAGTCGATTCTTTATTGTACAAACAGCATAAAAGGCGATCATCAGAGGTGTTTACAGGGGATACAGGGGGGAGGATGAGATGTCCCTCAAGCGACGGGCCGTTTCACGCCCACCACAGGGCGCTTCTCCAGGCTATGGCACAATGATGGATTGAGTTTCCTTCCTTATAAGCCCCCACCCAGCAAGTTTGTTATAGGACATATATACCATCAGGTGGATCAGTTAATTTCATGCAGAACTAAAAACGTAGTGTACGCAGTGTTTTGCCCATGTGGACGTTACTACGTGGGCAAGACAATACGTCAACTCTTTGTTAGGTTCAGAGAGCATAGAAACTCAATAGAAACAGGGGTGGGCTCTACTAGACTAATAGAGCACATAAGAGCAGCACATAATGGAGATCCTAAAGCTATGTCTTTTGTGGGTCTGGAAAGGGTGACAATGCCGCCATATGGCGGTAATGTGCACAAATTGCTTCTGCAGAAAGAGGCAAAATGGATCATAAAATCGAGGGCCCAAGGCCCGATTGACTTTAATGATAGGAACGATCTATCTGTGTTTTTATGAAAGCGGTAAATAAAATCATTGTAGTGGTTTGTATATACTATAGCAGTGGGGTTTATCCATTTCTATGTTGTTTTAATGCACGATTTTAAAGAGGTGCTGCTGGAGTCAGGCAAGGGTTAACAGACTTGCTGGGCGGGGGCTTATAAGGAAGGAAACTCAATCCATCATTGTGCCATAGCCTGGAGAAGCGCCCTGTGGTGGACGTGAAACGGCCCGTCGCTTGAGGGGCATCCCATCCTCCCCCCTGTATCCCCTGTAAACACCTCTGATGATCGCCTTTTATGCTGTTTGTACAATAAAGAATCGACTTGAAGATTGGTGAGTGCTGCCGCCTCTGTATATACTCGATATTACTTTCTAAATACAAAAATAAATGTACACTGCATATAAGCACCTGTCCTTGGGTGCCATAAAAAATGCCCCTTAGGCTAGGGTCACATTAGTATTTGCTGCGCTGCCCGGGGGTCGCACTAAACACTTAGTGTTTTGCAGCACCTAACGCAACATCAATGCCGGCATCTAATGCAAATCTCGAGGTATTACCAAATGCGAGAAAAGACGCTTTCTGCAATGTTTTTTCTCATGTTAGGAAATACCGCGAGATTTGCATCTGCTGACAGCGTTGGAGCCGCGCTACCGCCGGGATCTCTATAGGTTAGAATGGCCAGCGTTAAAACATCGCTACCATGGCGGCAGCACCGCTTTAAACCTGCCAAACAATGCGACCCCTGTGAACGCAACGGCAACCCGAATGTGACCCTAGCCTTAAGCTGATCTTTGGGAATGGGGTTGCATGAAGTTTACTTATTAGTCTTATCAATTGTGGTGGAATCTCTGCATTCACACTTGAATGTATGTTTATTAGAAATGAGTGAATCTTTTGAAATACAAATTCTCCAGCTTTCTCAAATTTTCTCAAGAGATTAGTTTCCCATGATTCTAAACTACAGCTATTGCCTATAATTGCAATGAAATGACATGTATGCCATTTTCACGTCCTCTACGGCTATAATGAACTCATTTCAAGCTCTTTAAAAGCAATCTGACACATCAGATTACAATATTAATCTATGTGCACACATTGTGATTTTATCACTTTCTTAATGCGTTTTTGAGTGCAGATTTGCCACAAAACCTGAATGGAATGCTGAGGCCCGCAAAGTCTATAAAAACCCTAAAGTCGCACGCACATAGCTTAGGGTCACACTTAAAAATCAAATTGCGTTCACCGCATCCGGATCTGGATGCAGTGAACGCAATTGGCTTCAGAGAAGCCGCAATCCATTAACCAGATTGCTGAAGCCGCAATCCGGTAACCGGATTGCTCTGGATGTGTAATCCGGAGCAATCCGGTTACCGGATAGTTTGCTCATCAAACTGTTCTCTGTGTTGTAAAAGTAGTATTTTTATTAATAAATGTGTCTATACTGTCTCTAGGGGGTGCCCACCCCTCCTAGAGACCTACCACCCACTCAGGAGGGCATATAATGATTTAATATCTTATGTACAGCAGCCGACTCCTGTCAGCTGCTGTACATTTTTATGAATGAAGGCGCCGGCTCCTCTGAGAGCAGCGCGCATACTATAGCTATTGTAGGTATAATATGTGCGCTGTTCGAGGTCCTGAAGGCTTATACAGTAAGATCTATGGGCAGCGCATACTCCAAGTGAAATGCGATTTTTATTATTGCACTCATCCTCATCCATGTTATATGCAACTGGGAGCAAGCCCTAAATCTCCAAATAAGGAGTTTTCTGTAGACTAACATAAGAATAGCATAAGAAGGTGTCAGGCTGCTGTACTAATAGTGTGCCTCCAGGGAAAAGAGAAACATACCTCCCTAAAGCCGCTGTCATTCAGTCAGTCATGCGACAGTCAGCACTTATAGCAAACTGAACACTACTGAAAGAACACCCCTGCATTTTAACTGACAGTCGGCTCTACAGTGCATCAGTGGAGTCAATCTAAGTGCCCATATCTGCAGCTTATTAGTATTGTCCATTGTGACAGGTATCCTTTAATGAAAATCCAGCCTTAGTAATGTTAAAGTGACCTCAATATTATTATTACTATTGTTATTTTTATACAGTATGGATATGGGTATGTGTTTGGTAACCAGTGATAACCAACAGCATGTTAAATAACTCACTGCAGTCTTGTACTTTTTTGCTTTATAGAATAAAAAAAAAGAAACATTTCAAAATCATCCCTTTTCGAGTAAAGATGCCTACTATACCGGTGTGTATAACTAGTCCTTATACAAAATGTTCCACTTTTTTTGGATAAGTAACAGGTTTGGAAAGTGAAGAAGTAATGGCCTTTTCAAAAGCAGTCTAAAGATTATTTATAAGTAAAAAAAATGCATAAATAATAGACGTGCAGCGAATGTACTATACTCTGATAAAATAGATTAAAATGCATGAGAAATTTGCTAGTATCTGTTTCCCTCTCAGCATTCATCACTGATGTCTACTCTATTTAAGAACAAAACTGCGGTACATTGTTGTATTCTTCAATGTATAGACCCTCGGGGATGGCAATGATGATGCTTTGGCTACATTTTTTAGCAGTAACCCTGTCACAGGTGGGAGAGCATTGAACAGGGAGTGGAGAGGGGTCTACTGGTCAGAAATATGATCTACAGGAACCTGTTTATTGAAAGCTTTGCAGAGCAATACAGATGAGTGGACCCATTGAAGTTCGGTTCCTCGAATTCAGCCAGACTTTTCATGAAGTTCTGTTCTGGACCGAAACTTCATCCAAACCTCTTTGGAAGTTACTTATTGCGCAGTTCGGCTCTCTTCCACATACAGCCAGTCATAAACATAGCATTTCCAAGGGACGCAGAGCGGGGCTTTGCCATTTTATTTTTGTGGCACACACTACATTTGATAACTCTTCTTTTACCCCCAGGGTGAACTATTCAGACACTATAAGTGGCTGACACTGGGCCGAGCACCAATTATACCCAAGCACAGTGATGCTTGCTCCAGTAATTTGCGTACATAAAGCACCGAACACTGAACATTTTTGCAAAGTCTGTGTACTGTATGAACATCGAACTTTAAAGTCCGGTTTGCTCATCACTACTGAGCAGGAAACATAGACTGTTCTGCTAATACTCCAATTTGTGCCTGTCTTTCCATAGCCACAATAAAATTATTCATTTTGTTATTATAGTGAGGGTCTAAAAATATGAATATCCAATAGTCATTCTTCTGCTTGGTGATAATGATGCATCCATCAGGTCACAAACAATCGAATATGACCAAGGGCCCTGTTCATTCACTCACCTCAACTCTTTACAACTGTTGGTCATCACAGCATCACCCTTGATTCAATTTCACACTGTCAGCCTCCTCTGCTTTGTGTGCCTGTGATAGCTTAAAAGCAACCAAACATCAGGATTTAAGGGCTATAAAGTGAAACCAGTCCCTTACAGGCACTGGGATACTGAGTGCACTCATAGCTTTACTTCAATTACATGTATGATTACAGAGAAAACTGTTATAAAAGTTGTGGCAAAGAGGGGAGGAGACAAACTAAATGTGCAACAGTGCATCACTTATTGGCGGTTGAGTTTATTGTATTACTCCCCTTTGGGCTCTAAACCAACCCCTCCTTCCCCTCTCTCCCTCCCTGTCACCCTTTATCAGGACATTGACATTCATAGCACAATGCCAACGGTCCTGAGTGCCTGAAATTATCACTCCATCTTCCCTCCCTCGCCACCTGATTATCACCACTTATCACTACTTATCACTGCTTCTCCTCCTTGTCAATCCTTCTTCTGTGATCACGCAGTTACAGGAGTGCAGGAGAAGACCCTGCCCTCTCCAGCATCTCTGCACATCCCAAGCTCAGCTGTCTCCTCACAGTTACAGATCCAGGAGAGAATAGACCGGGACAGATCACAGATGACAATAGCAGAGATCTGTCCCGGTCTCTCCTCTCCTGGATTTGTGACTGTGAGGAGACCGGGGATGCATAGTCTGGAGGTGGGCAGGGTCTTCTCCTGCGCTCCTGTGACCATGCATGCAATCACAGGAAAGCAGTGATAAACTGTGATAAGCGGTGATAAGCAGACAGCAATGGAGGAAGGGAGGGAGAGAGGGAGGGAGTGATGTGACAAGTGGCATTTCACTATGAATGTCAGATGTGCTGTGCCTGTAAAGAGTGTCAGGAAGGGAGGGAAAGGTGAGGGACCAAGGAAAGAAGGTTTGGCTTAGAGCCCACAGGGGAGTAATACAAATATACCCAACCTCACACAGTGATGTTGTGCTGCACACTTCATTTGTTCTTCCCCTCTTTGCCATAACGTCTACAAACATTTTCTCCGCAATCAAACCTTGAATCTTTCAAGTAAAGGTATGATTGCACTCAGTATCCCAGTGCCTGTAAGGTACTGACTTCACAATCTAGAAAAACTCACCAACAAGATAGCCATGAAAAACATCCATTGCACTTAGCAGGAGACTGCTAGCTCCATTGAGAGGCAACACAGGTGTCTTAATACCGCTGCACAATCTCCTGCAACCAGCCAAGAATTGGGGGCGTTGTGTCACCTGCGACCAGCCATGCTATGGGGAGGTGATTGGTAGTATTTATAGACACAAGGTTACCATAGGGCATCAGTCACACTAGCTTCACTATATAGCCCTAAAGCCTGCTGGTTGGTTCCCTTTAATGTCCACCTCCTTTTTCATCTGCTGCCGATCCTTCTCCTAATCACCTTCCTCATCTTCCACATCCTGTTGCATGTGACATTGCCCCTGTGGGTTCAGCATTGCACCAGAATAGCATGAATATGTAGAGGTTATTGTTCTTCTTTCATCTATTGCTACATCTTTGAACATGCTTTTTACAATATACATACAAGGAAGGTGATATATTGGATGAAACAGTTGTCAGCCTCTTCAAAAGTTCATGGAGGTGACTTGTGTCCCTTTTAAGGGTGCTTTCACACTGCGATTTTTGAGGATCCGTGGCTGTCCGTCGTTGAACGGACAGCTATGGATCCAATTTGTCCCCATGTTATCCTATGGGCACGGATCGGATCGGATTTGACCTAATTGCCATCTGATTTTTGTTGGATTCTATTGTGCCAAATTTTTTCCGTGCCCAAAATCGGAGACTGCTCCAATTTAGGTCACAGCGGACCAAATCGAACACAATCAAATCCGACAGGATCTGTGCCAGTTAACATGGGGGCCTATGGGCGCAGGTCCGAGGAAACAGCTAATCGTTCCTCGGACTCTATTGTAATGTACTGAGCATGCTCAGTACACTAAAACTGCTGTGTGCCATCTAATTTAACTTCCGCAATGTATAATATACATTGCGGAAGTGACATTAAGTAAATGCTAGGGGTTAAAAATAAAGAACTCTATTCTCACCTTCCAGCGATCCCCCGACGCCTTCAGCAAGCTCCGGATAACTACAGGACCTGGTGTGGCGCCCCGCCAAGCAAGCGTCACAGAGGGGTACTGCACCCGTAAAAGACATGCAGATACTCCAGCTGCATGAGGATTCTAGGATGGTGGGTGGAACCCATTAACCAACACTCCCACACTAGATTACACGGTGGGAGGTTACCCGGGAGGGAATAAAAACACCTCTAGGGGGAACAAGGAGGTCTTTGCCTCCAAGTTTTGGGCCTGTTAGGTCTTTGGTGCTAGGTCTCTCGGCTGAGGGTCCAGGAGGAGAGATGGAGGAAGAAGAGAGGGCTTAAAAGAAAGAAAGCTTTTCCAGGCGCAGACAGCCAGAAGGGAAAGAGGAACTTGAGGACGTTTATCCCTGACAGCTTACCGGGCACCGGAGCCTGCGCCTGTGGGATACTTTAGGACCACAGAAAATCCGGAGACCCGTGGAGTCTACACGTCTCCCGGACACCTGAGCAACCAAAAGAGGGTACCAGGCACCGCCAAGGGAATAGGTGGCTAGCCAGTAGAAGGTTACCTGAAGGCCGTGAGGGTGAGAGAAAGAAGGAGGTCAGGTGGGCTTTAAGTCACCAGGCTTCACACCAACACTGGAAGCAGGAAAGAAACAGACGGGGTTAGAGCACTAAGGCACACACCGAGGGGTCCACCATACCACCTAGGTTCTGCCTGCAGCCACCCCGTTAAGCTACCTGTCCTCATACCATCAGGAGTGCTGAACTGTAACTTTTGTATATTTGAGAGGCAGAATAGCGGGGCACTGATCGCTTAAGATCCAAAGTAGCGGTATCAGCAGTGTCAACTGCAGCAGGGCCGGGGGTGCACAGTCTTATAACAGCCTGAGAGGTAAAATCATATTAAAGAAAGAGGCACTCACCCAGTGATAGTTGTTCCTCAATGGACGACTTTAATCAGTATTAAGGTACAGGGTGCTGGGGAGGGGGTGTCGGAGGTGCAGACGACAGCACCGTTTCGGATCAACTGATCCTTCGGCTGGTCTTGGCACCATTGAACTCCCTTGCATTGCAACTTCACAATTTAGGTGGTGCTCAGGTATTCTGTTCTAAGGGTCCTTTCACATCAGCGGTTTTTGCCGATCGCGGCAGTTGCGGTGAAAAAAACGCAACTGCCGCGATTACCGCATAACCGCTACACTTGCGGCACAGTTGCGACAAGCCCCATGCAATGTCTATGCGGGCTTGCGGCAGATGCAGAAAGTGCGGTTTCGGCACTTGCGGCAGGTGCGGCCGCGAAAAAAAAACGCGGTCAGCCGCGGTTTTTTCGCGGCTGCACCTGCCGCAAGTGCCGATACCGCACTTGCCGCATCTGCCACAAGCCCGCATAGACATTGTATGGGGCTTGCCAAAACTGTGCCGCAAGTGCAGCGGTTATGCGGTAATCGCGGCAGTTGCAGTTTTTTCACCGCAACTGCCGCGATCGGCGAAAACCTCTGATGTGAAAGCACCCTAATTCTGCAAAGCCTGGAGACAATGCCTCACCAGATAAATTGGTGTGATTTTTTTTCTCATGCCAAATAGGCATGAGAATAAATACTCGCTGATCGGCACTGTGCCATATAATAACATTGGATAAAGCGCAATCCTGCAAAACATTAGATAGCACTCATCCATTCATCCATCATCCATGTATGTGTAACTAGGTACCTTACACCGTTACGTACTGGTGATGGATGCATCCGCTTCAGGCTACAAATGTACTTGTAGCGCAATATGCCCGTCGTAGCGTCTGAAGATTGACGTACAGTCGGGCACAGATACATCTTTCGACTCTGCTCGAACAGAAGCTACAACGATGTAGCAAGTGCATCGGCGTGTAAGACGTTACAGAAGGAACTCTGAACCTGCGATTGTAGCTGCAATGTAGCAAGCGTGGACCTGGCTCGTGTTCCATCCCCTGTGCGATCATGGGAGCTGCTGCATGACGATGGTAGTCGCTGCATGGAGGATTTTTAGGAGCTGACGAGTCACACTAAATTAACGTGAGCGTGTTTATCAGCCTCCTGCGTTGCCTGAACCAATCAGGATTATGCTTGTCCATCAGGCACGGACGGCGTAACCACATTGTGGCGTATGTGCTTCCTGCGCAATTACGCCATAGTAGCGGGTAATAGCGGTGTAATGAGCTACAGTGCTACTTGAGACGGCGATGTATTGATAATGTCACGTACGTAGCGCACCTATGGCGGCTGTGTAAAGGTGATGCGTTGAGCGTTTGTACCGTTTGAGCGTGCTGTGCACGTGAAGTAGCAGATGCATCCTCTGGTAGCGCATGTAAAGGTATCCTTATGTGCGACTGAAGTGATAATGCATGCTTCTGCTCCAAAACATGGTGCCGTTCAACATTGACCAGATGAGCTATACAAGTTATGATTATCCTATCCATATCTGATCGTGTTGCGCGCAGGTACTTTGAGCTCAATGACAAGTCTAGAGAATGCTGCCCATTCCCCTGCATCTGAGTGCTTACAGCAACACCTTTTATAAATAAGGTAAGTAGGTATTGCATCGACTGGTAAAACACTGGGGAACTCTAAAGGGCACGTCACAGTGGCGACATCACTGCCAATTACATAGGCGACATGAGCGTGCCTGTCGTGCACATCGCCCGCGTCGCCTGATGTAAGGGATGTCGCGTTCCTGAGCGGTCTTGGTCTTCAGTCAGTGCTCTGAAACCAGGCGACTTTTGGGGGATGTCAGACATCGCCCCAGTAAACGCTGCGGCGACCTAAACAGACAGATGGAGGCATAGATCGATTGTCCTGCATCGCCGCTGGGGTTTTGAACCCCAGCGCAAATGCCTGTCAGATCGCCGGCGCGCTGGAGGTGTTTCCCATGTAAATGGGATGCGATGCTGCGGGGCGCCAAAAGCTCCATGGCGCTCTGCAGTCGCCTGCGGCACTGCAGCCTCAGCACCCAGCGTCTGGTTTTATGTCAGATCCGGCGTGGTCCGGACCTTAGACTTACATGTTAAGGGGTGCCGGATCGCACTGGATCTGGGAGGATCTGGGAGAATCTGATTTGTTCAGATTTTTGCCGCGGACAGAAAATCGAAGCAAGCTGCGATTTTGTGTCTGGGACAAAAACCTGAATTCTCCCTGATCTTCCCAGACAGATGGAAACCGGATGGCAAATGACTGCCATCTGGCCCCATCCATCCCCATAGGGATACTATGGGGCCAAAATCGTATCCGGGGTTGTCCGGTTCACACCGGACAGCCCAGGATCCTGAAAATTGTGGTGTGAAGCCGGCCTTAGTGTTATACCAGCGACTGCATCACCAGCAACTTGATCAATTGCCAATTGAGTTGACACACAGGTGAATAATTGAACGTGTATGGTTGTTATAATAATAACATCTTTATTTATATAGCGCCAACAAATTCCGCAGCACTTTACAATACAGTGACTTGTTTACAAGCGGTCATAGGTAACAATAACAAATATACAATACAATAAGTAATTAAAAGTAGAGAATCAATGTAAAAAATCCAATACACTAAGCAGAGAATCAATGTAGAAGTACAATACTTAAAGCAGAGAAACTGTGTAAAAAATAAAGCAGAAAAACAATGTAAAAAATACAGTACAGTAATTAGATACAATACAATAATCAATGTAAAAAGTGCAATAATTTTTGCCTCTCTGGATTCAGGTTTCAGTGAGGGCCAGGAGGTTAAGAGTGTTAGTAAGAAAGTAATTGTGAATGAAGGGAAGCTTGATACATACAGACCGTGGATTTCAGAGAGCGCAATTAAAAGACGGAGATGAAGGTGTGCACATAATGGTAACAAGGTTAGAGTTAGTAAGAAAGTAATTGTGAATGAAGGGAAGCTTGATACATACAGACCGTGGATTCCAGAGAGCGCAATTAAAAAACGAGATGAAGATGTGCACGTAATGGTAACAAGGTTAGTAGGGTTTCTATGTGAGGTGGGGGAGGGGTTGAAGTTAGCAGAGGGCCGACCAGGGTTGGGAGAGATATCACCTGAAAGAAGCAGCAGCAAAAAGAGAAAGAGCAAATAGTTTTTGGATTTAGGACATAGTTTATTATGCAAAACGTTGGAATATGATGGGCTGAGATTCTTCAGTAAACTGAAGATAGCATGGCAGCTGTACATGGAGTAGGGAAAGAGAGGGGTGGATGTGAATGGGTGGTGATAGAGGGAGAATATAGTGGTAGAAGTGGGTGGTGAAAGCACATAGGAAAACAAACAATGAAATAATAGACATGGTAAACATTGGTAGTGAAAAGAGTTATACACATTGTTTTTAGTGGCCCTCTATTTCACTACCTTCCGGTCTATCCCAGTTAATTCCGGTCAATTTCAGGTCTATTTCAAATCTTAACACTTTAATCAGACACTTTGAATCAGGCAAGTCTGAAGCAGACTAGTAGCGGCTCCAGATATGCTAAAAAAACAAATGATTTCAGGTGTTGAGTAAGATGGAGGGAACTGGATTCCATTAACCCATTACCAAGCAAGGCTGTAACAAATGGTCGCTCACAGGCAGATTTGAAAAAGGATCATAAACAGGGGTGTGGGTGGGTCAGGGGAAAGGACGGTTACATTCATAATAGAATAAGATATTTTCAGCAGGGAAAATACATCAGAACAGCATCAAAGTTGGGTGCAGGGCTATACAATCAAGCATACCCCAAATATTTTCAGCAGGGAAAATAAATCAGAACAGCATCAAAGTTGGGTGCAGGGCTATACAATCAAGCATACCCCAAATATTTTCAGCAGGGAAAATAAATCAGAACAGCATCAAAGTTGGGTGCAGGGCTATACAATCAAACATACCCCAGATATTTTCAGCAGGGAAAATACATCTCACCACACATTCAATTATACATATTGGTACAATGGGGAAGGAGGGCAAGTATTTGTAGAATAAAAGGTTGTAGATAATTATGATGAAAACAATGACCAGGAACTTGAAAATGTGAGATGGACACTAAAAAAACAATTACAAGGAAAAAGATGACTGCTTCAGCCTTAATCATATAGCTGTTCAATTTGCATTTTCCATGTGAGCAGGTTATGCCACTTAATGTGCTGATCGAGAGCCAAAGTTCACAGTCAATTTGTTGTAGAGTGTCAGTGACATTATTTTAATCCTCTAGAGCCTGTACACTACTAAAGCTTCATTGGAAAATAATTCCTACACCCAACAACACATCATTCACACTACGCTTTTTCATCAAAGTGGTCACCCAACCTTGAATTAATCAGGTGGTCTAATGCTAGAGACAATCTGCTAGTTGTCAGATCACTTTCTCAGTATTCAGTTCCTTACCTGTGCCTGTTTATCATGTACCTGTGTCCGCTAACCCATGCCTCTGTCCTAGTACCTGCCTGAATCCGCTGTATCAGCCATGATTGCTATATTTGCTGTACCAGCCATACCCGCTGTACCAGCTGTGCCTGTCATATCTGTTAAATTAGCCATACCCACTGAACCTGAAGTGCCACCATACCTTCTGTACCTGCTTGAACTAGCTGGGCCGCCATTCCCTCTGCTCCTGCAAGAATCTGTTGTTAAGGTAAATTACTGCTGCCTGCATCCATGTTCTTGCCTGTATGTAGGGCCCAGCTGTCATGGTACTGTGTCTCCCTGGAGTAGCACCTGCCAGCTACCTTCCAGCACAAGCTTAACTTCACCATCAGAGGCTCTAGTGAAGATGAGGTAGTCGCTTAGATATGCACCTCTAGGCCAAGACTGGTACTGAGGCCTAGTAGGCACATTCCCCCAAGCTCGTACCTGCAAGTGTTACAGTTTGCTCAGACCATTGATCCCACTGGCCCCAATACCACCCAGCTTGCAGGTCTGCTGAAAGAACTAGCCCATCAATAGAAGCTACAAGGCCGAATGTTGACCTTCTTGCAGTCTGTGGACACCGGCTTGAATGCCATGTCATCAGTCACTCCACCTGAACCTGTCCAGGTTGCAGCACCAGCTCTGGTAGTGATTCCAACTCCAGGTTCCAGCCCTCATCTGGCTGCTCCTTCACAGGTCAATGGTGACCCAAGCAGTGCGGAGGCTTCCTTAACCAGTGCTTGTTATTATTATTATATTATTATTATTATTTATTTTATATAGCACCATTAATTCCATGGTGCTGTACATGAGAGGGGTTACATACAAAATTAGAGATATAGTTTACAGTAAACAAATTAACAATGACAGGCTTGTACAGAGGGGAGAGGACCCTGTCCTTCCAGGCTTACATTCTACATTGAACTTTTGCTCCCTGTTCACCTCTTATCAGGCCAAGATGGCCTACCTGATGTTGCATCTGTCTGGAGATGCCCTGGCCTGGACTATCCCCTCTAGGAAAGAAGCCATCCAGTGGTCTCCAACCTGACAACCTTCCTGGAGGCTTTCCACAAGGTGTTTGATGAGCCAGGTCAAGTCTCCTGTGCAACATCACTCCTTAGACTTAGTCAGGGAAGTCTCACTGTAGGCCATTATGTAGTCCATTTCCGCACTCCGTCGTGTGAATTAGGCTGACATAATGAAGCATTGGAATCTGCATTCTGGGAAGGCCTGGCTGGAGGAATCATGGACAAACTGGCTGGCAAAGATATTCCTTCTTCCCTGGATGGCCTGATATCCCTCAAAACCAGCATTCTCCTCATTGTCCAAGAATGCACAATAGAGGTTAACTGGGAGAGGAGGTCAATGAGTCTGGCTCCTTCCTTTCAAAACTTAACATGCCATGGACCGCTACACCTACTGATACCCCTGAATGCATGGAGGTAGACCATATGAATATAATGAAACCTTGCTTGGATGACCGGTGCACCGAAGGAGGATGCTTCTACTGGGGAAGTCCGAAACATCAGATTCAAGTTTGTCCTGTTATGCCAGGAAATTTCAAAGCCTAGGGTCAGTATGAGAGGCTACCTTAGGTGAGAGCAGGTCCTCTCCATCCCTAGCTCTGTCTGTGCCCAGGGCTCCTCCCAATTCAATGTCTGAGCCTTTCTGGACTCTGGCTCCACTGAGAATTTCATGCAGGAGGCCATAGTAATCGATATCAAATTTACAACCAGTGATTTCTAGTTCCAATAACTATCTCATCCATGGATGGAAAACCTTTGTCTGAGCCCTGCCGGTTCATCACCGAGCAAGTGGAGCTTCAGGTGGGATTGTTTCACCTGGAGAAGATTTCCTTCCACATGCTTTCTGATATGTCTCACCCACTGTTACTGGGTCTCCCATGGGCATCAGATGCATAAACCCATCTTGAACTGGAGATCACTTTGATGGGGTCAGTCTTGTCATGAGAAATGTCTCATTCCAGCCCATTGTGCCGTCCGCCTGTGATGCCATCCAATCTTTCAGATCTGACATCTGCCTATTGATTCAATGTAAATGTCTTTGACAAGAAGGAGGCAGTGACTCTGCCATCAAACAGGCCGTATGATTCCCTTATCGATTTGCTTCCTGGTTCCTCACCTTCCCATGGTTGAATCTACCCTCTGTTCCAGGCAGGGTCCCAAGCCATGTCTAGATATATGAAGGAGAATCTAGAATGTGGCAATGGGATTTATCCGGAAACCGTTCTCTACGGCTGGAGCTGGGTTGTTCTTTGTAAAGAAAAGGATGGATCCCTTCAGCCCTTGGTATATTATAGATGTCTCAATCAAATCTCAGTCAAGAACAATTATCCCCTTCAGCTTAAACCAGAATTACCTGACTGTCTCCAAGGTTTTAAAATCTTCTCTAAGCTCAACCTCCAAGATGCATAAAATCTGGTCATATGCAGTAGGGTGATGATTTGAAGACCGTATTTAAAACCCGTGACAGTCACTAAGGGTACTGGATAATGCCATTCAAACTAAGCAATCCACTAACAGTGTGAACGATATCTTCCAGGATCTTCTCTACTTGTGTGTGGTCATGTACCTGGATGACATTTTGATGTTCTCTCCCGACCTGCCTATGTGGCGCCCTGCTCACACAGGTAACCACAGACTCACCTAATGCATAGATGGATTTCCACAGCGGGTACAAGAGCAAACAACACCTTCCACCCCAGCACAGTAGGGGGAGCTTAACTTGCTGCCTTTAGGCAAGATCTCCTATAAATATTGGTGCTGGGGCTGAGTTAGTTAGAGTGGGCAGACGCTAGAAGAGCTGTGAAGATGTCCTGGTGGTCGGAGCCGCGCTAGGCCCGAGCCAGTGACACGGAACAGCCTCCAACCTAGCCGTTCAGGGCCCAAGAGTGGGGTCAAAGGCAAGGAGAAAGTATCAGAGAAAGAGCAGTTTGGTGACCGAGGAGCCATCTTGGTTTACCCCAGAAGGCATCTCGGACACCGGAGTCCGCGTCTGCAGGAGAACATCTAGCCCAGCAGAGAATACCGGTTCACCATGGAGACTCC
The DNA here is from genome assembly GCA_033576535.1 of Allobates femoralis. Classification (NCBI taxonomy): domain Eukaryota; kingdom Metazoa; phylum Chordata; class Amphibia; order Anura; family Aromobatidae; genus Allobates; species Allobates femoralis. Next base: position 743,667,342 of record JARQOC010000003.1, on the reverse strand, counting down.
TGTCTCCCAGGCATCTGTACAGCCACCAACAAGGGAGCAAGGCACCACAAGAAGAGAGATAGAGGCAGGCCAACGCGGGTTATCCCAATTCAGCACAGGTGATAGTAGAGCAGAGGAGGCCAGCCAAGTTTCACACAGGGCAGGGGCTTCACACAAGGGAAAAGAGGCAAAGAGGCCTTATACCCACTTGCTGTGGAGATCCAGAAATGCTTCCTGACCACTCGACAGTGTCCCGGACGTTTACCTGCCTTACCATCAGTAAAAGGTAAAAAGACAATCTACCCCTGTCCCTGTCTTTCATAGAGACTATCCCTGCCATCTACCCATCAGGCCAAGTCCCTGCTTCTCCTTCTCATCACCCCATAGACCCAGGGATCCAGCTCCACCTGTTCGGAGTCAAACACCTAGCTGCCTGTACATCGTCCCTTGAGGCCCAAAGCAGTGCTGGTGCAATCACCAGAAACCACAGGTGGCGTCACGAGACAAACTTTTTATTATCATTCCTAACTCCTTTTTAAAAGCATAGCCCCCAGGGCACGGGTCTGGGCAGGCCACTAGTGACATCCCAACCTCAGCAAGGGCCCAGATACCCGAGTCTCCATATACCCTGGGGCGGCACACCTACACACAGGATAAATGTCCACAAATTGTCTTTATGCCAAATTCGAGAAGTGCCTCTTTGAAAGGACTTCCTATTCTTTCCTGAGTAACCTTACCTCTGACACCTGCTTGAAATGGAGAAGGTGTCAGCAGTTCTCAAGCGACCTTATCCTGACAGAGTAAAGGAGATTCAGTGGTTTCTAGGCTTAAGAACCAAATCACAAAAAATCTACAAAGTATAGCTCCTATGCATAATTGAGAAATAATTTAAAAAAAGGGAACAAGAAACAAGAAAAACACATATGAAGGGAAATTTGATAATAACATCACAAATACAGACTAGATGACAGGCAACATTGGTGAGTATAGGTAGCGAATACCGAAGTTGGATATAGATCAATTACATACAATTCATATGAAAATAATAAAAATAAATGAACCAACATTGGCATACAAACATTTTTATTATTATTTTTTATAAATATATAAATAAATAAGTAAATAAACAGATAAATACAGTATATACTCGTGTATAAGCCGAGTTTTTCAGCCCAAAAATTGGGCTGAAAAGTCTCCCCCTCAGCTTATACACGGGTCAATTACGGTAGGCTGCTGTGTGGGGGCTGTGTCCGGGGTGGGGAGGCTGGAGGAGGCGGGGGGAGGCTGCTGAATGAGCGCCCCATCACGTGGGGCCGCTCATTATATATGCACTGTTTCCCCCTGTCAATCAGCGGCAGGGGGAAGCAGTGCATATCTAAATATATGCCCCCAAATGCTGGCACTTGCCCCCTGCTTGTAAGGCCCCCCCCCGGCTGCTTATCTTACCATCCCTGGTATTCTGCATCTCGCGCGCAGGTCCCTCCATGCTCCCGTCCTCCGTAAACATCCGGGGTCATGTGACCGGCCGGTCACATGACGTCATCGCTATGCGACGGGCCGGGGACCCCGGATGCAGCTGACGCCGGGAGCACGGAGGACGGAGCGGAGGACTGCAGCGCGAGCAGAAGACCAGGGATGGTAAGTTAAGCAGCCGGGGGAAGCCTTACAAGCAGGGGGGCAAGTGCCAGCATTTGGGGCTGCTGCATACACCTCTGGGGCTGCCTGTATATACCACCTCTGGGGCTGCCTGTATATACCACCACTGGGGCTGCTGTATACACCACTGGGGCTGCCTGTATATACCACCACTGGGGCTGCTATATACACCACTGGGGCTGCCTGTATATACCACCACTGGGGCTGCTGTATACACTCTAGGGCTGCCTGTATATACCACCACTGGGGCTGCCTGTATATACCACCACTGGGGCTGCCTGTATACACCTTTGGGGCTGCCTGTATATACCACCAATGGGGCTGCTGTATACACCTCTGGGGCTGCCTGTATATACCACCACTGGGGCTGCCTGTATACACCTCTGGGGCTGCCTGTATATACCACCACTGGGGATGCCTGTATACACCTTTGGGGCTGCCTGTATATACCACCACTGGGGCTGCTGTATACACCTCTGGGGCTTCCTGTATATACCACCACTGGGGCTGCTGTATACACCTCTGGGGAGGCTGCTGTATACACCGCTGGGGAGGCTGCTGTATACACCACTGGGGAGGCTGCTGTATACACCGCTGGAGCCTGTATATACCACTGGGGAGACTGCTGTAATACTGCTGGGGCCTGTATACACCACTGGGGAGGCTGCTGTATACTACCACTGGGGAGGCTGCTGTATACTACCACTGGGGAGGCCTGTATACCACTGGGGAGGCTGCTGTATACTACGACTGGGGAGGCCTGTATACCTGTGCTGGGGTCCACCCTCGGCTTATACACGAGTCAATAGGTTTTCCCAGGTTTTGGGGGCAAAAGTAGGGGGGTCGGCTTATACACGGGTCGGCTTATACACGAGTATATACGGTAGATATGTAAGATGCTGGTGGAAAGTTACTAAGCGGGATGTCAAGTAAGGAACAATAATCCACTCTGAAAGTGGACTGTTTCAATATGATTCATGAATAGCGCTAATTTAGATAATTCATAGAAATAAATAATATAGGTATACAGTTAGGGCCAGAAATATTTGGACAGTGACACAAGTTTTGTTATTTTAGCTGTTTCCAAAAACATGTTCAGAAATACAATTATATATATAATATGGGCTGAAAGTGCACACTCCCAGCTGCAATATGAGAGTTTCCACATCCAAATCGGAGAAAGGGTTTAGGAATCATAGCTCTGGAATGCATAGCCTCCTCTTTTTCAAGGGACCAAAAGTAATTGGACAATGGACTCTAAGGGCTGCAATTAACTCTGAAGGCGTCTCCCTCGTTAACCTGTAATCATTGAAGTAGTTAAAAGGTCAGGGGTGGATTCCAGGTGTGTGGTTTTGCATTTGGAAGCTATTGCTGTGACCAGACAACATGCGGTCAAAGGAACTCTCAATTGAGGTGAAGCAGAACATCCTGAGGCTGAAAAAAAAGAAAAAAATCCATCAGAGAGATAGCAGACATGCTTGGAGTAGCAAAATCAACAGTTGGGTACATTCTGAGAAAAAAGGAATTGACTGGTGAGCTTGGGAACTCTAAAAGGCCTGGGCGTCCACGGATGACAACAGTGGTGGATGATCGCCGCATACTTTATTTGGTGAAGAAGAACCCGTTCACAACATCAACTGAAGTCCAGAACACTCTCCGTGAAGTAGGTGTATCTGTCTCTAAGTCAACAGTAAAGAGAAGACTCCATGACAGTAAATACAAAGGGTTCACATCTAGATGCAAACCATTCATCAATTCCAAAAATAGACAGGCCAGAGTTAAATTTGCTGAAAAACACCTCAAGAAGCCAGCTCAGTTCTGGAAAAGTATTCTATGGACAGATGAGACAAAGATCAACCTGTACCAGAATGATGGGAAGAAAAAAGTTTGGAGAAGAAAGGGAACGGCACATGATCCAAGGCACACCACATCCTCTGTAAAACATGGTGGAGGCAACGTGATGGCATGGGCATGCATGGCTTTCAATGGCACTGGGTCACTTGTGTTTATTGATGACATAACAGCAGACAAGAGTAGCCGGATGAATTCTGAAGTGTACCGGGATATACTTTCAGCCCAGATTCAGCCAAATGCTGCAAAGTTGATTGGACGGCGCTTCATAGTACAGATGGACAATGACCCCAAGCATACAGCCAAAGCTACCCAGGAGTTCATGAGTGCAAAAAAGTGGAACATTCTGCAATGGCCAAGTCAATCAGCAGATCTTAACCCAATTGAGCATGCATCTCACTTGCTGAAATCCAGACTTAAGATGGAAAGACCCAGAAACAAGCAAGACCTGAAGGCTGCGGCTGTAAAGGCCTGGCAAAGCATTAAGAAGGAGGAAACCCAGCGTTTGGTGATGTCCATGGGTTCCAGACTTAAGGCAGTGATTTCCTCCAAAGGATTCGCAACAAAATATTGAAAATAAAAATATTTTGTTTGGGTTATGTTTATTTGTCCAATTACTTTTGACCTCCTAAAATGTGGAGTGTTTGTAAAGAAATGTGTACAATTCCTACATTTTCTATCAGATATTTTTGTTCAACCCTTCAAATTAAACGTTACAATCTGCACTTGAATTCTGTTGTAGAGGTTTCATTTCAAATCCAATGTGGTGGCATGCAGAGCCCAACTCGCCAAAATTGTGTCACTGTCCAAATATTTCTGGCCCTAACTGTATTACCGTATATACTCGTGTATAAGCCGACCCGTGTATAAGCCGACCCCCCTACTTTTGCCCCCAAAACCTGGGAAAACCTATTGACTCGTGTATAAGCCGAGGGTGGACCCCAGCACAGGTATACAGTCCCCCCCAGTGGTATATAGCAGCCTCCCCAGTGGTAGTATACAGCAGCCACAGAGGTATATACAGCAGCCCCAGTAGTAGTATACAGCAGCCTCCCCAGTGGTAGTATACAGCAGCCTCCCCAGTGGTAGTATACAGCAGTCTCCCCCTGTGGTAGTATACAGCAGTCTCCCCCAGTAGTAGTATACAGCAGTCTCCCCCTGTGGTAGTATACAGCAGTCTCCCCCTGCGGTAGTATACAGCAGTCTCCCCCTGTGGTAGTGTACAGCAGCCTCCCCCTGTGGTAGTATACAGCAGCCTCCCCCTGTGGTAGTATACAGCAGCCACAGAGGTATATACAGCAGCCCCAGTAGTAGTATACAGCAGCCTCCCCAGTGGTAGTATACAGCAGCCTCCCCAGTGGTAGTATACAACAGTCTCCCCCTGTGGTAGTATACAGCAGTCTCCCCTGTGGTAGTATACAGCAGTCTCCCCCAGTAGTAGTATACAGCAGTCTCCCCCTGTGGTAGTATACAGCAGTCTCCCCCAGTAGTAGTATACAGCAGTCTCCCCCTGTGGTAGTATACAGCAGTCTCCCCCAGTAGTAGTATACAGCAGTCTCCCCCTGTGGTAGTATACAGCAGTCTCCCCCTGTGGTAGTATACAGCAGTCTCCCCCTGTGGTAGTGTACAGCAGCCTCCCCCTGTGGTAGTATACAGCAGCCTCCCCCTGTGGTAGTATACAGCAGCCACAGAGGTATATACAGCAGCCCCTCCCCTGTGGTAGTATACAGCAGCCCCCCCTGTGGGTATACAGCAGTGCCTCCCCATGTGGTATATACTGCAGCCCCTCCCCTGTGCTAGTATACAGCAGTGCCTCCCCCTGTGGTATATACAGCAGCCCCTCCCCTGTGGGTATACAGCAGTCCCCCCCTGTGGTATATACAGCAGCCCCTCCCCTGTGGTAGTATACAGCAGTGCCTCCCCCTGTGGTAGTATACAGCAGCCCCCCCGTAGTATATACAGCAGCCCCCCCCTGTGAGAATACAGCAGCCCCCCCGTGGTAGTATACAGCAGCCCCCCCGTAGTATATACAGCAGCCCCCCGTGGTAGTATACAGCAGCCCCCCTGTGGGTATATAGAGCCCCCCCGTTGCTGCCGCACACCTGTAAAAAGAAGATCTTTCATACTTATCCTCCTGCTGTCATCGCGATCATCCTCCGCTCTCCTTCTTGCTTGCACCCGGGCCCCGGCGTCCATCCATATGACCGCGCACAAATAATGACGTCATTATTTGTGCGCGGTCATGTGGATGGACGCCGGGTGCAAGCAAGAAGGAGAGCGGAGGATGATCGCGGTGAAGAGAGAGGTATGTACAGAACACTTTGGTCAAAGTAACAAGTCTCACATTATGTAATTTGATTAGTAAGAATTGTGTAAAATGACCATTATTATTTTAAATATTTCAGAAGATTGCATCTGATCGAGTAGGCTGCTCTAAGCTATCCCATCATATGGTATAGTGCAGCTAGTCAGAAGGGACTATCATAGATGGAATAATAGCAACAGAGGGAAATTTAGTAGTTATAGACATAAAGATCTGGAGAGAAAGCCATAAAACGCTGAAGAAAATATGTTTGTGAGAAAAAAAAGAAGAATGCAGATTTAATTAATAGCTAGGGAAATAGGACAACTGGCAGTGTAAGAATGGGACGGAAGCATAGGAGATCATGGACTATACTGTATGTGCAATCAATTATGCTACATTTAGATCTCTGCTTCCATACAGGCTATGATATCCCTCCTAATTGACTGCGCTATAACCATGTGATTGGATATGATAATTAGAAGGTATAATGGCCAGCATCATGCCAATTTAGGCAATTCTCACTAAGCAAATCACATATTTTTGGACTTCAGCAGCATCATAAAATTTTTGCATTAAAGGGATTTGTTAATCTCTGCTATACATGGGTATGGTAGAAAGAACCTTCCCACCAATGTAACCATGTCAGATACAGTGAAAATAAAAAGTCTACATCCACCTGTTAAAATGTCAGGTTTTTATCATGTAAATAAATCGTGAAGCATCATTTCTGAACTTTTTCCACTTTTAATGTCACCAATATTATACAATTTAATTAAAAAATAAACTAAAATCTTTTTGGAGTTGAAAGCTAAGTATTTTAAAACAAATAATTTAAAATAAGGAACTAAAATACTGATACCTTTTTATTATTATCATTATGTGGTTGCATGAATATGAGCATTTTTAAACTAATACTTTGTTTTAAGTATACTTTGAATTTACAACAGAATTCAGTCATTTTTGGTAAGAATCAATAAGAATAGCAGCTATAGAATTGGCACTCTTCGCCCACTCTTCCTTGAAGTAACACTTCAGATCTATCAGATTGTGAGGGCATCTCCTGTGTCCTATTCAGGTCAACCAACAGACTTTCGATTGAATTCTGGTCTGCGCCCTGGGCTCTTTGTCCCTCTTCTACTGAAGCCACTCTATTGTTAATTTGAAGGAAGGCTTAGGATTGTTATCATGTGGAAAGGTTATATTCCTCATCATTTTCAGCTCTTTAGCTAAAGCTGAAGGTTATGTTGCAAAATTGGCAGATATTTGGAACTATTCCATCCACCTTCGTTAAAGCCCCAGTTCCAGCTGCCAAAAAATACTCAAAGAATAAAGTGCCTCCACCATGCTTCACTTGAGGGTATGGTGTTCTTGTCATGATGTTCACTATTGGTTTTTAGGCAAACATACCTTTTGGAATTAAGTCCAATAAGCTCAACCTTGGTCTTATCAGACCATAGCATGTTTTCCCACATGCTATTTGCAGACTTGATGTAGGTTTTGGCAAAACAAAGCCAGGCTAAGGCTGGGGTCACATATAGAAGTCCGTTTTTGGAAGTGATTTTCATCACCAATCCATTTTTTATAGGGTGCTTTTTGAGCCTCCTGCACCCCTGAACGTTTTTGGACTTAGTCATTTTTTCATTAAAAACGCATATGCGTTAACGCATACGTTAACGCAGGTGCCTATATGTGCCATGCGTTAACGCATGCGTTTCCCATAGGGCCCCATGTTAAAAAAATGCATGTGTTTTTTAACTGATGCCAAAAACGTTGCTAGCAACGTTTTTGGCTTAAAAACGGACAGAGCAATGTTTTGAGGTCCAGAAAAAAACAGACAGGGTGTTTATTACATCCAATCCGTTTTTCTGTCAGTTTTTGGACTTAGGAAAAAAAAATGACAAAAATGAAGCCAAAAATGGACCAAGGGCTTATGTGTGACCCAGCCTTAGATGGTTTTCTTAGCAGGAAATGGCTTGCTGTACAATATACCAGACATATAAAGAATACGGGAGACTGTTGCCACATGCAGCAAACAACCAGTACTTGTCAGAGGTTCCTATAACTCCTTCAACATTGCAATAGGCCTCTTGTCAGTCTTTTGGAGCTGTTTAAGGACAATGGAGTTTGTTGTAAGATGCAGCTAAGAAAATGACTGGGAAATTCTACAAGAACAGCAAAATTTTCTATAGGCTTAATTAGACTAACTTAAAATGATGTGTACTGACTACTATATAACATGAATTTACATATGATTGGCTGATTCTGTATACAATTTCATCCCCAAGGGTGTTAACACATATGCAATCACATTATTTTAGTTTAATTAATTTTATTTTTCCCAAATCAAAGTTTGTTTCTCAATGGATATATGTACAGATAAAGGTGGATAAAGTTGTTCAATTATTTTTCTTGCTATGGCCTTCTTAACATCACAAAAAACTGCCATTTTCGCAGAGGTGTATAAACTTTTTATATCCACTGTAACCCCCAGCCCATCTGCGACCTACATCTGAAGACTGGAATTAACCAAAGAGAATATTACAAATTTAAAACTACATAATCATACAACCAAATGTCTGATAAAAAGTTTTAACTAATGGAAAAGAGATAGAAATGTACATTTTCAAAAGATTAAAAAATAAATTTACAGAATGAACAATTTAACCCCATATAGATCTTTTGGACACACCCAGCTTTCTTTATTGCTACTTCATGAGCAAGATTGCTTTGATCGATTAATTTCATCTTGCTGTCAAATACAAGCAATTAAGATTTATATCAAATTCTCACCGAGCCTAACCCCCTGTGCACATTTCTGTAATTATATATGCTGAAGTGCTATTCAGCACTCTTCACTTATGTCTGCATATCAGCTGAGAAAATGTGTTGCACTCATAATAATTGCCGCTCCTGCTGCTTCTCCATTGAGACCTATTTATCCTTTATTAAATATAAATCTAAGCCTAATTTATTTTCAAAAGGTTATTCGTCTATGAAGATAATATAAATGTACTTGTATATATGAGCGAGTTATCCAAAGTCCTAGGAAATTTACTTCAGGAACATGTATGTTTATTGACATATAGCTGAATTCACATATGGTGAAAAGATGCCAATCTGACACATATTGCACATGTTATACAGAATCTGTGATCTGCCTAGATCCCACAAAATCGCTAGCAATGTTACATGTCCATGTTTAATCACAGATGTGAAAAAAATGGTGCCAGTGTCTTCAGAGTTTTGATTCAGTGTCTCATCAGTGTATGGCCATACATTACCATCAATGTGTCAACAATGTGTTTCACAGATGGATCAATAAAGGGGTTTTCCAATGAACAAAGTTAATTTTGAAGCTCTGATAATAAGTTGCACAATTGGATGTCTTTAGAAAAAACTGTTCCTGTGTTGAGATAGGCCAGGGTCACATTTCCGTTTTTGTTGCAAAATCCTGATCCGGTTTTGAGCTTTAAAAAAGCTCAAAACCGGACCAGGAAACGCTCCTCATAGGAGCCTATGCAAAACACCGGATGGCTTCACAAGCCATCCGGTGGCCGGATCCGGCACTGCTGCCTGCGTTAAAAATCATGCAGGCAGCAGTTTTCGCAGCGTTTGCCGGGACCGCACTGCGGTCACCGGATGGCTCAGGATGTGTAATCCTGAGCCATCCGGTAACTGCATAGGTTGCGGATCCCGGCTATTGCCGGGATCAGCAAACCTAGTAAAGAGTTAAATTGATTGGTAAATGACTGTTTGAGGTCTGTAGGGGGGCTTAGACCCCCCTACAGACCGGCCGCCCACTTCGGTGGCCTCCTACTACAATATCCCCGATGGCACGGGCTCATCCGAGCCCGTGCAAGTCCCCACACCCCCAGCCCTCCGAATTACTATACCGGGGTGCCTGCACCCCTCTGGTATAGTTATTCCTGTATGTGTGGTAAATGATATATTAAAGTATTGGAGTTCATATTTACGGGTCTTCTCCTGCAGTGTTTTGCTAAATCCATGGGCGGGGCTGTTTGCGGCAGCCTCCGCCCCCTCATTTCTCATGGCCGCCCCCTCTTTGCCTCATCCATTGATGTGAGGCCGGACGCGTCATGAAGGGCCTCACATCAATGGATGAGGCAAAGAGGGGGCGGCCATGAGAAATGAGGGGGCGGAGGCTGCCGCAAACAGCCCCGCCCATGGATTTAGCAAAACACTGCAGGAGAAGACCCGTAAATATGAACTCCAATACTTTAATATATCATTTACCACACATACAGGAATAACTATACCAGAGGGGTGCAGGCACCCCGGTATAGTAATTCGGAGGGCTGGGGGTGTGGGGACTTGCACGGGCTCGGATGAGCCCGTGCCATCGGGGATATTGTAGTAGGAGGCCACCGAAGTGGGCGGCCGGTCTGTAGGGGGGTCTAAGCCCCCCTACAGACCTCAAACAGTCATTTACCAATCAATTTAACTCTTTACTAGGTTTGCTGATCCCGGCAATAGCCGGGATCCGCAACCTATGCAGTTACCGGATGGCTCAGGATTACACATCCTGAGCCATCCGGTGACCGCAGTGCGGTATTCACCACACATTTTTGAAAAAAAATGTGTGTGCCCGGCATTGCGTTCACCGCATCCGGATCCGGATGCGGTGAATGCAATTTATGTTTTCAATGTGACCCTACCCATAATCTTATATATGTTTATCTCAGCACAGGAGATGTGGTATGATCAGACCATATCCCTGTGCAATCAGACACAGCCATTACACAGTACATAGCAGGGACACATCTATAAGATTATCTCAGCACAGGAGATGTGGTACGATCAGACCATATCCCTGTACAATCAGACACATCCATTACACAGTACATAGCAGGGACACATCTATAAGATTATCTCAGCACAGGAGATGTGGTATGATCAGACCATGTCCTGTACATTACACAGTACATAGCAGGGACACATATATAAGATTATCTCAGCACAGGAGATGTGGTATGATCAGACCATATCCCTGTACAATCAGACACATCCATTACACAGTACATAGCAGGGACACATATGTAAGATTATCTCAGCACAGGAGATGTGGTATGATCAGACCATATCCCTGTATGATACACATTTACACAGTACATAGCAGGGACACATATATAAGATTATCTCAGCACAGGAGATGTGGTATGATAAGACCGTATCCCTGTACAATCAGACACAGCCATTACACAGTACATAGCAGGGACACATATATAAGATTATCTCAGCACAGGAGATGTGGTATGATCAGACCATATCCCTGTATGATTAGACACATCCATTACACAGTACATAGCAGGGACACATATATAAGATTATGGCTAGGGTCACATTTAGATGGCACATTGCGATTACTGCATCCAGATCCAGATGTGGTAATCTCATGTGCCTTCACACACATTTTGCCTTCAAAATGTGTCCCTAAACCCACATCCGGTAACTGGATTGCTCATAATGTGCAATCCGGTTGCGGATGCTTTGTTCATCCCTGTGGCTGCAGGGATGAACAAAGGGTTGATGTTAATATTATATGTGGGCAACAAGTCTCCAGGGAGTGTCCACCCTCCCTAGAGACATGTTGTCCACATAGTGTGGCATGTTTGGGGTTAAATTGCTTTATTACAGTATTGCCAGCTTTGTTGGCTTTTACTATTTTGTCAACGACAGCCGGCGGCTCCTCGCTGTAAAGAGGAGATACAGTACGTAATGTGCGTAAGCACAGTGCAGGGCAGCATCCTCAATAAGGAGCTGACCCTGCTGCTTACGCAAATTGCGTGCTGTACATGCTGCTATCCATGGTGCTGAAAGCTTTAACATTAGTTCTATGGCAGTGCGTTGCCCATAGAACTAATGTTAAAGGTTTCAGCACCATGGATAGCGGCGAGTACAATACGCAATTTGCATAAGCAGCAGACTCAGCTCCTTATTGAGGATGCTGCCCTGCACTGTGCTTACGCACATTTACTGTAACTCCTCCTTACAGCGAGGAGCCGCCGGCTGTCGTTGACAAAATAGTAAAAGCAGAAAAAAGCTGGCAATACTGTAATAAAGCAATTTAACCCCAAACATGCCACACTATGTGGACAACATGTCTCTAGGGATGGTGGACACTCCCTGGAGACTTGTTACCCACATATATTATAACCATTAACCCTTTGGTCATCCCCACAGCAACAGTGTTAAACAAAGCATACGGCTACCGCAAGCATTCACATGTCCCTTGCAGTGGCCGTATGGGCTCCCATAGGCGCCCATTATGGCATCCCCGCTGCGGTTTTCAAACTGCTTTGAAAAATGCTGCCTGCATGATTTTTCACGTAGGCAGCAAAACTGGAATGCGGGAACCGGATTGCATTAAGTGCAATCCTGTTTTATAATATTTTTAATGCTCAAAATCGGATCAGGATCTGCAAACCCCACCGCAAACATGACCCTAGCCTATCTTAGCACAGGAGCTGTGGTATGATCAGACCATGTCCCTGTACAGTCAGACACAGCCATTACACAGTACATAGCAGGGACACATATATAAGATTATCTCAGCCTAGAAGATGTGGTATGATCAGATCTTGTCCCTGTATGGTCAGACACAGCCATTACACAGTACATAGCAGGGACACATATATAAGATTATCTCAGTACAGAAGGCGTGATAAGATCAGACCATGTTCCTGTACAGTCAGACACATCCATTCCACAATGTATAGCATGGACACATATATAAGATTATCTCAGCACATGAGCTGTGGTATGATCAGACCATGTCCCTGTACAGTCAGACACGGCCAATACACAGTACATAGCAGAGTCACATTTATAAGTAAAGGATCATTTTTTTAAGCAAATCCAATTTGGAAATTATTCTTATTCCAAGATTGTTTAAAATGAACTTTGTTTATGAGAAAACTCCTTTACCTACATAAATTACTAATCTTTTCCTATATTTTGCAATACTAAACACATATAGCCATCCATGTCCTGAACATGTTTTTTACAAATCAGTAGACTTGTACTGGCACTTTTCCTCCATGCTGCCAAAAAAACCAGACGTCTCAATGTGTTTTGCACTGCACATATGGTGCATGTAAAAACTCAGATAGGTGAGCAGCCCCATAAGTTTTAATGGACACGGGTGCTATCCATGAAAAATACATATGACATACATATGTGTCTCACAGACATTTGAAGGAGGCCTTAGGGCCGGTTTACACATAACAATGTCCCAGCGACCCACCAACGATGGGGGTTGCTGGGACATCGTTATCTGATCGCTGGTGAGCTGTCACACAGGCAGACTCATCAGCGATCAGCGACCAGCGAGAACGTTGGTATCCAGGATAACCAGTGGGTAACTAAGCAGAGCATTCTGCTTAGTTACCCGCTGTTTACCCTGGTTACCAATTCCCAGCGTGTGCTGTGCGGCGCCGCACAGCACACGCTGGGAGCTGGTAACCAGGGTAACAGCGGATAACTAAGCACAGCGCTCGGTTTAGTTACCCGCTGTTTACCCTGGTTACCAGCTCCCAGCACCGCACAGCACACGCAGGAAGATGGTAACCAGGGTAAACAGTGGGTAACTAAGTGCAGCGCTCTGCTTAGTTACCCGCTGTTTACCCTGGTTACCATCTCCCAGCGCTGCACAGCAAGGTGGATGATCGTTGGTCTTCTGCTGTCACACATGGCGATGCTGGCCGCCCAGTGGGAGACAAACAATTGAAAAATGGCCCTGGGCCTTGTGCCAATGATCAGCGATCAGCTCACTGATTGCTGATCGTTGCAGTATGTCACACATAGCGACATCACTACGAGATTGCTGCAACGTCGCAAGTTGCAGCGACATCGTTAACGATGTTGCTACATGTAAACCGGCCTTAAGACTAGTGATCAGAAAATCAGTTTAAGGTCTCCTTCAGATGTCAGTGTTTAGATAAGTATGTGAAAAAATAGTACCGGAGTCATCAGTGTATGGTCCTTGCTTCCTCTTTCATCATGTATGTATCTGTGTCCATGCTTCATCAGTGTTTTGTAAGGAAGGATTATAAATTAGTTCCAAAGCTTCTCCTTTACATTACAACGTTAAACATGGACAGGTCATGGATGGCATTCACCATTCATGTGCTGTCCATGCTTTTCACAGGCCATTAGACTTATATTGGTGCTTTTTTCATCTATGTTTATGGAAATAAAACGAGCATGTCTCCATGATTTCTGCACAGACACATGGTGCATGAAAACACATGGACATGAAAATTGGGTGTGGATTTTCCTAGAAACTTTAATCTGAATAACATTAGTTTTGATTTTTGAACATTACTAAAGCAACAAACAAAACTTGAAATGTATCCACTTAATTTATATTCTTACAACTAAGATTGGAATATTTTAAATAATTTTGAATTATTTAGTATTAATAAAGACTCGCCGGCCGGGATCCCGTTTATCAACATAGTTCCAGATTGATCAAATTTTATGTGTGGATTTATATTTTAGTGCGTAATTTGCAGTGTTTTACAAAGATAGAAGTATTTTAATAGTAATTCTTGTGTTTTTTGTGTGTGTTTTTTCTTTAGTGTGCTTCCATATATTAATTTTAATATATTAAACCTTTAGCATTTAATACTTAAAAAATGACATTTTAAATGTGTCACAGAGATACTTGAGATCTAGATGTTAAAGTTATGTAGAGCAATTGTAAATAATTAAAATGACGATTCCTATGTCCTTATTGATATGTAGTGATGTAGGGCAGGTTTCCAGCTATGTCTTACTGTAAAAACATAAGAGCGGTCTACTGAGCTTCAGACATACATGAGTAAAAATAACACTGATGTGTCTAAACTGACAGCTTCTTGTGGTATGCTGTGAGCCTGAAAAATGTTTGTTCTAGTGATTTTGTTCCCATGAGTTCCCGTGAGAGCGACCTACAAAAGTACGCCACCAATACAAATGCTGACAATCTGCTGTGTCCATAAGGAGTTAAAGCTGTACAACTGTCAGAATTAAAGAGCAATTTGCAAACTAAGCATCTCTTATGTCTGTTCTTACCACCGATCAAACAATAGACTGTAGAAATATCATAAACAGGTCATGAAAGTAAATGTGTACCAACCTGTTAAGGTAAAAATATTTGTACCGTGTTAGCCAGTACATAGAAAAATATTAGAATCTGAGAGTCCTCAGTGGTTGATGCCATTTAATGGCTAACTGAAAAGATGGTAAACATAGCAAGCTTTCGAGACTCTATGGCCTCTTCATCAGGCTAATAGTCTTCAGAATTTGTGTCATTATTAGCCTGATGAAGAGGCCATAGAGTCTCGAACGCTTGCTTTGCTTTCTCTTACCATCTTTTCAGTCAGCCATTAAAAGGTATCAACCACTGAGGACTCTCAGATTCTAATATCTTTATACCAACCTGTTAGAAATTACATTGCCATGGTATATAGTATGAAAAATACCTATCTAGTTCAACTAGTTACCTTGAAGGACTAATTTAGAGTAAGGAAAACAATCCCAATAATGAGGACTGATTCTAGCTTTATCTAGTGCCTGAGCTGAAAATTGAAATAGTCCTCCACACTGTAGAGCAGGGGTGGACAACTCCAGTCCTCAAGAGCAGCAAACAGTTCATGTTTTCAGGAATTCCTTAGCATTTGACAGTTGGAATCATCACCTGTGCAGAAGATTAAATTATCAACTGTCAAATACTAAGATAATCTTGAAAACCTGCTGTGGGTGCAACCCTCAAGGCCTGGAGTTGCCACCCCTGCTGTAGAGCAATATATACCTGCAGTAAATAAACAACTTTCCATCATTTGTTTTTTTGCTTTTAAGGTGTGCAGTGTATGGTACAAGGGACCTGTGAACATTATTCTCTATGTCAGTGCAATTACCACAATATCAAACTCTTAGGATGAGTGCCCACGATCAGGATTAGTAGCATTTTTGAGTACAAGCATATTGAATATGATTTATTGAGATCCCATGCACACTGTGCTTCTTTTCTCCACAGCATAAACTGACATGCAGCATGGCTTTCCAAGCATCAGCATGTCAATTTATGCTTACAGGGACGTGAGTGTTTTCAGTGGGAGAACACAGGAAAAATACGCTGCAACCAGAATCCTTATAGTGGGCACTAACTTGGCCTTCTCCTGAGGAGACTGCTAGCATCTGTGCAAGAGGACACACTGCTTCTAGGATGCTGCAAGTCGTGATAGTGGGCACATAGCCTATGGCCTGTTTAACATCTATGAGGTCCCTGCGCTAGGCTGCTCTGCCTGCCCTGCGCCAGCACAAATGCAAGCGCAGGGGCATTTAGGGGCTTGGGCAGCCTAGCGCAGGGACGCATAGATGCCCTGCATTTGCGCTCTGCTGCGCTCAGTGCCCCCATTATATCCTATGGCCAAGCACAGCCAAACACGAGCTCTGGATAGTGAGAATCTCAAGTGAAAGGTTCAGGCGCCACGGCGCACGCGCCTGTCACTTAGCAGAGATTGTCACTTAGGAGAAATTGGTGATGAATTGCTGAACAAACTGAATGGAAACAGCCAAGCACTTGGACTTTAAAAGGTCCAGCAGAAAAGTGTGGTCTCTTTTAAGAAAACTAGAAGGAAGCTATGGGCTTCTATGCAGTGCTTAAGGGACTTCGCCAACAAGTCTAAATTCCTGGAAGCTAGTTGGGAGGAGGCACATAGCGTGATCCCCAGGTACGGGATGCCCTCAGGGCACCACTGGAATGGGTATTCCCCAGTGTACCTGGCCACCTCAGCAGGAGAAACATTGATTGGAAGAATTACTGACTTGCTCACGTTCAGCTTGTAGTACGACACTCTAGCATAGGTGTTCAAGGTATCCATTATGGCCGGCAAGGAGGTAGGAAGGTCCGTACAAGAAATGATGACATTGTCAGCGTAGAGGCCGACGACGTGATGCATTCCCCCCACCTGGATCCCGGAAATTGATGGGTTTGCCCGAATCGCAGCAGCCGGCAGTGTGGTTTTTAACCTTTCACCCACGTTACTCTATATGCACCAAGCTGGGGACTGCAGCAGCCGTGATATGCTTTTATAGCAGTGTAGTTTCCATGTTTGTAGTTTCCATGTTATCAGCATTGCAGACCCTGCAGAGAGCTGCTGCATTTGTCCTCCCGATTATAAGCAAACAGGAATAGTCCGCCTGCTGTATAAACTATCATGTAATTATGCACTCCTTCTCAGCAGCTCTCTCCTCCCTCTTCCCTCCTCCCCTTCCCTTTGATAACAGTACAGTGTCAGGTTTCACTTACAGGAGGTCTCTTCTGTTGAGGACAGGGAGAGAAAAAGCTATTACAGATCTGCCTTATCTAGATTCCATTTGTTTCTGTAAGCAGGAATCACAGCTGTGACAGCTTCTGTGTTGTATTTGACCTCTTGTGATGCTGCAAACACAGAGAGCAGAGAGGATGATACACCCCCCCCCCTTCCCACACACACACACACACACACTAATGTCCTGTGCAGTGATCTGAATATATGACATGCATATTCATGCTATGGGGAGTGGACAGCAGAGAACTAAGTGGATCCCTCACTGAGTGACAGATGGAATGAATCTCTTTCTTTGAAGTTTACAGAGGATAGGAGGGGAATATAAGTAAAAGAAGTACATAGTGAGAGATTAGAGCAAGGGATTAGAAAATGATATCACTTAAATATGGAGGTTTGACCTAACAGTTTTCCTTTAAACTCTGGTACACAGATCCTATTTTAGCCTCCAAAACTGTTTCCTAATTGAAAATTTATCATTCAGCTGAATGCAGTCAAAGTGAATATTTCATTGACTTGCTCATTTTAAATTGCCACTATATTTTGCATTATGACTTGTAATAATTGCAATGATTATAAGAAATTAAAATATTATATAATGACAAAATAAACAAATCCCTAAAAATAAAGTAATAGATATTAAATCTAATCACATAAGTGAGGTGGTAGTACATGGAGGTTTACCAAAGTATTGCGTTTCTCGTTTCCCAAATTCAATTATCAGATAATGTAGCTTGTCGGACTACCGGTCTGTCATAATTCTGCTCTTTCGACATGGGAATTAAAAAAGTCTAACGAAGTTAAAATGTTTCAATATCGAGATGGTTAAATGCCAATTAACTGTGTTGATTGGACTGAAGAGATGTTTTGCAGGAAAGGGATTTGTATGGCAAGTGAATTTAAAGCAAGCACAGGGATTAGGAGAACCTACTGTTATGAATATGTAAATTGATTTCCATTTGCTTTCCTATGAGAAGTTTAAGAGGCCATATTACATTATGTATGACACGTTATTAACAAAATGCTTGAGTTATTATTGTTTCAATTTAAAACCTGAACAAATGTTATTTAGGCTTTCAAACCAGCTGTAGCTTTTCCTTCCCTTGTGCCGTCTCAATGCAGATCTTGGTTAATTAGTATGGAAAGATGTAGTTCCGCCAAAATGGAGCACTTAAAAGACGAGCATGAAAAGCTCTTATGTCCCATCACACATGTAAGGGTCACTGGGGAAACCATAGGTGTTTGTTAGTTTTATCACCCCAAAGTAACTGCCGTCAAAATGTACTTACTCATCACTACTGCAGATGCCTCTATCACTGTCACTTCTCCCAACACAACAGTCTCTTTCACTAAGTCAAATCATCAACAGGAGCTGAGTGATAAAGTTGATAGCATCCCCCTTCTTCAGAATAGGAATAAACCCTGATCACGTTTAGTCCTTTTCCAGTTGTCCATATCTGTTGACACAGTTATGTGATGATATCAACTGCTGATTCAGAAGACTTTGTTAGCTGTATTGGATTTCATCGCATCTAGATGCTTTGTTTAATGCCAGAAACTTTATCGCAGCAACGACTTCGTCCTTCAAGATGTTCAGTTCTCTACCATTTCCGTGTCTGTTTCTTCCCATATCAGTGACTTGTTCTTGTAAAGATGCTCCGTGTTCTCTTTCCACTGTTGTACCTGGATCCTGTGAATTTATTTACTCAACTGTAGCTGACATTTCTTGTTCTATTTCCTTTCAATACATTTGCAGGACCCTGGATGACTTTTTCCTGCAGGCTAAGTTTTTTTAGGGAAAATGCTTAAAGAGTTAAAGAAACACTGGCATCTTATTACCTATTGCATATTTTTTCATTGTTTATTTTTTTGGTAGTTTTGTAAATGCGTTTTCATTATTTGTGACAGTTATCGTTTTTCTAAGGCCCCTTTCACATCACCGTTTTTGTCCGGATCTGGCTGATCCGGACAAAAAACGCATCTGCCGCATGTGCCGCCTCACGGCCGCATTTGCGGTGCACTTGAGGCAAGCCCCATGCATTGTCTATGGGGCTTGCGGCAAGTGCGTTAGCGCCGCGATCCGGCACTTGCGGCAGTTGCGGCCGCAAAAAAATACGGTCAGCTGCGTTTATTTTGTATGGCCGCACCTGCCGCAAGTGCCAGATCGCGGCACTACCGCACTTGCTGCAAGCCCCATACACAATGCATGGGGCTTGCCGCCATTGCATTCGCAAGTGCTGCCGTTAGGTGGCACATGTGGCAGATGCGTTATTTTGCCCGGATCGGCAGGATCCGGACAAAAACGCTCATGTGAAAGGGCCCTAAGATTGTTTACCAGCATTTTTGTCGAGTCATTTTTCATTGGGGTTTTCTTTTTTTAACTTCATTCGAAAATGAAGAAGCTATTAGAAGTTTTTCAAGGAAAAAAATGCGTACCGTATATACTCGTGTATAAGCCGACCCGTGTATAAGCCGACCCCCCTACTTTTGCCCCCAAAACTTGGTAAAACCTATTGACTCGTGTATAAGCCGAGGGTGGACCCCAGCACAGGTATACAGCCCCCAGCAGTGTGGTATACAGGCCTCCCCAGTGGTAATATACAGCAGCCTCTCCAGTGGTAGTATACAGCAGCCTCCCCAGTGGTAGTATACAGCAGCCTCCCCAGTGGTAGTATACAGCAGCCTCCCCAAAGGTATAAACAGCAGACCCCAGAGGTATACAGCAGGCCCCAGAGGCATATACAGCAGGCCCCAGAGGTATACAGCAGGCCCCAGGGTATATACAGCAGGCCCCAGAGGTATACAGCAGGCCCCAGGGTATATACAGCAGGCCCCAGAGGTATACAGCAGGCCCCAGAGGTATACAGCAGGCCCCAGGGTATATACAGCAGGCCCCAGAGGTATACAGCAGGCCCCAGAGGTATACAGCAGGCCCCAGGGGTATGCAGCAGGCCCCAGGGGTATACAGCAGGCCCCAGGGGTATACAGCAGGCCCCAGGGGTATACAGCAGGCCCCAGAGGTATACAGCAGGCCCCAGAGGTATACAGCAGGCCCAGGGTATATACAGCCCCCCAGTGTATACAGCAGGCCCCAGGGTATATACAGCTGGCCCCAGGGTATATACAGCCCCCCAGTGTATACAGCAGGCCCCAAGGGTATATACAGCAGGCCCCAGAGGTATACAGCAGGCCCCAGAGGTATACAGCAGGCCCCAGGGTATATACAGCAGGCCCCAGAGGTATACAGCAGGCCCCAGAGGTATACAGCAGGCCCCAGGGGTATGCAGCAGGCCCCAGGGGAATACAGCAGGCCCCAGGGGTATACAGCAGGCCCCAGGGGTATACAGCAGGCCCCAGAGGTATACAGCAGGCCCCAGAGGTATACAGCAGGCCCAGGGTATATACACCCCCCCAGTGTATACAGCAGGCCCCAGGGTATATACAGCTGGCCCCAGGGTATATACAGCCCCCCAGTGTATACAGCAGGCCCCAAGGGTATATACAGCAGGCCCCAGAGGTATACAGCAGGCCCCAGGGGTATACAGCAGGCCCCAGAGGTATACAGCAGGCCCCAGAGGTATACAGCAGGCCCCAGGGTATATACAGCCCCCCAGTGTATACAGCAGGCCCCAAGGGTATATACAGCAGGCCCCAGAGGTATACAGCAGGCCCCAGGGGTATACAGCAGGCCCCAGAGGTATACAGCAGTCCCCAGAGGTATACAGCAGGCCCCAGGGTATATACAGCCCCCCAGTGTATACAGCAGGCCCCAGGGTATATACAGCCCCCCAGTGTATACAGCAGGCCACAGGGTATATACAGCCCCCCAGTGTATACAGCAGGCCCCAGGGTATATACAGCCCCCCAGTGTATACAGCAGCCCCCCAATGGCACTAGCCCCCCCCCCATCATTGTAAGAGCCCCCCACACTTTGCAGAGCCCCCCCCCGCTGCTTTATCTTACCATCCGGGGTCTTCTTCACCGCGGGTCCTCCAGTCCTTCCTCGCGCGCTGTGTTCCCGGTCTCATGTGACCCGGCGGTCGCAGTGGAATGACGTCATCTCGCCGGGTCATGTGAGACCTGAACACAGCGCGCAGGACCCGCGGCGAAGACAGCGGATGGTAAGATAAAGCAGCGGGGGAGCTCTGCAAAGTGTGGGGGGCTCTTACAATGATGGGGGGGGCTAGTGCCATTGGGGGGCTGTATGCACGGCTCCCCCTGCCGCTGTGATGGGCGAGGGGAGCCGTGCATATCTAATGAGCGGCCCCACGTGACGGGCCGCTCACTCATAAGCCCCCCCCCGCCTCCTCCAGCCTCCCCAGCACCCGGACACAGCCCCCACCACATATATTACCGTATTGACCCGTGTATAAGCCGAGGGGGTGACTTTTCAGCCCAATTTCTGGGCTGAAAAACTCGGCTTATACACGAGTATATACGGTAGCTTATTTTAACTACTTAAAATGATGTTTAAAAGATGTTCAAAATACTGAACAAATGGACAACAAGTCATTTTTACATAGCAGCAATGCGTATGTTCATTCTTTGGAGTGTTTATTTAGCATCTTTTCTTAGTAGCAAAATACACTTGGAGGAGATGTCTTGTGCACATACCATAAAACTATAGTTGACTTCTATATCTCTAGCCCATTTTTAGGGCTAAAATCTCATATGGATAGTTAATCCTGCATGTCTGTGTGGCATGAAAAGTGTGGTTCAAGTCCAAATCTGTAGCAGAAAGCAATTCATCATGCTACCTGTGAAGCTTAATAACTTGATTAAATCAATATTGTGCAATGTCAAGAGTCTATTATACCGCCATTTGATATGTTGAACCTGTTTTCGGAGAGAGGCTCTATGTGAATATATAATCTTTCCTTTTACATTTTCTTTCATATCACATAATTTAGCCATAAAATTATATTTCTTCAAGATTAAGCCTAACATTGTAGTTAGAGCTTAAATGTTACTTGACCTCTAATATGAAACTGGAATAATTTTCATTTAAAAGGTAGTCTGCCATTATAAATGTGGAATGAAGGAACATTTTAATAGTTTTATTAATGGAGTCAATCATTTGTAAACTTATTATTTTTTGTTAATAAACATCTTTACTTGCTCCTGTTCCAGCGACACTAGCCTCTGTTGCCAGACACGGACTGTACTTACTCTGCAGGTGGCATCAGCAATGGTGAGTAATGCTACATCACAATTATTGCATAACACAGACATGGTCAAACCAAGCGTATTGGTGCAGATGGAACTTGTTTCGCCAAGAAGTGTGTGTGCTTACATAAAAAAACTCATTTAAAGGGACACTGTCAGGTCATTTTTCAGTATGATACTAATATTACCCTGCCTGGGCAGACCTTTTAAAAACATGTAAAATCATTATTGTACCATTTGTAGTTTCCATGTGATCATCATTGTCAGACCCTGCAGAAAGCTCCTGGATTAATCCTGTCCTATTATAAGCAGAGACGATTAGTCCTGTGCTGTATAAACTGTCATATAATTATGCACACCTTCTCAACAGCTCTTGTGGCACCCCACGTAGTCAGGCGTCACAGAGGGATATTGCACCGGTAAAAGAGGTGTAATTGCCCCAGCTGCAAGTGGGCCCCATTCCAGCACTCCCACATTAGCAGATTGGTGGGAGGTTACCCAGGAGGAAGATATATTCACCTCTGGGGGGAACAAAGAGTCAGTCAGGCAGAGAGCCTGAGTCAGACAAGGCCAGTCGGAGGAGGAGAGGAGTCAGGACAATTAGAAAAGAGTGTGGAACAAGGCGGAAGGTTTTACCTGGACGGCTCCATGCTGATCCGGAGGGAAGGAGAAAGAGGATCTTGAGGAGATCCTGAAAGAGGTCGCCTGATGCAAGGATTCTGGGCCCTAGAGAGAAAGGGAGAACCCCAGCTGGAGCGACCATACTCCAGGGGATTCTCCAGTCCACCACGGAAACGCCGGGCCCGGGGATCCGGCCAAAGTCTACCTTTCTAGTCGGCAACTGGCTGCTGTGGTTTGTCTACCAGCTGCAGCACCCTGACAAACGGGGCGGTCTGCCTGCTTCCTCACCATGAGGGAGGGGACCCCCAATACTACCTACACGGAGCCTTTGGGTATAGACTCATCCTAGGTGGGGAAGAAAGGACGCGGGTTCGTCAACTAAGGTACACTATGGGTCCCACCATACCACCTGGGATCCACTTGCAGCCACCCGTTGAGCTACCTGTTACTTTAACAACTGATGCTGAACTGTGGACTCTGTATTTTGCTGCAGAACGTTTACAGTAAAGTACCCGGGAGAAAGTGACTTTGCCTTTGTATGGTTATCTTCATCAACCTGTTTGCTTACAGGAACACTGTCCTGGAGGACCAGCTCCACCTGTAGGTAGCTTTGCCATCTCAGCCGAATTACCATCGGCCTCCGGAGGACTGTGGCGGCGCTGGTGACCCATCATCAGGTATTGCAGGTGGCGTCACATGACAAACTCTTATCCCCTGTACATAACCCCTTTTTTGAAGTGTCACCTAGGCCATGGGCTCAGGAGCTGCCACCCGTGACATCCCCCGTGAGAACAACCACCGAGACTGATACCCGAGTATCCCAGGGCCTCGGGCTCGACACTCTCTCCTCTCTCCTCCCTTTGCTAACAGTGCAGCATGAGGTTTCACTTACAGGTCTGTTCAGTTGATATCACCAGGGAGGGAGAGAGCTACTGCAGGTCTGCCTTATCTAGACTTCATTTGTTTCTGCAAAGCAGATACCCTGCTGTGCTGTGACAGTTTCTGTGTTGTAGTTCACCTCTTGTAATGCTGCACACAGAAAGCAGAGAGGAGAATACAGCCTTTCCCCCACTGATGTCCTGTGCAGTGATGTGGTGTGAATATGTGACATATTCATTCTATGGGGAGTGGACAGCAGAGCACTAAGTGGATCACTCACTGTGATTGACAGGTGAAATGAATCTCTTCATTTGAAGTTATTTGAAGTAGGGAAATATAAATAAAAAAATACATAAATAGAGAGAGATTATAGCAAGGAATTAGAAAATTATAGCAGTGATATGTGGATTTTTGACCTTGTAATGTACAATAATTAGATCTGTCTCTTTAAGAAAACTAGGTCTGGTGTATCATGGGTAATGATAAGAAAGAGGTTATAGTTTCAGTTTGGAGCATGCTGAGGAAAGACTGTTATGTTATATGATGGAGAAAGATGGAAGAATAAAGTACAGTTAAAGTTTACCCTTGTGAATTCCTCATATCGTGTGGGCATTACAACTGGCAACGAGGATCAGATATAACAACCAGCTGCTATGAGTACTGATCCCTGTTTACTGCTTCACACACCAGCATCACTGAGAGACTCTCTCATGGCTGAATACTTGCACACCTTCCCACAGTTTGATATGACTGATGCTATTAATCTCTCCCATAACTGGAGAAAATGGCTAAACAGATTTGAGAACTTTCTAGATGCTGTGGACATAAAAGAGGAGAAAAGAAAGCCATGTTCCTACATTGTGCGGGCTCAGGAGTTTATGATGTATACAGCATATTACCTGCAGCCGAGACAGACACATACAGCAATTGCACCAAAGCTCTCACTGACTACTTCAACCCCAAACAAAATATCAGATATGAGAGATACAAGTTCAGAATTGCTAAGCAGCTTCCGGAAGAATCCATAGACACCTATGTCACCCGGCTGAGAGAGCTGGCACATGGATGTGCATTCACAGATGTAGATGATGAAATTCTAACTCAAGTAATTGTCACCTGCTCATACAATAACATAGGGCGCAAAGCTCTGCAGCAGGATCTCTCTCTACATGATTTACTCAAAATGGCCCGTGCTATAGAAACAGCAGATCATCAGGCTACTGTAATGGAGAGTGGGGATAATTTACATGTACATAATCTCAAGCATAAGAATGCCCAAGACAAGCAAACCCTGAAACAGAGAAAATGCTATAAATGTGGACAGGATTTCCCTCACCACCAGAACAAATGTCCAGCTATAGGACAGACATGCAGTAAATGTGGAAAAGGGAATCATTTTGCAGCTGTCTGCAGGTCAGCACAGTACAAGTCTTCTCTGCCTCTAACAAAACCCGCAAGTATAAAAATGGTAAATCAGGACACAGAAGAAATGTCTGGGGCGGAAAACTATGTGTTCACCACTTCTGCCAATTGGCTCAGTGCAGTTTCTCTGCATCACACTCCCAATCTGCAACACCAATATCACCTTTAGAATAAATTACGGGTGGATATTATAGACATCACTGCATATGAACAATTGAAAAATAAGCCAGTTTTACAGCAAGTGAATACTAAAATCTTTACATATGGATCTACAACACCTCTAGCTACAAGAGTACAATTTGACACGGAAATCAGCTATAAAGAAAACAGGCATAAAACCACTTTTCACACATTACAAGGATCGGAAGGCTGTCTTCTCAGCTATCACACTGCATTGAAGCTAGGACTCATCCAGATTATTCATACCATAACTGACCCGGAAGATATGGATGTACAGGCCATGGTAAACAGTTTTACCTCTTTATTTAGTGGTTTGGGGAAATTAAAGGACTCTGAAGTACATCTTCATGTGGACGACAGTGTTTGTCCAGTAGCCCAACCACATAGACGCATTCCTTTTCACCTGAGAAAGAAAGTAGAAAAAGAACTTCAATTCCTCATGGATGAAGACGTCATTGAAACTGTTACTGGTCCCACTCCGTGGGTCTCTCCACTTGTGGTAGTTCCAAAACCAAAGACTCCTGAGCAGGTGAGACTGTGTGTTGACATGCGCCTACCCAACACCGCTATCCAGAGAGAAAGACATATCTCACCCACGATTGATGACATCATTCATTTATTAAATGGAGCGACCATCTTTTCAAAGCTCGACCTCAATAAAGGCTATCACCAATTAGAACTGAGTCCAAAATCCAGATACTTAACAACATTTTCCACACATGTGGGCCTCAGAAGATATAAAAGATTGACTTTTGAAGTCAGCTCAGCAGCAGAGATCTTTCAGGATGCGATAAGGAGCGTCATTCAATACATTCCAAATGCCTTCTATTACAGTGATGACATACTGGTGTTTGGTAAAACTCAAGCTGAACATAATCGTGCGCTATACAACATCTTTGAATGCCTGCTCTCTGCTGGACTCATTTTAAACAAAGAAAAATGTGAAGTTGATAGTTCATTGGAGTTCTATGGTCACATCTTCTCGGCGAAAAGAGTACAACCTGGTCCTAAGAAAGTAGAATCCATCAAAACAGCCTCATTTCCACAAACTGCCAGTGAAGTACGCTCTTTTCTTGGAATGGCAAGCTATTGTGCTAGATATATTCCAAATTTTTCAACTATCAGCAGTCCATTAAGAGAACTTACAAAGCAAAATTGTGTCTTTCAAGTGTCCCAAGACTGTCAGACCTCTTTTGAAACAATTAAACATGAACTTTGCTCAACCACTACCATGGCTTATTTTGATCCGGCACTTCGAACCGAATGAATTTTGGACGCCAGTCCCGTGGGGCAGGATGCTATCTTAGCATAATATAATGATAATAATCAAGATCCTCACATCATTTCTTATGCAACTAAAAGCTTAACAAGCACTGAAAATAAATATTCACAACCTGAAAAAGGCTTGCCAGTTGTCTGGGGATGTGAACACTTTCATTTATTTCTCTATGGCGCTCCCTTCACCATCGTCACCGACCATCAAGCACTTCTTACGCTCTATGAAAATCCCACTATAAAATGCCTGCACACATTGAAAGATGGGGTCTATGTCTCCAGGACTATAACTACAAAATTGTACACAAACCTGGAAAATTCAGCAATCCGGCTGACTATCTTTCAAGTCATCCTATGAATGATGCCTCACCTGAGA
Organism: Allobates femoralis; assembly: GCA_033576535.1. Classification (NCBI taxonomy): domain Eukaryota; kingdom Metazoa; phylum Chordata; class Amphibia; order Anura; family Aromobatidae; genus Allobates; species Allobates femoralis. The sequence continues at coordinate 743,640,299 of JARQOC010000003.1, read as the reverse complement.
GTTCCTCCATTGAAGAAAACATGCGCTTCATTACAGCTCATGCAGTGCCTTAACCACTCTCCATTGATCACTTTGTGAATGCAACAACGAGTGACAAGACGCTATGTGCCTTAATACAAATCATACAAAATCGAAGGTGACATGAAATCCAAAAAGAAACATTTCCCGATTCTGAGATTGATCTGAAGGAATTAAAACTATGCTCAAATGTACGGGAGGAATTATCAGTCACTGAAGAACACCTCATTCTTCGAGGTACCAAACTGGTTGTACCTAAGACTTTACACAACTTAGTCATACAGATCGCACATGAAGGCCATCTGGGAATTGTTGGTACTAAAAAAATTACTAAGAGAAAAAGTGTTGTTCCCAAACATGGATCAATTGGTGGAAGAGAAGATTAGACATTGCTCCACCTGTCAATTAATTATGCCATCATCAAACATAGAACCATTACAAATGACTCCGCTACCCACTGCAGTCTGGGAGGAAGTGTCAATCGACATATATGGACCATTACCCAATGGCCAGTACATTCTAGTAACAATTGATGAATATACTAGATACCCTGTCATTTCTTTCATATCTTCAACATCTGCCACCAGTGTCATACCAGAACTGGATGACATATTCTCAGCGTATGGCATCCCAAGAGTGGTTAAAACAAACAATGGACCTCCGTTCAATGTACATGTGTTTACACAATTTTCTGAATACTTGAGGTTCAGTCACAGGAAAATCATACATTGCTGGCCGCAGGCTGATAGTATAGTAGAACATTTCATGCGCACTTTGGGGAAAAGAATCAAGGCAGCGAGTCTGGAGCACACCCCGCTGAAACAGTCATGATACAAATTCATGTGCAATTATCCCAATACGCCACATTCTTCTACTAATGCTGCTCCAGCTCATCGAATGTTCAGCAGACCTCCGTGCATACGTATCCCTGACGGGACCGGTCATCCCTTACCAAGTGACTCCTCTGTGCAACCAGCAGACTCTAGCAAACAAGCTATGAAACGTTATGCAGACAGAAGGCGAAGGGCACAGCCGAATGCCATAAAAAAAGGGGATATTGTCGTCGTGCGTCAAAAACCAACCAACAAGACCTCAGCTACTTATAATCCTGCACAATACAATGTTAATGATAAGAAAGGCAGCATGGTCACGGCTGAGTGAAATGGACACTTCATAACTCGAAATTCATCACATTTTAAAATCATACCGCAAAATGATGATAATGACCTTCCTTTGGTGGAAGACTTGGTAATCGATGGTGGAGAGGACCACCCGGAAGTGAACAATTCTTCAATAATGGACACACTCACTGAGCCCAGACGCTATCCAACACGAGAAAGGAGGGCTCCATCTCGGCTTATTGAAGAAGGATAAAAGAGAAAAGAAGAAAAAATATACATAATTCTTTTTGGTTGTTTTGTTTTTGTTTTTTTTGTTTTTATCCTTGCTTGCCTGATTTGAATAGACTAAATAGGCCAAAACCGACATATATCTTTCTTGGACATTTTCACATTGTTACATTGTCAGTGTATTTCTTCTAGGTTGTTAAAAAAAAAGGGGGATGATGTAATGTACAATAATTAGATCTGTATCTTTAAGAAAACTAGGTCTGGTGTATCATGGGTAAGGAGAAGAAGGAGGTGGGAAGTTAAGTTTTAGTTTCAGTTTGGAGCATGCTGAGGAAAGACTGTTATGTTATATGATGGAGAAAGATGGAAGAATAAAGTACCGTTAAAGTTTACCCTTGTGAATTCCTCATGTGGTGTGGGCATTACAGACCTGACAGTTTTCCTTTAAAGGGAACCTGTCAGGTGGTTTATGCCCCCCTCAGCTATCACTATCTGTCCCTGCAGCTTCATAATACTATTCTAATCATCCCTGTCTGAGCTCAGAGTGTAATATGAAAGGTGAAAAAAAAGCATTTATACACTTACATTTCAGTCCCCACCTTGGAGGAGGGGGACTGTCTGGCAGGATAATGGTTAACTCACTTGTAACTTGGCTAGCTAAAGGACCTGTGTGATGTAAAGATCATGTGACCATAGTGGGGGAGGTAAGCCAGCAAACATATTATGTTCTATAAGAACTTAGCTCCGCCTATTGTAGTCACATGGTTGTGACATCACATCAGGTCTCCCAACATGTTCTAGCACAAGGCTGAAATGTTAACTATTAACCTGCCAAACAGTCCCCGTCCTCCAAGCTGGGGACTGACTGCCTCATTACATGAGGAGATGTAAGTGTATAAATGCTCTTTTTTCACCTTTCACATTACACTATGAGCTCAGACAGGGATGATTAGAATATTATTATGAAGCTGCAGCTACAGACAGTGATAACTGGAGGGGCATAAACTAGCTGACAGGTTCCCTTTAAGGGTTTGCCACCCTCTATAGTGCTAGTTTGTTTTAATATATTTTAGTGTTAATTTCCATATACTGTGATACCTCGGTTTTCGTCAATAATCTGTCCAACAACAATTGACCAGAACTGAAACTGATTAATACCAAGGCAAGTATTTCCACTGGAATCAATGTAAATCCAATTAATTTGTTTTAGACACTTCAATATACATACCAAAAATACATTTTATAGAGAATAAAGACCATTGTCTTTTTATACTAAAAACATTAAGCAATTAATATAAAATGAATATAAAAGACTAATGTAAAAAATAAATTACATTTAACATGGCATTTATTTTTCTATCAAAGAAAGGAGGAGCCAGCACTGTCTGAGATTAGTATGAAATACAAAAAGTACAATTGCACATATAAATTCCAAACTGTGCTTAAATATAAAATGACATTTTTAGCAAATGATTGATCAATAATTTGAGCCACCCTGCCAACGTCATGGCAAATCTCAATAGGACGGTCCTACTCTATGTTTTTTATATACATAGTGCATGAAGACCTCTTTGCCCTTTTGCTATGAATGACTGATTGCTATGATTGTTCACACACAGTTGCCTCACCATCTCCACAAGCCTCATTGATTACATGCACATTTAGCTGCATCTGCTCTGCCCTCATTCATGGACTGCTGGTCTGGCACTGCGGGAGTCAGACCCGATAATGTCCGGGCATCTGTAGCATCCACTGCAGATATTCGGGCTTGGTCTGCCCTTTATCCACATTTGTCTTTACAGTGCCATGGGAGCTGTTCTGATATATTCCAGGTAAGTGTTGCATTCATGTGGTTCTGCATTTTGCATACAACAAAAAGTAGAATAAGACAGCCCTATTGAGATTCGTCGTGACGTTGGCAGGGTGTCTTAAATTATTGATCAATCATTTGCTAAAAACCTTATTTTATATTTAAGCATAGTTTGGAATTTATATGTGCATGTGCACTTTTTGTATTTCATACTAAGCTCAGGAAGTGCTGGCTCCTCCCCTTTTTGATTTACTTTTCTAAAAACTCTTTTTGGCATATGGAAGATGCTGAGAAGTGGAGAAGGGGTGCAGATATTATTGTTTTGGAAGATGAATCACGTGGGTCATTTTTGTTGGAAAATTAGCAGTATGTCATTTATGCACACAAACAAAAATTGAGACAAACTTTTCATGGAAAAATTCAAGAACGTCGAACCGACGATAACCGATGTCAACGAAAACCTAGGTATTATTGTATACAGTACTGAACACAACAAAACTTTCCAAAATTTTGACAAAACTAAGTTTCACAGAACACAGAACACTTTTTTAACCCATAACATGAAAGTAAGGTTAATAATAAAACTTTAAATACAAAATCTTCGGTTTTACTCAAAATAGTTTGATGCAAAAACGATTACACCCCACGTCAAAAATTAGTACATCTAGTATTTGACCCATAACGGTTAAATTTTTTGCTAGATAGGGTTAAATGATGGCTTGATTAATAATAATAATAAATCTTTATTTATATAGCGACAACATATTCCGCAGCGCTTTACAATACATTGGTTCGTATACGCAAAAATATATAATACTATACGAAATTACAGTATAGAAAAAAACATTACAATAATTACATATAATACAATAAGCAGAATCAACGTGAAAAGTATAATACAAAAAATAAAGCAAAAAATAAAGGTGACCCTGCTCAAAGGAGCTTACATTCTACAACGGATATCTGAAATTGCTACATGAATCAGATATCCAGTGGTATTGAGGTTTCCATTGATGAAGAATGGCCCCACTATCTTTGTACACCATATACCACACCATACCATCATTTTTTGTGTTCCAGCAGTCTTGGAGGTATCTATCCACTGTGGGTTAGTGTCAGACTAATAGCGGTGGTTTTGTTTGTTAACTTCATCATTCACAAAGAAGTTTGCCTCATCATTCATCTGAAGGCAATTGTCTATGCTGTGAAGATACGAGATGTGCAGCATCTGAAACAATGGATACTGGAAGCCTGTGCTCGCATTCCTTCTGTGGTGTTGCTATCAGTCTGTCAAGAGTGGGAGAAGAGGGTTGTATTGACAATCCAACACAATGGGCAGCACTTTGAACACATTTTATAAGTGGTCATAAACTTGAAAATAACTTATGAAATAATAAAGTTACATTAAAGCCAAGCACACCATTGTTTTTCTTATGAAATGCTCAATATGTTTGATGAGTCACATGACCCTCTTCCCACTGAAAAAAATAAAGTTGGATCCAAAATAGCTGACTTTAAAATGGCCGCCATGGTCACCACCCATTTGGAAACGTTTTCCCCGTCCCATATACTAATGTGCCACAAACAGGAAGTTGATATCTCCAATCATTCTCATTTTATTTAGGTGCATCCATATAAATGACCCACCCTGTATATAGGAGGCTGCATGGCACAACTTAAATAAAATATATAGAGTATGACTGCCCTTTTGATATTTGCCTTAATGTGGGAGGGTGGCTCAGAAAATTGATCAATTATTTGCCAAAAATCTCATTTTACATTTTAGTACAGTTTGGAATGAATAGGTGCAATGCACTTCTTATATTGCATACTATCCTTGGGTAGTGCTGGCTCCCCCTTTTGTATACTATTAACTGGTTGGTGGCCGACTCCCACTTTGCCATGCACAGCAAGTTAGTTTTTCAATACCTTGTGTCTTTCCCATAACTGACCTTGGTAGCTGTTCACATTCACCTCACCCTTTCCACAGGTGCTGTTAATTGCATGCACCATTTACTTTGGCCTACTCTGCCTTCATTCATGTTACGCTGGATTGGCACTGCGAGGGTCAATTTTAGGATTGTCCAAGCATCTGTAGCATATGCTGCGGCCTGATCTGCCTTTATTCGCAGTTGCCTGTCTAGCGCCATGGGAGCGGTTCCCAGATACACCAGGTATGTGCTGCTTTTATATGGTTCTGCTTTTAATGTATATAGCAGGCCACATGGCACAACTTAAAGGGATCCTGTCACCTCCAAAACGACTCCTAAGCTACCAAAACATGTCCCTGCAGCATCCTATCACTAATCTCACACTCCTTTTGTCTCCTAAAAGCATAATGTGAAAGTGCATAAAAAAATTTTAATACTTACTCATTAGGCATTATAATTAGCAGGGGCCATATTCTTTAGCCCCTAGGGCATGTTGTTTTGCAGCCTGAATGATCCAGCCTCTCTCTGTCTGTGCGGCTGTGATGTGGAGCTGAAGGCAGGACTAATGATTTGCATTCTGTGAGTGACAGAGAGGGGGGAGGTAAAGCCTGCACAAGCAAAGCAAACAGACAGAAAGAAGGTGGATCATTGAGGCTGCAAAACAACACGCCCTAAGGGCTAAAGAATATAGCCCCTGCTAATTATAATCACTAGTGAGTAAGTATTAAAACGTAAAGTATATGCACTTTCACAGGATGCTTTTAGGAGACAAAAGAAGTGTGAGATTAGTGATAATATGCTGCAGGGACATGTTTTGGTAGCTTAAAAGGCATTCCGGAGGTGACAGGATCCCTTTAAATAAAATATATAGAGTAGGACTGTACTATTGAGACTTGCCTTGACTTGGCAGTGTGGTTCAAAAAATTGGTCAATTATTTGCCAAAAATCTCATTTTTCATTATAGTACAGTTTGAAAAAAATATGTGCAATGCAGTTTTTATATTACTTACCCTCCATACCTCTTTTGTGTAAAAAATGGCTATGTAGCCAAAATGAATTGTAAAAAGTTATGGCTACTGTAATGCAACAACAGTAAAGTGAAATAAAACATGGTCTGGCATAAAGGTAAAAACCGACTGTAATGCCAAAAGGTTAAAGCTAACACAACTTCACAACTTTCATTTGCAATAAAACTGCAGGTTACTGTGGCATTTGTACATATTGTTCACTTTCTCAAGAACCCCTTAAAAAGTGGAGTGCAAACTCTAAACCTTGCCCAGGTGCAGGTGCTCTGTTTCTGATAAGGTGTCTCTGCCCGCTCTAAACTGTAATGAAGTTTCTACCTAGTACACATCTTATTATATTTAGATTATTAACAACCTGGTAAAAATGAAGAAAGCTTCACTATTACAGCAGCAAGATGTATCTATTACAATGTCTTGAAAAAGTATTCATACTAGGTGAACTTTTCTACATTTTTCCATGTTAGACCGACAAACGTTAAGGTGTTTTATTGGGATTTTATGTGATATACATAAAGTATCAAGTATTTCTGAAGTGTAAAGGAAATTAGGGCCCTTTCACATCAGCGTTTTTTTCAAATCGCGGCAGATGCGGTGAAAAAAACGCATCTGCCGCGATTACCGCATACCGGCTGCACTTGCGGCACGGTTGCGGCGCGGTTGCGGTAAACGCCATACAATGTATAGGCGGACTTGCGGCAGGTGCGGCCGCGAAAAAAAACGCGGCTGACAGCATTTTTTTTTGCGACCGCACCTGCCGCAAGTGCCAAAACCGCACTTGCCACACCTGCCGCAAGTCCGCCTATACATTGTATGGCGTTTACCTTAACCGCGCCGCAACCATGCCGCAAGTGCAGCCGGTATGCGGTAATCGCGGCAGATGCGGTTTTTTCACCGCATCTGCCGCGATTTTAAAAAACGCTGATGTGAAAGGGCCCTTATATGGTTTTCAAAATATTAGAAAAACATAAATCTGACAATTGTGACATCTATTTGTATTCAGCTCCCTGTAGTCTGATACCCCTAAATAATACTCTGAGTGACCTATTGCCTCTGAAAGTCACCTAATTAGTAAATTGAGTCCATCTGTGTGCAATTTATTCTCAGTATGATTCCAGATGTTCTGTGAAGGCTTCAGACATTTGTTTGAGCACTTTAGGATTAAGCCAAGAAACACACCAGGCAGGTCAGGGATAAAGTTGTACAAAAAAGTTAACAAATATTGAAGGAACTCCAGCACCAGACTTGTTGCAGTTAAAATTCCAGATCTTTATTCAGACATCATTATACTTATACTAAGACAAAAAAGTTAAGCAGGGCTAGGTTATAAAAAGAAAAATAGCCCAAGCGTTGAGTATTGTATAATCCATTGGAGGTGTAATTTGAAAAAAATTTTGAAAAGTTTGAGGGGAAGGAGAGGTATGAATATTTTTCAACAGACTGCATACTTAATAAAGAAGCTTGGAGTTGGAAATTATGTGATGTACCATTAATTTTTGTTATACAACATACCCCATCCCCCACAGTGAAAGACTGTTCCCTTCTATTTTTAAATAACCATCATCTAATACAGTGGAGTAACTTAAAGCTCGTGGGCCCCGGTGCAAAACCTTCAATGGGGCCCCTAATAAGTGCAAGTCTTTAATAGTATTGGGTATTTTATATAGGCCAAAGGTACTTTTGGGGCCCCCAAGGCTCCAGGGCCCGGGTGCGATCCTAACCCATGCACCTGTTGTATTGACACCCCTGATCAAATATAGGTTATTATATAGCCAAATATAAATACCATAATGCAATAATATGGACAGTTACATCCTGATTTTATACATATAGCAGGACCTCCTTCTTATTTTGAACCATATAATATTAACTTTTGTTTTGATGTCAAAAAAGGTCAGTCAATCTAAGAAAAAAATCAGGGTGTGCATTAAGTAGGACACCATTAACAACCTTCTCCATGCCAGAAGCATTCGTACCAGTGCTTTGAACTTGTGTCATTATTATTTCATGCACAGCACTTCTTTGTGCTGTGAATATGATGGGAGAGAGACTGAATAAACTCCTAGGATTTTATTATCAAAGCTAATGCCCTGCTTTACTGATTACTGCAGAGCTGTATTTCATAAATGAAAGCGCTGAGTAAATTACCAACCCATGTTATATATACTGCAAGAAGGGATTTCTAAATCCTTCGTAATGAGAAGAACATATTCAATTGTGTGTCTCAAGCCCATCAATTCCTGGTCTGCTTAAGAAAAGCAGCCGGCCTATTATGTCCAGTAGCATTTCCTAATTTAAGCGTGGCATCATTAGAGGGATAAATAAACCACAGACTGTCTTCTCTTGGAAATGAGAAGAGTTTTGCTCAACGAGAAGATTAGTGTCACCGCTCTACTTTTTGACACCATGTTTACTATCTTGGATTGCAGCCGTATTGCCATAGATGAACTCAGGCATGCGGATCAACACCAATTTGATTAGTGCCACCCTAATTTGTACAGCAATTATCGAGAGACATGCTGAGATGTTATGTTATATTCTTTCTACAACAGAAATGTTTAAATTATTATTCCCGCATTATTAGACTTTTGCCACCTAATTTCAAAGCAGCATATTGTAGAGACAAGACTCTTATTCCATTCATGTATCACTTACTGGGCTGCTTGCTGTTGTTTTGATTAAATCACTGCATTATAAGCAGGAGGTTATCACTACAGACTGGTAAACCTGCTGCCATGTAGTCCTTCATATTCATGAGCTTTGTATAACCTCACACCCACCTGTGATTGGCAGCATTTGGCCCATTCACAGTCTATGTAGAAAGCTGTCCATCTTCTGTGGGTAGGGCCATCTGGAGCTCAGCATTCAGAGACAATGATTTTATCAAAACTACTGCAAGCAGGCCAGTAAGGGTTAGATCGCTGGAATCAGGGTATCTGTCCCTATATCATGCTGCATTAATATGGCTTGCAAAAACTTGGAGAAAAGTTACCATCCAGTGGTTGACAAACCCTTTAATGCTGGCTATGACATGGATTTAGGCTTTATTCACCCAAAGATTTTTTTCCAGAAAGTTTACCTAGTAACTTACAGTTGAAACCAGACATTTACATACACTATATAAAAAGACACATATGAATATTCTTCTCACTATCTGACTTGAAATCAGAATAAACCTTTCCCATTTTAGGTAAATTAGGATTACCATAATTATTAATATTTGTCAAATGCCAGAATAATGAAAGAGAGAGAATGTTTTAAGGCATTTTTTATTACTTTCTGCAAAGTCACAAGTTTACATACATTTCATTAGTATTTGGTACCATAGCCCTTAAACTGTATGCTTTGGGTCAAACGTTTTGGATATCCCTCCAAAAGCTTCTCACAATAGTTGGTAGGAATTTGGGCCCATTCCTCCTGACAGAACAGGTGTAACTGAGCCATGTTTGTAGGTCACCTTGCTAGCACCAGCCTTTTCAGCTTTGCCCATAAATTAAATTTTCAATAGGATTGATATCAGGGCTTTGTGATGGCCACTCCAAAATATTGAATTTGTTATCCTTAAGCCACTTTTTAACCAGTTTGGCAGTATGCTTCAGGTCATTGTCCATTTGGAAGACCCATTTCCGCTTAAGCTTTAACTTCCTGGCTGTCTTGACATGTTGCTTCAATATTGCCACATACTATTCTTTCCTCATGATGTCATCTATTTTGTGAAGTTCACCAGTCCCTCCTGCAGCAAAACAACTCCATAACAGAATGCTGCCACCCCTATGTTTCACAGTTGGGATGGTGTTCTTAGGTTTCCAAGCTTCTCCCTTTTTCCTCCAAATGTAACGATGGTCATTATGGGCAAACAGTTCAATTTTAGTTTTGTCAGACCACAGGACATGCCTCCAAAAATGTAAGTCTTTGTTTCTTTTCGCATTTGCAAAAATTAGCCTGGCTTTTTTATGTTTCTTTTGGAGTAATGGCTTCTTCCTGGTAGAGTGACCTTTCAGCCCACGTTGATAATGTACTCGTTTCACTGTGGATAATGACACAATCTTACCAGCGTCCGCCATCATCTTCACTAGATCTTTTGCTCTTGTTCTTAGGTTGATATGCACATGTTGGACCAAAGCAAGTTCATCTCTGGGACACAGAACCTGTCTCCTTCTTAATCTTAATTGGCCTAAACTGGGAAAGCTTTATTCTGATTCCATTTTAGATAGTGAAAAAACATGCATGTATGTCTTTTTATATAGTGTATGTAAACTTCTGGTTCAACTGTATAAAGTGTGCTAGGCCTTTTTTATACATTTATTTCTTATAAATTTGTTTCATATCTAAAAGCCTCTGGGAAAAACATCATGGAACAGTAACACTTGCAAGAAAAACATGGAAAACACAAAGACACCAAAGACTACCACAGACACAAAAAGTGCACCAAAAGCGTAAAAAAATTAGTTTTATTATTTCCCTCTAAACTTAAAGCTAATATTCGGCCACAATGTTTTTACACCAAAAATAAATTAGTAAAATGCTGCTTGTGAAGCCATATTTACAGCAAATTGTGAAGGAAAAATGGTGTATGTCCTTACTATGTATCTTGGTTAAGCTTTAAGGGCGGCTTCACACTACGGTCAGGTCCGGTCCGGGGCTGTCAGGGATGAACCTGACAGCCCTGGACCGGATCTGAACACAGAACCGTCGGGCATTCCGGCACCATAGACTCCCATGTTAGGGAGCGCTGGATTGCCCCGGATCGCCCTGGATCCTCCCGGACACATGGAAACCGGACGGCGGATAGCTGCCATCCGGCTCCATCCAACCCCATAGGATACTATGGGGCCAAAATCCAGTCCGGACAGCCCCGGACCGGACCTGACTGCAGTGTGAAGCCGCCCATAGTGAGCATTAGAACTGATTGGTTTAATAATATCATATGGGCATAGAAGTTATACATGTATGTCTCATATTAGATGATTTGTTGTGGATAAATCATTTCCTATCACTTTATGAATTTTGAGCAGGAAATGCAGTCTGCAGCGTTTTCCCGTGCGATGTCCAAAAGTGCATGTCCGGGACTGCTGAGTGTAGCCGGTGGGTGTGTGATGCATAAGGTTAGCATAGCAATACACAGTCAGGCAACACATAGCGTTACCTGCCATTAACGCTATGTGCAATGCTTGCCTGGCTCTAAGTTTTTAGCGCTTCGATCAGGCTAGGGTCATAACGCAAATGTGACCCTAGCCATAGGCTTAATTTTCCTTCTGCACAGGTGCCAGCGAGTCTCAGCGAGTCTGCTCCCAGTCTTCTCCGGCATGCATAAACCTTGCATTAAACAAGTACTCTTACTCGCTGGCACCTCTGCAAAAGGAAAGTGACAAAATATAACTTAAAGGGATTATCCAGGATTGTGGCTGCAGACTTCTGAATCCTCACAGGGAGTGTACCACTTGCTGTCAGGATTCTCCAGTGGCAGCTGCAAGAGCGGGTAGGCACGTGACGGCAATCTGCATACATGTCGACTAGACATGCACCACCTGACTCAATTCACTTCTATTGTGCAAGGCCATATTTAGTTGGAATGCGGCCAGAAGTAGGCAAATCATACACTTGCATTCACATGACTGCCCACTCTTACTATCAGCACCAGAGAATACTGACAATGTGTGGCGCAAATGTTGTGAAGATTCAGAAGTCTTCATTCACAGAGAGTGACCGCAGAATTTTATTCCATACGTTGGCAACTCCTTTAAGGCACAAAATAAGTTAATTAAACATGAGTGATGAGTGACACTTATCCAAAGCAGGGGAAGACCTTGGCCATGAGGACCTAAGATTAGCTAGGGAAAGTGGAAGGAGTTTTATTAAAAGTGTAGACCTCCTTTCTAGAGGATTTTGAAGATTTTGAAGGTGAGGCAATTTGAGCAAGCGAATTTTAGGATATGGGAAATATGTATGCACAGGGGAAATGATCATATGATACTACCCATTTAGTAGATGTTAAAGTAGGTAATGCTGCCAGATGAACCTACAGCCAATACAGAAGAACACATTTTCTGCACTTCGAAGAAACAAAACCCATAAGAAGACATCAATGCAAGCCATCCAATCATGGTTTACAGGAACCACCAGGAATCTTCGCAAACTAAACTCAGAACTAAGTAAAAATGTTTGTGGACTTTTGCTGTAAAGCGAATATATAAAACAATAATATGTGGAGCTTCACAACAATGAAGACTATGCTTTTCTCAGAGGGCAAGTTACATCAGATATGTTACATTATTGCTACGTATACTAATCTGCCAGCTGCATAATGTTTGAAATATTGTTGGTTTCAACAGAAATTTTCATTACTGAAAATGTGCAAAAGTTCTGTATTGTATTCTCTTTGCATTAAGAATGTAATCTATCACACAACCTGCAATATGACAGCTGTATGTTTACAGAATGTCAATATTTCCATTGGCAAAATTCTGCTACTAAATCAATATGTCAAGAGCTTATGAAAACACTATTTGATGTAATGAACCTGTTCTGTTGGGGTACTGAAGTTCATGTAAGTTTACTACACCTTTTTTGCATATGCAAATATATATCAGTATAATACTAATATTTCTAACTCAAACATTGAATACATTTGTTGAAAATTAAGTTTTAGAAATATGGGATCCACCAGCTGCAGGTTTAGCCAGGCATGCTGCAGTATTCTGTCTCTGACATGTGCTGGTCTGACTCCCGGCTGGTATATGGAACAGCTCACCTCCCGATTCTGAGCTGCATTCCAGTGAGACCACTTCAAGCATACCGGAATAGCATTGATGGTGCTATTGAGGTGCTATGGAGGTGGATCGGCAAATCCAGAAGGAGGAAGAGGACGATGTGGATGAGGAGGATGAGAAGTTTGTAGTGGCAGAAATCCCTGTTTCCCTGCCTTGTGTAGCACCCCCGCCAGAGGCCTTTGACTGGGAGAATGCCGAGTGAGGCTACCTATCCCCTCCCTGCAAGAATCCTTATAGGCATGAACCACGCCGGCCCGTGTCACTTCTGGAAAAAATTAGACTCGCAGATGCTGTCGCTTAAGAGTGGTTGCAGGGACCTAAGTCTAACACCTTTGAGGAGCAATGACTTTCTTCCAGCAGAAGGCGTTTGGTTTCCTAGCCAACGACGGCACTGATGACAGGTGCTACATAAACCGCTCCACCTTTCGGCGTGACCATCTGCCTTCATGACTCCAAACCCTCTATGTTGGTGAGGGGGCCACCTTCATTACCAGCGAAGTTAAAGCCAACAGCTGTGTTCAGGTATTGTCAGGATGAGAAGGGCCATTTTTCATGGTCCCTCACCATCCTAAAAATAGGAGGTTGCAGCAGCCCCAGAACTTGCATCACCATAAGATATGCCAATCTTAAAGCTTCACCCCAGCTCTTCCGACCGCCGTGGTGCTGTGGCAGTCAGGGGAATAGAAGGGGATAATGACACATAAGTATTGTCAGCTGTCATCAACCCATGATTTGGTAATGTTATGTAAGAGAAAAATCGTTTATTAGAAATAAAACACTAGAAGAAAACTCCTGTATTGTAAATAAAACACACAGTCACCCATTTATTAAGACCAAACATACCCTGACAATAATCAATGGCGCTGTATGGGCACGGCTATATAAAGTGAGTGGAGACCGTTGCAGCGTTCGCACACTGCAGTAGATTGCTCTCACTGACAGCTGGTTGTGACCGGTGACATCAAACAGTTCATCTGTGGCCACAGCTGTTACCATGGTAACCATGACAGTTTTTTCAATGCTGACCTCAGATGAATTGTCTGACATCACCGCTCATAGCCGCAGTTCAGTGTGAGGCTGGAGTCACACTGGGCAACAAACATAAGAGACTTGCTTCACTCTCACATGCATCACCCTGCATGGCTGCGCGCTCTCTGGACAGAAGCGTGCAGCTCCATAGAAATCCATGCAGCTGCATGCTCCTGTCATGGTATTGTAGCCGTGCTATGTGTGCTTTGGTGGATATCATAAAGTGTGTGCATTATCACCAGAACTGGGTATGTTTGGGCTTAATATATGAATGAAAGCGGATTATCTGTGTGTTTTATTTCTAATAAAGTATTTTTTTCTGTGTCTCTATTTTGTAACTATTTAGTCACTGGATCGGTATTGTGACGGTACCAAGGATGCCTCAGGATTAATAATCCAGGAGTTGAAGACAGCTGACAATACTCATCTGTCACTAACCCCTTCTATTACCGCATTTGCCACCGCACCAGGGCAGCAGAATGAGCCAGGATGAAGCGCCAGGATATGGCACTTCTAATGAATGTGCCATATTCTGGAGTGGCTGTAGACTGTTATTCTTACCCGGGGGGGGGGCAATAGCTATGTGCCCCCTATGGTAAGAATACCAACTCCCAGCCATGGGCTTTATCTTGGCTGGTATCAAAATTGAGAGAGGACTCCACGCCAATTTGTTCAATTATTTATTTGTTTTTATAGTAATCTGAGTATCAACAACACGGCTATCCTCAGGCAATAAATCTTTTTAATGGGTTCCTTGATATACCTCCTCATACATACATTTACACACTGGGGGGACCCAAATGGAGATTTTTCACCCATATTCTCAATAGGCTATGGTTGCAACAGTCACACGGCTCTGTTTAGTCTTAAAATACTTATATCTTTATTTTACACCATATAAAGAGATTTAAAAGACATTACAATTCTGGAGAAGTGGATAATAGAGCAACTGGCAACCAATCACAGATGCCAGCAGAGATACTGGGTGGGGCTAAGTCTGACTTTAACAAATCAGGGGGGAAGCAGTGACGTTCATGAGAAGGGTCGGGAGCAGTAGGACAGCGGCACTGAAGCTTGGTAAATGATACTCTAGGAAGCTAATGCCTGCACCAAAACAGAGGGTCTCCACTGTAAAACGATTTGAGCTGTGTTTGGCAGCTTTTTGGCCCCTTGGAAGGTGATTTTGCCTCTCATTGATTTGAATGGTGTTCGGAAGTTCAGTGAACTGTTCACCGATTTATTTGGCAAACATATGCATGTTTGGCAAACTGAGCCGAATCCAAACTTCAAAAGGTTTGCTCATCTCTACTCACCAGATGGTTGTGCATACAAGTCTCTATGCAGTTCCTCAACTGAAAGCTGGTGAGGTGGTTTTAGAGATCCTGGAAAACCATAGCTTGGTCAGCTGCATACACTATATAATGTGGGAACTCCTCTAGCAAAGTCCCCAGAAACAATAATCGAAGACAGGAAAAGCCAGGGTGATTGCGCTAACATAAAAATATCCAGGTATGTCCTATAGTTTCAAACTACTTATTTATTACATGTAAGATAATTTTTTAAATGCTGTATAACACATTTCTGCAAGTAAATATATGCCTTTAGGTGCATAAAAAAAGATTAAAATATGTTAAAGAACAATATAAACCTGCAAGTGTGGCATCATGCACATGGAAACGAAAGGAACATTTTGCTGAGACCCCCAACATACACCAAACACAATCCGAACTCCAGGCCAGGGAGATGCTGGGCGGAAGAAACTCACATTCAGAGCAGTCCCCATCTACTGGCTGGGGGGAGGAGTTAGGTTAGGGGTGGGAGGCAGTTGACGAGAGAGTTCTAGAGAAGTGGGGAGCTGGGAAAGAGCGGGACTACACATGAGGTTAGCTGTAAATCCTAGGCCCGAGGACCAGAATCTGCAGCCGGCCATCTAGGCAGGGCAGAGGAACTATTTGCAGCAGGGCTACCAGCCCTAATTTGGTCTGGATATCTTCAGGACCAGCCAAGAAACTGGAGGTCACTGGGCTATATATACAATGACTAGCATAGTAGACCCTCCCAAGGCTAAGAAACTAGATATGGTCAAAAGGACTAGCAAAGCAGTCACTCAGAGGACCCGCAGTCACCTGCCTGTCGAGACTGGCAATCACAGGACACTAGAAGGACAACGGCCGGTAGTGTCGGGAAGAAAAGGGCAGCAAGGAAGGCCATATTCCCTGGGTCACAGAAAAGTGGAATTTGATTACTTATGAGCTGGCCAGGCTGTAATCCTGGTTAATACAGTACCCTGGCTGGGTTGTGCCTGCTTCAGAACCAAGTAAAAGGGTAATTAGTGCAGAACCCTGTGTGTTGTTTGGTCCTTCCTGCGCCTCTCTGCACCCCAGCACCTTCAGCTACTACAATCATCATCATTTCACCACTTCTACACCACAAGGGTCCACTCCGTCTGAGGGGAGTGTTCCAACAAGCTACATCACCATCTATCCTCTGGGGACTACCATATCCAGCACTGGTTATCCCTGACCAGAAACATCAGAAACATTTTAAAATTCCTCTCTTTCAATAATTGGTCGCAGCTACGAACTCCAGGGAAGGCCACCGTGACATTCCCGTAACAGTTGAGCCCTAAAGAGCCGAGTACCCTGGCCCCATGACTGCTGCAAAAGCGGTGTTGCTAGTCTCGTCTTATGGTAGCACAATCACCTAGCCTTTCCCTGTCTTGGATTTAAACATTGGGGTGACAGCATTTTACTGAGTGAATGCTTTTCTTCTGCAGGGACAGTAAAGTTGGTCAGAGATGATGGGAAGATAGATGGGGCTAAAAACAGGGGAATATTGGAGGAAAACCTGTTAGAGGCTTCAAAAAACATAAGACTGGGGAGTAGGTTCATCTTCCAGCAGGACAATGACCCTAAAC